>CM068371.1:384225695-384970147 GCA_034769895.1 Magicicada septendecula | reverse complement strand
AGGTTATGTTCTTGTAATTTATGTTTTATGTTTTTTAGTAATTGGAACTCATTACTGTGTTGTTTATGTTCATATTGTTGTTTGTGTTGTAATTTACGTTTGATATCGTGGCGTATAGTGTCTTGGTCTATGTTATGCGTGTGTTGTATGGCTGTTTCAGCATCAAGGACTATGTCACGTGTATGTTTTTTACTACTGTTGTTATTAGTTGGAATGATGTCTAAATTGTGTTTTAGACCTTTATCTAATAGGGTTATTTCAGCATTAGTGAAATGGGTCAATGTTGTGTTTACAGTACGTGCGTGAAACTTATGTGTCGGTGTAAGGATGTTTTCGTTTCTGCGTGTTAATAGGTTATTGATTTTTCTGTTATGTCTTTCTTGTGTTCTTAATTGGATTTTCTCTATGATATTTCGTGTATATTGTATTATGTGTTCTAATTCAATGTGGTGTAATATTTGTGTGAGTTTAACGTGTAGGTTGTATGCCGTTTTGTTTAGTGTATCTTTCTTGTGGTATAAATCTTTGACGATATTATCTAGGTGTATTATTTCTGCTTTATGTTTGGTTTGTATTGCGGCGTGTGTGTTATTTTTTATTATGATTTGTGAATGTGTATGTATAATATTTTGTTTGCGGTATGTTTTGTTGTATGCGATGTTTAAAGATGTTTTCGTTATCTGAATTCTGACGTTTCTATATTTGTGGATGTAATACGCTGTGCTGGCGGTATTATAAATATCTTGTTGATTCATCCTCTTTGTTCACTTTTACTAATATTATTATATACTAGCAAGTACCCGGGATGCGTTTCAATGCCACTCAAAGAAAGAAAGTGTTTGTATATATATAATATATAAAGACTTCGTTCGCGTAGTCTTCAATTTAATGCGATAATATATTTAGAACAGAATCTATTCCATTGGGTTGCCATAGTAACCAGATCTAATAAGTTAGTTTTTTAAGACTCCAAAGGACCACCCACAGGATCGTATCGAAAAAAAAAACAACTGTCCTATGTTGGTTCTCCCGTTGCGTAAAATATTTGTGCCATGTTTGGTTGAAATCGGTCCAGTGGTTTAGGAGGAGATGTGGAAGACCCCAAAGAACCCCCAAAAGAACCCATCGAAAAACACCTATCCTATGTTGGTTCTCCCTTTGCGTAATATATTTTGTGCCAAGTTTGGTTGAAATCGGTCCAGTGGTTTAGGAGGAGATGTGGAAGACCCCAAAGGACCCCCCGAAGTATCATATCGAAAAAACACATATCCTATGTTGGTTCTCCCGTTGCGTAAAATATTTGTGCCAAGTTTGGTTGAAATCGGTCCAGTGGTTTAGGAGGAGATGTGGAAGACCCCAAAGAACCCCCAAAAGAACCCATTGAAAAAACACCTATCCTATGTTGGTTCTCCCTTTGCGTAAAATATTTGTGCCAAGTTTGGTTGAAATCGGTCCAGTGGTTTAGGAAGAGATGTGAAAGACCACACAGGACCCCCAAAAGGACCCCCCGAAAGATCATATCGAAAAAACACATATCCTATGTTGGTTCTCCTGTTGCGTAAAATATTTGTGCCAAGTTTGGTTGAAATCGGTCCAGTGGTTTAGGAGGAGATGTGGAAGACCCCAAAAGACCCCCCAATGGACCCCGTCGAAAAACACCTATCCTATGTTGGTTCTCCCGTTGCGTAAAATATTTGTGCCAAGTTTGGTTGAAATCGGTCCAGTGGTTTAGGAGGAGATGTGGAAGACCCCAAAGGACCCCATCGAAAAAAATTCATAAACCTTCGCGGGCGTGTGCACAACAACTCACCGAAGTTTCATCGCAATTGGATGAATGGTATAGGAACGCATACGGGACAAAGAAAGAAACAAACATTCATTTTATAGATATAGATAAAAAACTTTCACAAATGAACTTACTTTTGTTCTCACTTTCACAAACGTTTCAAGGTGTTGTGCCTCTTCCTCAGTGTGAGTAAATACTGAATGTCATTGTTGCAGAATAACGATTATGGACTATAGGTGTGTGTGGTGGGAATTGATGGTGGGAGGGAATTGGGGCTGAGGTTAAAATTTTGTGTTTGGATCAATGTATCAAATAGTGTATGTGATCTGTAATGTACTTGTTCATTTAATATGTTGTTTGGTTGTAATGTGTGATATCTGTATATTTCAAATTGTTTGGCTGTGTTTAATTTTCTACTTTTTGATAAGTAGTGTAATATTTCCATGTTGTGTTCTATGTTTGTGTAACTATGGTTTTCATTTTGTAAATGTGTGGCAATTGTGGAATGTATGTAATTTGTGGTGAGGGCTTTTATATGTTATAAAATATAAATCTGGAATAAAAAGATCTTCCCGTCTCGCCGATGTAGAATTGGTTACAATCATTACAATTTAATTTATAAACTCCTGTTTTACTGTATGTGTCTGTGTCTTTGTTAATATTTATATGTTTCTTAATGGTGTTGTTCGTTCTGTAGGCTATTTTATAATTGTGTTTTCTAAATGTGTTAGCTATTTTGTGTGTATTGGAGTTGTAGTATGTAAGTGTTATGTACTTACTGGGTTGTGTGTTGTTGGTCTGATGTGTTTTATTTTTATTTTTTGTGTTTAGGATGCGTTAGTGTATTTTATTTACCAATTCGGGGTTGTATCCATTTTTAACTACTATATATTTTATTGTTTTAAGTTCTTCTTGGTAATCATGTGTGTTTAGGGGTATTGAAGTGAGTCTATGGAGCATGTAGTTGAATGCTGCATGTTTGTGTTGAGTTGGGTGGTTGGATGAGTTATGTATGACCATGTCTGATGTGGTGGGTTTCCTGTATATTTTGTATGTGTGTGTGTTGTTTGTTTTGGTGATTGTGAGGTCTAAGAAGTTTAAACTATTATTTAGTTCTATTTCAAGTGTGAATTTTAATTTATGGTGTATAGTGTTAATATATTTGTGGAAATTTTCTATTTGTCTTTTGTTGCCGTTGTATAGGAGTATAATGTCATCAACATACCTGTGCCAATATATTATTTTATCAGTATATTTGTTATTGTGTAATATGTGTTCTTGTTCTATGGTGTGTACAAATATTTCGGCTAGTATACCTGATATAGGTGAGCCCATGGGTAGTCCATCTGTTTGTGTGTAAAACATGTTATTGTGTGTGAAATAATTTTGATCTGTTATAATTTTAGTTAGATTTATGATCTCATTTATGTGTGTTTCAGGTATGTTGTTTAATTTTAGTAATTGTTCTAATGTAATTAAAGTTTCTTTTATGGGATCATTGGTGTATAGGTTTGTTATGTCAAATGAAGCTAGTGTGGAATTATGAGGTATATGGATATGTTGAGTTTTATTCACTAGATCTAAATTATTTATGACAGTGGTGTTGTTAGTTAAATTTATGCTATTTCTGATTAATTTATCTAAGTGTCTAGCTATTTTGTGTGCAGGTGCTTGTGTGTTGTTTATAAGTGGTCTGATTGGAATATTTGGTTTATGTAATTTTGGTAGTGCATTAAGTGTAGGGGCTTTTGGTTTAATTTGTTTAAAATATTTGATGTTGTCAGGTGATACTGTGTTTTGTGTTATTTAAGGTTTTGTTTATTTGTTTGTGATAATTTGGGGTGGGATCTTTATTTAATTTAGTGATGTTATTTTCATTAAAAAATGTTTCGATTTTGTTGTTTAAAGTTTGTTTTTCTATTATGACATTAATATTGCCTTTGTCCGCTTTGAGTATGGTTAGGTTATGTTCTTGTAATTTATGTTTTATGTTTTTTAGTAATTGGAACTCATTACTGTGTTGTTTATGTTCATATTGTTGTTTGTGTTGTAATTTACGTTTGATATCGTGGCGTATAGTGTCTTGGTCTATGTTATGCGTGTGTTGTATGGCTGTTTCAGCATCAAGGACTATGTCACGTGTATGTTTTTTACTACTGTTGTTATTAGTTGGAATGATGTCTAAATTGTGTTTTAGACCTTTATCTAATAGGGTTATTTCAGCATTAGTGAAATGGGTCAATGTTGTGTTTACAGTACGTGCGTGAAACTTATGTGTCGGTGTAAGGATGTTTTCGTTTCTGCGTGTTAATAGGTTATTGATTTTTCTGTTATGTCTTTCTTGTGTTCTTAATTGGATTTTCTCTATGATATTTCGTGTATATTGTATTATGTGTTCTAATTCAATGTGGTGTAATATTTGTGTGAGTTTAACGTGTAGGTTGTATGCCGTTTTGTTTAGTGTATCTTTTTTGTGGTATAAATCTTTGACGATATTATCTAGGTGTATTATTTCTGCTTTATGTTTGGTTTGTATTGCGGCGTGTGTGTTATTTTTTATTATGATTTGTGAATGTGTATGTATAATATTTTGTTTGCGGTATGTTTTGTTGTATGCGATGTTTAAAGATGTTTTCGTTATCTGAATTCTGACGTTTCTATATTTGTGGATGTAATACGCTGTGCTGGCGGTATTATAAATATCTTGTTGATTCATCCTCTTTGTTCACTTTTACTAATATTATTATATACTAGCAAGTACCCGGGATGCGTTTCAATGCCACTCAAAGAAAGAAAGTGTTTGTATATATATAATATATAAAGACTTCGTTCGCGTAGTCTTCAATTTAATGCGATAATATATTTAGAACAGAATCTATTCCATTGGGTTGCCATAGTAACCAGATCTAATAAGTTAGTTTTTTAAGACTCCAAAGGACCACCCACAGGATCGTATCGAAAAAAAAACAACTGTCCTATGTTGGTTCTCCCGTTGCGTAAAATATTTGTGCCATGTTTGGTTGAAATCGGTCCAGTGGTTTAGGAGGAGATGTGGAAGACCCCAAAGAACCCCCAAAAGAACCCCATCGAAAAACACCTATCCTATGTTGGTTCTCCCTTTGCGTAATATATTTTGTGCCAAGTTTGGTTGAAATCGGTCCAGTGGTTTAGGAGGAGATGTGGAAGACCCCAAAGGACCCCCCGAAGTATCATATCGAAAAAACACATATCCTATGTTGGTTCTCCCGTTGCGTAAAATATTTGTGCCAAGTTTGGTTGAAATCGGTCCAGTGGTTTAGGAGGAGATGTGGAAGACCCCAAAGAACCCCCAAAAGAACCCCATTGAAAAAACACCTATCCTATGTTGGTTCTCCCTTTGCGTAAAATATTTGTGCCAAGTTTGGTTGAAATCGGTCCAGTGGTTTAGGAAGAGATGTGAAAGACCACACAGGACCCCCAAAAGGACCCCCCGAAAGATCATATCGAAAAAACACATATCCTATGTTGGTTCTCCTGTTGCGTAAAATATTTGTGCCAAGTTTGGTTGAAATCGGTCCAGTGGTTTAGGAGGAGATGTGGAAGACCCCAAAAGACCCCCCCAATGGACCCCGTCGAAAAAACACCTATCCTATGTTGGTTCTCCCGTTGCGTAAAATATTTGTGCCAAGTTTGGTTGAAATCGGTCCAGTGGTTTAGGAGGAGATGTGGAAGACCCCAAAGGACCCCATCGAAAAAAATTCATAAACCTTCGCGGGCGTGTGCACAACAACTCACCGAAGTTTCATCGCAATTGGATGAATGGTATAGGAACGCATACGGGACAAAGAAAGAAACAAACATTCATTTTTATAGATATAGATAAAAAACTTTCACAAATGAACTTACTTTTGTTCTCACTTTCACAAACGTTTCAAGGTGTTGTGCCTCTTCCTCAGTGTGAGTAAATACTGAATGTCATTGTTGCAGAATAACGATTATGGACTATAGGTGTGTGTGGTGGGAATTGATGGTGGGAGGGAATTGGGGCTGAGGTTAAAATTTTGTGTTTGGATCAATGTATCAAATAGTGTATGTGATCTGTAATGTACTTGTTCATTTAATATGTTGTTTGGTTGTAATGTGTGATATCTGTATATTTCAAATTGTTTGGCTGTGTTTAATTTTCTACTTTTTGATAAGTAGTGTAATATTTCCATGTTGTGTTCTATGTTTGTGTAACTATGGTTTTCATTTTGTAAATGTGTGGCAATTGTGGAATGTATGTAATTTGTGGTGAGGGCTTTTATATGTTATAAAATATAAATCTGGAATAAAAAGATCTTCCCGTCTCGCCGATGTAGAATTGGTTACAATCATTACAATTTAATTTATAAACTCCTGTTTTACTGTATGTGTCTGTGTCTTTGTTAATATTTATATGTTTCTTAATGGTGTTGTTCGTTCTGTAGGCTATTTTATAATTGTGTTTTCTAAATGTGTTAGCTATTTTGTGTGTATTGGAGTTGTAGTATGTAAGTGTTATGTACTTACTGGGTTGTGTGTTGTTGGTCTGATGTGTTTTATTTTTATTTTTTGTGTTTAGGATGCGTTAGTGTATTTTATTTACCAATTCGGGGTTGTATCCATTTTTAACTACTATATATTTTATTGTTTTAAGTTCTTCTTGGTAATCATGTGTGTTTAGGGGTATTGAAGTGAGTCTATGGAGCATGTAGTTGAATGCTGCATGTTTGTGTTGAGTTGGGTGGTTGGATGAGTTATGTATGACCATGTCTGATGTGGTGGGTTTCCTGTATATTTTGTATGTGTGTGTGTTGTTTGTTTTGGTGATTGTGAGGTCTAAGAAGTTTAAACTATTATTTAGTTCTATTTCAAGTGTGAATTTTAATTTATGGTGTATAGTGTTAATATATTTGTGGAAATTTTCTATTTGTCTTTTGTTGCCGTTGTATAGGAGTATAATGTCATCAACATACCTGTGCCAATATATTATTTTATCAGTATATTTGTTATTGTGTAATATGTGTTCTTGTTCTATGGTGTGTACAAATATTTCGGCTAGTATACCTGATATAGGTGAGCCCATGGGTAGTCCATCTGTTTGTGTGTAAAACATGTTATTGTGTGTGAAATAATTTTGATCTGTTATAATTTTAGTTAGATTTATGATCTCATTTATGTGTGTTTCAGGTATGTTGTTTAATTTTAGTAATTGTTCTAATGTAATTAAAGTTTCTTTTATGGGATCATTGGTGTATAGGTTTGTTATGTCAAATGAAGCTAGTGTGGAATTATGAGGTATATGGATATGTTGAGTTTTATTCACTAGATCTAAATTATTTATGACAGTGGTGTTGTTAGTTAAATTTATGCTATTTCTGATTAATTTATCTAAGTGTCTAGCTATTTTGTGTGCAGGTGCTTGTGTGTTGTTTATAAGTGGTCTGATTGGAATATTTGGTTTATGTAATTTTGGTAGTGCATTAAGTGTAGGGGCTTTTGGTTTAATTTGTTTAAAATATTTGATGTTGTCAGGTGATACTGTGTTTTGTGTTATTTAAGGTTTTGTTTATTTGTTTGTGATAATTTGGGGTGGGATCTTTATTTAATTTAGTGATGTTATTTTCATTAAAAAATGTTTCGATTTTGTTGTTTAAAGTTTGTTTTTCTATTATGACATTAATATTGCCTTTGTCCGCTTTGAGTATGGTTAGGTTATGTTCTTGTAATTTATGTTTTATGTTTTTTAGTAATTGGAACTCATTACTGTGTTGTTTATGTTCATATTGTTGTTTGTGTTGTAATTTACGTTTGATATCGTGGCGTATAGTGTCTTGGTCTATGTTATGCGTGTGTTGTATGGCTGTTTCAGCATCAAGGACTATGTCACGTGTATGTTTTTTACTACTGTTGTTATTAGTTGGAATGATGTCTAAATTGTGTTTTAGACCTTTATCTAATAGGGTTATTTCAGCATTAGTGAAATGGGTCAATGTTGTGTTTACAGTACGTGCGTGAAACTTATGTGTCGGTGTAAGGATGTTTTCGTTTCTGCGTGTTAATAGGTTATTGATTTTTCTGTTATGTCTTTCTTGTGTTCTTAATTGGATTTTCTCTATGATATTTCGTGTATATTGTATTATGTGTTCTAATTCAATGTGGTGTAATATTTGTGTGAGTTTAACGTGTAGGTTGTATGCCGTTTTGTTTAGTGTATCTTTTTTGTGGTATAAATCTTTGACGATATTATCTAGGTGTATTATTTCTGCTTTATGTTTGGTTTGTATTGCGGCGTGTGTGTTATTTTTTATTATGATTTGTGAATGTGTATGTATAATATTTTGTTTGCGGTATGTTTTGTTGTATGCGATGTTTAAAGATGTTTTCGTTATCTGAATTCTGACGTTTCTATATTTGTGGATGTAATACGCTGTGCTGGCGGTATTATAAATATCTTGTTGATTCATCCTCTTTGTTCACTTTTACTAATATTATTATATACTAGCAAGTACCCGGGATGCGTTTCAATGCCACTCAAAGAAAGAAAGTGTTTGTATATATATAATATATAAAGACTTCGTTCGCGTAGTCTTCAATTTAATGCGATAATATATTTAGAACAGAATCTATTCCATTGGGTTGCCATAGTAACCAGATCTAATAAGTTAGTTTTTTAAGACTCCAAAGGACCACCCACAGGATCGTATCGAAAAAAAAACAACTGTCCTATGTTGGTTCTCCCGTTGCGTAAAATATTTGTGCCATGTTTGGTTGAAATCGGTCCAGTGGTTTAGGAGGAGATGTGGAAGACCCCAAAGAACCCCCAAAAGAACCCCATCGAAAAACACCTATCCTATGTTGGTTCTCCCTTTGCGTAATATATTTTGTGCCAAGTTTGGTTGAAATCGGTCCAGTGGTTTAGGAGGAGATGTGGAAGACCCCAAAGGACCCCCCGAAGTATCATATCGAAAAAACACATATCCTATGTTGGTTCTCCCGTTGCGTAAAATATTTGTGCCAAGTTTGGTTGAAATCGGTCCAGTGGTTTAGGAGGAGATGTGGAAGACCCCAAAGAACCCCCAAAAGAACCCCATTGAAAAAACACCTATCCTATGTTGGTTCTCCCTTTGCGTAAAATATTTGTGCCAAGTTTGGTTGAAATCGGTCCAGTGGTTTAGGAAGAGATGTGAAAGACCACACAGGACCCCCAAAAGGACCCCCCGAAAGATCATATCGAAAAAACACATATCCTATGTTGGTTCTCCTGTTGCGTAAAATATTTGTGCCAAGTTTGGTTGAAATCGGTCCAGTGGTTTAGGAGGAGATGTGGAAGACCCCAAAAGACCCCCCCAATGGACCCCGTCGAAAAAACACCTATCCTATGTTGGTTCTCCCGTTGCGTAAAATATTTGTGCCAAGTTTGGTTGAAATCGGTCCAGTGGTTTAGGAGGAGATGTGGAAGACCCCAAAGGACCCCATCGAAAAAAATTCATAAACCTTCGCGGGCGTGTGCACAACAACTCACCGAAGTTTCATCGCAATTGGATGAATGGTATAGGAACGCATACGGGACAAAGAAAGAAACAAACATTCATTTTTATAGATATAGATAAAAAACTTTCACAAATGAACTTACTTTTGTTCTCACTTTCACAAACGTTTCAAGGTGTTGTGCCTCTTCCTCAGTGTGAGTAAATACTGAATGTCATTGTTGCAGAATAACGATTATGGACTATAGGTGTGTGTGGTGGGAATTGATGGTGGGAGGGAATTGGGGCTGAGGTTAAAATTTTGTGTTTGGATCAATGTATCAAATAGTGTATGTGATCTGTAATGTACTTGTTCATTTAATATGTTGTTTGGTTGTAATGTGTGATATCTGTATATTTCAAATTGTTTGGCTGTGTTTAATTTTCTACTTTTTGATAAGTAGTGTAATATTTCCATGTTGTGTTCTATGTTTGTGTAACTATGGTTTTCATTTTGTAAATGTGTGGCAATTGTGGAATGTATGTAATTTGTGGTGAGGGCTTTTATATGTTATAAAATATAAATCTGGAATAAAAAGATCTTCCCGTCTCGCCGATGTAGAATTGGTTACAATCATTACAATTTAATTTATAAACTCCTGTTTTACTGTATGTGTCTGTGTCTTTGTTAATATTTATATGTTTCTTAATGGTGTTGTTCGTTCTGTAGGCTATTTTATAATTGTGTTTTCTAAATGTGTTAGCTATTTTGTGTGTATTGGAGTTGTAGTATGTAAGTGTTATGTACTTACTGGGTTGTGTGTTGTTGGTCTGATGTGTTTTATTTTTATTTTTTGTGTTTAGGATGCGTTAGTGTATTTTATTTACCAATTCGGGGTTGTATCCATTTTTAACTACTATATATTTTATTGTTTTAAGTTCTTCTTGGTAATCATGTGTGTTTAGGGGTATTGAAGTGAGTCTATGGAGCATGTAGTTGAATGCTGCATGTTTGTGTTGAGTTGGGTGGTTGGATGAGTTATGTATGACCATGTCTGATGTGGTGGGTTTCCTGTATATTTTGTATGTGTGTGTGTTGTTTGTTTTGGTGATTGTGAGGTCTAAGAAGTTTAAACTATTATTTAGTTCTATTTCAAGTGTGAATTTTAATTTATGGTGTATAGTGTTAATATATTTGTGGAAATTTTCTATTTGTCTTTTGTTGCCGTTGTATAGGAGTATAATGTCATCAACATACCTGTGCCAATATATTATTTTATCAGTATATTTGTTATTGTGTAATATGTGTTCTTGTTCTATGGTGTGTACAAATATTTCGGCTAGTATACCTGATATAGGTGAGCCCATGGGTAGTCCATCTGTTTGTGTGTAAAACATGTTATTGTGTGTGAAATAATTTTGATCTGTTATAATTTTAGTTAGATTTATGATCTCATTTATGTGTGTTTCAGGTATGTTGTTTAATTTTAGTAATTGTTCTAATGTAATTAAAGTTTCTTTTATGGGATCATTGGTGTATAGGTTTGTTATGTCAAATGAAGCTAGTGTGGAATTATGAGGTATATGGATATGTTGAGTTTTATTCACTAGATCTAAATTATTTATGACAGTGGTGTTGTTAGTTAAATTTATGCTATTTCTGATTAATTTATCTAAGTGTCTAGCTATTTTGTGTGCAGGTGCTTGTGTGTTGTTTATAAGTGGTCTGATTGGAATATTTGGTTTATGTAATTTTGGTAGTGCATTAAGTGTAGGGGCTTTTGGTTTAATTTGTTTAAAATATTTGATGTTGTCAGGTGATACTGTGTTTTGTGTTATTTAAGGTTTTGTTTATTTGTTTGTGATAATTTGGGGTGGGATCTTTATTTAATTTAGTGATGTTATTTTCATTAAAAAATGTTTCGATTTTGTTGTTTAAAGTTTGTTTTTCTATTATGACATTAATATTGCCTTTGTCCGCTTTGAGTATGGTTAGGTTATGTTCTTGTAATTTATGTTTTATGTTTTTTAGTAATTGGAACTCATTACTGTGTTGTTTATGTTCATATTGTTGTTTGTGTTGTAATTTACGTTTGATATCGTGGCGTATAGTGTCTTGGTCTATGTTATGCGTGTGTTGTATGGCTGTTTCAGCATCAAGGACTATGTCACGTGTATGTTTTTTACTACTGTTGTTATTAGTTGGAATGATGTCTAAATTGTGTTTTAGACCTTTATCTAATAGGGTTATTTCAGCATTAGTGAAATGGGTCAATGTTGTGTTTACAGTACGTGCGTGAAACTTATGTGTCGGTGTAAGGATGTTTTCGTTTCTGCGTGTTAATAGGTTATTGATTTTTCTGTTATGTCTTTCTTGTGTTCTTAATTGGATTTTCTCTATGATATTTCGTGTATATTGTATTATGTGTTCTAATTCAATGTGGTGTAATATTTGTGTGAGTTTAACGTGTAGGTTGTATGCCGTTTTGTTTAGTGTATCTTTTTTGTGGTATAAATCTTTGACGATATTATCTAGGTGTATTATTTCTGCTTTATGTTTGGTTTGTATTGCGGCGTGTGTGTTATTTTTTATTATGATTTGTGAATGTGTATGTATAATATTTTGTTTGCGGTATGTTTTGTTGTATGCGATGTTTAAAGATGTTTTCGTTATCTGAATTCTGACGTTTCTATATTTGTGGATGTAATACGCTGTGCTGGCGGTATTATAAATATCTTGTTGATTCATCCTCTTTGTTCACTTTTACTAATATTATTATATACTAGCAAGTACCCGGGATGCGTTTCAATGCCACTCAAAGAAAGAAAGTGTTTGTATATATATAATATATAAAGACTTCGTTCGCGTAGTCTTCAATTTAATGCGATAATATATTTAGAACAGAATCTATTCTATTGGGTTGCCATAGTAACCAGATCTAATAAGTTAGTTTTTTAAGACTCCAAAGGACCACCCACAGGATCGTATCGAAAAAAAAACAACTGTCCTATGTTGGTTCTCCCGTTGCGTAAAATATTTGTGCCATGTTTGGTTGAAATCGGTCCAGTGGTTTAGGAGGAGATGTGGAAGACCCCAAAGAACCCCCAAAAGAACCCCATCGAAAAACACCTATCCTATGTTGGTTCTCCCTTTGCGTAATATATTTTGTGCCAAGTTTGGTTGAAATCGGTCCAGTGGTTTAGGAGGAGATGTGGAAGACCCCAAAGGACCCCCCGAAGTATCATATCGAAAAAACACATATCCTATGTTGGTTCTCCCGTTGCGTAAAATATTTGTGCCAAGTTTGGTTGAAATCGGTCCAGTGGTTTAGGAGGAGATGTGGAAGACCCCAAAGAACCCCCAAAAGAACCCCATTGAAAAAACACCTATCCTATGTTGGTTCTCCCTTTGCGTAAAATATTTGTGCCAAGTTTGGTTGAAATCGGTCCAGTGGTTTAGGAAGAGATGTGAAAGACCACACAGGACCCCCAAAAGGACCCCCCGAAAGATCATATCGAAAAAACACATATCCTATGTTGGTTCTCCTGTTGCGTAAAATATTTGTGCCAAGTTTGGTTGAAATCGGTCCAGTGGTTTAGGAGGAGATGTGGAAGACCCCAAAAGACCCCCCCAATGGACCCCGTCGAAAAAACACCTATCCTATGTTGGTTCTCCCGTTGCGTAAAATATTTGTGCCAAGTTTGGTTGAAATCGGTCCAGTGGTTTAGGAGGAGATGTGGAAGACCCCAAAGGACCCCATCGAAAAAAATTCATAAACCTTCGCGGGCGTGTGCACAACAACTCACCGAAGTTTCATCGCAATTGGATGAATGGTATAGGAACGCATACGGGACAAAGAAAGAAACAAACATTCATTTTTATAGATATAGATAAAAAACTTTCACAAATGAACTTACTTTTGTTCTCACTTTCACAAACGTTTCAAGGTGTTGTGCCTCTTCCTCAGTGTGAGTAAATACTGAATGTCATTGTTGCAGAATAACGATTATGGACTATAGGTGTGTGTGGTGGGAATTGATGGTGGGAGGGAATTGGGGCTGAGGTTAAAATTTTGTGTTTGGATCAATGTATCAAATAGTGTATGTGATCTGTAATGTACTTGTTCATTTAATATGTTGTTTGGTTGTAATGTGTGATATCTGTATATTTCAAATTGTTTGGCTGTGTTTAATTTTCTACTTTTTGATAAGTAGTGTAATATTTCCATGTTGTGTTCTATGTTTGTGTAACTATGGTTTTCATTTTGTAAATGTGTGGCAATTGTGGAATGTATGTAATTTGTGGTGAGGGCTTTTATATGTTATAAAATATAAATCTGGAATAAAAAGATCTTCCCGTCTCGCCGATGTAGAATTGGTTACAATCATTACAATTTAATTTATAAACTCCTGTTTTACTGTATGTGTCTGTGTCTTTGTTAATATTTATATGTTTCTTAATGGTGTTGTTCGTTCTGTAGGCTATTTTATAATTGTGTTTTCTAAATGTGTTAGCTATTTTGTGTGTATTGGAGTTGTAGTATGTAAGTGTTATGTACTTACTGGGTTGTGTGTTGTTGGTCTGATGTGTTTTATTTTTATTTTTTGTGTTTAGGATGCGTTAGTGTATTTTATTTACCAATTCGGGGTTGTATCCATTTTTAACTACTATATATTTTATTGTTTTAAGTTCTTCTTGGTAATCATGTGTGTTTAGGGGTATTGAAGTGAGTCTATGGAGCATGTAGTTGAATGCTGCATGTTTGTGTTGAGTTGGGTGGTTGGATGAGTTATGTATGACCATGTCTGATGTGGTGGGTTTCCTGTATATTTTGTATGTGTGTGTGTTGTTTGTTTTGGTGATTGTGAGGTCTAAGAAGTTTAAACTATTATTTAGTTCTATTTCAAGTGTGAATTTTAATTTATGGTGTATAGTGTTAATATATTTGTGGAAATTTTCTATTTGTCTTTTGTTGCCGTTGTATAGGAGTATAATGTCATCAACATACCTGTGCCAATATATTATTTTATCAGTATATTTGTTATTGTGTAATATGTGTTCTTGTTCTATGGTGTGTACAAATATTTCGGCTAGTATACCTGATATAGGTGAGCCCATGGGTAGTCCATCTGTTTGTGTGTAAAACATGTTATTGTGTGTGAAATAATTTTGATCTGTTATAATTTTAGTTAGATTTATGATCTCATTTATGTGTGTTTCAGGTATGTTGTTTAATTTTAGTAATTGTTCTAATGTAATTAAAGTTTCTTTTATGGGATCATTGGTGTATAGGTTTGTTATGTCAAATGAAGCTAGTGTGGAATTATGAGGTATATGGATATGTTGAGTTTTATTCACTAGATCTAAATTATTTATGACAGTGGTGTTGTTAGTTAAATTTATGCTATTTCTGATTAATTTATCTAAGTGTCTAGCTATTTTGTGTGCAGGTGCTTGTGTGTTGTTTATAAGTGGTCTGATTGGAATATTTGGTTTATGTAATTTTGGTAGTGCATTAAGTGTAGGGGCTTTTGGTTTAATTTGTTTAAAATATTTGATGTTGTCAGGTGATACTGTGTTTTGTGTTATTTAAGGTTTTGTTTATTTGTTTGTGATAATTTGGGGTGGGATCTTTATTTAATTTAGTGATGTTATTTTCATTAAAAAATGTTTCGATTTTGTTGTTTAAAGTTTGTTTTTCTATTATGACATTAATATTGCCTTTGTCCGCTTTGAGTATGGTTAGGTTATGTTCTTGTAATTTATGTTTTATGTTTTTTAGTAATTGGAACTCATTACTGTGTTGTTTATGTTCATATTGTTGTTTGTGTTGTAATTTACGTTTGATATCGTGGCGTATAGTGTCTTGGTCTATGTTATGCGTGTGTTGTATGGCTGTTTCAGCATCAAGGACTATGTCACGTGTATGTTTTTTACTACTGTTGTTATTAGTTGGAATGATGTCTAAATTGTGTTTTAGACCTTTATCTAATAGGGTTATTTCAGCATTAGTGAAATGGGTCAATGTTGTGTTTACAGTACGTGCGTGAAACTTATGTGTCGGTGTAAGGATGTTTTCGTTTCTGCGTGTTAATAGGTTATTGATTTTTCTGTTATGTCTTTCTTGTGTTCTTAATTGGATTTTCTCTATGATATTTCGTGTATATTGTATTATGTGTTCTAATTCAATGTGGTGTAATATTTGTGTGAGTTTAACGTGTAGGTTGTATGCCGTTTTGTTTAGTGTATCTTTTTTGTGGTATAAATCTTTGACGATATTATCTAGGTGTATTATTTCTGCTTTATGTTTGGTTTGTATTGCGGCGTGTGTGTTATTTTTTATTATGATTTGTGAATGTGTATGTATAATATTTTGTTTGCGGTATGTTTTGTTGTATGCGATGTTTAAAGATGTTTTCGTTATCTGAATTCTGACGTTTCTATATTTGTGGATGTAATACGCTGTGCTGGCGGTATTATAAATATCTTGTTGATTCATCCTCTTTGTTCACTTTTACTAATATTATTATATACTAGCAAGTACCCGGGATGCGTTTCAATGCCACTCAAAGAAAGAAAGTGTTTGTATATATATAATATATAAAGACTTCGTTCGCGTAGTCTTCAATTTAATGCGATAATATATTTAGAACAGAATCTATTCCATTGGGTTGCCATAGTAACCAGATCTAATAAGTTAGTTTTTTAAGACTCCAAAGGACCACCCACAGGATCGTATCGAAAAAAAAACAACTGTCCTATGTTGGTTCTCCCGTTGCGTAAAATATTTGTGCCATGTTTGGTTGAAATCGGTCCAGTGGTTTAGGAGGAGATGTGGAAGACCCCAAAGAACCCCCAAAAGAACCCCATCGAAAAACACCTATCCTATGTTGGTTCTCCCTTTGCGTAATATATTTTGTGCCAAGTTTGGTTGAAATCGGTCCAGTGGTTTAGGAGGAGATGTGGAAGACCCCAAAGGACCCCCCGAAGTATCATATCGAAAAAACACATATCCTATGTTGGTTCTCCCGTTGCGTAAAATATTTGTGCCAAGTTTGGTTGAAATCGGTCCAGTGGTTTAGGAGGAGATGTGGAAGACCCCAAAGAACCCCCAAAAGAACCCCATTGAAAAAACACCTATCCTATGTTGGTTCTCCCTTTGCGTAAAATATTTGTGCCAAGTTTGGTTGAAATCGGTCCAGTGGTTTAGGAAGAGATGTGAAAGACCACACAGGACCCCCAAAAGGACCCCCCGAAAGATCATATCGAAAAAACACATATCCTATGTTGGTTCTCCTGTTGCGTAAAATATTTGTGCCAAGTTTGGTTGAAATCGGTCCAGTGGTTTAGGAGGAGATGTGGAAGACCCCAAAAGACCCCCCCAATGGACCCCGTCGAAAAAACACCTATCCTATGTTGGTTCTCCCGTTGCGTAAAATATTTGTGCCAAGTTTGGTTGAAATCGGTCCAGTGGTTTAGGAGGAGATGTGGAAGACCCCAAAGGACCCCATCGAAAAAAATTCATAAACCTTCGCGGGCGTGTGCACAACAACTCACCGAAGTTTCATCGCAATTGGATGAATGGTATAGGAACGCATACGGGACAAAGAAAGAAACAAACATTCATTTTTATAGATATAGATAAAAAACTTTCACAAATGAACTTACTTTTGTTCTCACTTTCACAAACGTTTCAAGGTGTTGTGCCTCTTCCTCAGTGTGAGTAAATACTGAATGTCATTGTTGCAGAATAACGATTATGGACTATAGGTGTGTGTGGTGGGAATTGATGGTGGGAGGGAATTGGGGCTGAGGTTAAAATTTTGTGTTTGGATCAATGTATCAAATAGTGTATGTGATCTGTAATGTACTTGTTCATTTAATATGTTGTTTGGTTGTAATGTGTGATATCTGTATATTTCAAATTGTTTGGCTGTGTTTAATTTTCTACTTTTTGATAAGTAGTGTAATATTTCCATGTTGTGTTCTATGTTTGTGTAACTATGGTTTTCATTTTGTAAATGTGTGGCAATTGTGGAATGTATGTAATTTGTGGTGAGGGCTTTTATATGTTATAAAATATAAATCTGGAATAAAAAGATCTTCCCGTCTCGCCGATGTAGAATTGGTTACAATCATTACAATTTAATTTATAAACTCCTGTTTTACTGTATGTGTCTGTGTCTTTGTTAATATTTATATGTTTCTTAATGGTGTTGTTCGTTCTGTAGGCTATTTTATAATTGTGTTTTCTAAATGTGTTAGCTATTTTGTGTGTATTGGAGTTGTAGTATGTAAGTGTTATGTACTTACTGGGTTGTGTGTTGTTGGTCTGATGTGTTTTATTTTTATTTTTTGTGTTTAGGATGCGTTAGTGTATTTTATTTACCAATTCGGGGTTGTATCCATTTTTAACTACTATATATTTTATTGTTTTAAGTTCTTCTTGGTAATCATGTGTGTTTAGGGGTATTGAAGTGAGTCTATGGAGCATGTAGTTGAATGCTGCATGTTTGTGTTGAGTTGGGTGGTTGGATGAGTTATGTATGACCATGTCTGATGTGGTGGGTTTCCTGTATATTTTGTATGTGTGTGTGTTGTTTGTTTTGGTGATTGTGAGGTCTAAGAAGTTTAAACTATTATTTAGTTCTATTTCAAGTGTGAATTTTAATTTATGGTGTATAGTGTTAATATATTTGTGGAAATTTTCTATTTGTCTTTTGTTGCCGTTGTATAGGAGTATAATGTCATCAACATACCTGTGCCAATATATTATTTTATCAGTATATTTGTTATTGTGTAATATGTGTTCTTGTTCTATGGTGTGTACAAATATTTCGGCTAGTATACCTGATATAGGTGAGCCCATGGGTAGTCCATCTGTTTGTGTGTAAAACATGTTATTGTGTGTGAAATAATTTTGATCTGTTATAATTTTAGTTAGATTTATGATCTCATTTATGTGTGTTTCAGGTATGTTGTTTAATTTTAGTAATTGTTCTAATGTAATTAAAGTTTCTTTTATGGGATCATTGGTGTATAGGTTTGTTATGTCAAATGAAGCTAGTGTGGAATTATGAGGTATATGGATATGTTGAGTTTTATTCACTAGATCTAAATTATTTATGACAGTGGTGTTGTTAGTTAAATTTATGCTATTTCTGATTAATTTATCTAAGTGTCTAGCTATTTTGTGTGCAGGTGCTTGTGTGTTGTTTATAAGTGGTCTGATTGGAATATTTGGTTTATGTAATTTTGGTAGTGCATTAAGTGTAGGGGCTTTTGGTTTAATTTGTTTAAAATATTTGATGTTGTCAGGTGATACTGTGTTTTGTGTTATTTAAGGTTTTGTTTATTTGTTTGTGATAATTTGGGGTGGGATCTTTATTTAATTTAGTGATGTTATTTTCATTAAAAAATGTTTCGATTTTGTTGTTTAAAGTTTGTTTTTCTATTATGACATTAATATTGCCTTTGTCCGCTTTGAGTATGGTTAGGTTATGTTCTTGTAATTTATGTTTTATGTTTTTTAGTAATTGGAACTCATTACTGTGTTGTTTATGTTCATATTGTTGTTTGTGTTGTAATTTACGTTTGATATCGTGGCGTATAGTGTCTTGGTCTATGTTATGCGTGTGTTGTATGGCTGTTTCAGCATCAAGGACTATGTCACGTGTATGTTTTTTACTACTGTTGTTATTAGTTGGAATGATGTCTAAATTGTGTTTTAGACCTTTATCTAATAGGGTTATTTCAGCATTAGTGAAATGGGTCAATGTTGTGTTTACAGTACGTGCGTGAAACTTATGTGTCGGTGTAAGGATGTTTTCGTTTCTGCGTGTTAATAGGTTATTGATTTTTCTGTTATGTCTTTCTTGTGTTCTTAATTGGATTTTCTCTATGATATTTCGTGTATATTGTATTATGTGTTCTAATTCAATGTGGTGTAATATTTGTGTGAGTTTAACGTGTAGGTTGTATGCCGTTTTGTTTAGTGTATCTTTTTTGTGGTATAAATCTTTGACGATATTATCTAGGTGTATTATTTCTGCTTTATGTTTGGTTTGTATTGCGGCGTGTGTGTTATTTTTTATTATGATTTGTGAATGTGTATGTATAATATTTTGTTTGCGGTATGTTTTGTTGTATGCGATGTTTAAAGATGTTTTCGTTATCTGAATTCTGACGTTTCTATATTTGTGGATGTAATACGCTGTGCTGGCGGTATTATAAATATCTTGTTGATTCATCCTCTTTGTTCACTTTTACTAATATTATTATATACTAGCAAGTACCCGGGATGCGTTTCAATGCCACTCAAAGAAAGAAAGTGTTTGTATATATATAATATATAAAGACTTCGTTCGCGTGGTCTTCAATTTAAAGCGATAATATATTTAGAACAGAATCTATTCCATTGGGTTGCCATAGTAACCAGATCTAATAAGTTAGTTTTTTAAGACTCCAAAGGACCACCCACAGGATCGTATCGAAAAAAAAACAACTGTCCTATGTTGGTTCTCCCGTTGCGTAAAATATTTGTGCCATGTTTGGTTGAAATCGGTCCAGTGGTTTAGGAGGAGATGTGGAAGACCCCAAAGAACCCCCAAAAGAACCCCATCGAAAAACACCTATCCTATGTTGGTTCTCCCTTTGCGTAATATATTTTGTGCCAAGTTTGGTTGAAATCGGTCCAGTGGTTTAGGAGGAGATGTGGAAGACCCCAAAGGACCCCCCGAAGTATCATATCGAAAAAACACATATCCTATGTTGGTTCTCGCGTTGCGTAAAAAATTTGTGCCAAGTTTGGTTGAAATCGGTCCAGTGGTTTAGGAGGAGATGTGGAAGACCCCAAAGAACCCCCAAAAGAACCCCATTGAAAAAACACCTATCCTATGTTGGTTCTCCCTTTGCGTAAAATATTTGTGCCAAGTTTGGTTGAAATCGGTCCAGTGGTTTAGGAAGAGATGTGAAAGACCACACAGGACCCCCAAAAGGACCCCCCGAAGGATCATATCGAAAAAACACATATCCTATGTTGGTTCTCCTGTTGCGTAAAATATTTGTGCCAAGTTTGGTTGAAATCGGTCCAGTGGTTTAGGAGGAGATGTGGAAGACCCCAAAAGACCCCCCCAATGGACCCCGTCGAAAAAACACCTATCCTATGTTGGTTCTCCCGTTGCGTAAAATATTTGTGCCAAGTTTGGTTGAAATCGGTCCAGTGGTTTAGGAGGAGATGTGGAAGACCCCAAAGGACCCCATCGAAAAAAATTCATAAACCTTCGCGGGCGTGTGCACAACAACTCACCGAAGTTTCATCGCAATTGGATGAATGGTATAGGAACGCATACGGGACAAAGAAAGAAACAAACATTCATTTTTATAGATATAGATAAAAAACTTTCACAAATGAACTTACTTTTGTTCTCACTTTCACAAACGTTTCAAGGTGTTGTGCCTCTTCCTCAGTGTGAGTAAATACTGAATGTCATTGTTGCAGAATAACGATTATGGACTATAGGTGTGTGTGGTGGGAATTGATGGTGGGAGGGAATTGGCGCTGAGGTTAAAATTTTGTGTTTGGATTAATGTATCAAATAGTGTATGTGATCTGTAATGTACTTGTTCATTTAATATGTTGTTTGGTTGTAATGTGTGATATCTGTATATTTCAAATTGTTCGGCTGTGTTTAATTTTCTACTTTTTGATAAGTAGTGTAATATTTCCATGTTGTGTTCTATGTTTGTGTAACTATGGTTTTCATTTTGTAAATGGTGGCAAATGTGGAATGTATGTAATTTGTGGTGAGGGCTTTTATATGTTCTGAAAATCTGGAATAAAAAGATCTTCCCGTCTCGCCGATGTAGAATTGGTTACAATCATTACAATTTAATTTATAAACTCCTGTTTTACTGTATGTGTCTGTGTCTTTGTTAATATTTATATGTTTCTTAACGGTGTTGTTGGTTCTGTAGGCTATTTTATAATTGTGTTTTCTAAATGTGTTAGCAATTTTGTGTGTATTGGAGTTGTAGTATGTAAGTGTTATGTACTTACTGGGTTGTGTGTTGTTGGTCTGATGTGTTTTATTTTTATTTTTTGTGTTTAGGATGCTTTTGTGTATTTTATTTACCAAATCGGGGTTGTATCCATTTTTAACTGCTATATATTTGATTGTTTTAAGTTCTTCTTGGTAATCATGTGTGTTTAGGGGTATTGAAGTGAGTCTATGGAGCATGTAGTTGAATGCTGCATGTTTGTGTTGAGTTGGGTGGTTGGATGAGTTATGTATGACCATGTCTGATGTGGTGGGTTTCCTGTATATTTTGTATGTGTGTGTGTGTTGTTTGTTTTGGTGATTGTGAGGTCTAAGAAGTTTAAACTATTATTTAGTTCTATTTCAAGTGTGAATTTTAATTTATGGTGTATAGTGTTAATATATTTGTGGAAATTTTCTATTTGTCTTTTGTTGCCGTTGTATAGGAGTATAATGTCATCAACATACCTGTGCCAATATATTATTTTATCAGTATATTTGTTATTGTGTAATATGTGTTCTTGTTCTATGGTGTGTACAAATATTTCGGCTAGTATACCTGATATAGGTGAGCCCATGGGTAGTCCATCTGTTTGTGTGTAAAACATGTTATTGTGTGTGAAATAATTTTGATCTGTTATAATTTTAGTTAGATTTATGATCTCATTTATGTGTGTTTCAGGTATGTTGTTTAATTTTAGTAATTGTTCTAATGTAATTAAAGTTTCTTTTATGGGAACATTGGTGTATAGGTTTGTTATGTCAAATGAAGCTAGTGTGGAATTATGAGGTATATGGATATGTTGAGTTTTATTCACTAGATCTAAATTATTTATGACAGTGGTGTTGTTAGTTAAATTTATGCTATTTCTGATTAATTTATCTAAGTGTCTAGCTATTTTGTGTGCAGGTGCTTGTGTGTTGTTTATAAGTGGTCTGATTGGAATATTTGGTTTATGTAATTTTGGTAGTGCATTAAGTGTAGGGGCTTTTGGTTTAATTTGTTTAAAATATTTGATGTTGTCAGGTGATACTGTGTTTTGTGTTATTTAAGGTTTTGTTTATTTGTTTGTGATAATTTGGGGTGGGATCTTTATTTAATTTAGTGATGTTATTTTCATTAAAAAATGTTTCGATTTTGTTGTTTAAAGTTTGTTTTTCTATTATGACATTAATATTGCCTTTGTCCGCTTTGAGTATGGTTAGGTTATGTTCTTGTAATTTATGTTTTATGTTTTTTAGTAATTGGAACTCATTACTGTGTTGTTTATGTTCATATTGTTGTTTGTGTTGTAATTTACGTTTGATATCGTGGCGTATAGTGTCTTGGTCTATGTTATGCGTGTGTTGTATGGCTGTTTCAGCATCAAGGACTATGTCACGTGTATGTTTTTTACTACTGTTGTTATTAGTTGGAATGATGTCTAAATTGTGTTTTAGACCTTTATCTAATAGGGTTATTTCAGCATTAGTGAAATGGGTCAATGTTGTGTTTACAGTACGTGCGTGAAACTTATGTGTCGGTGTAAGGATGTTTTTGTTTCTGCGTGTTAATAGGTTATTGATTTTTCTGTTATGTCTTTCTTGTGTTCTTAATTGGATTTTCTCTATGATATTTCGTGTATATTGTATTATGTGTTCTAATTCAATGTGGTGTAATATTTGTGTGAGTTTAACGTGTAGGTTGTATGCCGTTTTGTTTAGTGTATCTTTTTTGTGGATACAACCCCGATTTGGTAAATAAAATACACAAACGCATCCTAAACACAAAAAATAAAAATAAAACACATCAGACCAACAACACACAACCCAGTAAGTACATAACACTTACATACTACAACTCCAATACACACAAAATTGCTAACACATTTAGAAAACACAATTATAAAATAGCCTACAGAACCAACAACACCATTAAGAAACATATAAATATTAACAAAGACACAGACACGTACAGTAAAACAGGAGTTTATAAATTAAATTGTAATGATTGTAACCAATTCTACATCGGCCAGACGGGAAGATCTTTTTATTCCAGATTTTCAGAACATATAAAAGCCCTCACCACAAATTACATACATTCCACATTTGCCACACATTTACAAAATGAAAACCGTAGTTACACAAACATAGAACACAACATGAAATATTACACTACTTATCAAAAAGTAGAAAATTAAACACAGCCGAACAATTTGAAATATACAGATATCACACATTACAACCAAACAACATATTAAATGAACAAGTACATTACAGATCACATACACTATTTGATACATTGATCCAAACACAAAATTTGAACCTCAGCGCCAATTCCCTCCCACCATGAATTCCCACCACACACACCTATAGTCCATAATCGTTATTCTGCAACAATGACATTCAGTATTTACTCACACTGAGGAAGAGGCACAACACCTTGAAACGTTTGTGAAAGTGAGAACAAAAGTAAGTTCATTTGTGAAAGTTTTTTATATATAATAATATTAGTAAAAGTGAACAAAGAGGATGAATCAACAAGATAATTATAATACCGCCAGCACAGCGTATTACATCCACAAATATAGAAACGTCAGAATTCAGATAACGAAAACATCCTTAAACATCGCATACAACAAAACATGCCGCAAACACAATATTATACCCACACATACACAAATCATAATAAAAAATAACACACACGCCGCAATACAAACCAAACATAAAGCAGAAATAATACACCTAGATAATATCGTCAAAGATTTATACCACAAAAAAGATACACTAAACAAAACGGCATACAACCTACACGTTAAACTCACACAAATATTACACCACATTGAATTAGAACACATAATACAATATACACGAAATATCATAGAGAAAATCCATTTAAGAACACAAGAAAGACATAACAGAAAAATCAATAACCTATTAACACGCAGAAATGAAAACATCCTTACACCGACACATAAGTTTCACGCACGTACTGTAAACACAACATTGACCCATTTCACTAATGCTGAAATAACCCTATTAGATAAAGGTCTAAAACACAATTTAGACATCATTCCAACTAATAACAACAGTAATAAAAAACATACATGTGACATAGTCCTTGATGCTGAAACAGCCATACAACACACGCATAACATAGACCAACACACTATACGCCACGATATCAAAAGTAAATTACAACACAAACAACAATATGAACATAAACAACACAGTAATGAGTTCCAATTACTAAAAAACATAAAACGTAAATTACAAGAACATAACCTAACCATACTCAAAGCGGACAAAGGCAATATTAATGTTATAATAGAAAAACAAACTTTAAACAACAAAAAATTGAAACATTTTTTAATGAAAATAACATCACTAAATTAAATAAAGATCCCACCCCAAATTATCACAAACAAATAAACAAAACCTTAAATAACACAAAACACATAGTATCACCTGACAACATCAAATATTTTAAACAAATTAAACCAAAAGCCCCTACACTTAATGCACTACCAAAATTACATAAACCAAATATTCCAATCAGACCACTTATAAACAACACACAAGCACCTGCACACAAAATAGCTAGACACTTAGATAAATTAATCAGAAATAGCATAAATTTAACTAACACACCACTGTCATATTATTGTCATACATTGATCCAAACACAAAATTTGAACCTCAGCGCCAATTCCCTCCCACCATGAATTCCCACCACACACACCTATAGTCCATAATCGTTATTCTGCAACAATGACATTCAATATTTACTCACACTGAGGAAGAGGCACAACACCTTGAAACGTTTGTGAAAGTGAGAACAAAAGTAAGTTCATTTGTGAAAGATTTTTATATATAATAATATTAATAATATATCTAATTTGTTACGCATAAAACAACCATTCCCGTTAGAAGAGAAAACAGGTGTTTACAGGATGTCATGTGATGATTGTGATTGTTTCTATCTGGGTCAAACTGGCAGGTCTTTCTTGAAAAGATACAAAGAACATCTACCAAGGAATGATTTAGACAAGACCAAATCTAATTATGCGTGCCATCTAATGATACATAACCATAATTACACAGATTTCAATACCAATTTCAAAGCAATCCATGTATGCGGTAAGGGTAGGTTAATGGACGCTCTCGAGGAGTTTGAGATTTATAAATCATTTAAAGACAAGAATATCAACAATAACAGTATACTAAACGAACAATTAAGGTTTCAATCTCATTCACTATATGATACAGCCCTAAATATAATCGCGCATGACGGTAATGACTGGTGATAAGGATTGACTTAGTTCAATTAGTGGCTCGGCAACTGCACGCGCGGTCAGACCGGTCCAGCGAAGCCGTAGTTACATCGTGTTATGTGTGCGTCATCATTGTAATTTTGTAAATATGTGCAAATGTGTTTTTATGTGTTTTACGTGAATTTTAACTTTTGACGAGGACTACTGAAGATGTGACACATGTCACGAAACGCGTCTAAATAAAAAAAACGCTGAACGAAATCACTGACGGATAAAAAGGTAATAAATCATAGTTATAGCAACAGTTACAGAACAGCTCTTTGGATTGTCAACCTCCAACTCTCTCTATAGAGTCGTGTTATAAGCTGACCGCCCGCTGTTTACAGAGATCGTCACCCTCTCACTGAATTTTCAGCTACACTCCTACTTCATCATTTACTTAAAGTCCCCCCTTATACCTTTCGCTTATAACTGCCAGCTCCTTTTCCACACACACTATTGTTTCGTGCTGGTGGACTGTGGCGTCCATTTGCATCCCCAAGAACTGAAGTTTACACATATAAGGTATAGATGCTGCCTATACCGTTCTTGGTTCAGCGTTATATAAAATTCAGTATTACTGATGTCCGAGGACACCAGTAATCCTACTACAATGATTCACACACCCTTATTACGGCACTATCGACACCTTCGACGATAGCCGCTGTTCCATAGTTATGTAGTTTCCCCTGTTTTACCCCCCAGTTCAATTTCAATGTTCACCAATTTAGTATCTATAGTAGACTCTCAACTATCCGACCTAATGTGGCGGTAGGCCGGGTCGGATAGCAAAAAAGTCGGATACACCGGAGCCGTAGGCATACCAGCCTCTGTAAGGTCAATGACCGCCACCCTATTGCGTTGAATGTACTTGTTGCTATTTGGATGCGTACGCCATATCAGTTTGTCCCTATAAATGACGTACAGTAATAAATGAATTAGAAAGAAATTAAATAAGAATTCGCAACTACAGTATCTTTCACAAAACCTTTATTTGAAGGACGAAACAAAATGTGTAGTTAACAATAAGTTGAATGAGTTTTACTATGAGTTTTAATTTATACGAAAGCTTTCAACCAAATTAGTTGTTAATATAAATCAAATTATAATAACCTAAAACTATGTACTGTATAATGAAAGAACAAGTGAAACTTACATTGTCTAAGGTTTGAAAAAGTCTGTAATTGAGACCTGCTTCTTTCCTCGCATTAATTTCCTCGCCGCTATATCCTTCCACTTACGTAAACATATGATGTCTGCTGGTGTTACTTCTTCTTGCTGGCCAATGTATTCCACTGCCGTCTCGATCGCCTTCAGGCCTTCGGAGTGGGTTATACGATCGGAGGGTTCATCACCTTGTTCCTCTTCAATCGGCTGTTCATTTAATACCATCGCTACAATATCTTCGTCTGCAATTTCTTCGATTTTGTCCTTTGCCAACCATTCTGTGATGTCTTCCAATGAAGCTTCCTCACATCCGCCGGAAACTTTTTCTAACAGCGATACAAGCGCAGTGTTATCAGTTGCATTTTCCACATCACATTGCTGTTCTACCTCTTCCCACTTATCACTGGCTTTGTGATCCAGCAAAATTTTCCACGATCGCACAAGTGTTAAAGATGGAATTTCATCCCATGCCTCGGACACCCATCTGATGACGTCAAGCATGTCTACTGACTGTAGTGCCGTCGCAACTTCTGTATTATCAAGTGTCGCGATGATATAGCTTAGTAGCCTACGTCGATATTTCTGTTTCAAAGCTTGGAGTACTCCCGATCCATTGGCTGACATAGATGTAACATTTGGAGGCAAGAACAAAGCTTTTATGTCTCCATCTTTTAATTGGTCATTTGCTGGATGTGAAGGAGCATTATCCAAAACTAGGATTGCTTTCCTTGTTAAATTGTTTTCAGCTAAATGTTTTTCAACTTGTGGCACAAATTCCTTTTCAAACCAATTTTTGAAAATTTCTCCATTCATCCACGCCTTTTTTTGATAGGTATATGCAGGGGCAAAGAACTTAAATCTTTAAGATTTTTTAAAGCCCTAGGCTTGCGAGATTTTCCAATCAAGGTCAGTCTCAACGTGTGGTTTCTGGTTGCGTTACTACAAGCTAAAACTGTAACGCGGTCCTTGCTCTTCTTGAACCCTGGTGTGGCCTTTTCCTGTTTAGACGCTAGTGTTTTAGACGGCAACATACGGTAATTCAAACCCGTCTCATCACAGTTGTACACTTGTTCTCCGGAAATACCTTCCTTATCAAGCAGGTCAAAAAATTGTTTTTTAAAGTCAGGGACAGCGTCCTTATTAGCAGACAATGCTTCACCACTAATCGTCATCTGACGAACACCAAAACGTTTCTTCCAGTGATCAAGCCACCAGTCACTGGCAGTAAACTCACCATCGTCTCCTTCGATCTGTTTTATAAACTGAATCGCTTTTTCTTGGAGCAAGGGGCCTGAAACCGTCAATCCTTTCCCCCTCACATTTTCATACCACAGATATAAAGCCTCTTCAACTTCCACATGTTTTCCTTTTTGCATAGTTTTTCTAACTTTCACGCCACTGCCACTTGCTTGCTTAGAACACCATTTTTCAATCTCTGTGCGATTTCTTCGCCAATCACCCACAGTAGTTTTTCCAACTCCTAACTCCAGTGCAATTTTGTTTACCGACTCACCAGAATCCATTCTTTTTATTGCTTGCAGTTTTTCTTCCAAAGTTACTACTACTTTCTTTCGTTTGTCACCCATATTTCACTTAAAAATAAAAGCCACCAACAATACTGTATATACACTTTATAACAAATTAACAATCCACGAACGACTGAACCGCACGGACTGACTTCTGGATACAGACTGACTGATGCACCTGTTACACACTCAAGTAGGAACACGAAACTTTCCTGTCACAACATGAATCAATTGGCGTACTGTATTGGTAACTGGTGATTCACGCGTAAGCGCCTTCACCCGCGTGGCGGGATTGCTCACATGACGTTTGAAGGCGCTAGTAATCGGATTGGAAATACTGCATACGTACCGTACTCAAAAAATACTTTTTTTGTTGTTGAGTAGAGCGGGTCAGATAGGCCGGAGGTCGAATAGTCGGGAGTCGGATAGCCGAGAGTCTACTGTACTTACATAATTCCACAGCCAGGGTATGGTGAAACCGTGACCGCCCGAAATGTGGGGAAACTACCAAAAGACATATAAGGCTCACACTGACACCGTTACTGCAAATCACGGAAGGTTAACTCTTATATGTTTGGTTATATTTAAGATTTCTACATTAACATAATACATACAATACATTCATAATTAACATTACGATCATTACATTAAAATAAACAATTCATTTATTATCATCTTCATAATTATTCTTGTTATTTATTTAGTCTGCCAAAATATTATTATTATTATTATTATTATTATTATTATTATTATATCAATTTCTACCACATACACATTGTTTACATAAAACATTTTACAATACAAACACAATCAATTTCACTATTAATTTATTTACAAATCTTTGTCATTATTTTTCAGTTTTCCACACTTCAGTTCATAATCCAGCCATGTCATAACCATAAACTAAAATATTTAAAATGTTCATTCACTTATTTTAATTTCAACCACCATCATCGTATATTAGTCTTACTTTTATATAATAATTATCATCCTTACTCACCCTCGTTTTATTATTATTATTATAACGACCATTTTCAACATAGTATTTGACACTATTATTACTTATTAATTCAGAAAACCTGTCTACATTGGTAATTTCAGTTCTGTCTCCATTAGTATTTTTGTTCAACATAAAGTCAGTTATTTTATCATCAACATATTCATCTATCTCTATTTCACAATGTAAGCATTTCATCTTGTTTATCTCCTTCAAATCTAACCTCTCTTTCAACTCTTTATAATTTCTCCTTAACTGATATAATTCTATCTCCCTATCTACACACAATTCTCTATCTAAATATCTCGCATCATACCACCATATCTCAATACCACTTTCTCTCTCAATATATGCAGGGGACACTACAACTTTATTGTTGCACCACCTATCAGGTGCACAAAAAATCCAGGGACAACTATTTGCAGACCATATGTCTCCCAAATATACTCGTGAAGCCTTTTCTTCACCCCCAACTACAACATCACGGGAAAAATCTACCCCCACTATATTCTTTACCTGTATACTCTCTCTCCTCTCTCTCTCTCTCTCTCTCTCTCTCTCTCTCTGACTCATAAACACACATTAACATTCCATTATTACATTCTAAAACTTCATCAGTACTCTCAATATTTACCCCATTATTCTTTAACACCATATTTTTACTTATATTGTCATAATTCTCACTCCTACTTACCTCAGAATTGTAAGTAACATCATTATCATCACTAGTCAATACTTTATTATCTAACACTACCTCTTCCACTATTTTGTCATTATTATTATTTGTCATAACTATAACATTGTCACCTAACTTCTTATTCATTATCTGATTTAATTTACTTTCAAATTTTTATTCATTTTGTCAATCTTTTTCTCGCAACTGCTACTTATTGATTCTAATATTTGGTCTGTAATTGTATCAAAACGTGTATTAATTTCCCTAATATGATTATTGAAATCAAAATTCTGCTGTTTAATTTCATCTCTAATTTCGTCAAATTTACTATTCTGTATGTCAAATTTAATATTTTGTTCATTGAATCGACTATTCTGTTCATCTAATTTCTCATTGAAACTACTTTTAATTTCTTTAATTTCGTTTTTCTGTTCATCGAATTTATTATTTATTGTCTCAAATTTAATATTTTGTTCATCAAATCTAGCATTAAAATTACTATTCTGAACGTCAAAGCGACGATTGAATTTTTCATCATTACTATCTAAACGTTTACTGATGAGGTTAAACAAATCGTTCATTGACAACTCTTTTTCTTTAGCTGTCATTGGAGTAGACTGTGCTGCTACATTATCGATTATCATTGACTCTGTAAGAGAGTTTTCTAAATTTATTTCTTTATTTTCCATTTTGTAATGGTAAAATTATTACTTTTATATCAAAATACTAACATATAGTATCACACAATTCTTTCTCTAACAAAGGATTCTACTTACTTATATTACACATGCTCGTAACATAACCTCATCTTTTATTTTATATGTTTCTAATTACATATCAGTTCCCCGCAACCATATTGCTTCTCCACCAGGTCCACATTTGCATAATTTTATTTATGGAAACGGTCCCTGTTCGGGCGCCATTGTTAACTCATACTTTTATCACTTTATTTCTTAATTTATCAATAGGCTATGTTTATGTTGTACACTTACGGCTAGTGCCGCCATGTTGTCATTTGCCAACTTAAATTGTTTTACTTACCGTATCCAGGATTTATAATTGGACGAGTGGAAAACAAGATGGTTGCTTGGAATAATTAATCATTTTCTAGTATGCAAATTAATTTTAGTTTATTACATGAAATTTATCTTTTTTCAATCAAATAAAACTTTATACATTCCCTTTAATCCTAACATTACATATAAAATCTTCCTTCTCCCTTTCTTACATTCTGTTTCAATAGTATTCCAAGTAAAATATAGATATAAAATGGATCATTTGTTTAAAGTGAACATAATTTGTTCAGCAATAGTCAAAATAAAACATGAAATATAAATACAAAATAATTCACTTGCAATTAATAAATATAAATACAAAATAAATACAAAACGGAAACCAGCGCTTGCACTCACACACATATATCTACCCCAGGATTTTAAGAGCTCTCCATTAATTGTGAGAATATTTAAATTTGAACATCAAAATTTTGAATATTTAAGCCCTAATTGAAAGTTTTGTTTTTTATTCTTGTAGGCTACTTAGCTGAATTTGAGTCCAGAAGACGTCACATTGCTCCTCGCACACACTTTTATTTTAATTAATAATTCGTTTTACATCTCCGAAACGGTTATTATATCAAGAAAACTGTTCATTTACGTTATTTATGTATCAATCATCAATTATTTATCACTTACTATACCATTAACTTTCCCAAAATTTTCAAATTCATTATCAACCTTTATTTTACTTAACATTTCATTTATTATTACATTTTAACTATGAATTTTCTATTGTTTATTTTCATCATTGATTAGTTTGGGTGCTCCTCAGTTATTCATAATAATTCACTTTATCAACTTGGCATTTACCTATAATCTTACCCCCCTTTTGACTCTAATATTCCCTAACAAATTCTTTATCTAGTATGACACCCATCTATCAAAACATCTTCCAACCATTCTCTACCTCTAACTTACTACTCTAATTCATTTCGAATCATTCTACCCTTTTAACAAAATACTCTCTACCCCTTTGTACTCAGGACGTGTGTTCCCTTCCCTATGCTCATTCCCTTATCTGGTTCCTGGACCCTCCCTAGGTAACCCTTTCCGGCGCCTATCGGTTCCCCTCCCGCCACAACACTTTTCGTTGAGGACTCCTCATCACACCACCCCCCTTACAAAATTCCCCATCATCTAATTACTCTCCCATTACATCACTTTCATCTACAAAATATCTCCATCAACTATTTATTCTCTAATAACATTACTCACTTTCTCTACATATAATCACTAACACTACCGTGTCCCTACTATTACCCTGTTTCTATATTATTTGTATTTCAACTCTTGTTCTCTCTAACACCCATCTATACTCAACTTGGACTGACTCAAATGTCTTACTTAAATAATCATCCTTACCCAAATTCTCTCTTTTACAACCCACTGAAAATTTATAACTATCTCAAATTTATTTCATTATTTATTTATTTAAAATCCTTAAACACATTGAAAATTTATTCTATAAACCTTAATTATTAATAAAATCTGCAAATCAGTGAAATACTACATATATAACACCAGTAATCAGCTGATGTTCTTGGTCAGGTGAATGACCTTACTCTAAATACATTTCAACAATTATATAAAATACACTTTTTATAATTTTATCCCCAACATACTGCATACAATTAATACAAATACGCAAAACTACATAGTTATCATCATAAAATATTGGTGGATTTAAAATCCTTACCATTAAATCTAGTACTTAAAATCTTTTTGCTCTCATAGGGACATACATCGCTACTCATTGAGTCATAGTTATAGCAACAGTTACTGAACAGCTCTTTGGATTGTCAACCCCCAACTTTCTCTATAGAGTTGTGTTATAAGCTGACCGCCCGCTGTTTACAGAGATCGTCACCCTCTCACTGAATTTTCAGCTACACTCCTACTTCATCATTTACTTAAAATCCCCCCTTATACCCCTGGCTTGTAACTGCCAGCTCCTTTTCCACACACACTATTGTTTCCTGCTGGTGGACTGTGGCGTCCATTTGCATCCCCAAGAACTGAAGTTTATATATATAAGGTATAGACGCTGCCTATACCATTCTTGGTTCAGCGTTATATAAAATTCGGTATTACTGATGTCCGAGGACACCAGTAATCCTACTAAAATGATTCACACACCCTTATTACGGCACTACCGACAGAAGCATATAGTGTATTAGCGGACGAAACAGCTGACATTTCTGGAACTGAACAATTATCGACTGGACTGCGATATTTCCATGAGGAAACCAACAAAGTCGAGGAAGTGTTTGTTGGATTTGTTGAGCTGAAAGCTCTGGACGCGAAATCCATTGCACAGACCATCGATGAGTTTTTTAGCAAAAGAAGATCTTAATCTAGAGAAATGCGTTGGTTTGGGATTTGACGGTTGTTTGACGATGTCTGGAACAGACAGTGGTGTGCAAGCAATCTTGCGCAAAAAATATACCAAAGCTTTGTTCTTTCATTGCTCTTCGCACAAACTGAATCTAGTGATCACTGATCTCAATACTCTGCCTGAAATTTGGAACACCGTGGAACCATCAAAGATATCATTTAATTTTTCGGGAATCAATTTTGAGAAGGAAGTTGATACCTAATATTTCCAGGCTCTGCAAAACAAGGTGGAGCGAGAAACACAAAAGCATCAGAGTTTTTAAGGAGAATTTTCCTGTTATAATGGAGGCCTTAGAAACCTTATCGCGTGAAGGAAATGGTGCGACTAGAAAAAATGCTTTTCAGCTTCATGCGGCTGCTTCTAGAGTTTCGTTTATTCTTAGCCTTATTTTAATAGCCAAATACTCAGCTTTGATGGAACCAGTTGTAAACGTGCTCCAGTCCATAGCTTTGGACGCGGTCAAAGCCTCGCAGCACATTAAACGCATTTTGCAACTGCTTAAAAGCAACCATGACAATCCCGAAAAAGTCACAGATAAAATTATAAGGGATGCTACTGTCGTTGCGGAAAAACTCGGACTGGGGGAGGACATGAAATCAGTGCCGCGCATTGTTGGGAGACAACATCATCGAAGCAACCACCCAGCTGGAAGCCCTTCAAAATTCTGGAGGAGGTCTTTAATAATACCATATTTGGACTCCACTATTACTTCTCTTGAAGTGCGTTTTGCTGAAGAAAACACTCCATCATTCGCATTATCTAAATTACACCCGGCGCAAATGCTAACCATGTTAGTGGAAAGTCTCACAGAAGCTTGCGAAACCTTCGCCCAATTTTACGATTTACCGAACATAAAAAATGAAATCGAACTTTGGCGAAACTTGTGGCAGGATAAACCCAACTAACAGAACTAACTGTTGTTGATGTCCTAAAAGAGACGGAAAACTTCTTCCCTGAAATGGGAAAAGCTTTAAAAATTTTGATTGCTCTACTGTGCACAACGTGTACTGTGGAGCGATCCTTTAGCAGCTTAAGAAGAATAAAAACCTGGCTGAGGAGCACTATGGTAGAAAGTCGTCTCAATGGCCTAGCAATGATGAGCGTTCACAGAAAGCTTATTTTTGACAACCTCGAGGATTTTATTAATAAAGTGGTCGACAAATTTGCAAAAAAACCGAGAAGATTGTTTTAATTAATTTTTTTTTAATTTCTTTAATTTTTTAATTTCTTTTATTTTTTCTTGAATAACAAAAACTTAAAAAAAAATTTAATCATTGTATCTATTTGTACCTACAATTCATATTTCCCCCATCCTCTCTCTCATCTTCCCCCCCCCCCCCCGGCCAATTGGCTGGCGACGCCCTTGGTTGCATCTGTTATATAGGGAGCATAATTGTTTTTGAAAATGTATGCCATTTATAGCCAGGCCTTTATATGTGAAACATAAATTTTGCAGCAAAAATGAGCGTTTAAGTTAGAACACTATCTATTGATGAAACCTTAAATGCAAACTCAAAAATTATTCACAACACCCACATACGAAGAAATAAAAAATAAAACATTATTTGTGTATTCATTTAGATTTATTTATATTACTTTGTATTTTTTGGATTGTGTAACTTTTTGAGCACCTCTGTACAACATGATCAACTGTTAATCTGTTTCCAGGACTTCAAAGACATGTGATATAAAGTATGAAGACTTGCCACGCTGCAAATTGTGCAATGGTCTATTAAGACCAAATGTGATTTTCCCAGATGAATTTATTGATCCTGTTTCCCAAAGACGGCTGAGTGAGTACTTACTTTTATTGTAAATATATTACCTAAAAATGTAACCTATTTAATTTCAAATATGCTTATTAGAACACACACATTTCTGAGTGAAATCTAGGAGTGTGTAACTTGAATACCAAAGTTTATATTTCTATAAGTTAAATTTTTACCATAGACTGTTCACTATTGGAACACAGTGTAACACAGTCATGTAACTATTACTGAAATGCAAGGCTGCTTCATTTCGTAGTCAATGAAAATAAAAATGAACAAAAAGTATAGACAAATTTGGACTAAAAATTGGTTAATATAAAGAATGATTTTCTTCTTCACTTCACAGAGTAGGTAGATTGCCTGTTCCATCTTCACAGTATATCTCACCATCTTGCTCTTGGTCTTCTGACATCTCTTGTTCCAAAGGGTCTAGTGCTACTTTAGATGGCTGTCTATCCTCCATTCTGTCCAGATGTTGTGTCTATTCCAGGTGATATTTCTGAACTGTATAGTTTCAGGATTATGGATCTGGGCCAGATGTGGCATCCCAATTTCCAGGGATGGTATGGAGACTCATGCCTGGGGTAACAAGGGTGAAGACTCTAATGGTCAGAAATGAGCAGACAGAGCAATGTTGTATCTGGGGATAATAGGCATGATGGCTAGACTTAAGCCATAAAACAGCAGTCTTGTCATGTTGCCTCGTGTGAAGTGCTGGTAACACTTTGTAGCATGTCAATTTTTGGGTATTTTTATTTTTAACAGTGTGGGATAATTATATTTTTATTTATTTCATTTTAGGCGGGTTTGTCTAAAAGTTGTGAAAATTATTGTGCAACGAAATTCATTCCATCATAACAGAACGCATGGCAACGTTATTTCCATTGTGCAAGAACCAATGTTAAGAAACAGTTTGAAACAAAGGCATAGACGCAGTTGTTGTTGTGTAATGCGGCTGAAGAATTTGCACCTCCACAAATTTCTAAGAACTATGCGAGAGTGTGGCATTGCGCTCCCATACGCACACCAAGCAGGAGCGCCTACCCAAGCTCTGGCAACAAACCAAGATGGCCAGAGAGTGAAATTTTCATCGTTCCTTTGGTTTCACTAAGGAAGTGTTGCTTAGGCCAAGCCCACTCAAATGACGTCAGCCAATGCCTAGAGAAGATCATATGCGACATTGACTCAAAAAAACAACATGCATAGCATGGGCCGCAGCCTCGGTGACGACGCCCAAGGCAGTGAGTTCCCGTATTGAAAACTGTGGAGAGGGAACAGAGAAAAAACTTCTGCCCAGTGCGTCTCAACTACCGACCGCTTGCGGTCTGGTTAAAATTTTATCTTACAAAATGTAATTACATCGGCCGACCTCACAGTTAAAATTTGGAACGTTAATCAACAGTGTACAAGTGAAATAACAACAGTAATGAGTGAGCATAAATGAATTAATAGTTTCGTTTCTTTTTCGGACAGTTGAACGAGGACTTAGTACGTACGGGCGCGATGACCGCGTGGTCGACGTGGGGACATTATGATAGAAAAATGTGTTAAGGGGTTCTTTGTTTCTTTTAAATATGAATGAATGTGGAATGGCAAAGCTGGGCTGTTTCTATTTGTGTTTGTATTGATAATTGTGTTTTGTGTAATATACAACAAGGTAAGCTGTAGTTAATAAGTGTGATTATGCTAGTGTTGCACAACTTTGAAAATATGTATCCAAATGAATCTTCATGAGTTACAATCATTCAAGATTAAATAATAATAAATATTAATTCTCTTCATAAATGAGTTGTGTCAGTGCTTTGCGTAACCCATAGACCATGTTTGTATCCAGCTACATGTGATCGAATCCTGTGACCTTGTTGAAGCTATCGTGCCGGTAAGTAAGAGTAAATTTGAAATTTGGTAATAATAATAATAAATGTGATCGATTAGTACGTCACAATTGGCGCCCGAACAGGGACGAATTGAATTAATTATAATTAATTAATTGAATTCTGCATCGACAGAGATACAAACATGTTCTAGGTTAGCATAGCGACCTAGCATTATATTACAAAATTTAAGTAATGACACCATTTATTTAATTAATCCATTTAAGCAATTTATTTAATTTAAGCATATCAATAATACAAAATGTCAAATAACGAAAATAACGTAAATAAAATGAGTGTCGAAGTTTTCGACGACTCGAACATTAGTAACTTTGAAGCACGCTCGACTCCAAGTGTGAGTCAGAATGAAATAGAAATAAGTGAAACAGAATCAAGAATTATGGATGAAGGAATTCATTCAACCCCAATTCAAAATAAAAACTCAGATAACAATAATATGATGAAATATTTATGTAGCATGGTATGTAGTATGAAAGAGAGTTTAGACAAGCAGCAGGCGATGTTAGAGTTAAAATTCAGTGAACAGAAGAGTGATTCTGACGCTAAATTCAATGTATTAAAAAATGACTCTGACGCTAAATTCAATGTATTAAAAAATCTGAATAATGAATTGAAGAATGACATTCAAGAGATTAATGAACGTTGTAAAAATACCCATGAGACAATAATGACTAGTCTGAATAAGTTAGAACAGAGTGTTGAGCGAATGGGAGTACATGTGTTGAGGACAGAGAAAGATAATACAAATGAAAATTGTAATGACAAATACAAAAATGTAATACCAGATAAAGAGTTAACAAATAATGACAATAATGTCGAAAATAATGTACGTAATACCGAGAATATTAATGTGTTTGAAGAGTTAGTATCAGCGACTGATACGGTAAAAATAGATAATGAGAGTACTAATGAAATTGCAGAATGTAGTGATTATGAGATGTTAATGTGTGTCAGTGAGTTGGAGAGAGAGAGGAGAAATAATGTTGTAGTAGAGTGGGGACAGAGGGCAAATTTTCCCTTTATTATTTATGATGAGGTAACGTGGTCACAAGTGTTTTTGAAGGGCAAGGGTCCCGTACTAGTAGAAGATTGGAGTTGTTTATTTTATTTGTATGATATTATACCCTCTGTGTGGAATGATTTTATAAGTATGAGATGGTGTTATGATGAGAGAGAATTAGAAGTATATAAGTTAAAGAGAGATTATGGTGAGTTGAAAGAAATATTAGAAGTGTATTTAAACAAGAATAATTTAATTGATGAAAAAGTAACTGACCCGATAATGAATGTAATTACTACTGGAGACTTAACAGAAATACTTAATGTTGACTTGTTTCATGATTATTTTGATAAAATGGATGAATTTGATTTTTGTGGTTATGACACACAAAATAGCAATCTGTGTGTCAATAAAATCGAAAAGTGTTATTTAAAACAAAGATTGACCTTTGACGATGGAGGCTAAACTATAAACAATCAATGGACAATTTTAAATATATTGTTTTATGGTTTTTTGACCTCGCAACCTTGAACACTGAAAAATGATAACTGACTAAATAATGAATCAGATTTGTAAATAAATATGTAGTAAAGCTAATTGTATGTGTTGTGGTTAAGTGAATAGTGTAGGTAGGTAATTAATTGTTGTAATAATAATATTCTGTAATTTAAACAAATAAATATCAGAATTAATTTTGAAAACAGTAATTGATTAATGGTAATTGTTTCGATAACTATATAATTTATATTTTTGGTAACTAATGTAATTAAAACAATTTGAAATGTTTAAAAAATTTTGATTGATTTAAAAGTTATATAATTGAATCTTTTCTTGAAGTCAAATGGTTTTACAAGATGACTTTTGTAATTAAATAAATTATTTAATTTGAACTAATAAATTTTGTGAAATGTTTCAGAGATGGTGGTGATTAGGTTTTGGGTGTATATTATGTTAAATGGATTGTAAGTAGAAAAAATTTGATAATCATGTATAATAAAAATGTTTACAGGTGTGATTGAGGTGTTAATGTAATAGTGAGATTTTAATGAAATCATTGTGTTTAATAAATATAGTAATTAAGAAAAAATTTTAATAATAACTGAAAGATATATAATGATTATTAAATATAAATTTTGAAAATTTCAAGAAAGTTAAATGGTAAAAGGTTATGAATGGGTTAAATGGTCGTTGATGAAAATATTATATGATAATGTATATAAAATTTTTTAATTCAGTAGCTATTAAGTTGCTATTGTGGGGGTTGCCTGTGCTCTCGCAAGTAGCGGAATGGGTTGGGGGCAACAGTGAGTGTTACCCCCATCGGAGGCCAAAATGGCGATAAATGTGCGGCACACCTTATCCGTGTAAAGTAAAAAATTTTACACACATTACTAAATGACCGTGTCGCACATAATAGTGATGATTGAAACAGGCAGTGAAATGAAGTTTAGATTTCCTCGACTTTTCGGGCGGTTACTGCCTTACCAGCACTAACCGTGGTTTTGGCTAGCGGCCAGCTATGGTCATATCAAGTCCCTTGACCATAGCTGACTTGAAATTGGTATATATTAGAAATTCATTGGGGGGTGACAATTAGAGGAAATCTCCCGGAACTATGGAACAGCGGCTGCCACTCTGCCCGCCTTGGGGTAGCAAGACAGGTGGTAGATCCGTCTTAAGGGTGTATAATAATAACAAGAACATGATGATGTTCAGTACGTTTAAAACATAATAGCGGAAGCAGAGACACGGAGAGGTAAAACCTGCTCCAAAATATACAGTCTCTGTGGAAGCGAATGGGCGCCACAGTCCACCATAATCTGAAATAGTGTGTGTGGCTGGGAGGTGACTCAAATGAGTCACGAACTTAAATTTTATAACATAAAGAAATTTTTTGCTCATTCAAAGTTTGATCCAATAAAAAACGTTTGCACTCTGCTCAAATAACTAGATGCTCATATTTTCAATACAAGTTGTCCATACTATAATTTTAAATGTATTATTTTATTGTTGTAAGTTAGATATAGGTGTTGCTAAGAATATGTATTGTCATCATGGGTGTATATTTTTTTTTTCTAAGCCAATAATTAAATCGTCTGGCAGGCAATCAACATAATAGAAGTAAGTATTGATAATGTATTCCATGTAATTTGTTCAATTTGATATGTGTTTTCATTAGGTTAGGATATCAGCTGATCAGCAACAATACGTCACTGGTATATTAGTTATAATTGTTTTAAGTAATTGATGTTCAATGTAATGTTTGATGTATTACAGATGTTTTAAAGTAATGATAAAAATAATTTGCTACAATGAGAAATAAAGTAACGATTTGTGAAATCTAATAAGAGATAGTTTTTTGGGTGATGAATATTTTGTGGGACACGTAGACCTGTCCAAATTGAATTCAAAGTTGAAGTTGACATCGTAGAGATGATATAATGTAATATTGTTTTGAAGTAATGTAGTTTTGTGAAGTATTGATGTTGACACAGTAGTTACGGAGAATAATTGTATAGTTTTGAATGATATATTTGTGTTTATAATTAATGAGGTTATTTTGTGTAATTGTAGTAAGGTGATGAGATTGAGATTTTTGGGGATGGCAATTTTGTAATAGAGGGTAGTGTATTTGGGGAGTCCGCAACAAGGGTTGGGACGGGATAGGGATAGATTTTAGTGGGGAAGGGGCCGCCTTAGGTAGAATCCAGGCCGCCAAATAAGGGAATTGAGTTTTGGGTAGGGGAAACACGTATCCTATGTACAAAGGGTTAGAGAGTATATTTTTTTTTTTTATGTAGAGAAGGCGGCGATTTGTGTTTAATGGTAAGTTGGGTTTAGAGTGTTTTGGGGTAGATATTTTGGTAGAGATGGGTGTCATGATAATTGAAGTTGATCAATATTATAGTCAGAGGGAGAAAGTTCATATATGCATGGAGATCTAATACAGTGAATGAGAATAAATAAATTACATCACCCACAGTAAAGTATAGCGAGATTGTTAAATGAAGAGTAGGATTGTTAAGCAAAAAGAGAAAAATTTATGATAAAGAATATAAAATTTTTATTTTTTTGAAACCAGTGACAGAATTTTAATAGAATTGAAAATAATGTAAAGTCAAGAATTGTTTATTTCAAATAATTTAAATGTCAACTTGATTATTATATTAATATTTTGTTTGTTTTAAATATTTTGTTTTGTTATGTTTTGTATTTCAAGGTAGGATATTACAGATGTTCAGTGTATTTTCAGAAATCATACATAACATATGTTGGTCAAGGGTCTGGAACTTGACCTAGTTCCGATCAGCTGATGAGGTCATACACCTACTGAGCTTGTATAGTAGGAAGCCAATTTTAATTTGTTTGTTTAATTAATTCAAACCAATATTTGAATAATTTTAATAAATATGTTATTTAATAAATAAATTTAATAAATATTTAATAAATAAATTTTTTTTTGAGAAAAAAAAAACTTGATTTTTCGCCTGCCAGCGAATAAATAATTTTAGGTAGTGATTGTTTTATTATGTGTGTATCTACCATGTTTAGTTTACTGGTTTCTTGTACTGCACTGTATTGTTAGACTAAGACATGTTAGGTTAAGGATTTGTTCAAGTAGTAGAAATGTCTAGGTTGTCATTTGAAACAAAAATTAGAAACACAAGGAAGAGAATTTTTTGATAAAATATTATTTTTTTGAATTTTGAATTTTTTTTAAATTTTTAATAAATTTTAAAAGAAATTTTTTATTTTTAGTGTGTTATGGCAACATGTAATGTTAGTGTGTGTGAGCCCAGTATTTGCTAAAGGCAGCCCAGCTTGCAAAAAGGGGAAACATATCGGCGGAGGAGCTGGAATGATTTTAGCCAGGGATTGAGGATTTTGGGGGGTAGCATGTTAGAAGGTGAGGTGCGCTGTGGTGCGAGTCTGCTCGATTTCTCGGTGTTGGGATCTCTTACGGAGAAGTCCAGTGATCTCGTTCAGATGAGTCCATAGTCGCTGAGCCAGGGGGGTTGTGTACCCATGCAGATTAAGAACCAGGGGGTTGTTGGCACCAGTTCCTCCCCGGTCCTCTTTGGGGTTTATCGATGAGATTTCTTCTGTCGTGGACAGCAGAATTCTCATCGAGGGGGTATTGTAGCATGTCAATTTTTGGGTATTTTTATTTTTAACAGTGTGGGATAATTATATTTTTATTTATTTCATTTTAGGTGGGTTTGTCTAAAAGTTGTGAAAATTATTGTGCAACGAAATTCATTCCATCATAACAGAACGCATGGCAACGTTATTTCCATTGTGCAAGAACCAATGTTAAGAAACAGTTTGAAACAAAGGCATAGACGCAGTTGTTGTTGTGTAATGCGGCTGAAGAATTTGCACCTCCACAAATTTCTAAGAACTATGCGAGAGTGTGGCATTGCGCTCCCATACGCACACCAAGCAAGAGCGCCTACCCAAGCTCTGGCAACAAACCAAGATGGCCAGAGAGTGAAATTTTCATCGTTCCTTTGGTTTCACTAAGGAAGTGTTGCTTAGGCCAAGCCCACTCAAATGACGTCAGCCAATGCCTAGAGAAGATCATATGCGACATTGACTCAAAAAAACAACATGCATAGCATGGGCCGCAGCCTCGGTGACGACGCCCAAGGCAGTGAGTTCCCGTATTGAAAACTGTGGAGAGGGAACAGAGAAAAAACTTCTGCCCAGTGCGTCTCAACTACCGACCGCTTGCGGTCTGGTTAAAATTTTATCTTACAAAATGTAATTACATCGGCCGACCTCACAGTTAAAATTTGGAACGTTAATCAACAGTGTACAAGTGAAATAACAACAGTAATGAGTGAGCATAAATGAATTAATAGTTTCGTTTCTTTTTCGGACAGTTGAACGAGGACTTAGTACGTACGGGCGCGATGACCGCGTGGTCGACGTGGGGACATTATGATAGAAAAATGTGTTAAGGGGTTCTTTGTTTCTTTTAAATATGAATGAATGTGGAATGGCAAAGCTGGGCTGTTTCTATTTGTGTTTGTATTGATAATTGTGTTTTGTGTAATATACAACAAGGTAAGCTGTAGTTAATAAGTGTGATTATGCTAGTGTTGCACACTTTGAAAATATGTATCCAAATGAATCTTCATGAGTTACAATCATTCAAGATTAAATAATAATAAATATTAATTCTCTTCATAAATGAGTTGTGTCAGTGCTTTGCGTAACCCATAGACCATGTTTGTATCCAGCTACATGTGATCGAATCCTGTGACCTTGTTGAAGCTATCGTGCCGGTAAGTAAGAGTAAATTTGAAATTTGGTAATAATAATAATAAATGTGATCGATTAGTACGTCACAACTTCCAGAGTAATAAATTACCATAATTTTTCTCAGTAAAGGAAAATATCCATATGATAATAAAAATTGCTTGAGGAAGAAAGATGGAATTTTTGAAATTTTATTTGGAAAAAACAAAAACTATCTAATAGAGCAAAATCCATACATAAAAAAAACAATCCTACAAAAATTGTTTGTGGTCACAAACCATGTTCATCATCACTTCAGGCTGCTTACATGAAGCACAGCTATATTGTCATAGTTGCCTGTAGGCCTACTAGAAACATGGCATTATAAAAAATCGGTATGGAGAACCATACATGACTTCCATGTTCTCAGATTATATATAAAATCATTTGGTACTGCCTTTATGCGTACCTGCAGTTATTTCGATAATGCGATTTTTGGGCTTAGATATGTAGTGAATATCGCACATAATTTTATGTAGTGAAAGAATTATACAAATTTTAATTTTGTATGTTGCAAAATAGTTGGCTGGTGATTGCAATTGATTTTGTTTGTCATTTTTTAATGGTAAATGACTGTAGTAGTAATTTATCACCGGGTCGTGGCTGTAACACCAAAAATTGATTATGTTAGGTTAACATGAAAACTGAAATTATACATGGAAACCAATACGTGTGTAATGTAAAACTATTTTTTTTCTAAAACCACGAAAAACCCAACTCGAAGTAAGGCAGAAGTGGCCCAAGGGTCAACCCCTTGCCTATTATTATAGGCCTACATGTCACTTTTTTGTGGCAGAACTTGTTTTTTTGGTAAAATTTGTTTTCCGACAAGTACGTGTTTTGTGACTAACAAAAAACAAACATCCATTATGTACAATTTGTAGAGCATATGTTGTCATTCCTTAATACAGTGTTTTCTGTTTTTCAATAACCATAAATATTTGTATTTTGTATTTGCTGTTGTTTTTTCTAATTTGTCAACTTAAAAACATTAGGTTCTTTATTTTAAGTGTTACTCTGTTATAAGCATTGTATTACACGTTTAATGTTATGTTTTCTCAACCGCAGCTTTTATTTATTTTAGCAGTAAACTAAAAACCCAAAACCATTATTACCTAACTACCAAATGAAAACAACACGTATTTTTGCTTTACAGTAAGAAATAGGGCAATTTACAATTAGTACACTTCTTCTTTTCCACACTGTAATATATCGATACAATCGCATATTAAAACATCGAAATGTATAGCGGGTACTCATACAGTTCCAATCATTTACTTGAATTTGGTTCGATAATTCCTAAAAAAATAAAAAATTTTGTCAAAGTGAAATATAATGTTTCCATAGAAACTATTCCTTTGTTGTCAATAACGTAGTACACATATAAAACTTATAAAATATCGGTATGGAGAACCATACATGACTTCCATATTCTAAGATTTATATTTAAAATCATTTTCAGCCAAACAGCCAGGGAAGGAATTTTAACAAAAAAATACTTCTTTGTTGCCAATAACGTAGTACACATATAAAAAAAAAGTATCCCCTCCCCTTTCAACTATAATTTTGATTTATAGAAAATTACCCCCAGCCCGTTCAACTAGCCTCTTCATTTATAGATATTTCATCTACGTTTCTACAGTGGATTATTAAGATCTTATCAGGATACTTTATCAAAATTAAGTACTTTACTCATGTTACAACAAAAAATGTTTCAGGTAAACTGCCCTTTCCCCGTAACCGATCTTCACCAAAATCAACAGACATTGAGTTCTCTATAGCTGAGGCACATATGTAAAAAATTATTTGATTCTGTTTGAATTTACGGCAGTTATGGTTCGTCATATAAAAAATTACCCATGTTAAAACATAAAACATGAGATTTATAAAACATATCTAAGATTTATATTTAAAATCATTTTTGAAATAAAATATTTTCATAGAACCTACTAATGCTGGGGAAATCTGAGGAGCCAATCAGAGTTGGGCCTACCTGTCACTCTGCTGAATTTGGTGGAAAGCCCTGTCACTGTCGTCACAGTATCAGCCTTGACAGGGTCCTCTTTTTCTGCAAAATGGGAGAGGCTTGAGATGGAGTGAGTGACATGGTCCCCACCTCAATGAAGAACCCATTGTTTTATAAAAATATATTTAAATTTTGAAAACTGAAAATTCTTTTCTTGTTGTAAATATTTATATTTTATAATCAAAATGACTTTATTTTTGTTACCTGGCAACAAAATTATTTTATTTTCAACAATTACCATTGTTTCAAAAAGTTTAAATAAATTTTCAAGTACTTTACTCTTGTTAAAACGTAAAAGGTTGCAGGTAAACTACCCCTTCCCCTTAACCAATCTTCACCAAAATCTGAAGGCCTTGAGTCCTCTACAATTCACTGACGTAAGCAAAAAATTATTTGATTCTGTTTGAATTTGCGGCTGTTATAGTTTGCCATAGAAAATACGCTTGATAAAAAACGTTGCAGGTAAACTACCCCTTCCCCTCAACCGATCTTCACAAAAAACAATAGGTCTTGAGTACTCTACAAATCAGGGCTGTATGCAGAAAATTATTTGATTCTGTTTGAATTTGCGGCTGTTATCGTTTGACATAGAAAATACCCTTGTTAAAAAAACGTTGTAGGTAAACTACCCCTTTCCCTTAACCGATCTTCACCAAAAACAATAGGTCTTGAGAACTATACAATTTAGGGGTGTATGCAAATAATCTTTTGATTCTGTTTGAATTTGCGGCTGTTATCGTTTGCCATAGGAAATACCCTTGTTAAAACATAAAACGTTACAGGTAAACTACCCCTTTCCCTTAACCGATCTTCACCAAAAACAATAGGTCTTGAGAACTCTACAATTCAGGGCTGTATGCGAAACATTATTTGATTCTGTTTGAATTTGCGGCTGTTATCGTTTGCCAAAAAAAAAAAATTTCCCTTGATAAAAAAAAACCGTTGCAGGTAAACTACCCCTTTCCCTCAACCGATCTTCACCAAAAACAATAGGTCGTGAGTACTCTACAAATCAGGGCTGTATGCAAAAAATTATTTGATTCTGTTTGAATTTGCGGCAGTTATCGTTTGCCATAGAAAAAAAATCTACAGACAGACACACAGACACACAGACACACACACACACACTTTTCGGAAAACGACTTTTTTTCATGTTTTGAGTGTAGTAGAATCAGAATCTGCAATAATCTCGAACACGATTTTTTTTGCCATCACCATACTTCCATTCCTTAAGGAATATGGAAGTAAAAATTATCTCCTCCCTTATCAACTAACATTTTAATTTATAGAAAATTACCCCTTCCCCTTCAACTACCCTTTTCATTTATAGATATTTCATCTACCTTTCTACAGTGGATTATTGTGACCTTCTTTTAAGGATACTTTATTTATCAAAATTAAGCATTTTACTCTTGTTAAAACGTAAAAGTTTGCAGGTAAACTACCCCTTCCCCTTAACCGATCTTCACCAAAATCAATAGGCCTCGAGTCCTCTACAATTCAGAACTGTATGCAAAAAATTATTTGATTCTGTTTGAATTTGCGGCAGTTATAGTTTGCCATAGAAAAAATTCTACACACAGACACTTTTCAAAAATATCGGTATGGAGAACCATACATGACTTCCATATTCTAAGATTTATATTTAAAATCATTTTCAGCCAAACAGCCAGGCTGTGTCTTACCTGCCTTTTTATTGCTGTATTAAATGAAAAATATTATATTACATTAAAATGAAAAAATTATAATTTTATTGCCTGGTAACAAAATTATTTTATTTTTAACAATTACCATTGTTTCAAAAAGTTTAAATAAATTTTCAAGTACTTTACTCTTGTTAAAACGTAAAAGGTTGCAGGTAAACTACCCCTTCCCCTTAACCGATCTTCACCAAAATCGAAATTCATTGAGACCTCTACAATTCAGGGACGTATGCAAAAAATTATTTCATTCTGTTTGAATTTGCGGCTGTTATCGTTTGCCATAGAAAATACGCTTGATAAAAAAACGTTGCAGGTAAACTACCCCTTCCCCTTAACCGATCTTCACCAAAAACAATAGGTCTTGAGTACTCTACAAATCAGGGCTGTATGCAAAACATTATTTGATTCTGTTTGAATTTGCGGCTGTTATCGTTTGCCATAGAAAATAAAACGTAAAAGGTTGCAGGTAAACTACCCCTTTCCCTTAACCGATCTTCACCAAAATCGAACGTCATTGAGACCTCTACAATTCAGGGACGTATGCAAAAAATTGTTTGATTCTGTTTGAATTTGCGGCTGTTATCGTTTTCCATAGAAAATACGCTTGATAAAAAAACGTTGCAGGTAAACTACCCCTTCCCCTTAACCGATCTTCACCAAAAACAATAGGTCTTGAGTACTCTACAAATCAGGACTGTATGCAAAACATTATTTGATTCTGTTTGAATTTGCGGCTGTTATCGTTTGCCATAGAAAATACCCTTGTTAAAAAAACGTTGCAGGTAAACTACCCCTTTCCCTCAACCGATCTTCACCAAAAACAATAGGTCTTGAGAACTCTACAATTTAGGGCTGTATGCAAATAATCTTTTGATTCTGTTTGAATTTGCGGCTGTTATCGTTTGCCATAGGAAATACCCTTGTTAAAACATAAAACGTTACAGGTAAACTACCCCTTTCCCTTAACCGATCTTCACCAAAAACAATAGGTCTTGAGTACTCTACAAATCAGGGCTGTATGCAAAACATTATTTGATTCTGTTTGAATTTGCGGCTGTTATCGTTTGCCATAGAAAATACCCTTGTTAAAAAAACGTTGCAGGTAAACTACCCCTTTCCCTCAACCGAACTTCACCAAAAACAATAGGTCTTGAGAACTCTACAATTTAGGGCTGTATGCAAATAATCTTTTGATTCTGTTTGAATTTGCGGCTGTTATCGTTTGCCATAGGAAATACCCTTGTTAAAACATAAAACGTTACAGGTAAACTACCCCTTTCCCTTAACCGATCTTCACCAAAATCAACAGATCTTGAGAACTCCACAATTCAGGGCTGTATGCGAAACATTATTTGATTCTGTTAGAATTTGCGGCTGTTATCGTTTGCCAAACAAACAAAATTACCCTTGCTAAAAAAAAACCGTTGCAGGTAAACTACCCCTTTCCCTCAACCGATCTTCACCAAAAACAATAGGTCGCGAGTACTCTGCAAATCAGGGCTGCATGCAAAAAATTATTTGATTCTGTTTGAATTTGCGGCAGTTATCGTTTGCCATAGAAAAAAAATCTACAGACAGACAGACACACAGACAGACAGACAGACACACAGACACTTTTCGGAAAACGACTTTTTTTCATGTTTTGAGTGTAGTAGAATCAGAATCTGCAATAATCTCGAACACGATTTTTTTTGCCATCACCATACTTCCATTCCTTAAGGAATATGGAAGTAAAATGACTTTTTTTCCATGTTTTGAGGGTAGTACAATCAGAATCTGCCATTATCTCGAACACGATTTTTTTTGCCATGACCATACTTCTATTTCCTTATGGAACATGGAAGTAATAAACAGATATTTTAACTGCAGAAGTGTGTTGGAACAACAAAATGATGAACATGCCACACTCTACTTCTCATTTTGCTCAAATACCGGACTAGTGGCTACACAGATTCTGGTGTGTACATTCGAAACTGCACTCTTGAATGCATGTCTGTGGTACGCTTTACTCTATAAATATTCTTATATCTTTCCAAGGACTACAGGACCATGGAAGAAAGAATCGTAGGAATCCATGAAAAGTATTAAAACACGGTGTCACTAAAATTTCCTAGGCTGCAAGCTGTGGCCCAAGGTGACGGTATTGAATGCCATACATTAACTGTGCCCAAGTCTTTACTCTTAGCCCGACGTTGGCAACTGATACCTCTGTTTCTGCACCATTATGGATCGTTGTCTTCAATTATCTCTTTTATTAAAGCTCAGACATTATGCTTGTAGATGTTGTGATATTAAGTAATATAAATAATGGCTCCCATGTGTACCACCGAAGCAGCTTAGGAGTCAGGCAGGGTAGGCTGCCGTATGCAAGCTGTACGACGTACAAGGAAGACAGTGTGGCCAGCACTATGCTTCAGCCGCTCATTATTATCCCCAGGATGTTATCCCAGGTACTCATTTTCAACAGGCCGAGTCAACCTGGGGGCTGAAAAACGCACCTTGATTTTATGGTGCAGGCCCGGGAATCGAACCCAGGACCTCTAAATTAGTAGCCAGGTGCCATACCCACTGGTCTACTAAGTGATATGGAAAAATAAATGTGCAATATACAGTACAATATCAGTAGTCAAGGCATTTATGCAACCAAGGTAAATGGTAGATTATCAAAAACACAATTGAAAAAAGGTAGAATATTTTTTTTAAGCTGTACTGCACTACGTATTTAGAATTGTATACCTTTTAACAGAATTTGTTACCATTTACCATTGTACAAGTTTATTATCAGTTATAATAATAATCGTGCATATATATGAGGGCTATCCAGAAAGTAAGTTCAAATAAGGTATTAAAGAAAAGTAAGAAGGTATTTTACAAAACATTTTCATTGCTATTTGAAGTACACACCTTAAACTACTTTTCTATATACTTTCCGTCATTTCTGAAACACTTTTATATCGAGGCACTAGGCGTTGTATATCTTCATTGTGCAATTTCCTGCCTGTGATTTGAACCATGTATTAACAGCTTGTTTGACATCGTTGGCCACCAAGGAAGGATTTCTCATGTTTGCAAAGGTGATATTCACTTGGTGTGAGGTCTGGGTTGTAAGACAGAGATCAAATTGTTGCCAGCCAAACTATGTGAGATGTTGTGTTGCAGCGGCAGCGTATGTGTAGTGCCAGGATTCATCGTAATGTCCCAGGTAAGCATTCTACGTTGCTTACTCTGGATAGGACTAAGCAAAAAAGCTGTATACATCTTGGTATCATTGAATCGCTCATTACTTTTCATAAATATTGAAATCTAGCTCCGAATTTCAATCTGTTTAATGCCTTTTGCATTCAAGAACTGAATCACATACCTACTTTCACAGGCGGCATGTGTCTCGAATTTCTTCGACATTATAAAGATGTCCAACGAAGCTTACTCAGTGCACTGTTGTTTACAAATGGTGTTGTTGGCTTGCCAACAAATCAATAAACTGGCCACGCATGTGCAACAGCATAACAGAATCGATACTGTGGCAATATTTAAAAACAGAACTTACTTTCTGGATAACCCTCACAAATGTTTTTACAATAAGAAAATGTCCAAGGCTTCATTGACACAAGATAGAACAATTACTACCCTTGTTTATAAAAATATATTTAAGAAAAGTTTCATGAAATGTTTTTAATGTGATGATGTCTTCAGCTTGTATGTTGTGTTCTTTGACAGCACATGCTGAAATCAATCAAGACCATCATGTCTTATTGTGCAGACAACTGATAGGATTTTTTTCTCTAGCATATTTTCACCATTGTCTTCTCTTCAAATTGTTTATCATCTTTTCAATTGTCATTATATAAAGACTTTCCTCTTCACCTTGTAACGTGTCTAAAATTGGGTTATTTTGTTTATTACAGTATGGGGTATTCGTATTTTTCTTTATTTCATTTTGGGTAGGATTTTATAAATTTATTGTGAAAGTTTTATTATACGGCCAACGTTATTTCCATTACAACAGAACACATGTTGAGAAACAGTGGTGTAACAAAGCAGAGACGCAGTTCGTGTTGAGTAAGGAATTCGCGCCACCCTAATTTTCGGAGAAATGTGCATATGTGTGACCACGCCCGCACGTAACCATCCGGACGGGGCGCTGTTAGTGACGCCGTGAAAAATCCAACGAAGCTGTAAAACATGGCGCTGGAACGAACAGTTTGTAGCAGCAACCAGCCAACTACAGGAAATGTCGTTAAGCCACGCCCGCTGCTAGTGACATCAGCAAAGCATAGGCAAATATCGTCCTCGGTCACCACACATATAATGACTATGTTACATGCATAGAACTCATAAGTCACAGCAAATCAACATTGTAAGACGACGAAAATCAGGTGGCAGTGAACGGCAGTTTCCTCCCGCCTCAAACACAGTCTACCTTAAGCAGAGACGCCAAGCGGTCCACGAGGTACAGAGTATCACTACAGACGCCTACAGTTTCGTTTCGGGCCCGGTTGGTCGAGTTTCATAAAATGTAATTCATTCAATAAGACCGACCGGGACCCAAGAAATTAATAACCATATTACTGTGATTGGCGGGCAGTTGGTGTAGTGACATGGAGTGATAAACGAAATACGTAATCTTTAAAAGAGGAATCGGATAACAGAAATACGTGTTCGGTCGGCAGTGAACAGTGAATTAAATACTATTACCAGGAATTCAATATGAAACATCAATGGGTAAAGTGTAAAATGGCATGTGTGTGTGAGTGATGCAGAATGGGCTACCTTAATTATTATAATACTTGATAGGTTAGAGGATATTTTATGTTAGTTAAATCTGAGGGCTCAATGTATATTTTAAAACCTATTTTTTCAGTGTCTTTTAACATTCATTAAAATCAGTTGGTTTACCTTGAATATGTGTTAGACTAAGTTATTTCGTCATTACCACGTTCTCATTTCTGTGTTGCGAGATTCGTCTAAACGGACCGGAATCTTTCTGAATTATTAATTGGGTAGGGTCAGATTGCTAAATTGTCCGTTTTATTAAGGTAAAGTGTAAAGGTCTCCATATCTGTCCTTCAAAGATATAGGTGGCGACTCTGGGCTTCTGGTAAAATTTCTGCAGCAGGTAAGCGTAGTTATAACAGGTAAGTCCTGGTAGTGAATTGTATTTATTTTATATTTCGGCTTATTTTTTAACGTCACAACCTCCAGATAGCCCAGTTACTTATGGTGTACGCTCTTGGTCCTGATAACTCTTTTTCTGACAGTATGACCTCATCTGACAGTCATGAAGATGGAAAACTAGAATTGGTGTATGCAGACTCTGGACTACTGGATGCATCAGACTACCAAACAACTGCACTACTAAGACTGCAGTTAATGGTGTTATACTATATTCTGAACAATATACAATACTCTATGGCTGGAGGTACAGTCATGAGAGGTTAGAGCCAACAGTGGAACAAAATAATCAAGAAATGAAAAATGAAGCAACTTGACTGGTGAAAATTGGTGAATTTTATAGGTTTGGTGAAGAACGAGTATCATTATAGAGAACAGGAGAAGTGATGCAACAAATTTCTGAATGAAGGAATCTGCTCACAAGTAATCGTGTGGATTTATAAGTTATAAAGTATTTGGAAAACTATTGTTTCGAGTACTCTCCTTTATGAAATGAAACCTGAACCTCGAGGAAGTAGGCCCAGCTAGAAACAGTAGAGATGTGGTTTATAATATTATAATCAAGACATATGATTAAAAGTTGGGAGGAAGTAAAGTTTTAAAGAAAATACAAGTCCAAACTTATAAAATGAAAAAAGACGAAGACAAAATTACTAAATATCACTATACTATTGACGACTCGGAACACTAAGTTTTTTATAAGTAAAAACGTATAGTTTTACCTTACAGCCTAAACCGGCTTTCACCTTTAGAAGGCTTCATCAGAGGCTGCCATAGGTAGCGTTGTCCGTCTTGTTGTTGGCGACGGGAACAACAAGACGGACAACGCTACCTATGGCAGCCTCTGATGAAGCCTTCTAAAGGTGAAAGCCGGTTTAGGCTGTAAGGTAAAACTATACGTTTTTACTTATAAAAAACTTAGTGTTCAGAGTCGTCAATAGTATAGTGATATTTAGTTAAGTAACGGACACATCATGGACAACGAAATCCAACAAAATTACATAAATTTCTTCTAATTTTTAAGGACAACTGGTGGGAAAGACAGGAAATGGTCAATCGGGGAGAAAAAAAACTTGGTCAACGTACAGATAATGATGATGGGAGGATTCAAGAAGTTTATGGAATGAAGGACACCATGGTATAAAAAAAAAGAGCAGTCTGGATTGGAATCTGAACACTAGGGACAGGGTTGAAGTGATAGCTATGAAAATTGTATGAATAGTCAATAAATGGAACAGAATTGGAAACATAATTAGAATTATATGGAACATACAACCCGTTCATTTTTCAACACGATTTAAGTGGCCAAACAGGCAGTAGGAAACAGGAAATGAGGAACAAAAAACAAAAAAATGGAAAGTTGTCCTAAAAAGTGTAGAACAATGAGACAGCTGGAGTTCAACTGTCATGAGTTATGAGGGAAGGAAGTGATAGGAAAGATTGGTGAAGGACCATCACCTTTATACTTTAAGGAGAAGAGGCTATGAGATAAGTAAATGCATACTTGTGAATTTGGTAAATAAAGTTTGTGACTGATTATTTTACTGTTTCTGGTGTGGATTTAACATTCCACACTCCAAACCAATTACAGTCCATATATTGTTCACAGAACAATAAATAATAGTAATAACTGATTTTTTTTACAGCTAAGTTTCTCACGTTCGAAGCACAGCTGGTAATATTTGTTGGCATACATTTTGCATCCAGCCCTTTCTTAGGATTTTTACTAGCAGAGGGACTGATAAGAAGAAAAGCTATTATTGCCGACTTCAATACATACGAATCACAGATAACTCAATTTTTTAAGTATGTATATATTTTATATTAATTCTTATTTCTATTTACTTGATTTTGTTAATACTTGAAACCACAGTATTTAGAATACATTTTAGGATTCATGTACAGCCCATTATGAACACTTTAACGGCCACAGTAAAATTCATTTTTCTTCCCAGGGGACCAAGTCTATTTTTCAACTGGATATCCTTCTAATCCAGTAAAAAATAGTAATCAGTCACTCACTATCCTTTTTGAGTCTAATAATATAAGAAAACATGAAACGGTTGTATACGCCCACTTTGTTTGTGTTGATGTCTAATAGCTCCCAGCCTATCCAAGCTCTTGGCCAGTCGTGGGAATCTTCTGAAGGAATAATATTTGATTACTCATAGCTTTCTGTATATGTTTATGTATGGTTTTCATGTTTGCCTCACAGTTAGCCTTTTAAAAAACGATAAGTGGTGGCCGATATCATTACATAATATCAATAACATGCAAGTCTATTGACAACAAACTGATTCACTTTGAGGTACATAAAAAAAGAAATATTAGCCATTTTCTTTTTCTTACATTCATGTTTTCTTTCAGTATATGTGTGTAATTTCCAATGTTTTTTTCTTATTTCGCTTTTTGAATGTTGCCACGTTCACTTCATTATGCAAAAAGAAAGTGTTTTCTTAGTAGTGGAATATGTGTCACTGCAGTTATTAGATTACAGTTAAACGTTTTTCTTCATTATAGTTCATTGTTTGCCTAGTTTCATTTTTATAAAACAAACTGACAAATTAATCTTCTTGTATTCAAAGGCTGATGTATCTGGCATTTAGACAAGGAAATTGCCTTTAACTTCAAGCAAAGCTTTTATCTTTCTTATGACTTTTGAAACTTAAAGAAAATATGACTTGATCATTATACTATAAGATATAAAGAAATGACCATTTTCACATTTATAAAGATTGAAAATGTGAGTCCAAATACGTTTTTATTTCCCAGTGATTATAGTGGTCACATCATACAGAAAATCAGCCGACAAATGGTCATCTGGACTACAGAGACAATTTCCATGGTCGTTAAAGTATTAGGAACCTAAAACGATATCACAAGAACCTATAACAGCCCCAATCCATATGCTATGTATGTTTGTTTGCTTTTTCTGTTTTTTACTAAGTGCCCAGCTGTTAGTGCAACATGTGGACATGATAAAAAATAATTATGTTTTAACAGTTTAATTGATAAAGTAATCATTTTTTAAGTTTCACTGAATTTAAAGCTGTTAAATGAAAACCAATGTTCCTAAACAAACTTATCTAATTAAAAAAAAATAAAAATTTTATTTACTCGTTGCTGCTCAATTACATAAAGTTTATAGTGTATTTTTTAACAAAAAATTAGCTACAGGTTCATTGCTGTAATACTTAAGATTGCAGTAACGTAATAAAATAATAATGGAATGCTACAAATTGTAACATCCTAAGGTACATTTTCAGAAGACCAATATGTTCAATTTCTTTTTAATACACATTGTTACTGGAAACTGGAAAATAGGTCTCCATACTTTTATGATGACTGCTTTAAAACTGAAACAGAAGACTCTAATTAATTGAGAAGAATTTTATTTTGTTGTTTAAGGGAAGAGCTTTCTTTCACATTTGATCCCGTTAAATCTCTACTATTACTTAATACACTCATATCCAATTCATTACCATTTTATTCACTGATTACAGGAGGAGTACTGCAAGTGGAAATTCACAAGCAAAGATCTTATAATTTGTTTACTTCCTCAAATTAGATAGCACGACATATATTTTACAGAAGTACTGTGGCAGCTGTAAAAGCTGGCAATGCCATTTTGCTTTAAAACATGTTTTTAGTCTACCCCACACCAAAATGTTAATCTAAAAGTGACATATAATGCAACTGACGTGTGTTTGAGTGCCATTATGCATAAAAACCATTTGATTTCTTGTGGCTAGTGGAACCTCTCAATGCAGTATGGTAAAATGTTTTGAAGAAATTCAAGATAATTCTGGCATTAAGTCTTGGCAGCCAAGAAAAGGACCAATCAATAAGTCACCAATGATATCTGCCCAGTAACTGACAAAAAAGAACTACTGAAATTTAGATTGGAATGTTTTTTTCAGCCCAGTAATGATTACTACGGACTAGGTTGGGCCGAAAAAAGTCAACTTTATCCGATCAAAAACAGGTATGTCTCAAAAGTTGTATTTTAGGTCTAGGAAGAACACCGTAAAATATTAAGCCCAAGAAATAATATCTTCAGTCTGCGCAATTGCCTTAAAAATTCGATTTTTTACCAAAAAATTGAGAATTTCCAAAATTTTTTTTATTAACTTCTTGAAGGTGGACGAAGATCGGATGATGCTTAAAGTTATGCTAAATGTCACCACATATAGCTAAAAAAATATTGAACCCGTAATATAACTTCTTTTGTTTGCGCATAAGCCTTAATTAAATTTTACAGATTTTTTGAGAATTTCGAAAAGAGTACGTTTTTGGTATAGTTTATCTTATTAGTTTTTTAATTATTTAATAATCACACAGTTTAGTTTCAAACTCTATGTCATAAACAGTAAACGCTAAACAACTCTTCGTTAGTTCAAACAGAACTACCCAGGACTCACCACGAGGAGGTGGTTGCATGTCGAGTCCCACCAATGCCCTCCCAACCACCCAACCATGAGAGCACGCTAACTTCTCTAAGCCTTAAATTCCTTCTTTGATTCAAACTTTGGTCTTATTGTTCTGTCCATCAATCTTGCTCTAATTACTCCGTCCCTCTTTGTTTCATCACAAACTTGTTGAGATGACTTAATCACTTCTTTGACTGCCCTTTCGACAGCTTGAGTGTGTGATGGCAATTTTACTAGTACACCTTCTGAAATTATATCAGAGACACCATTCGCCAGGATTCTGTTTAGATCTTCTTCTGATAAATGCATTGTTACAGGTGGTTCTGTTACATTTATAGATTGCCACAAGATCATGTCACTGTCGTCTGTGGCAGAAAAGTTTATCTTTGGAATCTTGAACTGCCTAACACAAGCAGATGTTCGACTTATTTCGAGCTGCCATGATTTGTCTGATGGCGAGCTGCCGGTTTGTTTTCTGCTGTCAGTTAGCATGCACCTATCAAATTTTCTGGGTGTGCAACATAACCATTGTTTTGTAAACAGTTATACACCACTTTCTTGTGTTTATCTTGCATGTATGACGAAAATTGTATCATTTTCCACAGATTATTTGCTCCATCTTTCAGTTTTGGATTACATTTTATTGTAAACCAGCTTGGAGCATACACTTTCACAACGTAGTTTGTCATTTCTTTTAATGTTTGTGATGGTGAATCTGAAGCAATATACAGTCACAAAATCCGGTTGGCAGTAGTTACCCATCTGGCATGATTCAGCATTCCTGGACTTCTATCCCCGAACGCAGGTGGACATTCTCCAACGGAAACTATTCTACGTATGTAATTCATTTTGTTTTATTTGTCTCCGAGTCATGTTTATTAACTAATTAGAATTAATATTAGGCATTACCTGTATTAACTTCCCGTCTTGTGACTTATCTGTTTTAATTTCTAAAACGACGCGTTTCGAGATAAATCCTCATCTTCAGGTTTTAATATTACAAAAACATCAAAGTTCACCCGAACGGGGTTGTCAATTACTTAAAACACATAAAAAAACCACACATAATTTTACATTGATATAGTCTCGGCACAGTCCGATGCGCATCGTCTCGTTGCCAACGATTAACTGTTGTACTTTATCCTGTATGACTGTTATCATTGCCCGTGGACACATCGATATCGATGGCTGTGTTGTACAGTAGATTAGATCGAAACGAAACTTTATCATTAAACTTTATATTCATGCTGAATTGTACCATCCATATTCCCAAAAAATGGTAGCCTTCAACGCGTTTGTTCATAGAATGCTTGCTATTCCCCTTGAGCAAAAAGACAGAGTAGAAGAGACTAATATCATCAAAAGTATAGCTATCGCTAATGGGTATAACGGTGAAATCGTAGACAAGCTAGTAAGAAAACACACAGAAAAAATCAATAGTAAAAGCAGATTAACTGGCCCAGCTAAAAAAGATACTAAGTTTATATTTATAGTAACTGAGTACACGAATGTACTACCTGTCATTGTAAAGAATAAGTTAAAGAAACGTAAAATAACAGTGGCTTTCAAAACTACAAATAACATCAAAAAACGTTTGAGACAAAGAACTCACATCCCGGATGAAGAGAAAACTGGAGTATACAAACTAGAATGCGATGACTGCGACAAATTTTATATAGGACCAACGGGCAGACAATCAGCCGAACGTTTTAAGGAACACCTACCCAAAAGTGATATCTCGAAAACAAGATCTAGTTATGCTCAACATTTAATGCTGTATAATCATAAGTACTCAGACTTCCACACAAACTTTAAAGTGCTTCATAATTGCAAAAAAGGTGCATACATGAATGCTTATAACGTGAATGTAGATCACGTAAGCCTATATTATGTAATTAACGTAATTAATCATTTAATGTGTTTTTAGTTATTATTAAGCAAATTAAATGTGTTGATAAGAAGATTGAGGCAAAATAACGTCTCACAGAAATATTGTAAGTAAGTTGGCGACAGTCTGGCGGCAACAAAATAAAAGCGCATTGTACAATAAACAGCTTTCTAAAGTCATAAAGAAGGAAATGCTTTGTTCGGGAAAAATCATAAAACTATAGTTGTCTTGATTGTTCATCATCTTCTTTCACAGCACTACACTTTATCTAAAAATGAAACTTTTACTTGTGAACTTACTGTTTTTTCTTCTCGTCGAACGCGTTTCGGCGTCGTATTCGCCTTCTTCAGCTTAGAGACAGACTGCCAGTATTTAGTAACGGTTGTTGTATGGAAGGTGTAGTGGGGGTGGTGCGTGGAGGAAGGGGATTGGCACGGGGATTCAAATTAATGTTTGTTTTTGTATAATTGTGTCAAAAAGTGTATGTGATTTATATTGTAATTGGTCGTTAAGTATGTTGTTTGGTTGTGTTGTGTGGTGTTTGTATATTTCGTATTGTTCAGTTGTGTTGAGTTTTCGACCTTTGGGTAAGTAATGTAAAATTTCAAGATTAGTGTCTATGTTGGTGTAACTGTGGTTTTGTGTGTGTATGTTGTAACGAATTAAAAAGTTTAGTTAGTGTTTATATTAAAAATATTAAAGGTTGTAGTGGTTGAAAATTGAAAGTTACTAATTTTATAAAGTAATTAAAATGTAGCATTAGATGTCATTAAAAGTGTGTTTACAATTGCAAAATTATAAGTGTCTGAAAAGAACTCTTTTAGATAAAAAAATAAGATAATTGCATTAATATTATTTGAGCAATAACGTTGCTTAAATTAAAAAAATAAAGTGTACTAGCTGGTCGCTTGATGATGGTGACCGTCGTGCTGATACTAGCAGCGAAACTCCTCCTCCAGGTTGATAGTCGTCTAAGTACGTAAAGTCTAGTAATGTCTGGACAATAGAATTAATAAAATACACTTCCACGTACCTGTTCGTGTTTTCTGGAAGTTCAGAAGTTCAATAAATCAATAAGCTGCCAAGACGGTTTACAAAACCAACTCACTTTATCTACAAGGTTAGGTTACCTTGTTTAATAATGGGCGCCACACAGGTTTATTTCGGGAAAATCCCGTGGAAAACCCATTAATAGAATCAAATAATAATTTAAAAAAATTGAAATCGTGTTTATTGCCCTTATGGCAATGCAATTCAACAATATTTAATCGCTACTAAAAGTTGTTTTGATTCTTCTGAATGAATTATTTATCTGTTTTTTAGAAATAAATTAAGTCAAGTTATGCTGCTAATAATTGGGTTTTATTTGTACCCTTGATAGTGAATTCAAACAAATATAATTAAAAAAAATACATTGATGTACAATTGCAAATATTTCGTTACATACCCTATATAACTGGCTCAGAGCATAAACAATAATTCTGGTTAAGTCCAGATACTCTTTACTTTAAACATTAATATCATTTATATCTCAGGCGTAAGTTCTTTGAAACACAAAAAAGAATGCTCATGCCTACACAATAGCTAATTATTTCATAATATAATATCGACTAGTAATGCCTTTCAGTTTACTAATATAAAAATCGAACCTATTTTATAGGTTAGGCGTTCATCACGCTTGATTAATTATTTACAAAGTTATATGGTGAGATCACTTATGACTAACATCCAACTTAAATAGGATTGACAAATCCATTAAATAAATTCAGACATGGTGTAATACAGAAAATGTTTCAGTGTTATGCGTCAGTACAGATTTGTTTACCAAAACATATAGGTTATTGCACTCAGTGTAATGGAATAAATTGTCAGTTACCTTTGTGTTTTTAATCTTTCGATTAAAATTCAATTAAACACATCAATGGTCGGATTGTAATGACCATTGTTTTCACTACACACGCACTTGAACAGAGAATATTGGTCCGCTTCTGACTAAAAAGGACCTTATATGATACTTTTAATTATTTCTTCTGTTCGTTATTTTCCCGCACTAAATAAAATAATACTGCACTTCGATGCACTAATTCTATGTAGAGTATCTTGTAGTTACTTTTTGTTGTTGCCGAAATGATTCCATAGATGCACTATTACAATAAAGCTATCAGTTAGTAGTAATTTTGATGAGACGAGCGTACCTGCCACTCCGGATGAATGTTAAAAGTGTCTAACGGCAATAAGCCGCTCTTCTTTATATACCCTATGCTTTGATCAGCCTTAGGCGATTGTTTTACTTATTAAGCTATTTTCTGATTGGCTTAGCCAGGCGTTACGAAAGTGACGTATTGTCTTTCCAACTGTCACTAACGGTTTTTTTAACCGACTTTCGCCAGAATGATTGACAGCCGTCGTTGTTGTTAGTGTTGATAAACAGATTTCTTATTTATTATGTACAAATGATGCTAACGCCTGTCACGCACTTATTATAGTTGCGATCGGGGTCGTATCGCTATCAAATTAAAGGATATTTTTACCTCTTCAATTTGATATAGTTTGACACTGGTTTATTTACACTTTCACTGACATTTTTTAATAAACAATGTTCAGGTATATGGCTTCGCGCTGTCATCTGCTAATCAAAGCCGGCGATTACTCTCCCTTATCAATATTGTTTGTGTTCCACATCGCGTTTTTTCACTTAAACGTCTATGTAAGAACACTATCATATCCGTCCTGATATTTATTTACTGAACATTATGATTAAACCTTAAATTATACATTGCTATGAACTATACTTACTCACTATGACATTTTGTTTCACATTATTTTGCTCCATGCTATTAGTTAGCAATTGAACTATTAATTGTATAACATATTAATAATGCTTATCGCTAAGTTTGGCACAAAGATTGTTCAGTGTATGTGATTTACACTTCTAGTACTTTCTACTAATCACCCTACTGATGATTGTTTGTTTTAGGCATTGCCGAGGCATACCGTTTGTATCGGATTTATGCCTTAATAACGTTTATTAGTTCACATTTCGGTACCTTGATGAGGTAGCTTATTTATATAAGGTTCCCTCTTACAAACATTTTTACTTGTCATAAGCACATTTGAGACTGTAATACAGCTTCAATCTCATATTGTGGCTGCAGCTAATCTTAGTCCTTGGCATTAATAGTTACTAGTCATAGTTGATTTATTCTCAGCCAAACGCTGATGCTGATATCCCATTATTCGGATTCTTATTTAATTATTTTTATTAACATGTCACATTTCATTTAAGTTATTCACTGACTCGCTTGACAGCTTAAAGTGAATTTAATTTTGTCCATTAGTTTGTGTCAGTTGTAGTATGGTTGTAGTGTCAAGCAGTGTTTAGGTTTACTGCTTCTTGTGGCACTTCTTCTTCTTTCTTCTTCAATGGTTCCTCTCTTCTTGGCTACTCTTATCATTATATTATCTATTTACATTACCGTTATGTATTTATTAAATCTAAGGGCATATGTCTAGGTTATGTAACACCTGGTCATGTTACATATACTCCCCCCTCAAAATTGATAATTTGAGAGAAAATTTGATTTTTTGATAAAATTATCATTTCATTTCAGTTTTTAGTATATTACTACTGTTTTTTCATCTTGTACTCTTTACATTGACCTTTAACATACTATTAGTGTGTTACACTAGTTTGAGTTCTTGGCTAGTGATATAATTCTTAGCTTACTAGTATTTTTTCAAGTTTCTCATATTCTAAGTTATTTAATTACAATAGATTTCACTTCTTAAATTAACAATTTCCTGTCCTTCAATAATACATTTTTCTTTCTCATTACATATCTTTATTTTTGTGATAATCTCAATTGTTCTTTCATTTTTTACCTCACAGATTCTTTGTTAATAGTCCTTGATACATTACTATGTAATTCCCTAACATTTGTAGTGGGTTCGGAATCAGAGTGGCTCACTGTGGCATACATTCTCCGCCGTTCCTCATTATACATACTCAGAATCAGAGGCATCCTCATCTCTGTCTGAGACTAAATAAAAATTGCACATAGTAATAGTTGCACTATCACAACACATAAAATATAACATATCATTCATTTTTCAATAATATAACATATCCAATATAATATTCAAGGTATTAGAGGTTTCGTTTGTATCACATTTCCTTCTTTTATACTTTCTAACATATGTACTTCCTTTTCACAGGTAATCATTTCTTTTCAGACTTGACATTCTCGGCCATGCTTTTTATTAGCCGTATTGTTACCTTTTTATACTAGTTGACAATTTGCTTTGGTTTACTTGAGTATTCTTAAAATTACACACTTACATTGATCATTATATAATTATGCAGTTGTTTCTTACATATAGAGTTTACCATATTTCATTCTTACAATAGTTTTCTAGTTTTTCTCTCGTCAATAATTTACACTTATCCTGAATTATCAGGGTTTACAGTATTCATATACTAAAGGTTTTTGTTAGACGTCCTCTGACATATCTTGTTACATACAATATTTGGTAATTAAATAACATTTTTCTTTCTCTTCATTCCACATAATAATAATAGCCATCTCTATAATCAACTCTCTTTGGTATTCTGCCTCTCTACTCCTTCAAGTGTCTGATAATTTACACTTATTCTGGATGATTGTATATAATATCTTAGTTTTGTGAAAGGTATACAATATTTGACATTTAGATTCTTGTTACATACAATATTTGGTAATTAAATAACACTTTTCTTTCTCTTCATTCCACAATAATAATGGCCATCTTTATAATTAACTCTCTTTGGTATTCTGCCTCTCTACTCCTTCAAGTGTCTGATAATTTACACTTATTCTGGATGATTTTATATAATATCTTAGTTTTGTGAGAGGTATACAATATTTGACATTTAGATTCTTGTTACATACAATATTTGGTAATTAAATAACATTTTTCTTTCTCTTTATTAAATATAGCATAGTAATTTTAGTTATAAGATAGTAGTATCTCCTCTTTAAATTAATCTAACATAGGAGTATTAGAGTAATTTTATGTCATTATCCTAGGTATATTTTTGTTATATGCTACCTTTGGTTCTATATGATATAATAGATATCTTTCTTCTCATTAAATTATTGGGTTTACTATACACCTTTTTCTACCATTTAATATGATAAATCTGGCTCTTATTTAATAGGTAACAAACAGTTTGGCCTATACACTAATACTACACACTTTTTATAACACAATATGGCAAATAGGTTTGCTATAGGCAATTAGTCACTTTCAATACCTTGGGCATAATACATGATCCTTCTAATCACTGAATGAATCCGTTTATGGTAGTTATTTTAAAAATTTTTTATACTCTAAACATTCTGGTGGTAACTGTTATATACCACTATAATTTATCTGTTTTTAATAATAATCACATTTATGGTCTACATATTTGGGGTTATATTGTGCCTTTTCCAGTCTATTGGGTTCATTGTTTGGGACAATTACGTTTCACAGGTACCCTTTTTCCTAGCTGTCTGTAGTACTACATGTTTGTGGTATTTGGCACCCTATCCCTATCATGCGGTTCTTCCAGTTTGCGGCTACCAGATAGTCATTGGCTCCCCGTTTTCTCGCCTCCTTCTTCTCATCATTTTTAGTATCCATGTGTCCTGTATACTCCGGGTCTTTGTTATTATTGACGTCTAGTACCTCTTCTAACTCTGGTTGATCGTCATTAGTTTCCTGGTTGGATTTTTCCATTGATTGGTCCCTCTTCTTCCGTAATTCCTTTATTTCTTGGGCGTACCCTTCAATGATCCGGTCCAGTTGTTCTTGATACCCTTTCCTTTTCTTGGAATGCCTTATTCTCCCTTTGGAAATATTTGCTTTAAGTATTTTATTGGTTATAGTCTTCTTTGTTGTAGCACATTTCTTCTCTTCGTCCATCTTCATGAAGCTCCTTCGATACTCCTTCCTATAGGTCCCTTCTTTACGGTTGATGACTGGGAAATAAATCATATTAACTAGACCACTTCGAGTCATTTCGATTAATTCTTTTGTTACTCTAGTCTTCTTTGGGCGTATTATTCTTCTTATCTTCGCCTCCGTTTCTTCCGTTTCCTTAATTATTTTGTTCCTTTCTTCACGATTTTTAATTTTTAAATTCACTTGTTCGGTGTTTTTATTTCTGGGTAATTCTTGTGTCTCCACTTGATCGTCACACATTGGCAGATTATTTTGTTCTAAGTCTTCATTCTCGGCTACTAACTCTTCCGCTTCTTTAATTACCTGAGTCTTCTCTATACTTCCAGTATCGATCTCCTTGTCGTGAATATCTTCCTGGTGTCTGTCAAGCTCATTTTCAGATGATGATGTATTTGAGTCCCCTTCATTCTCGGTTTGTTCGACCTCATCTTCAGGTTGCCATTCTTCTGTGGTTTCATCATTGGGTATCTCTTCAGTTTCTGAGTTGCTGTCGTTTCGTAATTCTCCTCTTGTTGTCTGACTCAATTCTTCCGTATATTTCTTATTCATTTCATCCATTTTCTGGCTAATTTCATTTAATGTGGTGTTCAACTCTTCCCTTAAGGCTCTACTGCCGTCATCTATTTTATTGTTTAACATGTCCATGGATCTATGGGTATTGTCTATCTTTTTATTCAAGTCTTCTTTCAGTGACTCCATATTTTTACTAATAGACTCCATGTTTTTATTCAAGTCACGATGATTCTCCTTCATTGACTCTATATTTTTATTTAAATCTTCCTTTAATGCTTCCATGTTTTTGTTATTCTTGAGACTATCTTCCTTTAAAGTTCGACTGTCCTCCTTTAATGATTCCATCATTCTCCTCATCCATTCTTGGAAGGCTGTTTCTCCTGATTGCGTGACTCCCTCAGCTTGTCTGGGTTGGTTGTCGACCCTCACTTCTACTTCCTGTTCTACATGGGGTGTTTCTTCTGGTCGAGTTTCTATGTTATTAATGGTAATGACTTCCATCTCGTGTGTGGGTTGTGTCTCATATGTCTCTGTATCTGGTTGTACCTCTCCTATTCGACTGTCCTTGTATCTAGTGTCGTATTGATGTGTGTGTGGCATATTTATTCTTTTGTGTCTGCCGGGCTGATTATCAATATAAAAAATATTTTCGTTTAATATTTTTCAGCCTCACGTTGCTGGTCGCCAATTTGTAATCAATCTAATTAAAAAATTTACTGTTTATATTTAAAATATTAAAGGTTGTAGTGGTTGAAAATTGAAAGTTACTAATTTTATAAAGTAATTAAAATGTAGCATTAGATGTCATTAAAAGTGTGTTTACAATTGCAAAATTATAAGTGTCTGAAAAGAACTCTTTTAGATAAAAAAATAAGATAATTGCATTAATATTATTTGAACAATAACGTTGCTTAAATTTAAAAAAATAAAGTGTACTAGCTGGTCGCTTGATGATGGTGACTGTCGTGCTGATACTAGCAGCGAAACTCCTCCTCCAGGTTGATAGTCGTCTAAGTACGTAAAGTCTAGTAATGTCTGGACAATAGAATTAATAAAATACACTTCCACGTACCTGTTCGTGTTTTCTGGAAGTTCAGAAGTTCAATAAATCAATAAGCTGCCAAGACGGTTCACAAAACCAACTCACTTTATCTACAAGGTTAGGTTACCTTGTTTAATAATGGGCGCCACACAGGTTTATTTCGGGAAAATCCCGTGGAAAACCCATTAATAGAATCAAATAATTATTTAAAAAAATTGAAATCGTGTTTATTGCCCTTATGGCAATGCAATTCAACAATATTTAATCGCTACTAAAAGTTGTTTTGATTCTTCTGAATGAATTATTTATCTGTTTTTTAGAAATAAATTAAGTCAAGTTATGCTGCTAATAATTGGGTTTTATTTGTACCCTTGATAGTGAATTCAAACAAATATAATTAAAAAAAATACATTGATGTACAATTGCAAATATTTCGTTACATACCCTATATAACTGGCTCAGAGCATAAACAATAATTCTGGTTAAGTCCAGATACTCTTTACTTTAAACATTAATATCATTTATATCTCAGGCGTAAGTTCTTTGAAACACAAAAAAGAATGCTCATGCCTACACAATAGCTAATTATTTCATAATATAATATCGACTAGTAATGCCTTTCAGTTTACTAATATAAAAATCGAACCTATTTTATAGGTTAGGCGTTCATCACGCTTGATTAATTATTTACAAAGTTATATGGTGAGATCACTTATGACTAACATCCAACTTAAATAGGATTGACAAATCCATTAAATAAATTCAGACATGGTGTAATACAGAAAATGTTTCAGTGTTATGCGTCAGTACAGATTTGTTTACCAAAACATATAGGTTATTGCACTCAGTGTAATGGAATAAATTGTCAGTTACCTTTGTGTTTTTAATCTTTCGATTAAAATTCAATTAAACACATCAATGGTCGGATTGTAATGACCATTGTTATTCACTACACACACACTTGAACAGAGAATATTGGTCCGCTTCTGACTAAAAAGGACCTTATATGATACTATTTAATTATTTCTTCTGTTCGTTATTTTCCCGCACTAAATAAAATAATACTGCACTTCGATGCACTAATTCTATGTAGAGTATCTTGTAGTTACTTTTTGTTGTTGCCGAAATGATTCCATAGATGCACTATTACAATAAAGCTATCAGTTAGTAGAAATTTTGATGAGACGAGCGTACCTGCCACTCCGGATGAATGTTAAAAGTGTCTAACGGCAGTAAGCCGCTCTTCTTTATATACCCTATGCTTTGATCAGCCTTAGGCGATTGTTTTACTTATTAAGCTATTTTCTGATTGGCTTAGCCAGGCGTTACGAAAGTGACGTATTGTCTTTCCAACTGTCACTAACGGTTTTTTTAACCGACTTTCGCCAGAATGATTGACAGCTGTCGTTGTTGTTAGTGTTGATAAACAGATTTCTTATTTATTATGTACAAATGATGCTAACGCCTGTCACGCACTTATTATAGTTGCGATCGGGGTCGTATCGCTATCAAAGTAAAGGATATTTTTTCCTCTTCAATTTTATATAGTTTGACACTGGTTTATTTACACTTTCACTGACATTTTTTAATAAACAATGCTCAGGTATATGGCTTCGCGCTGTCGTCTGCTAATCAAAGCCGGCGATTACTCTCTCTTATCAATATTGTTTGTGTTCCACATCGCGTTTTTTCACTTAAACGTCTATGTTAGAACACTATTATATCCGTCCTGATATTTATTTACTGAATATTATGATTAAACCTTAAATTATACATTGCTATGAACTATACTTACTCACTATGACATTTTGTTTCACATTATTTTGCTCCATGCTATTAGTTAGCAATTGAACTATTAATTGTATAACATATTAATAATGCTTATCGCTAAGTTTGGCACAAAGATTGTTCAGTGTATGTGATTTACACTTCTAGTACTTTCTACTAATCACCCTACTGATGATTGTTTGTTTTAGGCATTGCCGAGGCATACCGTTTGTATCGGATTTATGCCTTAATAACGTTTATTAGTTCACATTTCGGTACCTTGATGAGGTAGCTTATTTATATAAGGTTCCCTCTTACAAACATTTTTACTTGTCATAAGCACATTTGAGACTGTAATACAGCTTCAATCTCATATTGTGGCTACAGCTAATCTTAGTCCTTGGCATTAATAGTTACTAGTCATAGTTGATTTATTCTCAGCCAAATGCTGATGCTGATATCCCATTATTCGGATTCTTATTTAATTATTTTTATTAACATGTCACATTTCATTTAAGTTATTCACTGACTCGCTTGACAGCTTAAAGTGAATTTAATTTGTCCATTAGTTTGTGTCAGTTATAGTATGGTTGTAGTGTCAAGCAGTGTTTAGGTTTACTGCTTCTTGTGGCACTTCTTCTTCTTTCTTCTTCAATGGTTCCTCTCTTCTTGGCTACTCTTATCATTATATTATCTATTTACATTACCGTTATGTATTTATTAAACCTAAGGGCATATGTCTAGGTTATGTAACACCTGGTCATGTTACATATACTCCCCCCTCAAAATTGATAATTTGAGAGAAAATTTGATTTTTTGATAAAATTATCATTTCATTTCAGTTTTTAGTATATTACTATTGTTTTTTCGTCTTGTACTCTTTACATTGACCTTTAATATACTATTAGTGTGTTACACTAGTTTGAGTTCTTGGCTAGTGATATAATTCTTAGCTTACTAGTATTTTTTCAAGTTTCTCATATTCTAAGTTATTTAATTACAATAGATTTCACTTCTTAAATTAACAATTTCCTGTCCTTCAATAATACATTTTTCTTTCTCATTACATATCTTTATTTTTGTGATAATCTCAATTGTTCTTTCATTTTTTACCTCACAGATTCTTTATTAATAGTCCTTGATACATTACTATGTAATTCCCTAACATTTGTAGTGGGTTCGGAATCAGAGTGGCTCACTGTGGCATACATTCTCCGCCGTTCCTCATTATACATACTCAGAATCAGAGGCATCCTCATCTCTGTCTGAGACTAAATAAAAATTGCACATAGCAATAGTTGCACTATCACAACACATAAAATATAACATATCATTCATTTTTCAATAATATAACATATCCAATATAATATTCAAGGTATTAGAGGTTTCGTTTGTATCACATTTCCTTCTTTTATACTTTCTAACATATGTACTTCCTTTTCACAGGTAATCATTTCTTTTCAGACTTGACATTCTCGGCCATGCTTTTTATTAGCCGTATTGTTACCTTTTTATACTAGTTGACAATTTGCTTTGGTTTACTTGAGTATTCTTAAAATTACACACTTACATTGATCATTATATAATTATGCAGTTGTTTCTTACATATAGAGTTTACCATATTTCATTCTTACAATAGTTTTCTAGTTTTTCTCTCGTCAATAATTTACACTTATCCTGAATTATCAGGGTTTACAGTATTCATATACTAAAGGTTTTTGTTAGACGTCCTCTGACATATCTTGTTACATACAATATTTGGTAATTAAATAACATTTTTCTTTCTCTTCATTCCACATAATAATAATAGCCATCTCTATAATCAACTCTCTTTGGTATTCTGCCTCTCTACTCCTTCAAGTGTCTGATAATTTACACTTATTCTGGATGATTGTATATAATATCTTAGTTTTGTGAAAGGTATACAATATTTGACATTTAGATTCTTGTTACATACAATATTTGGTAATTAAATAACATTTTTCTTTCTCTTCATTCCACAATAATAATGGCCATCTTTATAATTAACTCTCTTTGGTATTCTGCCTCTCTACTCCTTCAAGTGTCTGATAATTTACACTTATTCTGGATGATTTTATATAATATCTTAGTTTTGTGAGAGGTATACAATATTTGACATTTAGATTCTTGTTACATACAATATTTGGTAATTAAATAACATTTTTCTTTCTCTTCATTCCACAATAATAATAGCCATCTTTATAATCAACTCTCTTTGGTATTCTGCCTCTCTACTCCTTCAAGTGCCTGATAATTTACACTTATTCTGGATGATTTTATATAATATTTCTTAGTTTTGTGAGAGGTATACAATATTTGATATTTTAATTCTTGTTACATACAATATTTGGTAATTAAATAATATTTTTCTTTCTCTTCATTCCACAATAATAATATCCATCTTTATAATTAACTCTCTTTGGTATTCTGCCTCTCTACTCCTTCAAGTGTCTGATAATTTACACTTATTCTGGATGATTTTATATAATATCTTAGTTTTGTGAGAGGTATACAATATTTGACATTTAGATTCTTGTTACATACAATATTTGGTAATTAAATAACATTTTTCTTTCTCTTTATTAAATATAGCATAGTAATTTTAGTTATAAGATAGTAGTATCTCCTCTTTAAATTAATCTAACATAGGAGTATTAGAGTAATTTTATGTCATTATCCTAGGTATATTTTTGTTATATGCTACCTTTGGTTCTATATGATATAATAGATATCTTTCTTCTCATTAAATTATTGGGTTTACTATACACCTTTTTCTACCATTTAATATGATAAATCTGGCTCTTATTTAATAGGTAACAAACAGTTTGGCCTATACACTAATACTACACACTTTTTATAACACAATATGGCAAATAGGTTTGCTATAGGCAATTAGTCACTTTCAATACCTTGGGCATAATACATGATCCTTCTAATCACTAAATGAATCCGTTTATGGTAGTTATTTTAAAAATTTTTTATACACTAAACATTCTGGTGGTAACTGTTATATACCACTATAATTTATCTGTTTTTAATAATAATCACATTTATGGTCTACATATTTGGGGTTATATTGTGCCTTTTCCACTCTATTGGGTTCATTGTTTGGGACAATTACGTTTCACAGGTACCCTTTTTCCTAGCTGTCTCTAGTACTACATGTTTGTGGTATTTGGCACCCTATCCCTATCATGCGGTTCTTCCAGTTTGCGGCTACCAGATAGTCATTGGCTCCCCGTTTTCTCGCCTTCTTCTTCTCATCATTTTTAGTATCCATGTGTCCTGTATACTCCGGGTCTTTGTTATTATTGACGTCTAGTACCTCTTCTAACTCTGGTTGATCGTCATTAGTTTCCTGGTTGGATTTTTCCATTGATTGGTCCCTCTTCTTCCGTAATTCCTTTATTTCTTGGGCGTACCCTTCAATGATCCGGTCCAGTTGTTCTTGATACCCTTTCCTTTTCTTGGAATGCCTTATTCTCCCTTTGGAAATATTTGCTTTAAGTATTTTATTGGTTATAGTCTTCTTTGTTGTAGCACATTTCTTCTCTTCGTCCATCTTCATGAAGCTCCTTCGATACTCCTTCCTATAGGTCCCTTCTTTACGGTTGATGACTGGGAAATAAATCATATTAACTAGACCACTTCGAGTCATTTCGATTAATTCTTTTGTTACTCTAGTCTTCTTTGGGCGTATTATTCTTCTTATCTTCGCCTCCGTTTCTTCCGTTTCCTTAATTATTTTGTTCCTTTCTTCACGATTTTAAATTTTTAAATTCACTTGTTCGGTGTTTTTATTTCTGGGTAATTCTTGTGTCTCCACTTGATCGTCACACATTGGCAGATTATTTTGTTCTAAGTCTTCATTCTCGGCTACTAACTCTTCCGCTTCTTTAATTACCTGAGTCTTCTCTATACTTCCAGTATCGATCTCCTTGTCGTGAATATCTTCCTGGTGTCTGTCAAGCTCATTTTCAGATGATGATGTATTTGAGTCCCCTTCATTCTCGGTTTGTTCGACCTCATCTTCAGGTTGCCATTCTTCTGTGGTTTCATCATTGGGTATCTCTTCAGTTTCTGAGTTGCTGTCGTTTCGTAATTCTCCTCTTGTTGTCTGACTCAATTCTTCCATATATTTCTTATTCATTTCATCCATTTTCTGGCTAATTTCATTTAATGTGGTGTTCAACTCTTCCCTTAAGGCTCTACTGCCGTCATCTATTTTATTGTTTAACATGTCCATGGATCTATGGGTATTGTCTATCTTTTTATTCAAGTCTTCTTTCAGTGACTCCATATTTTTACTAATAGACTCCATGTTTTTATTCAAGTCACGATGATTCTCCTTCATTGACTCTATATTTTTATTTAAATCTTCCTTTAATGCTTCCATGTTTTTGTTATTCTTGAGACTATCTTCCTTTAAAGTTCGACTGTCCTCCTTTAATGATTCCATCATTCTCCTCATCCATTCTTGGAAGGCTGTTTCTCCTGATTGCGTGACTCCCTCAGCTTGTCTGGGTTGGTTGTCGACCCTCACTTCTACTTCCTGTTCTACATGGGGTGTTTCTTCTGGTCGAGTTTCTATGTTATTAATGGTAATGACTTCCATCTCGTGTGTGGGTTGTGTCTCATATGTCTCTGTATCTGGTTGTACCTCTCCTATTCGACTGTCCTTGTATCTAGTGTCGTATTGATGTGTGTGTGGCATATTTATTCTTTTGTGTCTGCCGGGCTGATTATCAATATAAAAAATATTTTCGTTTAATATTTTTCAGCCTCACGTTGCTGGTCGCCAATTTGTAATCAATCTAATTAAAAAATTTACTGTTTATATTTAAAATATTAAAGGTTGTAGTGGTTGAAAATTGAAAGTTACTAATTTTATAAAGTAATTAAAATGTACCATTAGATGTCATTAAAAGTGTGTTTACAATTGCAAAATTATAAGTGTCTGAAAAGAACTCTTTTAGATAAAAAAATAAGATAATTGCATTAATATTATTTGAACAATAACGTTGCTTAAATTTAAAAAAATAAAGTGTACTAGCTGGTCGCTTGATGATGGTGACCGTCGTGCTGATACTAGCAGCGAAACTCCTCCTCCAGGTTGATAGTCGTCTAAGTACGTAAAGTCTAGTAATGTCTGGACAATAGAATTAATAAAATACACTTCCACATACCTGTTCGTGTTTTCTGGAAGTTCAGAAGTTCAATAAATCAATAAGCTGCCAAGACGGTTTACAAAACCAACTCACTTTATCTACAAGGTTAGGTTACCTTGTTTAATAATGGGCGCCACACAGGTTTATTTCGGGAAAATCCCGTGGAAAACCCATTAATAGAATCAAATAATAATTTAAAAAAATTGAAATCGTGTTTATTGCCCTTATGGCAATGCAATTCAACAATATTAAATCGCTACTAAAAGTTGTTTTGATTCTTCTGAATGAATTATTTATCTGTTTTTTAGAAATAAATTAAGTCAAGTTATGCTGCTAATAATTGGGTTTTATTTGTACCCTTGATAGTGAATTCAAACAAATATAATTAAAAAAAATACATTGATGTACAATTGCAAATATTTCGTTACATACCCTATATAACTGGCTCAGAGCATAAACAATAATTCTGGTTAAGTCCAGATACTCTTTACTTTAAACATTAATATCATTTATATCTCAGGCGTAAGTTCTTTGAAACACAAAAAAGAATGCTCATGCCTACACAATAGCTAATTATTTCATAATATAATATCGACTAGTAATGCCTTTCAGTTTACTAATATAAAAATCGAACCTATTTTATAGGTTAGGCGTTCATCACGCTTGATTAATTATTTACAAAGTTATATGGTGAGATCACTTATGACTAACATCCAACTTAAATAGGATTGACAAATCCATTAAATAAATTCAGACATGGTGTAATACAGAAAATGTTTCAGTGTTATGCGTCAGTACAGATTTGTTTACCAAAACATATAGGTTATTGCACTCAGTGTAATGGAATAAATTGTCAGTTACCTTTGTGTTTTTAATCTTTCGATTAAAATTCAATTAAACACATCAATGGTCGGATTGTAATGACCATTGTTATTCACTACACACGCACTTGAACAGAGAATATTGGTCCGCTTCTGACTAAAAAGGACCTTATATGATACTATTTAATTATTTCTTCTGTTCATTATTTTCCCGCACTAAATAAAATAATACTGCACTTCGATGCACTAATTCTATGTAGAGTATCTTGTAGTTACTTTTTGTTGTTGCCGAAATGATTCCATAGATGCACTATTACAATAAAGCTATCAGTTAGTAGAAATTTTGATGAGACGACCGTACCTGCCACTCCGGATGAATGTTAAAAGTGTCTAACGGCAGTAAGCCGCTCTTCTTTATATACCCTATGCTTTGATCAGCCTTAGGCGATTGTTTTACTTATTAAGCTATTTTCTGATTGGCTTAGCCAGGCGTTACGAAAGTGACGTATTGTCTTTCCAACTGTCACTAACGGTTTTTTTAACCGACTTTCGCCAGAATGATTGACAGCCGTCGTTGTTGTTAGTGTTTATAAACAGATTTCTTATTTATTATGTACAAATGATGCTAACGCCTGTCACGCACTTATTATAGTTGTGATCGGGGTCGTATCGCTATCAAATTAAAGGATATTTTTTCCTCTTCAATTTGATATAGTTTGACACTGGTTTATTTACACTTTCACTGACATTTTTTAATAAACAATGTTCAGGTATATGGCTTCGCGCTGTCGTCTGCTAATCAAAGCCGGCGATTACACTCTCTTATCAATATTGTTTGTGTTCCACATCGCGTTTTTTCACTTAAACGTCTATGTTAGAACACTATTATATCCGTCCTGATATTTATTTACTGAATATTATGATTATACCTTAAATTATACATTGCTATGAACTATACTTACTCACTATGACATTTTGTTTCACATTATTTTGCTCCATGCTATTAGTTAGCAATTGAACTATTAATTGTATAACATATTAATAATGCTTATCGCTAAGTTTGGCACAAAGATTGTTCAGTGTATGTGATTTACACTTCTAGTACTTTCTACTAATCACCCTACTGATGATTGTTTGTTTTAGGCATTGCCGAGGCATACCGTTTGTATCGGATTTATGCCTTAATAACGTTTATTAGTTCACATTTCGGTACCTTGATGAGGTAGCTTATTTATATAAGGTTCCCTCTTACAAACATTTTTACTTGTCATAAGCACATTTGAGACTGTAATACAGCTTCAATCTCATATTGTGGCTACAGCTAATCTTAGTCCTTGGCATTAATAGTTACTAGTCATAGTCGATTTATTCTCAGCCAAATGCTGATGCTGATATCCCATTATTCGGATTCTTATTTAATTATTTTTATTAACATGTCACATTTCATTTAAGTTATTCACTGACTCGCTTGACAGCTTAAAGTGAATTTAATTTGTCCATTAGTTTGTGTCAGTTATAGTATGGTTGTAGTGTCAAGCAGTGTTTAGGTTTACTGCTTCTTGTGGCACTTCTTCTTCTTTCTTCTTCAATGGTTCCTCTCTTCTTGGCTACTCTTATCATTATATTATCTATTTACATTACCGTTATGTATTTATTAAACCTAAGGGCATATGTCTAGGTTATGTAACACCTGGTCATGTTACATATACTCCCCCCTCAAAATTGATAATTTGAGAGAAAATTTGATTTTTTGATAAAATTATCATTTCATTTCAGTTTTTAGTATATTACTATTGTTTTTTCGTCTTGTACTCTTTACATTGACCTTTAATATACTATTAGTGTGTTACACTAGTTTGAGTTCTTGGCTAGTGATATAATTCTTAGCTTACTAGTATTTTTTCAAGTTTCTCATATTCTAAGTTATTTAATTACAATAGATTTCACTTCTTAAATTAACAATTTCCTGTCCTTCAATAATACATTTTTCTTTCTCATTACATATCTTTATTTTTGTGATAATCTCAATTGTTCTTTCATTTTTTACCTCACAGATTCTTTATTAATAGTCCTTGATACATTACTATGTAATTCCCTAACATTTGTAGTGGGTTCGGAATCAGAGTGGCTCACTGTGGCATACATTCTCCGCCGTTCCTCATTATACATACTCAGAATCAGAGGCATCCTCATCTCTGTCTGAGACTAAATAAAAATTGCACATAGCAATAGTTGCACTATCACAACACATAAAATATAACATATCATTCATTTTTCAATAATATAACATATCCAATATAATATTCAAGGTATTAGAGGTTTCGTTTGTATCACATTTCCTTCTTTTATACTTTCTAACATATGTACTTCCTTTTCACAGGTAATCATTTCTTTTCAGACTTGACATTCTCGGCCATGCTTTTTATTGGCCGTATTGTTACCTTTTTATACTAGTTGACAATTTGCTTTGGTTTACTTGAGTATTCTTAAAATTACACACTTACATTGATCATTATATAATTATGCAGTTGTTTCTTACATATAGAGTTTACCATATTTCATTCTTACAATAGTTTTCTAGTTTTTCTCTCGTCAATAATTTACACTTATCCTGAATTATCAGGGTTTACAGTATTCATATACTAAAGGTTTTTGTTAGACGTCCTCTGACATATCTTGTTACATACAATATTTGGTAATTAAATAACATTTTTCTTTCTCTTCATTCCACATAATAATAATAGCCATCTCTATAATCAACTCTCTTTGGTATTCTGCCTCTCTACTCCTTCAAGTGTCTGATAATTTACACTTATTCTGGATGATTGTATATAATATCTTAGTTTTGTGAAAGGTATACAATATTTGACATTTAGATTCTTGTTACATACAATATTTGGTAATTAAATAACATTTTTCTTTCTCTTCATTCCACAATAATAATGGCCATCTTTATAATTAACTCTCTTTGGTATTCTGCCTCTCTACTCCTTCAAGTGTCTGATAATTTACACTTATTCTGGATGATTTTATATAATATCTTAGTTTTGTGAGAGGTATACAATATTTGACATTTAGATTCTTGTTACATACAATATTTGGTAATTAAATAACATTTTTCTTTCTCTTCATTCCACAATAATAATAGCCATCTTTATAATCAACTCTCTTTGGTATTCTGCCTCTCTACTCCTTCAAGTGCCTGATAATTTACACTTATTCTGGATGATTTTATATAATATTTCTTAGTTTTGTGAGAGGTATACAATATTTGATATTTTAATTCTTGTTACATACAATATTTGGTAATTAAATAATATTTTTCTTTCTCTTCATTCCACAATAATAATATCCATCTTTATAATTAACTCTCTTTGGTATTCTGCCTCTCTACTCCTTCAAGTGTCTGATAATTTACACTTATTCTGGATGATTTTATATAATATCTTAGTTTTGTGAGAGGTATACAATATTTGACATTTAGATTCTTGTTACATACAATATTTGGTAATTAAATAACATTTTTCTTTCTCTTTATTAAATATAGCATAGTAATTTTAGTTATAAGATAGTAGTATCTCCTCTTTAAATTAATCTAACATAGGAGTATTAGAGTAATTTTATGTCATTATCCTAGGTATATTTTTGTTATATGCTACCTTTGGTTCTATATGATATAATAGATATCTTTCTTCTCATTAAATTATTGGGTTTACTATACACCTTTTTCTACCATTTAATATGATAAATCTGGCTCTTATTTAATAGGTAACAAACAGTTTGGCCTATACACTAATACTACACACTTTTTATAACACAATATGGCAAATAGGTTTGCTATAGGCAATTAGTCACTTTCAATACCTTGGGCATAATACATGATCCTTCTAATCACTAAATGAATCCGTTTATGGTAGTTATTTTAAAAATTTTTTATACACTAAACATTCTGGTGGTAACTGTTATATACCACTATAATTTATCTGTTTTTAATAATAATCACATTTATGGTCTACATATTTGGGGTTATATTGTGCCTTTTCCAGTCTATTGGGTTCATTGTTTGGGACAATTACGTTTCACAGGTACCCTTTTTCCTAGCTGTCTCTAGTACTACATGTTTGTGGTATTTGGCACCCTATCCCTATCATGCGGTTCTTCCAGTTTGCGGCTACCAGATAGTCATTGGCTCCCCGTTTTCTCGCCTCCTTCTTCTCATCATTTTTAGTATCCATGTGTCCCGTATACTCCGGGTCTTTGTTATTATTGACGTCTAGTACCTCTTCTAACTCTGGTTGATCGTCATTAGTTTCCTGGTTGGATTTTTCCATTGATTGGTCCCTCTTCTTCCGTAATTCCTTTATTTCTTGGGCGTACCCTTCAATGATCCGGTCCAGTTGTTCTTGATACCCTTTCCTTTTCTTGGAATGCCTTATTCTCCCTTTGGAAATATTTGCTTTAAGTATTTTATTGGTTATAGTCTTCTTTGTTGTAGCACATTTCTTCTCTTCGTCCATCTTCATGAAGCTCCTTCGATACTCCTTCCTATAGGTCCCTTCTTTACGGTTGATGACTGGGAAATAAATCATATTAACTAGACCACTTCGAGTCATTTCGATTAATTCTTTTGTTACTCTAGTCTTCTTTGGGCGTATTATTCTTCTTATCTTCGCCTCCGTTTCTTCCGTTTCCTTAATTATTTTGTTCCTTTCTTCACGATTTTAAATTTTTAAATTCACTTGTTCGGTGTTTTTATTTCTGGGTAATTCTTGTGTCTCCACTTGATCGTCACACATTGGCAGATTATTTTGTTCTAAGTCTTCATTCTCGGCTACTAACTCTTCCGCTTCTTTAATTACCTGAGTCTTCTCTATACTTCCAGTATCGATCTCCTTGTCGTGAATATCTTCCTGGTGTCTGTCAAGCTCATTTTCAGATGATGATGTATTTGAGTCCCCTTCATTCTCGGTTTGTTCGACCTCATCTTCAGGTTGCCATTCTTCTGTGGTTTCATCATTGGGTATCTCTTCAGTTTCTGAGTTGCTGTCGTTTCGTAATTCTCCTCTTGTTGTCTGACTCAATTCTTCCGTATATTTCTTATTCATTTCATCCATTTTCTGGCTAATTTCATTTAATGTGGTGTTCAACTCTTCCCTTAAGGCTCTACTGCCGTCATCTATTTTATTGTTTAACATGTCCATGGATCTATGGGTATTGTCTATCTTTTTATTCAAGTCTTCTTTCAGTGACTCCATATTTTTACTAATAGACTCCATGTTTTTATTCAAGTCACGATGATTCTCCTTCATTGACTCTATATTTTTATTTAAATCTTCCTTTAATGCTTCCATGTTTTTGTTATTCTTGAGACTATCTTCCTTTAAAGTTCGACTGTCCTCCTTTAATGATTCCATCATTCTCCTCATCCATTCTTGGAAGGCTGTTTCTCCTGATTGCGTGACTCCCTCAGCTTGTCTGGGTTGGTTGTCGACCCTCACTTCTACTTCCTGTTCTACATGGGGTGTTTCTTCTGGTCGAGTTTCTATGTTATTAATGGTAATGACTTCCATCTCGTGTGTGGGTTGTGTCTCATATGTCTCTGTATCTGGTTGTACCTCTCCTATTCGACTGTCCTTGTATCTAGTGTCGTATTGATGTGTGTGTGGCATATTTATTCTTTTGTGTCTGCCGGGCTGATTATCAATATAAAAAATATTTTCGTTTAATATTTTTCAGCCTCACGTTGCTGGTCGCCAATTTGTAATCAATCTAATTAAAAAATTTACTGTTTATATTTAAAATATTAAAGGTTGTAGTGGTTGAAAATTGAAAGTTACTAATTTTATAAAGTAATTAAAATGTAGCATTAGATGTCATTAAAAGTGTGTTTACAATTGCAAAATTATAAGTGTCTGAAAAGAACTCTTTTAGATAAAAAAATAAGATAATTGCATTAATATTATTTGAACAATAACGTTGCTTAAATTTAAAAAAATAAAGTGTACTAGCTGGTCGCTTGATGATGGTGACCGTCGTGCTGATACTAGCAGCGAAACTCCTCCTCCAGGTTGATAGTCGTCTAAGTACGTAAAGTCTAGTAATGTCTGGACAATAGAATTAATAAAATACACTTCCACGTACCTGTTCGTGTTTTCTGGAAGTTCAGAAGTTCAATAAATCAATAAGCTGCCAAGACGGTTCACAAAACCAACTCACTTTATCTACAAGGTTAGGTTACCTTGTTTAATAATGGGCGCCACACAGGTTTATTTCGGGAAAATCCCGTGGAAAACCCATTAATAGAATCAAATAATAATTTAAAAAAATTGAAATCGTGTTTATTGCCCTTATGGCAATGCAATTCAACAATATTTAATCGCTACTAAAAGTTGTTTTGATTCTTCTGAATGAATTATTTATCTGTTTTTTAGAAATAAATTAAGTCAAGTTATGCTGCTAATAATTGGGTTTTATTTGTACCCTTGATAGTGAATTCAAACAAATATAATTAAAAAAAATACATTGATGTACAATTGCAAATATTTCGTTACATACCCTATATAACTGGCTCAGAGCATAAACAATAATTCTGGTTAAGTCCAGATACTCTTTACTTTAAACATTAATATCATTTATATCTCAGGCGTAAGTTCTTTGAAACACAAAAAAGAATGCTCATGCCTACACAATAGCTAATTATTTCATAATATAATATCGACTAGTAATGCCTTTCAGTTTACTAATATAAAAATCGAACCTATTTTATAGGTTAGGCGTTCATCACGCTTGATTAATTATTTACAAAGTTATATGGTGAGATCACTTATGACTAACATCCAACTTAAATAGGATTGACAAATCCATTAAATAAATTCAGACATGGTGTAATACAGAAAATGTTTCAGTGTTATGCGTCAGTACAGATTTGTTTACCAAAACATATAGGTTATTGCACTCAGTGTAATGGAATAAATTGTCAGTTACCTTTGTGTTTTTAATCTTTCGATTAAAATTCAATTAAACACATCAATGGTCGGATTGTAATGACCATTGTTATTCACTACACACACACTTGAACAGAGAATATTGGTCCGCTTCTGACTAAAAAGGACCTTATATGATACTATTTAATTATTTCTTCTGTTCGTTATTTTCCCGCACTAAATAAAATAATACTGCACTTCGATGCACTAATTCTATGTAGAGTATCTTGTAGTTACTTTTTGTTGTTGCCGAAATGATTCCATAGATGCACTATTACAATAAAGCTATCAGTTAGTAGAAATTTTGATGAGACGAGCGTACCTGCCACTCCGGATGAATGTTAAAAGTGTCTAACGGCAGTAAGCCGCTCTTCTTTATATACCCTATGCTTTGATCAGCCTTAGGCGATTGTTTTACTTATTAAGCTATTTTCTGATTGGCTTAGCCAGGCATTACGAAAGTGACGTATTGTCTTTCCAACTGTCACTAACGGTTTTTTTAACCGACTTTCGCCAGAATGATTGACAGCCGTCGTTGTTGTTAGTGTTGATAAACAGATTTCTTATTTATTATGTACAAATGATGCTAACGCCTGTCACGCACTTATTATAGTTGCGATCGGGGTCGTATCGCTATCAAAGTAAAGGATATTTTTTCCTCTTCAATTTTATATAGTTTGACACTGGTTTATTTACACTTTCACTGACATTTTTTAATAAACAATGCTCAGGTATATGGCTTCGCACTGTCGTCTGCTAATCAAAGCCGGCGATTACACTCTCTTATCAATATTGTTTGTGTTCCACATCGCGTTTTTTCACTTAAACGTCTATGTTAGAACACTATTATATCCGTCCTGATATTTATTTACTGAATATTATGATTAAACCTTAAATTATACATTGCTATGAACTATACTTACTCACTATGACATTTTGTTTCACATTATTTTGCTCCATGCTATTAGTTAGCAATTGAACTATTAATTGTATAACATATTAATAATGCTTATCGCTAAGTTTGGCACAAAGATTGTTCAGTGTATGTGATTTACACTTCTAGTACTTTCTACTAATCACCCTACTGATGATTGTTTGTTTTAGGCATTGCCGAGGCATACCGTTTGTATCGGATTTATGCCTTAATAACGTTTATTAGTTCACATTTCGGTACCTTGATGAGGTAGCTTATTTATATAAGGTTCCCTCTTACAAACATTTTTACTTGTCATAAGCACATTTGAGACTGTAATACAGCTTCAATCTCATATTGTGGCTACAGCTAATCTTAGTCCTTGGCATTAATAGTTACTAGTCATAGTTGATTTATTCTCAGCCAAATGCTGATGCTGATATCCCATTATTCGGATTCTTATTTAATTATTTTTATTAACATGTCACATTTCATTTAAGTTATTCACTGACTCGCTTGACAGCTTAAAGTGAATTTAATTTGTCCATTAGTTTGTGTCAGTTATAGTATGGTTGTAGTGTCAAGCAGTGTTTAGGTTTACTGCTTCTTGTGGCACTTCTTCTTCTTTCTTCTTCAATGGTTCCTCTCTTCTTGGCTACTCTTATCATTATATTATCTATTTACATTACCGTTATGTATTTATTAAACCTAAGGGCATATGTCTAGGTTATGTAACACCTGGTCATGTTACATATACTCCCCCCTCAAAATTGATAATTTGAGAGAAAATTTGATTTTTTGACAAAATTATCATTTCATTTCAGTTTTTAGTATATTACTATTGTTTTTTCGTCTTGTACTCTTTACATTGACCTTTAATATACTATTAGTGTGTTACACTAGTTTGAGTTCTTGGCTAGTGATATAATTCTTAGCTTACTAGTATTTTTTCAAGTTTCTCATATTCTAAGTTATTTAATTACAATAGATTTCACTTCTTAAATTAACAATTTCCTGTCCTTCAATAATACATTTTTCTTTCTCATTACATATCTTTATTTTTGTGATAATCTCAATTGTTCTTTCATTTTTTACCTCACAGATTCTTTATTAATAGTCCTTGATACATTACTATGTAATTCCCTAACATTTGTAGTGGGTTCGGAATCAGAGTGGCTCACTGTGGCATACATTCTCCGCCGTTCCTCATTATACATACTCAGAATCAGAGGCATCCTCATCTCTGTCTGAGACTAAATAAAAATTGCACATAGCAATAGTTGCACTATCACAACACATAAAATATAACATATCATTCATTTTTCAATAATATAACATATCCAATATAATATTCAAGGTATTAGAGGTTTCGTTTGTATCACATTTCCTTCTTTTATACTTTCTAACATATGTACTTCCTTTTCACAGGTAATCATTTCTTTTCAGACTTGACATTCTCGGCCATGCTTTTTATTAGCCGTATTGTTACCTTTTTATACTAGTTGACAATTTGCTTTGGTTTACTTGAGTATTCTTAAAATTACACACTTACATTGATCATTATATAATTATGCAGTTGTTTCTTACATATAGAGTTTACCATATTTCATTCTTACAATAGTTTTCTAGTTTTTCTCTCGTCAATAATTTACACTTATCCTGAATTATCAGGGTTTACAGTATTCATATACTAAAGGTTTTTGTTAGACGTCCTCTGACATATCTTGTTACATACAATATTTGGTAATTAAATAACATTTTTCTTTCTCTTCATTCCACATAATAATAATAGCCATCTCTATAATCAACTCTCTTTGGTATTCTGCCTCTCTACTCCTTCAAGTGTCTGATAATTTACACTTATTCTGGATGATTGTATATAATATCTTAGTTTTGTGAAAGGTATACAATATTTGACATTTAGATTCTTGTTACATACAATATTTGGTAATTAAATAACATTTTTCTTTCTCTTCATTCCACAATAATAATGGCCATCTTTATAATTAACTCTCTTTGGTATTCTGCCTCTCTACTCCTTCAAGTGTCTGATAATTTACACTTATTCTGGATGATTTTATATAATATCTTAGTTTTGTGAGAGGTATACAATATTTGACATTTAGATTCTTGTTACATACAATATTTGGTAATTAAATAACATTTTTCTTTCTCTTCATTCCACAATAATAATAGCCATCTTTATAATCAACTCTCTTTGGTATTCTGCCTCTCTACTCCTTCAAGTGCCTGATAATTTACACTTATTCTGGATGATTTTATATAATATTTCTTAGTTTTGTGAGAGGTATACAATATTTGATATTTTAATTCTTGTTACATACAATATTTGGTAATTAAATAATATTTTTCTTTCTCTTCATTCCACAATAATAATATCCATCTTTATAATTAACTCTCTTTGGTATTCTGCCTCACTACTCCTTCAAGTGTCTGATAATTTACACTTATTCTGGATGATTTTATATAATATCTTAGTTTTGTGAGAGGTATACAATATTTGACATTTAGATTCTTGTTACATACAATATTTGGTAATTAAATAACATTTTTCTTTCTCTTTATTAAATATAGCATAGTAATTTTAGTTATAAGATAGTAGTATCTCCTCTTTAAATTAATCTAACATAGGAGTATTAGAGTAATTTTATGTCATTATCCTAGGTATATTTTTGTTATATGCTACCTTTGGTTCTATATGATATAATAGATATCTTTCTTCTCATTAAATTATTGGGTTTACTATACACCTTTTTCTACCATTTAATATGATAAATCTGGCTCTTATTTAATAGGTAACAAACAGTTTGGCCTATACACTAATACTACACACTTTTTATAACACAATATGGCAAATAGGTTTGCTATAGGCAATTAGTCACTTTCAATACCTTGGGCATAATACATGATCCTTCTAATCACTAAATGAATCCGTTTATGGTAGTTATTTAAAAAATTTTTTATACACTAAACATTCTGGTGGTAACTGTTATATACCACTATAATTTATCTGTTTTTAATAATAATCACATTTATGGTCTACATATTTGGGGTTATATTGTGCCTTTTCCACTCTATTGGGTTCATTGTTTGGGACAATTACGTTTCACAGGTACCCTTTTTCCTAGCTGTCTCTAGTACTACATGTTTGTGGTATTTGGCACCCTATCCCTATCATGCGGTTCTTCCAGTTTGCGGCTACCAGATAGTCATTGGCTCCCCGTTTTCTCGCCTTCTTCTTCTCATCATTTTTAGTATCCATGTGTCCTGTATACTCCGGGTCTTTGTTATTATTGACGTCTAGTACCTCTTCTAACTCTGGTTGATCGTCATTAGTTTCCTGGTTGGATTTTTCCATTGATTGGTCCCTCTTCTTCCGTAATTCCTTTATTTCTTGGGCGTACCCTTCAATGATCCGGTCCAGTTGTTCTTGATACCCTTTCCTTTTCTTGGAATGCCTTATTCTCCCTTTGGAAATATTTGCTTTAAGTATTTTATTGGTTATAGTCTTCTTTGTTGTAGCACATTTCTTCTCTTCGTCCATCTTCATGAAGCTCCTTCGATACTCCTTCCTATAGGTCCCTTCTTTACGGTTGATGACTGGGAAATAAATCATATTAACTAGACCACTTCGAGTCATTTCGATTAATTCTTTTGTTACTCTAGTCTTCTTTGGGCGTATTATTCTTCTTATCTTCGCCTCCGTTTCTTCCGTTTCCTTAATTATTTTGTTCCTTTCTTCACGATTTTAAATTTTTAAATTCACTTGTTCGGTGTTTTTATTTCTGGGTAATTCTTGTGTCTCCACTTGATCGTCACACATTGGCAGATTATTTTGTTCTAAGTCTTCATTCTCGGCTACTAACTCTTCCGCTTCTTTAATTACCTGAGTCTTCTCTATACTTCCAGTATCGATCTCCTTGTCGTGAATATCTTCCTGGTGTCTGTCAAGCTCATTTTCAGATGATGATGTATTTGAGTCCCCTTCATTCTCGGTTTGTTCGACCTCATCTTCAGGTTGCCATTCTTCTGTGGTTTCATCATTGGGTATCTCTTCAGTTTCTGAGTTGCTGTCGTTTCGTAATTCTCCTCTTGTTGTCTGACTCAATTCTTCCGTATATTTCTTATTCATTTCATCCATTTTCTGGCTAATTTCATTTAATGTGGTGTTCAACTCTTCCCTTAAGGCTCTACTGCCGTCATCTATTTTATTGTTTAACATGTCCATGGATCTATGGGTATTGTCTATCTTTTTATTCAAGTCTTCTTTCAGTGACTCCATATTTTTACTAATAGACTCCATGTTTTTATTCAAGTCACGATGATTCTCCTTCATTGACTCTATATTTTTATTTAAATCTTCCTTTAATGCTTCCATGTTTTTGTTATTCTTGAGACTATCTTCCTTTAAAGTTCGACTGTCCTCCTTTAATGATTCCATCATTCTCCTCATCCATTCTTGGAAGGCTGTTTCTCCTGATTGCGTGACTCCCTCAGCTTGTCTGGGTTGGTTGTCGACCCTCACTTCTACTTCCTTTTCTACATGGGGTGTTTCTTCTGGTCGAGTTTCTATGTTATTAATGGTAATGACTTCCATCTCGTGTGTGGGTTGTGTCTCATATGTCTCTGTATCTGGTTGTACCTCTCCTATTCGACTGTCCTTGTATCTAGTGTCGTATTGATGTGTGTGTGGCATATTTATTCTTTTGTGTCTGCCGGGCTGATTATCAATATAAAAAATATTTTCGTTTAATATTTTTCAGCCTCACGTTGCTGGTCGCCAATTTGTAATCAATCTAATTAAAAAATTTACTGTTTATATTTAAAATATTAAAGGTTGTAGTGGTTGAAAATTGAAAGTTACTAATTTTATAAAGTAATTAAAATGTAGCATTAGATGTCATTAAAAGTGTGTTTACAATTGCAAAATTATAAGTGTCTGAAAAGAACTCTTTTAGATAAAAAAATAAGATAATTGCATTAATATTATTTGAACAATAACGTTGCTTAAATTAAAAAAAATAAAGTGTACTAGCTGGTCGCTTGATGATGGTGACCGTCGTGCTGATACTAGCAGCGAAACTCCTCCTCCAGGTTGATAGTCGTCTAAGTACGTAAAGTCTAGTAATGTCTGGACAATAGAATTAATAAAATACACTTCCACGTACCTGTTCGTGTTTTCTGGAAGTTCAGAAGTTCAATAAATCAATAAGCTGCCAAGACGGTTCACAAAACCAACTCACTTTATCTACAAGGTTAGGTTACCTTGTTTAATAATGGGCGCCACACAGGTTTATTTCGGGAAAATCCCGTGGAAAACCCATTAATAGAATCAAATAATAATTTAAAAAAATTGAAATCGTGTTTATTGCCCTTATGGCAATGCAATTCAACAATATTTAATCGCTACTAAAAATTGTTTTGATTCTTCTGAATGAATTATTTATCTGTTTTTTAGAAATAAATTAAGTAAAGTTATGCTGCTAATAATTGGGTTTTATTTGTACCCTTGATAGTGAATTCAAACAAATATAATTAAAAAAAATACATTGATGTACAATTGCAAATATTTCGTTACATACCCTATATAACTGGCTCAGAGCATAAACAATAATTCTGGTTAAGTCCAGATACTCTTTACTTTAAACATTAATATCATTTATATCTCAGGCGTAAGTTCTTTGAAACACAAAAAAGAATGCTCATGCCTACACAATAGCTAATTATTTCATAATATAATATCGACTAGTAATGCCTTTCAGTTTACTAATATAAAAATCGAACCTATTTTATAGGTTAGGCGTTCATCACGCTTGATTAATTATTTACAAAGTTATATGGTGAGATCACTTATGACTAACATCCAACTTAAATAGGATTGACAAATCCATTAAATAAATTCAGACATGGTGTAATACAGAAAATGTTTCAGTGTTATGCGTCAGTACAGATTTGTTTACCAAAACATATAGGTTATTGCACTCAGTGTAATGGAATAAATTGTCAGTTACCTTTGTGTTTTTAATCTTTCGATTAAAATTCAATTAAACACATCAATGGTCGGATTGTAATGACCATTGTTATTCACTACACACACACTTGAACAGAGAATATTGGTCCGCTTCTGACTAAAAAGGACCTTATATGATACTATTTAATTATTTCTTCTGTTCGTTATTTTCCCGCACTAAATAAAATAATACTGCACTTCGATGCACTAATTCTATGTAGAGTATCTTGTAGTTACTTTTTGTTGTTGCCGAAATGATTCCATAGATGCACTATTACAATAAAGCTATCAGTTAGTAGAAATTTTGATGAGACGAGCGTACCTGCCACTCCGGATGAATGTTAAAAGTGTCTAACGGCAGTAAGCCGCTCTTCTTTATATACCCTATGCTTTGATCAGCCTTAGGCGATTGTTTTACTTATTAAGCTATTTTCTGATTGGCTTAGCCAGGCGTTACGAAAGTGACGTATTGTCTTTCCAACTGTCACTAACGGTTTTTTTAACCGACTTTCGCCAGAATGATTGACAGCCGTCGTTGTTGTTAGTGTTGATAAACAGATTTCTTATTTATTATGTACAAATGATGCTAACGCCTGTCACGCACTTATTATAGTTGCGATCGGGGTCGTATCGCTATCAAAGTAAAGGATATTTTTTCCTCTTCAATTTTATATAGTTTGACACTGGTTTATTTACACTTTCACTGACATTTTTTAATAAACAATGCTCAGGTATATGGCTTCGCGCTGTCGTCTGCTAATCAAAGCCGGCGATTACTCTCTCTTATCAATATTGTTTGTGTTCCACATCGCGTTTTTTCACTTAAACGTCTATGTTAGAACACTATTATATCCGTCCTGATATTTATTTACTGAATATTATGATTAAACCTTAAATTATACATTGCTATGAACTATACTTACTCACTATGACATTTTGTTTCACATTATTTTGCTCCATGCTATTAGTTAGCAATTGAACTATTAATTGTATAACATATTAATAATGCTTATCGCTAAGTTTGGCACAAAGATTGTTCAGTGTATGTGATTTACACTTCTAGTACTTTCTACTAATCACCCTACTGATGATTGTTTGTTTTAGGCATTGCCGAGGCATACCGTTTGTATCGGATTTATGCCTTAATAACGTTTATTAGTTCACATTTCGGTACCTTGATGAGGTAGCTTATTTATATAAGGTTCCCTCTTACAAACATTTTTACTTGTCATAAGCACATTTGAGACTGTAATACAGCTTCAATCTCATATTGTGGCTACAGCTAATCTTAGTCCTTGGCATTAATAGTTACTAGTCATAGTTGATTTATTCTCAGCCAAATGCTGATGCTGATATCCCATTATTCGGATTCTTATTTAATTATTTTTATTAACATGTCACATTTCATTTAAGTTATTCACTGACTCGCTTGACAGCTTAAAGTGAATTTAATTTGTCCATTAGTTTGTGTCAGTTATAGTATGGTTGTAGTGTCAAGCAGTGTTTAGGTTTACTGCTTCTTGTGGCACTTCTTCTTCTTTCTTCTTCAATGGTTCCTCTCTTCTTGGCTACTCTTATCATTATATTATCTATTTACATTACCGTTATGTATTTATTAAACCTAAGGGCATATGTCTAGGTTATGTAACACCTGGTCATGTTACATATACTCCCCCCTCAAAATTGATAATTTGAGAGAAAATTTGATTTTTTGATAAAATTATCATTTCATTTCAGTTTTTAGTATATTACTATTGTTTTTTCGTCTTGTACTCTTTACATTGACCTTTAATATACTATTAGTGTGTTACACTAGTTTGAGTTCTTGGCTAGTGATATAATTCTTAGCTTACTAGTATTTTTTCAAGTTTCTCATATTCTAAGTTATTTAATTACAATAGATTTCACTTCTTAAATTAACAATTTCCTGTCCTTCAATAATACATTTTTCTTTCTCATTACATATCTTTATTTTTGTGATAATCTCAATTGTTCTTTCATTTTTTACCTCACAGATTCTTTATTAATAGTCCTTGATACATTACTATGTAATTCCCTAACATTTGTAGTGGGTTCGGAATCAGAGTGGCTCACTGTGGCATACATTCTCCGCCGTTCCTCATTATACATACTCAGAATCAGAGGCATCCTCATCTCTGTCTGAGACTAAATAAAAATTGCACATAGCAATAGTTGCACTATCACAACACATAAAATATAACATATCATTCATTTTTCAATAATATAACATATCCAATATAATATTCAAGGTATTAGAGGTTTCGTTTGTATCACATTTCCTTCTTTTATACTTTCTAACATATGTACTTCCTTTTCACAGGTAATCATTTCTTTTCAGACTTGACATTCTCGGCCATGCTTTTTATTAGCCGTATTGTTACCTTTTTATACTAGTTGACAATTTGCTTTGGTTTACTTGAGTATTCTTAAAATTACACACTTACATTGATCATTATATAATTATGCAGTTGTTTCTTACATATAGAGTTTACCATATTTCATTCTTACAATAGTTTTCTAGTTTTTCTCTCGTCAATAATTTACACTTATCCTGAATTATCAGGGTTTACAGTATTCATATACTAAAGGTTTTTGTTAGACGTCCTCTGACATATCTTGTTACATACAATATTTGGTAATTAAATAACATTTTTCTTTCTCTTCATTCCACATAATAATAATAGCCATCTCTATAATCAACTCTCTTTGGTATTCTGCCTCTCTACTCCTTCAAGTGTCTGATAATTTACACTTATTCTGGATGATTGTATATAATATCTTAGTTTTGTGAAAGGTATACAATATTTGACATTTAGATTCTTGTTACATACAATATTTGGTAATTAAATAACATTTTTCTTTCTCTTCATTCCACAATAATAATGGCCATCTTTATAATTAACTCTCTTTGGTATTCTGCCTCTCTACTCCTTCAAGTGTCTGATAATTTACACTTATTCTGGATGATTTTATATAATATCTTAGTTTTGTGAGAGGTATACAATATTTGACATTTAGATTCTTGTTACATACAATATTTGGTAATTAAATAACATTTTTCTTTCTCTTCATTCCACAATAATAATAGCCATCTTTATAATCAACTCTCTTTGGTATTCTGCCTCTCTACTCCTTCAAGTGCCTGATAATTTACACTTATTCTGGATGATTTTATATAATATTTCTTAGTTTTGTGAGAGGTATACAATATTTGATATTTTAATTCTTGTTACATACAATATTTGGTAATTAAATAATATTTTTCTTTCTCTTCATTCCACAATAATAATATCCATCTTTATAATTAACTCTCTTTGGTATTCTGCCTCTCTACTCCTTCAAGTGTCTGATAATTTATACTTATTCTGGATGATTTTATATAATATCTTAGTTTTGTGAGAGGTATACAATATTTGACATTTAGATTCTTGTTACATACAATATTTGGTAATTAAATAACATTTTTCTTTCTCTTTATTAAATATAGCATAGTAATTTTAGTTATAAGATAGTAGTATCTCCTCTTTAAATTAATCTAACATAGGAGTATTAGAGTAATTTTATGTCATTATCCTAGGTATATTTTTGTTATATGCTACCTTTGGTTCTATATGATATAATAGATATCTTTCTTCTCATTAAATTATTGGGTTTACTATACACCTTTTTCTACCATTTAATATGATAAATCTGGCTCTTATTTAATAGGTAACAAACAGTTTGGCCTATACACTAATACTACACACTTTTTATAACACAATATGGCAAATAGGTTTGCTATAGGCAATTAGTCACTTTCAATACCTTGGGCATAATACATGATCCTTCTAATCACTAAATGAATCCGTTTATGGTAGTTATTTAAAAAATTTTTTATACACTAAACATTCTGGTGGTAACTGTTATATACCACTATAATTTATCTGTTTTTAATAATAATCACATTTATGGTCTACATATTTGGGGTTATATTGTGCCTTTTCCACTCTATTGGGTTCATTGTTTGGGACAATTACGTTTCACAGGTACCCTTTTTCCTAGCTGTCTCTAGTACTACATGTTTGTGGTATTTGGCACCCTATCCCTATCATGCGGTTCTTCCAGTTTGCGGCTACCAGATAGTCATTGGCTCCCCGTTTTCTCGCCTTCTTCTTCTCATCATTTTTAGTATCCATGTGTCCTGTATACTCCGGGTCTTTGTTATTATTGACGTCTAGTACCTCTTCTAACTCTGGTTGATCGTCATTAGTTTCCTGGTTGGATTTTTCCATTGATTGGTCCCTCTTCTTCCGTAATTCCTTTATTTCTTGGGCGTACCCTTCAATGATCCGGTCCAGTTGTTCTTGATACCCTTTCCTTTTCTTGGAATGCCTTATTCTCCCTTTGGAAATATTTGCTTTAAGTATTTTATTGGTTATAGTCTTCTTTGTTGTAGCACATTTCTTCTCTTCGTCCATCTTCATGAAGCTCCTTCGATACTCCTTCCTATAGGTCCCTTCTTTACGGTTGATGACTGGGAAATAAATCATATTAACTAGACCACTTCGAGTCATTTCGATTAATTCTTTTGTTACTCTAGTCTTCTTTGGGCGTATTATTCTTCTTATCTTCGCCTCCGTTTCTTCCGTTTCCTTAATTATTTTGTTCCTTTCTTCACGATTTTTAATTTTTAAATTCACTTGTTCGGTGTTTTTATTTCTGGGTAATTCTTGTGTCTCCACTTGATCGTCACACATTGGCAGATTATTTTGTTCTAAGTCTTCATTCTCGGCTACTAACTCTTCCGCTTCTTTAATTACCTGAGTCTTCTCTATACTTCCAGTATCGATCTCCTTGTCGTGAATATCTTCCTGGTGTCTGTCAAGCTCATTTTCAGATGATGATGTATTTGAGTCCCCTTCATTCTCGGTTTGTTCGACCTCATCTTCAGGTTGCCATTCTTCTGTGGTTTCATCATTGGGTATCTCTTCAGTTTCTGAGTTGCTGTCGTTTCGTAATTCTCCTCTTGTTGTCTGACTCAATTCTTCCGTATATTTCTTATTCATTTCATCCATTTTCTGGCTAATTTCATTTAATGTGGTGTTCAACTCTTCCCTTAAGGCTCTACTGCCGTCATCTATTTTATTGTTTAACATGTCCATGGATCTATGGGTATTGTCTATCTTTTTATTCAAGTCTTCTTTCAGTGACTCCATATTTTTACTAATAGACTCCATGTTTTTATTCAAGTCACGATGATTCTCCTTCATTGACTCTATATTTTTATTTAAATCTTCCTTTAATGCTTCCATGTTTTTGTTATTCTTGAGACTATCTTCCTTTAAAGTTCGACTGTCCTCCTTTAATGATTCCATCATTCTCCTCATCCATTCTTGGAAGGCTGTTTCTCCTGATTGCGTGACTCCCTCAGCTTGTCTGGGTTGGTTGTCGACCCTCACTTCTACTTCCTGTTCTACATGGGGTGTTTCTTCTGGTCGAGTTTCTATGTTATTAATGGTAATGACTTCCATCTCGTGTGTGGGTTGTGTCTCATATGTCTCTGTATCTGGTTGTACCTCTCCTATTCGACTGTCCTTGTATCTAGTGTCATATTGATGTGTGTGTGGCATATTTATTCTTTTGTGTCTGCCGGGCTGATTATCAATATAAAAAATATTTTCGTTTAATATTTTTCAGCCTCACGTTGCTGGTCGCCAATTTGTAATCAATCTAATTAAAAAATTTACTGTTTATATTTAAAATATTAAAGGTTGTAGTGGTTGAAAATTGAAAGTTACTAATTTTATAAAGTAATTAAAATGTAGCATTAGATGTCATTAAAAGTGTGTTTACAATTGCAAAATTATAAGTGTCTGAAAAGAACTCTTTTAGATAAAAAAATAAGATAATTGCATTAATATTATTTGAACAATAACGTTGCTTAAATTTAAAAAAATAAAGTGTACTAGCTGGTCGCTTGATGATGGTGACCGTCGTGTTGATACTAGCAGCGAAACTCCTCCTCCAGGTTGATAGTCGTCTAAGTACGTAAAGTCTAGTAATGTCTGGACAATAGAATTAATAAAATACACTTCCACGTACCTGTTCGTGTTTTCTGGAAGTTCAGAAGTTCAATAAATCAATAAGCTGCCAAGACGGTTCACAAAACCAACTCACTTTATCTACAAGGTTAGGTTACCTTGTTTAATAATGGGCGCCACACAGGTTTATTTCGGGAAAATCCCGTGGAAAACCCATTAATAGAATCAAATAATAATTTAAAAAAATTGAAATCGTGTTTATTGCCCTTATGGCAATGCAATTCAACAATATTTAATCGCTACTAAAAGTTGTTTTGATTCTTCTGAATGAATTATTTATCTGTTTTTTAGAAATAAATTAAGTAAAGTTATGCTGCTAATAATTGGGTTTTATTTGTACCCTTGATAGTGAATTCAAACAAATATAATTAAAAAAAATACATTGATGTACAATTGCAAATATTTCGTTACATACCCTATATAACTGGCTCAGAGCATAAACAATAATTCTGGTTAAGTCCAGATACTCTTTACTTTAAACATTAATATCATTTATATCTCAGGCGTAAGTTCTTTGAAACACAAAAAAGAATGCTCATGCCTACACAATAGCTAATTATTTCATAATATAATATCGACTAGTAATGCCTTTCAGTTTACTAATATAAAAATCGAACCTATTTTATAGGTTAGGCGTTCATCACGCTTGATTAATTATTTACAAAGTTATATGGTGAGATCACTTATGACTAACATCCAACTTAAATAGGATTGACAAATCCATTAAATAAATTCAGACATGGTGTAATACAGAAAATGTTTCAGTGTTATGCGTCAGTACAGATTTGTTTACCAAAACATATAGGTTATTGCACTCAGTGTAATGGAATAAATTGTCAGTTACCTTTGTGTTTTTAATCTTTCGATTAAAATTCAATTAAACACATCAATGGTCGGATTGTAATGACCATTGTTATTCACTACACACACACTTGAACAGAGAATATTGGTCCGCTTCTGACTAAAAAGGACCTTATATGATACTATTTAATTATTTCTTCTCTTCGTTATTTTCCCGCACTAAATAAAATAATACTGCACTTCGATGCACTAATTCTATGTAGAGTATCTTGTAGTTACTTTTTGTTGTTGCCGAAATGATTCCATAGATGCACTATTACAATAAAGCTATCAGTTAGTAGAAATTTTGATGAGACGAGCGTACCTGCCACTCCGGATGAATGTTAAAAGTGTCTAACGGCAGTAAGCCGCTCTTCTTTATATACCCTATGCTTTGATCAGCCTTAGGCGATTGTTTTACTTATTAAGCTATTTTCTGATTGGCTTAGCCAGGCGTTACGAAAGTGACGTATTGTCTTTCCAACTGTCACTAACGGTTTTTTTAACCGACTTTCGCCAGAATGATTGACAGCCGTCGTTGTTGTTAGTGTTGATAAACAGATTTCTTATTTATTATGTACAAATGATGCTAACGCCTGTCACGCACTTATTATAGTTGCGATCGGGGTCGTATCGCTATCAAAGTAAAGGATATTTTTTCCTCTTCAATTTTATATAGTTTGACACTGGTTTATTTACACTTTCACTGACATTTTTTAATAAACAATGCTCAGGTATATGGCTTCGCGCTGTCGTCTGCTAATCAAAGCCGGCGATTACTCTCTCTTATCAATATTGTTTGTGTTCCACATCGCGTTTTTTCACTTAAACGTCTATGTTAGAACACTATTATATCCGTCCTGACATTTATTTACTGAATATTATGATTAAACCTTAAATTATACATTGCTATGAACTATACTTACTCACTATGACATTTTGTTTCACATTATTTTGCTCCATGCTATTAGTTAGCAATTGAACTATTAATTGTATAACATATTAATAATGCTTATCGCTAAGTTTGGCACAAAGATTGTTCAGTGTATGTGATTTACACTTCTAGTACTTTCTACTAATCACCCTACTGATGATTGTTTGTTTTAGGCATTGCCGAGGCATACCGTTTGTATCGGATTTATGCCTTAATAACGTTTATTAGTTCACATTTCGGTACCTTGATGAGGTAGCTTATTTATATAAGGTTCCCTCTTACAAACATTTTTACTTGTCATAAGCACATTTGAGACTGTAATACAGCTTCAATCTCATATTGTGGCTACAGCTAATCTTAGTCCTTGGCATTAATAGTTACTAGTCATAGTTGATTTATTCTCAGCCAAATGCTGATGCTGATATCCCATTATTCGGATTCTTATTTAATTATTTTTATTAACATGTCACATTTCATTTAAGTTATTCACTGACTCGCTTGACAGCTTAAAGTGAATTTAATTTGTCCATTAGTTTGTGTCAGTTATAGTATGGTTGTAGTGTCAAGCAGTGTTTAGGTTTACTGCTTCTTGTGGCACTTCTTCTTCTTTCTTCTTCAATGGTTCCTCTCTTCTTGGCTACTCTTATCATTATATTATCTATTTACATTACCGTTATTTATTTATTAAACCTAAGGGCATATGTCTAGGTTGTGTAACACCTGGTCATGTTACAATGTGTGTGGCAAACGCGGAGTGTATATTGTTGTTGGTTAAAGCTTTTAAGTGTTCAGAGTAGCGGGATGAAAAAGATCTTCCCGTCTGGCCTATGTAGAAACTATTGCAGTTATTACAATTTAATTTGTAAACACCTGTTTTGTTATATTTGTCTATGTCTGTGTTTGTATTATTGAAGTGTTTTTTGATGGTATTGGTTGTTCTGTATGCTATTTTGTATTTGTGTTTTCTGAATGTGTTGGCGATTTTGTGTGTGTAGGAGTTGTGGTATGTGAGTGTGATGTATTTATAGTGCTGTGTGTTGATGGTATTTTGTGTTTTGTTGTTTTTGTTTTTGATGCGTTTGTGTAGTGTGTTTATTAAATTAGGGTTGTAACCGTTTCTGATTGCTATGTATTTTATTGTGTTGAGTTCGCCGGTGTATATTTAAGGGTATTTTAGTTAGTCTATGGAGCATATGGTTGAAGGCTGCATGTTTATGTTGTGTTAGGTGGTTTGATGTGTTGTGTATAACCATGTCAGTTGTGGTTGGTTTCCTGTATATTTTGTACGTGTGTGTATTGTTAGTTTTGTTAATTGTTAGGTCTAGAAAATTTATACTATTGTTTTGTTCAATTTCCAGTGTAAATTTTAATTTGTGGTGTATAGTGTTTATGTATTTGTGGAAGTTTTCAACTTAGCTTGCGTTTCCTTTGAATAAAAGTAATATATCATCTACATACCTGTGCCAGTATATAATTTTGTTGGTGTATTTGTTGTTGTTTATTATGTGGTTCTGTTCTATGTTGTGTACGTATATTTCTGCTAGTATTCCTGATATGGGGGATCCATCGGGAGACCTTCTGTTTGTGTGTATATCTTGTTATTGTATGTAAAGTAATTTTGCTCAGTTATTATTTTGGTAAGTGTGATGATCTCTTGTATGTGTGTTTCAAGTGTGTTGTTTTGTCTGAGTAGTTGTTCTAGTGTTTGGAGTATGCATAATAAACACACTACACAAACGCATCAAAAACAAAAACAACAAAACACAAAATACCATCAACACACAGCACAATAAATACATCACACTCACATACCACAACTCCTACACACACAAAATCGCCAACACATTCAGAAAACACAAATACAAAATAGCATACAGAACAACCAATACCATCAAAAACACTTCAATAATACAAACACAGACATAGACAAATATAACAAAACAGGTGTTTACAAATTAAATTGTAATAACTGCAATAGTTTCTACATAGGCCAGACGGGAAGATCTTTTTCATCCCGTTACTCTGAACACTTAAAAGCTTTAACCAACAACAATATACACTCCGCGTTTGCCACACACATACACACACAAAACCACAGTTACACCAACATAGACACTAATCTTGAAATTTTACATTACTTACCCAAAGGTCGAAAACTCAACACAACTGAACAATACGAAATATACAAACACCACACAACACAACCAAACAACATACAGTACTGTGCGAATTAATGTGAACACATCATAATTATCACAATTTTACTTTTTTTCACAGTTGGCAACACTTTTATGTCAAAGTAGCGGCCATTTTGTTTTACTGTTCTGACAGTCAGTGAGTAATGAGACATAGCAAGCTACAGACGCGTTGCATTTTTTTTTTTTTTTTAGAATTATTGTGTTTTTGCTGAAGTAAGCTGAACTAAGGCTTTATTTGATTTTTATTTTGAAGATAGATATTACTCCCAAAAAGCGCACTAAAATTGTTACTTTGAGTGAACACACATCAATGACTCAAAGAGATATTGCCAAGGAGTGTGGTGTGAGAGTAGGAGCTGTCAACAAGATTTTGAAGCAAAAAAGGGACACTGGGACGATTGAAGTGAACAGAAAAGGGAAATGTGGAAGGAAACGAAAGACAACAGCAAGGGATGAAACTTTTTTAATAAGGGAAAGTAAATTAAACCCTAGGAAAACCAGTCAAGAACTTCAGCAAGACTTAGCACACGCTGGAGTTATTGTTCATGACTCCACCGTACGAAAACAACTTATAGAAGGAGGAAGAAAAACAGTCAGACCTAAAAAAAAAACAGTTATTGACTGCTGCCATGATGACAAAACGATATGACTGGGCAAAAAAATATGTGAGCTGGACTGTTGAAGATTGGAGAAAAGTGTTGTTCTCAGATGAGAGCCATTTTTGGTACAAGGACAGCGATCTCGTTTCGTTACAAAAAGTGACAACGAAAAACTTACGACAGCTCATATTGATCAAACAGTTAAACAGCCGTTAAAGAAGATGTTCTGTGGCTGCTTTTCTTATAAAGGTACCGGATGCCTTGTGCCGATCGAAGGCATGATGAACTCACAAAAATACAGAGACTTGCTAGAACACAGATTGGAAGCTGAACTAAGAAAATTTGATGCCAATGGTCAAGCAGTTTTTCAACAAGATTCGGCTCCATGTCACGTGTCCAAGATCATGATGAAATATTTCAAGGACAAAAAGATATCATGCCTTGAATGGCCAGGAAACTCACCGGACCTTAATCCGATTGAAAATCTGTGGGCTATTGTAAAAGCTAGACTTCGTAAAATAGATTGCACAACAAAAACAAAACTGATTGAGGCTGTAATCCACACATGGTTTTGAGACCAGCAAATATCAGAAAACTGTAAAAAACTTGTTGATTCTATTCCAAAAAGTGTTGAAGAAGTTATAAAAGCCAAGGCAGGACATATTTCCTATTAAAACAATTTAAATTGTATCCTTTTCTCTTTTTTCTTCTTCTATAACTAATAAATGTTGTTTTTTCAAATTATCACTTGTGTTCACATTAATTCGCACAGTACTGTACTTAACGACCAATTACAATATAAATCACATACACTTTTTGACACAATTATACAAAAAACAAACATTAATTTGAATCCCCGCGCCAATCCCCTTCCTCCACGCACCACCCCCACTACACCTTTCATACAACAACCATTACTAAATACTGGCAGTCTGTCTCTAAGCTGAAGAAGGCGAATACGACGCCGAAACACGTTCGACGAGAAGAAAAAACAGTAAGTTCACAAGTAAAAGTTTCATTTTTAGATAAAGTGTAGTGCTGTGAAAGAAGATGATGAACAATCAAGACAACTATAATACCGCAGATAAAGCGTATTTCATCAATAAGTACAGAAACGCCAAAAAACAAGTAACAAAAACTTCCTTACACATAGCATTCAATAAAACTTGCCGACAACACAACATCATACCAACACACGCACAAGTTACAATAAAACAAAACACACATACAGCACTTCAAACTAAACGGAAATTAGAACAAATAAACCTAAATAACATAATCAATTATTTATACCATAAAAAAGACACACTCAACAGACAGGCATATAACTTACACATGAAACTCACACAAATATTACACCACACAGAACTTGAAAATGTAATACAACACACACAAGACAACATACAAAAACTCAAATTGACAATACAAGATCGACACAAAAAAAAAATAACTAACCTCACAACACGCACAATTGAATCAATCCCTGAACCGGCACACAAATTCCACACACGCATAGTTAATATATCATGACTCCACCGTACGAAAACAACTTATAGAAGGAGGAAGAAAAACAGTCAGACCTCAAAAAAAAAACAGTTATTGACTGCTGCCATGATGACAAAACGATATGACTGGGCAAAAAAATATGTGAGCTGGACTGTTGAAGATTGGAGAAAAGTGTTGTTCTCAGATGAGAGCCATTTTTTGGTACAAGGACAGCTTTGTGAAAAATTAATTTCACAACAGATGAAATGGATTTATTAAACAAAGGACTGAAACATAATTTGAATAACAATACAACTAACAACAAAAATCAGAATAGACACATACGTGACATAATCATAGACGCAGAAACAGCTGTACAAAACACGCACTTTAATGACCAGGACCTGATACGTCACGACATAAAACGAAAGCTCCAACACACACATATACAACCAAAAAGAAACAACAATGAAATAAAAACACTTAACAATGTAAAACAAAAGTTACTTGAACACAACATAACATTCCTAAAAGCTGACAAAGGTAACATAAGCGTCATAATGGACAAACATCAATTAAACACTAAAATCGAAAATTTCTTCAATGAAAATAATATAACAGAAATAAATAAAGACCCCACACTAAAATTTCATAAACAGATTAACAAATTTATAAATAACAAAACATATAATCAAACCAGAAAGCGCCAAATACCATAAAAAAATAAAACCTAACCCCCCTAAACTAAATGCATTACCAAAAATACATAAACCTAACATTCCCATCAGACCATTATTAAACAACACACAGGCTCCCTCCCACAAAATCGCAAAACACCTAGACAAAATAATCAGAGAAAACATTATTCTCAGTAACAACACATCTATCAAAAACAACATCGACCTAGTCAGGAAAACTGAACACATCCACATCCCACACAACTCAACTCGGGCATCTTTTGATATAACCAATCTATACACTAATGTCGCCATCAAAGAACCCATCTAAACACTAGAACAACTACTCAGACAAAACAACACACCTGAAACACAAATACAAGAGATCATCACACTTACCAACATAATAACTGAGCAAAATTACTTTACATACAATAACAAGATATACACACAAACAGAAGGTCTCCCGATGGGATCCCCCATATCAGGAATACTAGCAGAAATATATATACACAACATAGAACAGAACCACATAATAAACAACAACAAATACACCAACAAAATTATATACTGGCACAGGTATGTAGATGATATATTACTTTTATTCAAAGGCAACACAAGACAAGTTGAAAACTTCCACAAATACATAAACACCATACACCACAAATTAAAATTTACACTGGAAATTGAACAAAACAATAGTATAAATTTTCTAGACCTAACAATTAACAAAACTAACAATACACACACGTACAAAATATACAGGAAACCAACCACAACTGACATGGTTATACACAACACATCAAACCACCCAACACAACATAAACATGCAGCCTTCAATCATATGCTCCATAGACTAACTAAAATACCCTTAAATATACACCGACGAACTCAACACAATAAAATACATAGCAATCAAAAACGGTTACAACCCTAATTTAATAAACACACTACACAAACGCATCAAAAACAAAAACAACAAAACACAAAATACCATCAACACACAGCACAATAAATACATCACACTCACATACCACAACTCCTACACACACAAAATCGCCAACACATTCAGAAAACACAAATACAAAATAGCATACAGAACAACCAATACCATCAAAAAACACTTCAATAATACAAACACAGACATAGACAAATATAACAAAACAGGTGTTTACAAATTAAATTGTAATAACTGCAATAGTTTCTACATAGGCCAGACGGGAAGATCTTTTTCATCCCGTTACTCTGAACACTTAAAAGCTTTAACCAACAACAATATACACTCCGCGTTTGCCACACACAAAACCACAGTTACACCAACATAGACACTAATCTTGAAATTTTACATTACTTACCCAAAGGTCGAAAACTCAACACAACTGAACAATACGAAATATACAAACACCACACAACACAACCAAACAACATACTTAACGACCAATTACAATATAAATCACATACACTTTTTGACACAATTATACAAAAAACAAACATTAATTTGAATCCCCGCGCCAATCCCCTTCCTCCACGTACCACCCCCACTACACCTTTCATACAACAACCGTTACTAAATACTGGGAGTCTGTCTCTAAGCTGAAGAAGGCGAATACGACGCCGAAACGCGTTCGACGAGAAGAAAAAACAGTAAGTTCACAAGTAAAAGTTTCATTTTTAGATAAAATCATAAAACTGTTGAGTCCCGTTAGATTTTGACGAACGACAACCTTGGGAAAAAATGGATCAGGCGATAAAAAAAGAGAAACTCTGGTGAAAGTCGCGTCGTTTGGTGTAGCAGTTGAACACGTGGCAAAACACCCGCGCACCCCAGACTAAACACCAATGAGAAGAAGCGTGACTTTAGAGCGCGAGTTTTTTACGGTTCTTGAATGGATGAATTTGAAGTTCCCGGCAAGGAAATCAGTCAGGAGCCTATCGGAATTATTTGAGTAGAACGGGTGGGAAAAGAGAAATAGTGAGCCCTATAAATAATACCCCATGTACAGCTAAGGGAGTCTTCTTTTTTTCTCTTAGTATGTGTTAAAGACGCTCTTAGTATTGCTACGACAGCACAGAACAATCTACGCGTTTATCGAATATGCCAGAAGGATCTCGATGTAAGCGTGTGGTGTAAGTGCTACTAGACGCATTTTGCGAAAATTTTCTCGACTGTGCCGGGCTTCGCTCGGGCGCTCGGACTGTGTCAAGGCCGTAGTAATTACGTAGTTCACGAGAGATAAGATGCAGTTTGGAAGCTTCTGGTGTGTGAGCGTAACTATAAATACATCGGGTAGCGGCCTTAGTTTTCAGTTCCATGCGAGATTTTGGATAGTGCGGTTCGAGAGTATTAGTGCGATATATTTACAGAGCGGTTCGGGTTATTACTGTGTACGTGCAAGTAGTTAGTAGTGAAGTGTTGCGTTTTATATTTGGACGGTATAATTGTAATACAATTGAGTTTTAATATTTGTGGACATTTTATTGCGTGTGTACAATTTTCATTTGATGTGTTGTAGAGACTGTGTTGTTAATTACGAACTGTTTTACTGTAACAATTAAAGTTGTGATTAGTGACTTAATTGGTGTCTTGTACTTATTTTGTTTCCACTGTACCTACGACGATTGAGTAGACCGTCGTAACAGTGGTGTCAGAAGTGGGATAGAACGGTTAACAGTGGAAACAGTGGACGCTTTGTACAAGACGAGTGTGATTCGTAATTAATCAGTAAACATGGATCCCAATCAGATGATGGAAGCTTTACAAACACTGCTGCGGCAGACACAGGAAGAAGCAGAAAGACGACAAAAAGAAGAACGAATACAAGAAAGAGAAGAAGCAGAAAGACGACAAAAAGAAGAACGAATACAAGAAAGAGAAGAAGCTGAGGAACGTCAGAAAGCACTAATGCTAGAAACAGAAGAAAGACAAAAAGAGGAACGTAAGCGTGAAGCAGGTGACATCAAAGCATTAATTCATGAACAAAAGCAGATGCAAGAACATACTACCGCAGAATTGGGTCTCCTACGTGGTGACGTAAGTGAATTACGAGGTGAGCTCAACAATCAGATTACCAGAATATCTGACGTAGAAGAATCCATGTCAAATAAAATAGCTAAAGTAGAAAAATCTGCCTTGACTGTGGAAGAAGTTATGTCAACAAAAATATCTGCAGTAGAAAACTCAATGGCAAACATAAGAGAACAAATTAAAATTGAAGTTGAACAGTGCATGAAGATTCAACCAAAACAAATTTCTGAACAGACTGTACCAGTGATCAAGATAGAAAAAGACACAGAAAATAAGTTAACAGAGAAAGTCACTTTGCCTGCAGTAGGGACAGTTCATGTCAAAGCTCCAACCTTTGACGGAAGCAGTCACTGGGCAACGTACCTCCGCCAATTTGAAGCTGCTGCATGCGCAAATAATTGGACAGAAAAAGACAAGGCTGTTTCACTTGTTCTTGCATTAAAAGGACCCGCGGCAGAACTACTACAGAAAGTGCCACCTGACAGCCAGAACACCTATGCCGAGTTGATAAAAGCTCTGGAATTACGGTATGGTGATAAACATTTGCGAGATGTGTACTGCACCCAGTTGAGAGCAAGGCGACAGCATTCCGGGGAAAGTCTTCAAGAGTTTGAAGCAAGTATCGACAGACTAATTAGACTGGCCTATCCTGAAGCGCCAGAAGATTTTCGAACGCGTTTTGCGATGCAGACATTTACTGCCGGTGTCCGAGATAACGAACTACAGCAAGTGTTACGAATGGCAAGACACCAGAACAGTGCGGACGCCCTGGTATATGCTTTGCAATTTGAGGCCGCCAAATCAGCGTCTGGTTGGACAAGTCATAAAGTGCGCGCGCTAAAAGATCGCGACGGCACAGACGATGAGGAAGAAGAACAAGGAACAGAGACTCGACGGTCGGCGCCACAGAATAAAATAAGAAAGGATGGAAGACCGAAGTGTTATCGATGTGGGAAACCTGGACATCTACAACGAGATTGTCGGGTTAGAATTCAGCAGCAGGGACACGAGCAATAGTCGGTGCAACGGGGCGTGTGCTGACTAACTGGAGGAACGAAGCCCCTAGAGAATACGCTTCAGAAAAACAGCGGGAGCTTGGTAGTTACCGGATTTGTTCAAGAAAGGCCAACCTCGATTACAGTTGACACAGGCGCAACAGTTTCTATTGTGCGCCCCGACGTGGTGAAAGATCTCAAGCCAATCTGGTGCTCTTGCAGCTTGCGAACAGCTACTGGACGGCCTGTAAAAGTGTATGGAAAAGTGGAGATACACCTACGCCTCGGTCGACTTGAGTTTAATCATCAAGTACTTGTTGCAGACATTGTGGATGAAGCAATTCTTGGTGTGGACGTTATGAACGCATACGGATTTATAGTCGACTTCAAAAACAATGTCTTGAGAATCGGAGGCGAAGAGGTAATGCTATCAACAATGACGACAGCAGAAAAATCGATGGACGTCATAAACCAAGTGGCCGTAACTGTTCCGTCAAACTCCGAAAAGATCATCATGGTTAGAACTGCGGTAGATACTAGGGGCAATCAGTGCTCTATATTCGAACCCTAGGTAGTCAGCACACCGGGCATACTAATTGCCAGAAGTTTAGTAAAACCTGACGAAACCGGAAATGTACCTATTAGAGTGGCGAATATTTTGGATCAAGCTATCACTTTACAAAGCAATACGCTCCTAGGCAAATTGACTCCTGTGGCCTGGGTAGCCGGAATAACGCAACGAAGACCCAGTGCTTCCGATACTTCTAAATTACCAGAGGAACTGCAAGAATTATTGAGCAGATCTTCTAACGACCTCTCAAGTGGTGAGGTAAAAGAACTTGGACAGTTTTTACACGAATTCAAAGATTGTTTTGCAGTTCGGGGACAGTCACTGGGAAGAACCTCTCTTGTGCAACATCGCATCAATACCGGGGACACAACACCGATACGCCAACCTCCTCGAAGGTCTCCATTATCTAAACAAGAGGAGATGTCTCGGTTAGTACAGGACATGTTGACAGAGGGAGTAATCGAACCTTCGTCAAGTGCTTGGTCTTCCCCTGTAGTGCTGGTAGCGAAGAAGGATGGTGGATTGCGTTTCTGCGTAGACTACCGGAGGTTAAATGACGTTACAAAGAAAGACTGCTATCCATTACCTTGCGTTGACGATACACTCGACACGTTGTCCGGAGCACAGTGGTTTTCCACATTGGACCTGAAGAGTGGATATTGGCAAGTGGGTCTTCATCAAGAAGACAAGGAAAAGACCGCTTTCTCGACCCCAAGTGGCTTATTCCAATTTAACATCATGCCATTTGGACTCTGTAATGCACCGGCAACATTTGAGAGATTGATGGACCTGATACTCCGAGGCCTGACGTGGAAAACTTGCCTTGTTTACTTAGACGATGTCATAGTGATCGGGAAGACTTTCGAAGATCATTTGGAAAACCTTAAGGAAGTTCTAACTAGAATTCACGGTGCCCAACTGAAGCTGAGCCCGAAGAAGTGTTCTCTATTCCAGAAGGAAGTACAGTATTTGGGCCATCTGGTTTCGGCAGCGGGCGTTAGCATGGATCCTAATAAAGTAGACACCGTAAGAGACTGGCCAGTTCCGAAGAATAAACACGAAGTTCGGAGTTTCCTGGGGTTATGCTCATATTACCGACGTTTTGTGAAAGGCTTCGCTACTATTGCTAAACCACTACATGAGCTAACGGAAAATAAACGAAACTTCCAATGGTCGAGAGAGTGTGAACAAGCATTTAGAACGTTGAAGATTGCATTATGTTCGCAGCCAATTCTCGCTTTTCCAGCTTCCGAAGGGAAGTACATCGTAGACACAGACGCAAGCAATACTGGTCTAGGAGCAGTTTTGTCTCAAGTGCAGAACGGTGAAGAACGAGTAATAGCGTATTACAGCAAGACGCTTTCTAAACCAGAGAGAAATTATTGTGTTACAAGAAGAGAGTTGTTGGCAATTGTCAGAGCTTTGGAGCACTTCCATAAATACCTCTATGGGAGAGAGTTTTCACTACGTACCGACCATGCTGCACTTGCTTGGCTCTTGAGATTTAAAAATCCGGAAGGACAGTTGGCAAGGTGGCTCGAACGTCTGCAAGAGTACAACTTCAAGGTACAACATCGGCGGGGGCGCCTGCACGGTAATGCAGATGGCTTATCACGAAGACCATGCCCGGAAGACTGCCGACATTGCCACAGAAAGGAAGAACAAAACTCAAGCGAACATGTTCAAGCCATCACTGTAGATTTCCTGGCTGATGGTTGGACAACACAAGACTGTCGACAAGAACAGATGACTGATGAAGACATTGGACCGATTTTGACAGCAAAAGAGGAAGGTCGCCGCCCGGATTGGCAAGATATCTGCCATGGTTCCGAAGTGCTGAAGGGCTACTGGGCACAATGGGAATCTCTCACCTTAGAAAACGGATTGCTGAAAAGGGCTTGGGAAAGTGCAGATGGACGAGACGTGGTCATGCAGTTGATAGTTCCCCGAAGTAAAGTGCAGTCTGTTTTGAAGGAGATGCATGATGGAATATCTGGAGGCCATCTTGGCGTTAACAAAACCCTTGACAAAATACGGAAGCGATTCTATTGGCTTCATCTTCGCCACGACGTAGAGGAATGGGTTCGGACGTGTGAAATATGTGCTGCAAGCAAGGGCCCACAAACCAGAAGCAGGGGAAAAATGAGACAGTATAACGTTGGACAACCTTTCGAGAGAATTGCCATAGACATTGCTGGACCATTCCCAGTTACTGACGATGGAAACCGGTACATCATGGTTGTAGGTGACTACTTTACTAAGTGGGTGGAAGCCTACGCAATTCCAAATCAGGAGGTTACCACTGTGGCAAAGCAGTTAGTTCACAACTTCTGTTGCCGTTATGGAGCCCCTATGGAAATCCATACGGATCAAGGGAGAAATTTCGAATCAGGAGTGTTTAAAGAATTATGCCGTCTACTTGGAATTCGAAAGACCAGGACAACGCCTCTGCATCCTCAGTCGGACGGGATGGTTGAGAGATTCAACAGGACACTTGAGCAGCATCTTTCGAAAGTTGTTGACGAGAACCAAACAGACTGGGACCAACGTATACCACTATTCCTTATGGCGTATAGGTCATCAGTACATGACACAACCGGCATGACTCCAGCAAAATTGGTGTTTGGGCGGGAGATTCGTCTTCCTGGGAACTTGATGTTTGGATCACCTGAGACTCAGTCCCAAGAGCCAAAGAACTATTCCTCACAATTAGAAAACCAACTGCGAGAAATGAATCGCTTGGTAAGAGGACGGCTGAAGATTGCCAGTGATAAAATGAAAACTCGGTATGACATTCGCAGCAATAGTGTGGGTTTCCAAAAAGGAGATCAGATCTGGTTGTTCAATCCAAAGCGCCGTCGTGGTCGCTCACCTAAGCTTCAGTCTAACTGGGAAGGACCCTACACTGTGAAAAAAAGAATTAACGATGTTGTTTATCGGATTCAACAGGAAGGACAGCGAAAGTTCAAGGTCGTCCACCTAGATCGCCTGGCTAAGTACAAATTTAGAGACGCTTTGCCAGTTCGGGACGAACAGGCTTAAGGAGGGGACAGTGCTACGACAGCACAGAACAATCAACGCGTTTATCGAATATGCCAGAAGGATCTCGATGTAAGCGTGTGGTGTAAGTGCTACTAGACGCATTTTGCGAGAATTTTCTCGACTGTGCCGGGCTTCGCTCTGGCGCTCGGACTGTGTCAAGGCCGTAGTAATTACGTAGTTCACGAGAGATAAGACGCAGTTTGGAACGCGTTCGACGAGAAGAAAAAACAGTAAGTTCACAAGTAAAAGTTTCATTTTTAGATAAAATCATAAAACTGTTGAGTCCCGTTAGATTTTGACGAACGACAACCTTGGGAAAAAATGGATCAGGCGATAAAAAAAGAGAAACTCTGGTGAAAGTCGCGTCGTTTGGTGTAGCAGTTGAACACGTGGCAAAACACCCGCGCACCCCAGACTAAACACCAATGAGAAGAAGCGTGACTTTAGAGCGCGAGTTTTTTACGGTTCTTGAATGGATGAATTTGAAGTTCCCGGCAAGGAAATCAGTCAGGAGCCTATCGGAATTATTTGAGTAGAACGGGTGGGAAAAGAGAAATAGTGAGCCCTATAAATAATACCCCATGTACAGCTAAGGGAGTCTTCTTTTTTTCTCTTAGTATGTGTTAAAGACGCTCTTAGTATTGCTACGACAGCACAGAACAATCTACGCGTTTATCGAATATGCCAGAAGGATCTCGATGTAAGCGTGTGGTGTAAGTGCTACTAGACGCATTTTGCGAGAATTTTCTCGACTGTGCCGGGCTTCGCTCGGGCGCTCGGACTGTGTCAAGGCCGTAGTAATTACGTAGTTCACGAGAGATAAGATGCAGTTTGGAAGCTTCTGGTGTGTGAGCGTAACTATAAATACATCGGGTAGCGGCCTTAGTTTTCAGTTCCATGCGAGATTTTGGATAGTGCGGTTCGAGAGTATTAGTGCGATATATTTACAGAGCGGTTCGGGTTATTACTGTGTACGTGCAAGTAGTTAGTAGTGAAGTGTTGCGTTTTATATTTGGACGGTATAATTGTAATACAATTGAGTTTTAATATTTGTGGACATTTTATTGCGTGTGTACAATTTTCATTTGATGTGTTGTAGAGACTGTGTTGTTAATTACGAACTGTTTTACTGTAACAATTAAAGTTGTGATTAGTGACTTAATTGGTGTCTTGTACTTATTTTGTTTCCACTGTACCTACGACGATCGAGTAGACCGTCGTAACAGTATATTTTAACTTCGTTTTTAATAAGTTTTAAAGTGTTAAAGTATATTAGCTTGATTAACCATCATGTAAAGTAATATATCGGAGTGTACAGAAAAACTATTCGTGTTTATTAAAATCTCATTATGAATTAAAGAAACTATCAAAATACTTTAATAAGTCTTGAAGTATTTGAGTGCGTGTTAGTCGAAGAACGCGACAGTCGTTATTTATACAGCAAAGACAAGCATGAGAGGAATCTTCATCGCGAGTGAATCTTTAATTAGTGCGTACAGCAAGTAAGAAGCAGTTTTATTTAAATCAGTGAACTTGAAGTAATTACGAACACAGTATATTTTGTCTTGTGCGCGAAAGTCGAGTGGAGTATTTAATCGGAGTTCCGATGTGTGTAAAGAATCGACGAAAGTAATTGTGAATGGAATTAAAGCAAAGTATGGTGCGAAGTGAAATTGTGATATATGTTCACTCAAGGCATTGTTGGCAGATGGAATGGATAATCCTGAACACAAGTAACAGTTTCATTGTACATATGTATTAACTAATATTCTATATAGTCGTATCGTCTATATCCCTAAACATCCCGTTTCATTCTAAAAGAACCAATGAGCAGTTGGATGCTAGTAATATTTTATTATTCTACCCTTTATGACTTTAGAAATGCTCAATTTAATTAATGTAAATTAGGATTAACAAATTCAGAGTTGCATTAAATATATCTGATGGTTGTCAGATGTCAATATCTTGTTAATACTAAGGCATTGAATATATATATGTTTTTCTAGTTTGAGACTCATAAATGCAACAATTATAGTAAGATAGACAAGTAATAACGAAGTCTTGATTTATGTATTTTATGTGCTTAGATTTATGATTGAATTATTAGTTCTTGAAGTAATAGATTGAGATATGTTTCTCAATCAGATGAAATGAATATATATATTTTGTATGTGTCTTATGAAAATTAGTAATAATTAAAAGTTATTAGGATCTTAACTGCAGAGTTTTTATTCAAAAAACCCCCTGAGATCACATAACATCTCTGGCGCCCAGCATCTTATACATTTAAAACACAAATATTATTACATCAAATAATATAAAATTAATTAGTTACAAATTTTTAACGCCAAATAAATGGATTGAGACTTCCGTTTAAGTTATAATTGACACCCGAACACATGGGGACAACTCTTTTAAAAGTTATATTTGATGCAACCAACGTGTGGCTTAATAAATAAATTACACACGTAAAAGTTATATTTGGACGCCAAAAACGTGGTGCAAACCTCGTTTAAGTTATATTTGTTGCACATTAAGTGGGGCTAGTCACGAGTAAGTTATATTTGGCGCATCCAAACGTGGAGCACAATGCCACTTTAGTTATATTTGTCGCCAACCACGTGGTGCAAAAGCCACTTAAGTTATACGCTGTGGAGGAATATGAGATATACAAGGCTTCTAAGTTACAAGCGGACCAACTACTTAATGATAAAGTTTCGTTTCGATCTAATCTACTGTACAACACAGCCATCGATATCGATGTGTCCACGGGCAATGATAACGGTCATACAGGATAAAGTACAACAGTTAATCGTTGGCAATGAGACGATGCGCATCGGACTGTGCCGAGACTATATAATGTAAAATTATGTGTGGTGTTTTTATGTGTTTTAAGTAACTGACAACCCCGTTCGAGTGAATTTGAGGTTTTTGTAATAGTAAAACCTGAAGATGAGGATTTATCCTCGAAACGCATCGTTTTAGAAATTAAAACAGATAAGTCACAAGACGGGAAATTAATACAGGTAATGCCTAATATTAATTCTAATTAGTCTACATATGTCAAACATGTATTTCTGATCTGTGCTCAATTATTTTTTTAGATCAGGAAATAATTCTTCAACAGGACTCTTGATCGGTCTAAACTTTACAGGTGGTAACTTGTGACAGTTAACTCTAGGGCTTGCCCAATGGGGTCACTATAACCGCTAGGACCAGATGTTTCGCCATCTAAAGATTCAAAAAGATGTCTAAGCGGAAGCTCGTTTGTATGCAGCTGGCATACTACCCACTGAAGTGGTCTGCAGAGTTTCTTTTCCAGGATACTGATAACGCCATTGTTTTTTCCAGTATTTTTCGACAACCATCACATCCAACACAAACAAGCTCGGACAAACTAATGTTTTTCTCAGTCATATATTCTAAAAATGAGTTAGCAATGTCAACAGCTTTTCCTGATAAGGGTTTTATATGTCCAATATATTTTGAACCAAGCTCTTGTATGAGTGATAAGTGGTCTTCTTGACGTACTCGCCGGTGCTTTTTACCATATTCACTTATTTACTTGTGTCTATATATACAGTTTTATCGATTCTACCATCAAAATACAAAGCTTGCAACACTGTTTCCTCACTACAATCATTGTTTAATATCTGGCTGCGGATTTTCTCTCTTTCACGTCTGACTTTATTTTTGTTGAAGATTGTAGTAGCTGTAGATGTAGATTCATCATCATCATTCATGCTAATGTCTATTAACAATGCTGACGCCAAAGCAGCTGCAGGCCTGTCTGATATCCCGTGTCTGTCACAAGTTCTAGCAAAAGTGCTTATATTTAATCTAGTTTGTACATTAGTGTTTGTTTAAGAAGAGTTTTGTGGACAAACAATTTGATCTGCATCAGGACATTCATCCGAGTCAAGATCAGAGTAGCTTTCTGGTTCAACAGAATCATCATTTTCTTTTTGTATCTTACTTTGTCTAGTAGAATGCTCTTTTTGTTTCCTGGTTTCTCTTTTTCAAATGGGTGATGTAGTTTTGCCATCAATGTTTCCTATCATCATCAGCCGATCTGCTCTTTGGTCTGTTAAAAATTCATGTTCTAATTGCGGCACTTTTTTTCCCGCACACAGTTGCAAGAGCTTAAATCACTACACTTACAAGCACAGACATCAAGTAGTTTACTAGATTTTTCCAAAAACTCTGAGAGCCGTTTTTTAAAATTATGTTTGTTTTGGTCTCTTTCAAATGATTTGTTTAAGCCCTGCATAATATCTATGCTTTTTTTCAACATGTCTTTCATTGTTCTGTGAGACACTACCGGAATTGATGATTTCTGCCACAGTGATTGCACTTTATCCAAAGTTTTGTTAGCTACAAAAGAAAATATAACACATATTTATTACAAACATAACAGTATGTTCCATGAAAGAGCGCTGTTAGCTTATTTGTTTTACTTCTCTAAAACTAAAGTGTTGTTATTAAGCTAATGTTATAGTTTTCTGATCGTTTTTTCTTAACATACATATGTCATATCACATAGTAAACACGACAGATTTTCAAAATTCTCAAAGAATTTATACACATTTGGGCTTATGTGCATGCGCATTGAGCACACTAAAGAAGTTATATTACGGGTTCAATATTTTTTTAGCTATATGTGGTGACATTTAACATAACTTTCAGCATCACCCGATCTTCGTCCACCTTCAAGAAGTTAATAAAAAAATTTTGGAAATTCTCAATTTTATGGTAAAAAATCGAATTTTTAAGGCAATTGCGCAGACTGAAGATATTATTTTTTGGGCTTAATATTTTACGGTGTTCTTCCTAGACCTAAAATACAACTTTTGAGACATACCCGTTTTTGATCGGATAAAGTTGACTTTTTTCGGCCTAACCTACTACGGACATTATAGTAACTACATTTTGTTTAATTCTGTTAGTTCATAAGTCCCCATGACAGAAACCAATTAAATGTGGTTCAAATGCAATTTTGTGTAGAAAAGTAAACAAACTGCCTACCTCTGATCGTAGTTAACATCTTCAAGGGCTTGTCCTCTTTGTAAATGGTTGATTCTGTAAATTTATGAATTCAGTCATGTGATCTTAGAAAAGGTCTCCCTTGATCAAAAGTTCAGGGAACATAACATACAGTTTCTCTTAGCTGATTACGCAGCCTGAAGAATCATTTTCTCTCAGAAATTTTTGGTTGGGAAAGCTTTCTATATAAAATCACTGTGCATCCTTCCAATTGCATTTTGAATGTCCATATATAAGATGCATATTGTAATAAATCTAATGTTACAATGGAGTCCTTCTTATTTTAGCCCCACGTTGGAGTCGTCAATTTGTAATAAAACTATTTTAGACGGTGTTAAGAGAAGATAATGATGACCTTGTTGTGAGCGTCAATTTGTAAAGAACTCGTTGAAGGTGGCAATTTGTAACAATTAAAATGTTGTTACCTGTCTTAATTAATGTGTTATTAATAAATATATCTATTCGGTTGTTACCGATGAAACCTCCTGAAAATATATTATTAGGCAAACAAAATTATAATTATGTTCCTTTAATTTATAATCATACTATAATATAGATTTAACTTAGTTTTCAGTGGTTGGGTAATATTAGCAATATGTATACAGTATTGACTGAATGTAATGGGTATTTTTGTCAACCCTAGTCACTCGATGTTAGAAAATTCTATTCAAATTTTGTACTAAACACAAGCTAGTTCAGCAATCTCCCGTTCCACCAGCTGCAAGCGTTTAGCGCTGTTACTTGTAATAAGCGTACTTATAGGTTAGTTGTTCATCGGGTTTGAATCAACCTTTTTGTAAATTATTCCAACCACTACGTATAGTATTTATTCTGCAATAACTTCAAACGTTATCTCATACAATAAAGATCCTTTATTAATTTTCTCTATTAATTCACAGTCCACGTTATCTCAAAAATAATAATATAATCAAATCGATCACACAAAAATATATCGATTATCAATTAATCAAATTCTATAGACTTATACAAATGAAAAATAATAATAAATAGTTCTTATCCCAGGGTTCGTAAAGTTCTTGGAACCATTAGTAAGGCCAGGTAAAATGCATAATTAAGGTTACTCAAGTATTACAAAACAAAATTATTTACTCTAAATATAGTGAAATTAAAATAGGTTGTTTTTTACCGAGTCGACGAAAACTTCGACTGGCCGTGAACGTCTGTAAACAGTTGACAAGACTCAGTTTAACTCATCTTCATCCAATAAAAGTGTTCTGGCTTTTAATAAAATTGATTATGGAGTGTACTGGGAAGCTCTCAGGAATTCTTCGGACTTCTGTTTTTCTCCTATGATCTTGATCGATCCCGGTGGAATGAAAATGGTATCCCGGCTTCTTCTTCAAATGAAGGTTAACTCTGCCAAATGAGGTCTTCTTGTTTTTTCAATAATTCCGTTAGTTCGGACCTTAATTCTCTTAACTGATCTTCTGGTTATAGGAGGAATTGGTTTGATACCGACTCCAGCGGAATTATTTGGTGAATGAGGTGAGGGGTTTTCAATTCTTTTTTAAATGTATTCAGTTACAATTTTGAAGTCTATTTAGTTTATTACTTATCAGTATTAAGATAGAATTATCTTTCAAAGAGGGTTTTTAATTTTGATTCATTTTTCTTCCAAATTTATTATTCATATTTTTTAAATGTATCGGCCCATCTCAACCTAATAGCTTGTAACAATCAGCACGAATGATTCAATATCAACAACTCATGTCCATTTCAGTTGCCTTAACAACCACGTTTTTTCGTCATTGGGTGAAACTAGATATCCTAGAGCCAGAATTATAGAATATTACTTCTCTTTTTCAATAAAATACTCCATGTCTGGAATAATACTAAATTACCTCAGATTCTCACCTAACCTTCCTTCTTAAACAGTAAATGTTTTACCATAGTTTCGTTGGACTGGACTTCTTAAAAAGGTATTAATTTCCTTTCACAAATATGGAATTTAGGCCTATAGGTTTTCTTACACTGTTATAACATTGATTGGTTTTTTAACTTAATTTTCTTTTACCTGACCTACTGTACAATTAATTATTGGTTAATTACATTAATTTTAGTTTCCTGGTGTTTACTTAATTAAATTAATTAACTGGTCCTGGAACCCTTCATTAGTTTACAATATAATTGTCAGAACTACTTGTCAAACCTTAAACACTGATTGCCCTCCTGGCCAAGTTTACAAATGTTAATTAAAACAACAGCATTATTCAATTTTAAACAATACTTAAAACTTAGTATAATGCCTAACACTGGTAACTATACTTGATTGTCTAAGGACAAATTTAACATAAATATAAACATAATCATTGATGAAGTATTTCTATTAAACAACATCAGTTCATTCCTACCATACTCAAAATATAACATAAATATTCTGTAAACATTAAGATGTTACATTATAAAAACAAGCATAATTTATTATATTTAACTATTAATTGGTATGGTTTTTTATATTCAACATTAATTATTGCCTCTTTTGACTTGAGGTTCTCAGATACATTAACTACTGAGCAACCTTAATTCAGGGTATGGTCCTTGACCATGTTTCATTCAATTTTTTATGTAACGTTGTGGAGCCTCAACTCTGTTACGTTACATAACACCCCCCCCTTCGAAAGAAGTTTATTTTGTCTTAACAAAGTTTAGTAAAAAATAAACGCACAACTTGTATCTGGCCAATTGGTTCCACTATTCATAATACCTTTTTATTTATGACTGGTTGTATGGTGATGAACTATATTCAATTATGTCCTGTTCCATCATACTCTGTATTTCCCTTCTCACTGCTGGTTTTAGGGATTGTGGTATAGGATATGATTTACGGTTAAAATTAATAGGTTCTTTAAATGACAATTCACAAATACAATTCCTGGCTTTCCCTGGCAAATCCGAAAATACTTTTTTATATCTGTTATAAATCTTTATTAATTGATCCCTTTGTCCAGGTGTTACTCTATTATTATTATTGACAGTTTTAAACAAATAAATCTCTTGCAATTTTTCCTTCCATTCTCTTTAGTACAGGTTAATTCCTCAAAAGGTGCTTTATATTCCATTTCATCATCACATATCAAAGTAAAAGAATGTCTTTGGTGAGTGGCATTTTATGATCCACTATTTCACTTGACCATTCTCCATTTTCATGGTACAGGGTTATTTTTCCTCTGCCCATATTAATAATAGCTGAGTGGCGCCGCAGCGTATCACACCCTAGCATTGCTTTAAATGGTAGTCCTTGAGCTACCATAAACACCATAGGAATAGTTTTACCTCCACTAGATACTTCCATCATTACTTGCTGCCGTATTGTTTTATTTGGTCTGCCAGTAGCACCTATAATAACCATGTTGTTAACTGGTAATTTGGTATATTTTTCTTATACTTCTCCCTTATTCGGTTATATTCTACCTTGTCCAGTAGCGACACATTCGCGCCAGTATCAATTACTATCTCTGTCATAACTCCCTGCAATTCAGCCATAATGTATATAATTTGATTGTCAGTTTTATTCTCTGACGGTAACACTTCTTCCGTTAAATCATTTCGTATATCCTTTAAATAATTGTTCCTTGTATTTTTATAATTTGATTAATTTCCTTATGCTTTTGTACATACCCTTCCAATCCCAGCAGCGAGCGGTTACTAGATACTTCCACTGCTGTACTTAGTTTTCCATCCTATCCTGTGGACGATCGTCCCTTGCAGTGGTTCCTGGGTTGCCATCATCAGGTCTAAAATCTCTATGGGTTTCTTGGTGTCTAGGCAGATCCTCCTCTCGACTTCGATTATTGGGTTGATTTCGTTGGTCGTTGTTGGCACGATTATTGTTCCAATACTCTCTCCCATTGTCCCAATTCCTGCGGCCTGTTCTGTATCTGTTATTCTCATGATTAGTATAGTGATTATTTGGGTAATAATTGTTACGATAACGATTGTTCACTAATTGGTCATTCACCCTTCTGTGATAATTATTATTGTTAAATCGATTTGTCCCTGGACGCGACTCTTGATTTGTCTCTTCCCTTCTATTGTGGTAATATTCACCTTGCCGTCGGGACCTTTGATAATAGTCTTCCATTTCGTAACTGGCTAATAAGGTTTCCATTGTTTCTACGGTCTTTACTTGTCCACTGCGTCTGGCACGAACTATCTCTTCTTCAAAATGGTATGACAATTTATTTACCAAACACTCCTCTGGTATCTGCGGTTCCAAATGACGTGCTAAACATACCTTTCCCAAAAAGTAAGTAGTTGGTGACTGCTCTTGATTAAAATTAAATCTCCCGTTAGTAATGTTATCTCTAATCATGTTCTGTACAGAATCTGCCCACTATTTTGACTTAAAAGTCCTTTTAAATTCCTCATAATCACTAAGTTCATTTCGGACAGCCGACCACCAATTATCATTTATACTTTTGAAGCATTCATCTAAATAACTTTTTATTATGTTCCATCGAGTTACTTTAATTCGGTTAAACCATTCGTCTACTCTCTCCAGGAATTCTATGGGATTTCCCCTATAAATTTTAAAATTGATATTATCTTTATGCTCAGGGGCTATGTGATGCACTAGATACATTGGTCGATATTGTAAAATCTCTATTGATTCCTTTATATTACTTATTTCCTGATTTTTTATATTTTCTATAGTCTCTTTATTTTGAACTACTTGGGTTTTTATTTGTGTCATTTCATTATTTACCAATTCAATTCTCCCAGCTATATTAATTTGCACCCCGTCCAATTTCTCTTGTGCTTCTAATTGTACTTGATTTATCATAGTTTTGTGGGTATTTTCCCACTGATTAATTTTGGCCTCTACTTCCCTTGCAAGTTGTACTATGGTTCCATCTGTCTTTTCAAGACTCCCCTTAATTTCATCTATTTGCTGTCTTACTTCCGCTTCATTATTATCTAACCTTTTATTGAACGTTTCATTGACATTTGCAACCCTTTCATTGATATCTTCCCTCAATGCTTGGTTCTGTTCATGTATAATCTGCCGCAACTCCTTATTACTGTTTTCAATTTTCTCCTCTATTTGTTTATTATTTTCCTGAATCTGCTTAAATCTCTCATCATTCCTGTCAAACCTTTCATTAATTTGGTTTAAACTTTCATTTATTAGCCGGTTATTCTCATCATTCTCCTCTTTATTTTTGTCAAACTTCTCATTCATTAATTTGATTAAATTCTCACTCAAAATTTCATTTTGTTTCTTTGAGTTTTCGTTAATACTGTCTATTTTTTCGTTAGTTTGTCTTAAACTCTCATTAGTTTCCTCCTTGGTTTGTCTTGAGTTTTCCTCCTGTTTCCTAAATTGTTTGGCCATAAATCTCATCATATCTTGCCAATTTGGTTCTTCTCTGGCTACCGTTTTATCTGGTTGGTCCCCTTGGGCATCCTCTTCAACTATTTCCTTCTCTGTGATAATTGCTTCAGTTTCTTCTTTATCATCCATTGTTTGTTCCATTTCACTGTCCGTAAATGTTTCTATCTCTCGTTCCCGTCCACCTTCTTCCTTCTCCTTCTCTTCTGCCCCCTTCTTCGATCTGCCTCTGGTATTATGCATTCCTGTGCCTCTAATGGTTGCCTGCTCAAGTTAAGTAACAGTTAATATGATTTTTTTTTTTCTTAACTAAAGGCCACTTGTTGAGCGCCAATTTGTAATAAATCTAATGTTACAAGGGAGTCCTTCTTATTTTAGCCCCACGTTGGAGTCGTCAATTTGTAATAAAACTATTTTAGACGGTGTTAAGAGAAGATAATGATGACCTTGTTGTGAGCGTCAATTTGTAAAGAACTCGTTGAAGGTGGCAATTTGTAACAATTAAAATGTTGTTACCTGTCTTAATTAATGTGTTATTAATAAATATATCTATTCGGTTGTTACCGATGAAACCTCCTGAAAATATATTATTAGGCAAACAAAATTATAATTATGTTCCTTTAATTTATAATCATACTATAATATAGATTTAACTTAGTTTTCAGTGGTTGGGTAATATTAGCGATATGTATACAGTATTGACTGAATGTAATGGGTATTTTTGTCAACCCTAGTCACTCGATGTTAGAAAATTCTATTCAAATTTTGTACTAAACACAAGCTAGTTCAGCAATCTCCCGTTCCACCAGCTGCAAGCGTTTAGCGCTGTTGCTTGTAATAAGCGTACTTATAGGTTAGATGTTCATCGGGTTTGAATCAACCTTTTTATAAATTATTCCAACCACTACGTATAGTATTTATTCTGCAATAACTTCAAATGTTATCTCATACAATAAAGATCCTTTATTAATTTTCTCTATTAATTCACAGTCCACGTTATCTCAAAAATAATAATATAATCAAATCGATCACACAAAAATATATCGATTATCAATTAATCAAATTCTATAGACTTATACAAATGAAAAATAATAATAAATAGTTCTTATCCCAGGGTTCGTAAAGTTCTTGAAACCATTAGTAAGGCCAGGTAAAATGCATAATTAAGGTTACTCAAGTATTACAAAACAAAATTATTTACTCTAAATATAGTGAAATTAAAATAGGTTGTTTCTTACCGAGTTGACGAAAACTTCGACTGGCCGTGGACGTCTGTAAACAGTTGACAAGACTCAGTTTAACTCATCTTCATCCAATAAAAGTGTTCTGGCTTTTAATAAAATTGATTATGGAGTGTACTGGGAAGCTCTCAGGAATTCTTCGGACTTCAGTTTTTCTCCTATGATCTTGATCGATCCCGGTGGAATGAAAATGGTATCCCAGCTTCTTCTTCAAATGAAGGTTAACTCTGCCAAATGAGGTCTTCTTGTTTTTTCAATAATTCCGTTAGTTCGGACCTTAATTCTCTTAACTGATCTTCTGGTTATAGGAGGAATTGGTTTGATACCGACTCCAGCGGAATTATTTGGTGAATGAGGTGAGGGGTTTTCAATTCTTTTTTAAATGTATTCAGTTACAATTTTGAAGTCTATTTAGTTTATTACTTATCAGTATTAAGATAGAATTATCTTTCAAAGAGGGTTTTTAATTTTGATTCATTTTTCTTCCAAATTTATTATTCATATTTTTTAAATGTATCGGCCCATCTCAACCTAATAGCTTGTAACAATCAGCACGAATGATTCAATATCAACAACTCATGTCCATTTCAGTTGCCTTAACAACCACGTTTTTTCGTCATTGGGTGAAACTAGATATCCTAGAGCCAGAATTATAGAATATTACTTCTCTTTTTCAATAAAATACTCCATGTCTGGAATAATACTAAATTACCTCAGATTCTCACCTAACCTTCCTTCTTAAACAGTAAATGTTTTACCATAGTTTCGTTGGACTGGACTTCTTAAAAAGGTATTAATTTCCTTTCACAAATATGGAATTTAGGCCTATAGGTTTTCTTACACTGTTATAACATTGATTGGTTTTTTAACTTAATTTTCTTTTACCTGACCTACTGTACAATTAATTATTGGTTAATTACATTAATTTTAGTTTCCTGGTGTTTACTTAATTAAATTAATTAACTGGTCCTGGAACCCTTCATTAGTTTACAATATAATTGTCAGAACTACTTGTCAAACCTTAAACACTGATTGCCCTCCTGGCCAAGTTTACAAATGTTAATTAAAACAACAGCATTATTCAATTTTAAACAATACTTAAAACTTAGTATAATGCCTAACACTGGTAACTATACTTGATTGTCTAAGGACAAATTTAACATAAATATAAACATAATCATTGATGAAGTATTTCTATTAAACAACATCAGTTCATTCCTACCATACTCAAAATATAACATAAATATTCTGTAAACATTAAGATGTTACATTATAAAAACAAGCATAATTTATTATATTTAACTATTAATTGGTATGGTTTTTTATATTCAACATTAATTATTGCCTCTTTTGACTTGAGGTTCTCAGATACATTAACTACTGAGCAACCTTAATTCAGGGTATGGTCCTTGACCATGTTTCATTCAATTTTTTATGTAACGTTGTGGAGCCTCAACTCTGTTACGTTACATAACACCCCCCCTTCGAAAGAAGTTTATTTTGTCTTAACAAAGTTTAGTAAAAAATAAACGCACAACTTGTATCTGGCCAATTGGTTCCACTATTCATAATACCTTTTTATTTATGACTGGTTGTATGGTGATGAACTATATTCAATTATGTCCTGTTCCATCATACTCTGTATTTCCCTTCTCACTGCTGGTTTTAGGGATTGTGGTATAGGATATGATTTACGGTTAAAATTAATAGGTTCTTTAAATGACAATTCACAAATACAATTCCTGGCTTTCCCTGGCAAATCCGAAAATACTTTTTTATATCTGTTATAAATCTTTATTAATTGATCCCTTTGTCCAGGTGTTACTCTATTATTATTATTGACAGTTTTAAACAAATAAATCTCTTGCAATTTTTCCTTCCATTCTCTTTAGTACAGGTTAATTCCTCAAAAGGTGCTTTATATTCCATTTCATCATCACATATCAAAGTAAAAGAATGTCTTTGGTGAGTGGCATTTTATGATCCACTATTTCACTTGACCATTCTCCATTTTCATGGTACAGGGTTATTTTTCCTCTGCCCATATTAATAATAGCTGAGTGGCGCCGCAGCGTATCACACCCTAGCATTGCTTTAAATGGTAGTCCTTGAGCTACCATAAACACCATAGGAATAGTTTTACCTCCACTAGATACTTCCATCATTACTTGCTGCCGTATTGTTTTATTTGGTCTGCCAGTAGCACCTATAATAACCATGTTGTTAACTGGTAATTTGGTATATTTTTCTTATACTTCTCCCTTATTCGGTTATATTCTACCTTGTCCAGTAGCGACACATTCGCGCCAGTATCAATTACTATCTCTGTCATAACTCCCTGCAATTCAGCCATAATGTATATAATTTGATTGTCAGTTTTATTCTCTGACGGTAACACTTCTTCCGTTAAATCATTTCGTATATCCTTTAAATAATTGTTCCTTGTATTTTTATAATTTGATTAATTTCCTTATGCTTTTGTACATACCCTTCCAATCCCAGCAGCGAGCGGTTACTAGATACTTCCACTGCTGTACTTAGTTTTCCATCCTATCCTGTGGACGATCGTCCCTTGCAGTGGTTCCTGGGTTGCCATCATCAGGTCTAAAATCTCTATGGGTTTCTTGGTGTCTAGGCAGATCCTCCTCTCGACTTCGATTATTGGGTTGATTTCGTTGGTCGTTGTTGGCACGATTATTGTTCCAATACTCTCTCCCATTGTCCCAATTCCTGCGGCCTGTTCTGTATCTGTTATTCTCATGATTAGTATAGTGATTATTTGGGTAATAATTGTTACGATAACGATTGTTCACTAATTGGTCATTCACCCTTCTGTGATAATTATTATTGTTAAATCGATTTGTCCCTGGACGCGACTCTTGATTTGTCTCTTCCCTTCTATTGTGGTAATATTCACCTTGCCGTCGGGACCTTTGATAATAGTCTTCCATTTCGTAACTGGCTAATAAGGTTTCCATTGTTTCTACGGTCTTTACTTGTCCACTGCGTCTGGCACGAACTATCTCTTCTTCAAAATGGTATGACAATTTATTTACCAAACACTCCTCTGGTATCTGCGGTTCCAAATGACGTGCTAAACATACCTTTCCCAAAAAGTAAGTAGTTGGTGACTGCTCTTGATTAAAATTAAATCTCCCGTTAGTAATGTTATCTCTAATCATGTTCTGTACAGAATCTGCCCACTATTTTGACTTAAAAGTCCTTTTAAATTCCTCATAATCACTAAGTTCATTTCGGACAGCCGACCACCAATTATCATTTATACTTTTGAAGCATTCATCTAAATAACTTTTTATTATGTTCCATCGAGTTACTTTAATTCGGTTAAACCATTCGTCTACTCTCTCCAGGAATTCTATGGGATTTCCCCTATAAATTTTAAAATTGATATTATCTTTATGCTCAGGGGCTATGTGATGCACTAGATACATTGGTCGATATTGTAAAATCTCTATTGATTCCTTTATATTACTTATTTCCTGATTTTTTATATTTTCTATAGTCTCTTTATTTTGAACTACTTGGGTTTTTATTTGTGTCATTTCATTATTTACCAATTCAATTCTCCCAGCTATATTAATTTGCACCCCGTCCAATTTCTCTTGTGCTTCTAATTGTACTTGATTTATCATAGTTTTGTGGGTATTTTCCCACTGATTAATTTTGGCCTCTACTTCCCTTGCAAGTTGTACTATGGTTCCATCTGTCTTTTCAAGACTCCCCTTAATTTCATCTATTTGCTGTCTTACTTCCGCTTCATTATTATCTAACCTTTTATTGAACGTTTCATTGACATTTGCAACCCTTTCATTGATATCTTCCCTCAATGCTTGGTTCTGTTCATGTATAATCTGCCGCAACTCCTTATTACTGTTTTCAATTTTCTCCTCTATTTGTTTATTATTTTCCTGAATCTGCTTAAATCTCTCATCATTCCTGTCAAACCTTTCATTAATTTGGTTTAAACTTTCATTTATTAGCCGGTTATTCTCATCATTCTCCTCTTTATTTTTGTCAAACTTCTCATTCATTAATTTGATTAAATTCTCACTCAAAATTTCATTTTGTTTCTTTGAGTTTTCGTTAATACTGTCTATTTTTTCGTTAGTTTGTCTTAAACTCTCATTAGTTTCCTCCTTGGTTTGTCTTGAGTTTTCCTCCTGTTTCCTAAATTGTTTGGCCATAAATCTCATCATATCTTGCCAATTTGGTTCTTCTCTGGCTACCGTTTTATCTGGTTGGTCCCCTTGGGCATCCTCTTCAACTATTTCCTTCTCTGTGATAATTGCTTCAGTTTCTTCTTTATCATCCATTGTTTGTTCCATTTCACTGTCCGTAAATGTTTCTATCTCTCGTTCCCGTCCACCTTCTTCCTTCTCCTTCTCTTCTGCCCCCTTCTTCGATCTGCCTCTGGTATTATGCATTCCTGTGCCTCTAATGGTTGCCTGCTCAAGTTAAGTAACAGTTAATATGATTTTTTTTTTTCTTAACTAAAGGCCACTTGTTGAGCGCCAATTTGTAATAAATCTAATGTTACAAGGGAGTCCTTCTTATTTTAGCCCCACGTTGGAGTCGTCAATTTGTAATAAAACTATTTTAGACGGTGTTAAGAGAAGATAATGATGACCTTGTTGTGAGCGTCAATTTGTAAAGAACTCGTTGAAGGTGGCAATTTGTAACAATTAAAATGTTGTTACCTGTCTTAATTAATGTGTTATTAATAAATATATCTATTCGGTTGTTACCGATGAAACCTCCTGAAAATATATTATTAGGCAAACAAAATTATAATTATGTTCCTTTAATTTATAATCATACTATAATATAGATTTAACTTAGTTTTCAGTGGTTGGGTAATATTAGCGATATGTATACAGTATTGACTGAATGTAATGGGTATTTTTGTCAACCCTAGTCACTCGATGTTAGAAAATTCTATTCAAATTTTGTACTAAACACAAGCTAGTTCAGCAATCTCCCGTTCCACCAGCTGCAAGCGTTTAGCGCTGTTACTTGTAATAAGCGTACTTATAGGTTAGATGTTCATCGGGTTTGAATCAACCTTTTTATAAATTATTCCAACCACTACGTATAGTATTTATTCTGCAATAACTTCAAACGTTATCTCATACAATAAAGATCCTTTATTAATTTTCTCTATTAATTCACAGTCCACGTTATCTCAAAAATAATAATATAATCAAATCGATCACACAAAAATATATCGATTATCAATTAATCAAATTCTATAGACTTATACAAATGAAAAATAATAATAAATAGTTCTTATCCCAGGGTTCGTAAAGTTCTTGAAACCATTAGTAAGGCCAGGTAAAATGCATAATTAAGGTTACTCAAGTATTACAAAACAAAATTATTTACTCTAAATATAGTGAAATTAAAATAGGTTGTTTCTTACCGAGTTGACGAAAACTTCGACTGGCCGTGGACGTCTGTAAACAGTTGACAAGACTCAGTTTAACTCATCTTCATCCAATAAAAGTGTTCTGGCTTTTAATAAAATTGATTATGGAGTGTACTGGGAAGCTCTCAGGAATTCTTCGGACTTCTGTTTTTCTCCTATGATCTTGATCGATCCCGGTGGAATGAAAATGGTATCCCAGCTTCTTCTTCAAATGAAGGTTAACTCTGCCAAATGAGGTCTTCTTGTTTTTTCAATAATTCCGTTAGTTCGGACCTTAATTCTCTTAACTGATCTTCTGGTTATAGGAGGAATTGGTTTGATACCGACTCCAGCGGAATTATTTGGTGAATGAGGTGAGGGGTTTTCAATTCTTTTTTAAATGTATTCAGTTACAATTTTGAAGTCTATTTAGTTTATTACTTATCAGTATTAAGATAGAATTATCTTTCAAAGAGGGTTTTTAATTTTGATTCATTTTTCTTCCAAATTTATTATTCATATTTTTTAAATGTATCGGCCCATCTCAACCTAATAGCTTGTAACAATCAGCACGAATGATTCAATATCAACAACTCATGTCCATTTCAGTTGCCTTAACAACCACGTTTTTTCGTCATTGGGTGAAACTAGATATCCTAGAGCCAGAATTATAGAATATTACTTCTCTTTTTCAATAAAATACTCCATGTCTGGAATAATACTAAATTACCTCAGATTCTCACCTAACCTTCCTTCTTAAACAGTAAATGTTTTACCATAGTTTCGTTGGACTGGACTTCTTAAAAAGGTATTAATTTCCTTTCACAAATATGGAATTTAGGCCTATAGGTTTTCTTACACTGTTATAACATTGATTGGTTTTTTAACTTAATTTTCTTTTACCTGACCTACTGTACAATTAATTATTGGTTAATTACATTAATTTTAGTTTCCTGGTGTTTACTTAATTAAATTAATTAACTGGTCCTGGAACCCTTCATTAGTTTACAATATAATTGTCAGAACTACTTGTCAAACCTTAAACACTGATTGCCCTCCTGGCCAAGTTTACAAATGTTAATTAAAACAACAGCATTATTCAATTTTAGACAATACTTAAAACTTAGTATAATGCCTAACACTGGTAACTATACTTGATTGTCTAAGGACAAATTTAACATAAATATAAACATAATCATTGATGAAGTATTTCTATTAAACAACATCAGTTCATTCCTACCATACTCAAAATATAACATAAATATTCTGTAAACATTAAGATGTTACATTATAAAAACAAGCATAATTTATTATATTTAACTATTAATTGGTATGGTTTTTTATATTCAACATTAATTATTGCCTCTTTTGACTTGAGGCACTTCTCAGATACATTAACTACTGAGCAACCTTAATTCAGGGTATGGTCCTTGACCATGTTTCATTCAATTTTTTATGTAACGTTGTGGAGCCTCAACTCTGTTACGTTACATAACACCCCCCCTTCGAAAGAAGTTTATTTTGTCTTAACAAAGTTTAGTAAAAAATAAACGCACAACTTGTATCTGGCCAATTGGTTCCACTATTCATAATACCTTTTTATTTATGACTGGTTGTATGGTGATGAACTATATTCAATTATGTCCTGTTCCATCATACTCTGTATTTCCCTTCTCACTGCTGGTTTTAGGGATTGTGGTATAGGATATGATTTACGGTTAAAATTAATAGGTTCTTTAAATGACAATTCACAAATACAATTCCTGGCTTTCCCTGGCAAATCCGAAAATACTTTTTTATATCTGTTATAAATCTTTATTAATTGATCCCTTTGTCCAGGTGTTACTCTATTATTATTATTGACAGTTTTAAACAAATAAATCTCTTGCAATTTTTCCTTCCATCCATTCTCTTTAGTACAGGTTAATTCCTCAAAAGGTGCTTTATATTCCATTTCATCATCACGTATCAAAGTAAAAGAATGTCTTTGGTGAGTGGCATTTTTATGATCCACTATTTCACTTGACCATTCTCCATTTTCATGGTACAGGGTTATTTTTCCTCTGCCCATATTAATAATAGCTGAGTGGCGCCGCAGCGTATCACACCCTAGCATTGCTTTAAATGGTAGTCCTTGAGCTACCATAAACACCATAGGAATAGTTTTACCTCCACTAGATACTTCCATCATTACTTGCTGCCGTATTGTTTTATTTGGTCTGCCAGTAGCACCTATAATAACCATGTTGTTAACTGGTAATTTGGTATATTTTTCTTATACTTCTCCCTTATTCGGTTATATTCTACCTTGTCCAGTAGCGACACATTCGCGCCAGTATCAATTACTATCTCTGTCATAACTCCCTGCAATTCAGCCATAATGTATATAATTTGATTGTCAGTTTTATTCTCTGACGGTAACACTTCTTCCGTTAAATCATTTCGTATATCCTTTAAATAATTGTTCCTTGTAATTTTTATAATTTGATTAATTTCCTTATGCTTTTGTACATACCCTTCCAATCCCAGCAGCGAGCGGTTACTAGATACTTCCACTGCTGTACTTAGTTTTCCATCCTATCCTGTGGACGATCGTCCCTTGCAGTGGTTCCTGGGTTGCCATCATCAGGTCTAAAATCTCTATGGGTTTCTTGGTGTCTAGGCAGATCCTCCTCTCGACTTCGATTATTGGGTTGATTTCGTTGGTCGTTGTTGGCACGATTATTGTTCCAATACTCTCTCCCATTGTCCCAATTCCTGCGGCCTGTTCTGTATCTGTTATTCTCATGATTAGTATAGTGATTATTTGGGTAATAATTGTTACGATAACGATTGTTCACTAATTGGTCATTCACCCTTCTGTGATAATTATTATTGTTAAATCGATTTGTCCCTGGACGCGACTCTTGATTTGTCTCTTCCCTTCTATTGTGGTAATATTCACCTTGCCGTCGGGACCTTTGATAATAGTCTTCCATTTCGTAACTGGCTAATAAGGTTTCCATTGTTTCTACGGTCTTTACTTGTGCACTGCGTCTGGCACGAACTATCTCTTCTTCAAAATGGTATGACAATTTATTTACCAAACACTCCTCTGGTATCTGCGGTTCCAAATGACGTGCTAAACATACCTTTCCCAAAAAGTAAGTAGTTGGTGACTGCTCTTGATTAAAATTAAATCTCCCGTTAGTAATGTTATCTCTAATCATGTTCTGTACAGAATCTGCCCACTATTTTGACTTAAAAGTCCTTTTAAATTCCTCATAATCACTAAGTTCATTTCGGACAGCCGACCACCAATTATCATTTATACTTTTGAAGCATTCATCTAAATAACTTTTTATTACGTTCCATCGAGTTACTTTAATTCGGTTAAACCATTCGTCTACTCTCTCCAGGAATTCTATGGGATTTCCCCTATAAATTTTAAAATTGATATTATCTTTATGCTCAGGGGCTATGTGATGCACTAGATACATTGGTCGATATTGTAAAATCTCTATTGATTCCTTTATATTACTTATTTCCTGATTTTTTATATTTTCTATAGTCTCTTTATTTTGAACTACTTGGGTTTTTATTTGTGTCATTTCATTATTTACCAATTCAATTCTCCCAGCTATATTAATTTGCACCCCGTCCAATTTCTCTTGCGCTTCTAATTGTACTTGATTTATCATAGTTTTGTGGGTATTTTCCCACTGATTAATTTTGGCCTCTACTTCCCTTGCAAGTTGTACTATGGTTCCATCTGTCTTTTCAAGACTCCCCTTAATTTCATCTATTTGCTGTCTTACTTCCGCTTCATTATTATCTAACCTTTTATTGAGCGTTTCATTGACATTTGCAACCCTTTCATTGATATCTTCCCTCAATGCTTGGTTCTGTTCATGTATAATCTGCCGCAACTCCTTATTACTGTTTTCAATTTTCTCCTCTATTTGTTTATTATTTTCCTGAATCTGCTTAAATCTCTCATCATTCCTGTCAAACCTTTCATTAATTTGGTTTAAACTTTCATTTATTAGCCGGTTATTCTCATCATTCTCCTCTTTATTTTTGTCAAACTTCTCATTCATTAATTTGATTAAATTCTCACTCAAAATTTCATTTTGTTTCTTTGAGTTTTCGTTAATACTGTCTATTTTTTCGTTAGTTTGTCTTAAACTCTCATTAGTTTCCTCCTTGGTTTGTCTTGAGTTTTCCTCCTGTTTCCTAAATTGTTTGGCCATAAATCTCATCATATCTTGCCAATTTGGTTCTTCTCTGGCTACCGTTTTATCTGGTTGGTCCCCTTGGGCATCCTCTTCAACTATTTCCTTCTCTGTGATAATTGCTTCAGTTTCTTCTTTATCATCCATTGTTTGTTCCATTTCACTGTCCGTAAATGTTTCTATCTCTCGTTCCCGTCCACCTTCTTCCTTCTCCTTCTCTTCTGCCCCCTTCTTCGATCTGCTTCTGGTATTATGCATTCCTGTGCCTCTAATGGTTGCCTGCTCAAGTTAAGTAACAGTTAATATGATTTTTTTTTTTCTTAACTAAAGGCCACTTGTTGAGCGCCAATTTGTAATAAATCTAATGTTACAAGGGAGTCCTTCTTATTTTAGCCCCACGTTGGAGTCGTCAATTTGTAATAAAACTATTTTAGACGGTGTTAAGAGAAGATAATGATGACCTTGTTGTGAGCGTCAATTTGTAAAGAACTCGTTGAAGGTGGCAATTTGTAACAATTAAAATGTTGTTACCTGTCTTAATTAATGTGTTATTAATAAATATATCTATTCGGTTGTTACCAATGAAACCTCCTGAAAATATATTATTAGGCAAACAAAATTATAATTATGTTCCTTTAATTTATAATCATACTATAATATAGATTTAACTTAGTTTTCAGTGGTTGGGTAATATTAGCGATATGTATACAGTATTGACTGAATGTAATGGGTATTTTTGTCAACCCTAGTCACTCGATGTTAGAAAATTCTATTCAAATTTTGTACTAAACACAAGCTAGTTCAGCAATCTCCCGTTCCACCAGCTGCAAGCGTTTAGCGCTGTTACTTGTAATAAGCGTACTTATAGGTTAGATGTTCATCGGGTTTGAATCAACCTTTTTATAAATTATTCCAACCACTACGTATAGTATTTATTCTGCAATAACTTCAAACGTTATCTCATACAATAAAGATCCTTTATTAATTTTCTCTATTAATTCACAGTCCACGTTATCTCAAAAATAATAATATAATCAAATCGATCACACAAAAATATATCGATTATCAATTAATCAAATTCTATAGACTTATACAAATGAAAAATAATAATAAATAGTTCTTATCCCAGGGTTCGTAAAGTTCTTGAAACCATTAGTAAGGCCAGGTAAAATGCATAATTAAGGTTACTCAAGTATTACAAAACAAAATTATTTACTCTAAATATAGTGAAATTAAACTAGGTTGTTTCTTACCGAGTTGACGAAAACTTCGACTGGCCGTGGACGTCTGTAAACAGTTGACAAGACTCAGTTTAACTCATCTTCATCCAATAAAAGTGTTCTGGCTTTTAATAAAATTGATTATGGAGTGTACTGGGAAGCTCTCAGGAATTCTTCGGACTTCTGTTTTTCTCCTATGATCTTGATCGATCCCGGTGGAATGAAAATGGTATCCCAGCTTCTTCTTCAAATGAAGGTTAACTCTGCCAAATGAGGTCTTCTTGTTTTTTCAATAATTCCATTAGTTCGGACCTTAATTCTCTTAACTGATCTTCTGGTTATAGGAGGAATTGGTTTGATACCGACTCCAGCGGAATTATTTGGTGAATGAGGTGAGGGGTTTTCAATTCTTTTTTAAATGTATTCAGTTACAATTTTGAAGTCTATTTAGTTTATTACTTATCAGTATTAAGATAGAATTATCTTTCAAAGAGGGTTTTTAATTTTGATTCATTTTTCTTCCAAATTTATTATTCATATTTTTTAAATGTATCGGCCCATCTCAACCTAATAGCTTGTAACAATCAGCACGAATGATTCAATATCAACAACTCATGTCCATTTCAGTTGCCTTAACAACCACGTTTTTCGTCATTGGGTGAAACTAGATATCCTAGAGCCAGAATTATAGAATATTACTTCTCTTTTTCAATAAAATACTCCATGTCTGGAATAATACTAAATTACCTCAGATTCTCACCTAACCTTCCTTCTTAAACAGTAAATGTTTTACCATAGTTTCGTTGGACTGGACTTCTTAATCACAAATATGGAATTTAGGCCTATAGGTTTTCTTACACTGTTATAACATTGATTGGTTTTTTAACTTAATTTTCTTTTACCTGACCTACTGTACAATTAATTATTGGTTAATGGTTAATTACATTAATTTTAGTTTCCTGGTGTTTACTTAATTACATTAATTAACTGGTCCTGGAACCCTTCATTAGTTTACAATATAATTGTCAGAACTACTTGTCAAACCTTAAACACTGATTGCCCTCCTGGCCAAGTTTACAAATGTTAATTAAAACAACAGCATTATTCAATTTTAGACAATACTTAAAACTTAGTATAATGCCTAACACTGGTAACTATACTTGATTGTCTAAGGACAAATTTAACATAAATATAAACATAATCATTGATGAAGTATTTCTATTAAACAACATCAGTTCATTCCTACCATACTCAAAATATAACATAAATATTCTGTAAACATTAAGATGTTACATTATAAAAACAAGCATAATTTATTATATTTAACTATTAATTGGTATGGTTTTTTATATTCAACATTAATTATTGCCTCTTTTGACTTGAGGCACTTCTCAGATACATTAACTACTGAGCAACCTTAATTCAGGGTATGGTCCTTGACTATGTTTCATTCAATTTTTTATGTAACGTTGGGGACCTCAACTCTGTTACGTTACAATATCTGACATTTCAGCAAAACTGCAATTAGTCATTCTTGAGACACATGATAAACAATAAGTAAAGGAACACAAGCAAATTAATTTAAGAACTGTTTTTAAGAAAAATAACTGATACTATTATTTAGTTAAATTACACATGTTATAAATGAGCTCATTAAAGCGAACAGATGATTTATAAATCAAACCATACCATTATCATTTTCTACTACTTCCAAATAATTTTAATTCTTGTGATCAAACAGTTGTAGTTGTAATTCTTATGACATGTAAACAGTTGTAGTTAAATTTGTTGTTAACACTAACTTCATTGAAAATCAACCCTTTAACTTGTCATAAATTACTGTTACTACATTAATCTGAAAACAAGAATAAAAATAACTTTAAATAAATTTTCCATATACTGGAGGAATCAAAGTCTGGCACAAAAAAAAATCAAGTAGTCACAATTTATGGGTAGGATGTTTTCCACCATAACTCAGTTGTTACTTGGCGCGTTTGCTTGTCCTCTTTGCAGATGGTTGATTCTGAAAATTTCTGAATTTAGTCGTGTGATCCACATCTTCAACCATAGGAATTCTTGTACTCACTTCAGATTTTTTCTAATTCTGTTCAGTACTCATTATTTCTTCTTAGAAAAGGTCTCCCTTGATCAAATATTCAGGGAACATAACATTCATTTTTACGTACTCACCAATTTCCTCCTATCATGTCTTTTTTGGCCTTTCCAACCCCAGTCTATGCTGTTCTCTTTTGGATTCAAGCACCTGTTTCAATAACCTCTGGTTCTCTATTTAGACCATCCAGTGGAGTTCTTGTAAGGTGACAAATTTTAATAGGAGGGCTACTTTGTTGTTTAAATACTTCATAACTGTACGTACATCTCCAAACTCCGGTCTCCTCCTTTGAGCCAAACATTCTAACCTAACCTAACCTTTCAATCTTTCAAGATCTATGGTTAATCGAAACCCACACTTCCCCACTATAACGTATAATGTATATGTGTATTGTAATATCACAAAACATTCCATAATATTAAAAACACTAGAAGAGTGAATGATACTAAATAAATATAAGTAAGAACCAAGTGTAGGTAACAAGGAAGAATGTAATAGTTAAAATTATAAACCATTAAAGAATGAAAGGAGATAAGACCTTCAAGTGAACAGTGGTAAATCCACTATCTGCATAATATGACACTACAACATAAATAGACAAACTGACAGAGACGAATTGACAAGACAAGTTTCCCAAATAGACTGTTAAGTGAGCTTAGTAAAACCTTAAATAAACCAAGCCAAATAAAATAAATAAGATAAAAGATGACAAGAATGATATTTGCAACATGTATTATTATTAGAAACAGCACATTAGCTGAATAATGTCAAAGTACTGATGTGAAGGACAAATATAAAGAAAGATATTATTGTTAACCATGAACTATGAAAAATAATAAGAGAACCAATTGTATAAGTTATAATAATGAAATGAGCTAATGGTAACACTCAATGTAACCACTAAATGTATCTAGATAATGTTATATAGATATAACATATGTGAATATAACATATATGAATGTTATATTCATATAATTTTGTGAATTTCGAATAAATACAAGAAATAATATCAAAAACGACATGGATGCTTCCAATACAATTATGTAATGGCTATAAATAGAATTACTTCAAAATGACATCATTTTCAACCAATCAGGAGCTACCTTAGAAAGCAGTCAACACCGCCTAGCAGGGATCTAAAAAAAGTATATATACGAACGCCCATGTAAACAAAACACATTTTGTCGATTTCCACTCAACCAGCAACTACGTATCCAGACCAAAATTATCATCAAAATTTTATAATCAACAAGAAGGAAGAAGTTTAAATATAGTAAAGTGCATCGAAAACAGTAGTGATACCTTTACTAGAAGTGTGATTTAAGAGAACGAGGTTAGGTACATTACCTAACCAAGTAATTTATTAGTCAAGAAGAAAATATAATCGTTCATACGCATAAACAGTGCAGTGAAATCACAATCAGTGTACCAGATCGTGAAGTGTGTTAATAAATAATCCATGAGATTATAATTCAGGGAGTACTGTGCCTTATATTTACCTTGTTTAAGAATAAGCTGTTAGCAGAATAGCACATAATACACCTGTATATTAACGCAAAAAAAAAACAATAATATAAATACTAAGCACTGTTTTTATTTTATTTAGAGGAATTACAATATTCCGAACATAAGAATTCATGTAATAGCATTACCGCAACTAACCTAAAATGTGTCAAGGTTAAACGAACTTTTTGTCAACTGATTTCAATGATTAAAGGTGTCTAACCTATTAATTTAAAGTCTTGTAATAGCATTGTATCGCAAGGCATTGGCGTTTTATCCTGTAACTTAAAAGAAGTCACTCTTGAGGTATCAAATATTTGTAAACAAACAATCGATTATTGTTAGAGTTGTCATTGCAAACCAACTGAATTAAAAAAGTTGAAAGCCAGATGATTTGTAATCCGTTAGCAATATTAATCTGAAACAAGTACATAGTGAGTAATAAACAAATGAACTGTGAACTAACAAACATTGTCAGCAATTATTTAAACAAGTGATTAATTCTTTTTTACCAGTTAATGAGTTGCGAATTCAAAGCAAGCAACCAGTTAAGTTGACTACTATTCAGACCAGTGTAAAGCGTTACGAGCTTTAAATAAATTATTAAATACTGAAATCTGTCACTTACCAGTTACAATTATTTACCAGGGTTTACCAGGGTGTCGTCTGATGTACTTAGGCAGAGAAAAACAGGCAATGCAATGACAAACACACATTGATGTGGTTAATTGACACTTTTTATTAACTTTTAATTTTTTAATATTAATTACTAAATTTTAACTCCCTCTTCATCAATTTCTTTTATATTACATCGTTAATAATTATTGGAATATCAGTTCAATTCTGATTTACTAGCTATTCATTCGAAAAACTTGGCTTGAAACATTGATACTCGTTATACATGAAATAAAAATAGTTGTGATACTTATGACTAAGCGCTTATATCCTAACCATGGTATCTAAATTATGAAAGCGACCCATATTGCTCTCTCTCTCTCTCTCTCTCATACTATAAAATTCCCCATAATTTAGTTATAACCCCTTTTTTATAAATTTGAAAAATAACTGAAATTAGATTTGAGTCGACTACTTAACCAGCGTCCTTCTGCTGATCACGTGTGGCGTCGCGCATGTATATGAATGTCCTGTTTATTTGTCACATTTTTCACTTTTGCTGTTCACTCCGCTAACTTCGTTTAAACTGTCGGATTTAACTGTTTATCTTCAAATTTACTGTTACACTTTAGAATATGTTAAAATGCAAAATTTAAGGTTCGCGAACTGCAAACCTTGCCCCGGCCGGGAACGGGTGATTTCGTCGACTGACGACGCTACAAGTGCGTTGGTCAAAAAACATTTCCGCCAGCTCGTGCTGTGATTGGCTGCGGCATCTTACATGGCTGGTTCCGGTGATCAACTTTGGTGTCGAGAGTACAGATAGCGGCACACGTGCGCACACGCACTGCCACATTCCATTGTAGTTGAGCGTTATTCACCAAGTTTTTTGTTACTCCTCCCCAACGGAGGATACACGCATGTGCGCACAAGCTGACATTCCATGGTGTTATCGTTGTGTGCTAGGTACGGACCGGTACAGGATTGTATACAGGGTGTCCAATCACGTGTTAGTGGTCTCGGTGGCCACAAAGGGTGTCCAAACCGATTATTTCCTAATAGTTGATATTAAATGAAATAAAAAACATACCTCCTTCAAAATTGTCCCATTACAATACCCCCCCCCAATGAGAGATCTTCTGCCGAAACAGAAGATATCTCATTGCCAAAACCCCTAAGAGGACCGGTGAGGAACTGGTGCCAACAACCCCCCTTTGTTCTTACACTTCATGGGTAAACGACCCCCCTGGCTCGGCGACTATGGACGCATCTGAACGAGATCACTGGACTTCTCTGTACGAGATCCCAACACCGAAATATCGAACAGACCCGTATCACAGCGTACCTCACCTTCTAACATGTTTCCCCAAAAAATCCAAATCCCTGGCTTATATCATGCCAGACCCTCAACCGATCTGTTCCCTCTTATATGCAAACTGGGTCGCCTTCAGCAATACTGGGCGCATACATGTACTTGTTAATTCCTACCTATCAAATTTTAAAAGTTTCAGTTAAATTAACATCAAAAAATTTTTTTTTCTTCAAAACAAAAAAATTTAAATTCAAAAATTTACATTTTATAAAATTTTTTTTTTCTCAATAGGAGATTTATTTGAACTTATTTAAATTAATGAATAAACAAAATTGGCATCGCTTCCTTGCCCAGACTGGTTTAGTATAGAACACCACCCATCAGCTGACCAAAACTGGGTCAAGTCCAGATCCTTGACCTACATACGTTATGTACAAGTTACATCTGTGAATACATTAAACTCCTGTAAAATTCAGTCTTGCAACACAAAAACATAATAAAATACAACATTTAAAATTAACAAAATATTATTATACTTCACAATTGGATTGACATTTAAATTATTCAAATAGACACTTTATAATTTTACATTTTCAAATTCTATTAAAATTTTCCCTGGTTTCAATCAAAATTTTACCTTTTTACTATGAATCTCTTTTCTTTGATAATCTCATCTCCACTACTTTGGGTGATTTAGTTATTTATACTGGCTTGAACAAATTGCAAATCATTCCTAAGTGATATTCTACAGCTGGTCAGCTGACATCCCTAGCTAATTGTAAACACATTTCAAAATTGAGCAAATTGCATGAAATATATTTTTATCAATTCTTATATCTAACGTACAACAATAAAATAATACACTTAAAATTATAGCATGAACAACTTGTATTGACTGTCTGAGCAGCTAGTTATTTAACAGAGCACAAGCAGTTTTTATAGGATCAAATTTGAATTAGTAAAACATTTTTATGTTATAAAATTTACATTCGTGGCTCCTCTGAGCCACCTCCCGGCCACACACACTATTTCAAATTATGGAGGACTGTATCGCCCTTGCGCTTCGACAAAGACTGTATATTTTGGAGCAGGTTTTTTCCTCTCCGTGTCTTTGCTTCCGCTATTACATTTAAACATTGTCGAATATCAACATATTCTCATTATATAATTATATACCCTTAATGCGGGTCTACCACCTGTCTTTGCTACCCCCACGCGGGCAGAGTGGCAGCCGCTGTTTCATAGTTCCGGGAGATTTCCCCTAATTGTCTCCCCCCATTGAATTTCTAATATGTACCAATTTCAAGTCAGCTATGGTCAAGGGACTTGATATGACCATAGCTGATCGCTAGCCAAAACCACGATTAGTGCTGGTAAGGCAGTAATCGCCCGAAAAGTCGGGGAAATCTAAACTTGCATTTCACTGCCTGTTACATTCATTACTAGTATGTGCGACACGGTCGTTTAGCAGTGTGTAAATTGTAATTTACACGAATAAGGTGTGCCGCACATTTTCGCCATTTTGGCCTCCGATGGGGGTAACACTCCCTGCTACCCCCAACCCATTTCACTATCTACGGGGGCACAGGCCACCCCCGCAATAGCAACTTACTAACTAACTAAGAAATTGAAAACTAAACTTTCTACAATTGCAGTTCCACACTCCACTGTTCTATCACTTCATTGAGCACCAATCTACCCCCCAAACTTATCCCCACATCTTGTATTGACAAGTTTTTATTTTATTTAACACATTTTTTACGCAGACACCTTTTTTTTCTCTATGACCAAAATAGGAACTACAACAATGGATTATCTTACAGATCTACCTTAAAAGTACAATACACTTTGTTTTCTGAAGGAAAACAACTTCTTGAAAAGTTAAGTATTTAAGTTGTTTCATTTTGAAAATTTCCAATTTCAATTTCTAGAACAACCTACTGTAGTTCGTGGAAAATACTACAATTTTTTTTTTAAACTTTTCACGAAACTAGGGGTCCCCCTCCCCGTTCAATGATAATGTTAAATTTCTAGTTTACACCAATTTGCGGATTAGGACCATTGTTGGTTTCGCCCTTTTCGGGGCTACCGTCAACCATGGTCTGCCTCCAGAATGCCAAAAACCACGATCAGAGGTGGTGAATCTGTGACCGCCCGAAAATGGGGGAGGATCCCTTCTACTTTTAAAATACCATAATATGTATATAAATAATAATAATAATTATAATAATAAAATGTAAAAGGTCTGTCTATGTATGAAAATTTTAATATTTACAAATATATCTATCATCACTCAGCTAGATAATACTTTTTTAACTGGGTCACATTATAAGTTCCTTTTATTTCTCGAGTTTGCAAATCTACTAAAACATAAGCATTCTCCATTTTCACTTGGCTAACCTCATATGGACCGTCATACAATAGGAAGAATTTCTTAATTTCTTTGTCCAATGCTGATGATTGATCGTGATTTTTTATTAATACTAGTTGTCCTACCTCGTATTGTATGGGTGTTAAATTCCGGTCATGTCTCCGTTTCCGCTGTTCGGCCTTACTCAGCAGGCGCTCCCTAGCGATTACCAATTTCCTATCATGTGGTATTTCCGTCCGGGTTGGAAATTTTACTAGCTCTTCTAATATGCGTAACGGCCTTCTCTGAAACATTAACTCACATGGGCTGTAACTAGTGGATTCATGTAAACTATTGTTAATATACCCCTCTATTTTGCACACAAAAGTGGCCCACAAAGAATGTTTTTTATGGCAAAAGGTCCTAAACATTCTCCCTAACTCCTGCATAACACGTTCACTTGGATTTGACTGTGGATGATACACTGATGTATGTTTAACTAAAATATTTTCCCAACCTAAAGTTTCCCGCCAAGTGTTGCTGGTGAACTGCGAACCATGATCTGATAATACTACTTGAGGCTTACCTACTTCAATAAGGTATTCATTTACTATTTTCCTAGCCAACACTGATGAGGTCGCCTTTTTAATCGTATACAATTTTACAAATTTAGTAAAAACATCTAATACAACAAATAAATAGTTTACCCCTCCTCGACCTTTGGGTAAAGGGCCATATAAATCAACGGCAACTAATGCTAAAGGACTGTCTGGCATTACATGCTGCATTAAACCCTCCTGTTTACGATTGTTTACTTTAGCTTTCTGACAAATTTCGCATGTTTGTAATATTTTACGCACCGTTCTTTCCATATTATTGAATTTACACGACTCTTTTAATATGTCACTACATTTCTTGGGGCCTACATGACCATACCTTAGATGGCAATCTCTTACTACTTCAGGTATTATGATTTTAGGGATACACAACTTCCAATCATCTCCCTGTTCATTTGCCCGATGAAATAAGTGTTTATTAAACAAACTAAAATGTTTCTCCCACTTATGAGGTACGTTGGGTATTTGACTCAAAGCTAATATTATTTTATTAAGTTCGGTGTCTCTCTCTTGTTCTGCGGCTAAGTTGCTTATTAATTTTTTCATATCTACTTCCCCCACTTCTTTTACTATAAATATTTTATATGTATTTGCTATGTCTACTTCGGTATTATTATCAAAATCTGTTCTGGATAGGACATCAGCTACTATATTTTCTTTACCCTTACAATACTCAATCGTCAAGTCATATTCTTGTAATATTAGCATCCACCGCACTAACCTACCATGCGTTAATTTACAGTTCTTTAAAAACGTTAAAGCTTGATGGTCGGACCTTATGATTACCTTATTTCCTAACAAGTACGTTCTGAACTTTCTACAGGCGAAAACTATTGATAACGCCTCCTTCTCCGTCGTAGTGTAGTTCTTTTCACTAGTTAATAGAGACCTACTTGCAAAAGCTACTACTTTGTGGTTATCACTCCCATCTAACTGAAACAACTCTACTCCCAAAGCAATGTCTGATGCGTCTGTGTGTATATAAAACGGCTCTGAAAAATTAGGATGAGCTAATATAACTGTGTTTAAAAATTTATTTTTTATCAGCTCGAATATATTTTGCTCTTTTAAATTCCACCGCCATCGATTGTCTTTATTTCATAAATGTCCCAATTGTACTGTTAAATATGAATATTTGTCTACAAATTGCCTATAATAATTGCACAAGCCTAAAAAACTTTGCAACTGTTTCACATTTTTTGGTATCGGAAAATTTTGTATTATTTCTACCTTCTTAGGGTCTGTACTGATACCCCTTGCTGAAATTATATGTCCTAAAAAATTAACTTGTTCTTTCAAAAATTCTGACTTCTTAAATTTAACGGTTATGCCATACTCATGCAGTCTACTTAGTACCCTATCTAACCTTTCACAGTGTGTATCAATGTCTGGTGATGTAATTACTATATCATCTACATAAACGGTTGTGAATTCCAAAATCTCTCTCCCTAGCACATAATCCAGGCATTTGATAAAAATTGAAACACTTACATTTAGTCCAAATGGTAGTCGGCGAAATTGGTAATTCCTACCGTTGTATAGAAATGCCACATACTGCCGAGACTCCTCTTCCAGCTCTATCTGCCAGTAGCCTGCAGTCAAGTCTAAGGTGGTGATGTATTTGGTCCCACTAAAACGTTGCAGAATTTCGCTTACTGGTTCCGGTGATTCTCTGTCTGGAACAATTATTCTGTTTACTTGTCTTGCGTCTAAACATAATCTTATCGATAAATCTTTCTTTGTCACCACTACTAAAGGGTTGGAATATGGTGATGTAGATTTTTCTATTATACCTTCCCTCAACATTTTATTTATTTCCTTCTGTACTAAACCCCTCTTGGAGTATGGTACCGGATAGGTTTTAGGTGCAAAGGGTGTTTTTTCTTTAACGACTAATTTACCTTTAAAATTCTTTACTAAACCGGGTTCATCTGAAAAAACTGATTTATTTTTGTTTATTATTAGTACTATTTTCTCCCTGTCTTGATAGCTAAATTCCCCCTCTTGATATAGGATTTTATTCATTTTCTCCTCCCAATTATTTTCATTGTCAAATAACTCATTATTATTTACTCTCAAGTTACAATAATTTATCATTAAGGGTCTACACTCGTTTATATCATTGTCAGAAATTAACATTCCCTTACTAATTATTTTTAAAGCTTTCATTCCTACAGTTTTCTTTTGTATGAATGGTATTTCGAATATACTATTATTATTGTTTAATTTCATAGTCTGTGTGTAATAGTTTAACTCTACCTTGAAATTATTTAAAAAATCATTACCTATTATAGCTCCCATATTTAGTCCTGGAATAACTAAGAAAGGTACATTTATTGTGTTCTCATTTATTTTTAATTGTAGCATTATTTGTTTAGTTACTTTTTTACTGCGAACACCCGTTACTCCTACAACACTAATTCCCAGTACTGGTAATTGTGGAATTGTTTCTGTAGTCTGATTTTTGATTTTTTCAAACATTCTATCGTCTATAGCAGTCAGTTCACTCCCTGAATCTACTAGAAAAATATATTTAGAATTAAATACTTCGGCTTCAAATTCTGCCATCCCGAAAGCATTATTACTCTCACCCGCTTCTTCGTCAGATAAATCATTATGTATATTGGTAATTAGTGACCCTATTGTCATGTGATTACTAGACGGCTGGGGGCTTTCTTTTTCAACCGCCCTTATTAGTTTAACGGATGTGAAGGTGGTGGTTCACTGTAAACCCCCCTACTGTTTTGATTATGAGCTGGTACTTCCACGCCCCGAGTTTCGTTTGGGTTACTAACATATCCCCCTCTACCTCTATGACTAAAATTTCCTGATACTCCCCGATTACTAGTAAAGCCTCTCTCTCTATGATTCCCTCTAAATTGATCGCAACCCCTATTATAATTCTCCACTCTCCCTTGGGCACTACTCCTCGGACCCTTACACCGGTAACATTGATTCCGCGACCCATTATAATTACTGGCTCCACAACTAGGGTTTGGACATAACCACGCCCCCTCCCCTGATCTACTCACATTACTAATAAAATGGTCTGGTTGTCTTATTTCAGTATTTGTTTGGTTCGATTCACTAACTCTAAATTGATACTTATTATCCTCTTCCTCTTTCATACTCTGGTATGCTTCTAATATTTTCTCTAATTCTGCGATATTAGCAAAATCCCGGGTTCTGATTGTGGACCGTATGTCCTTGGGTAAATGTTTACTGATGTACCTTATAAAAGATGAAAGAGGCATTGGTGGTTCTAAATATTTAACTTGACTATATAGTCTTGTCACATACGATGTAATACTCATGTGCTTAATATTAAAATTGCCCCATCCCATTATGATACTACGTAACCCCTCTTGTTTCTCCTCTGACCAGTACTTATTTCTAAACGCTTGCTCAAACTCATTAAAATCTACCCAGTTATCGTTATGAGCATCCGCCCATATTTTAGCATCCCCTTTAAAGTACTTTAAAATTCTTACTAACTTAATCTCCCAACTTTCTTGGTTATATTTATTAAAACTTTTTATAGAGTTCAAAAATTGTATGGGGTTCACTCCCCTACTTTCATTACTAAAATATCCCAATTCTACTTCCACATTCACTCTCTCACTCACATTACTTAATTTCTGGTTAATGGTTACATTCAAGTCTTCTCTGACTTTAACTATTTCACGCTCATGTTCTGCTTGTTTATTTTTTAAACTAGTTACATTAATCTTAATTGCATCAACTTGTTCAAAGTTACTTCTGAATTCATCATTTATACTTTCTTGTATTTCACTTGTTCGTTTGATTTGTTCACACTCATTAATTATACATTGAACATTACAGTCAATTTTGTCATTTTGCTTTTTAAATTTATCATTAAATTTACTTGTCAACGTGTCCAATTTTTACTTTTTACTTGTCTCTAACATTTTCTCTTTTTGTTTTTCGTTAATTATTTTTATATCATTTTTCATCTCAGTTTGTATCTTATTGATATCACTAGTCAGCTCATCTTTCACTCCAACAATAACCTCATTCATACTTTCCAAACGGCTATTCATGTTTATTTCACTCGCTCTCAATTCGCTCCTCACATTTATGAACTCGTTATTTAAATCAGTCAGTTTAACATTTATAGTATTTACTTCTGATTTGATCTCAGTTTTTAAGTTATTATTTTCTGATTTGATCTCAGCTTTCATTCCTGACATCATCTCCATTATTAACGCTAACTGATTAAATATATTTACATTATCGCTTACTTTTGCGTCTACTGTCTCAATCGTTAATTCGTGTGTTGTATTGTCTATACTTTCGTTAATATTTGTCGATATTAAATTGTCTTGCGTAACATTGAAAATTGACCCCTCCACAACATCTTCACATAAATTTACACTCTCGCTTTTCTCTGCCATTTTTCGATCAGTTTGAAAATTTTACTTAATTTACAATGTCCATGTTAAACGGGCGCCAATTAAAGCATTACGAGCTTTAAATAAATTATTAAATACTGAAATTTGTCACTTACCAGTTACAATTATTTACCAGGGTGTCGTCTGATGTACTTAGGCAGAGAAAAACAGGCAATGCAATGACAAACACACATTGATGTGGTTAATTGACACTTTTTATTAACTTTTAATTTTTTAATATTAATTACTAAATTTTAACTCCCTCTTCATCAATTTCTTTTATATTACATCGTTAATAATTATTGGAATATCAGTTCAATTCTGATTTACTAGCTATTCATTCGAAAAACTTGGCTTGAAACATTGATACTCGTTATACATGAAATAAAAATAGTTGTGATACTTATGACTAAGCGCTTATATCCTAACCATGGTATCTAAATTATGAAAGCGACCCATATTGCTCTCTCTCTCTCTCTCTCATACTATAAAATTCCCCATAATTTAGTTATAACCCCTTTTTTATAAATTTGAAAAATAACTGAAATTAGATTTGAGTCGACTACTTAACCAGCGTCCTTCTGCTGATCACGTGTGGCGTCGCGCATGTATATGAATGTCCTGTTTATTTGTCACATTTTTCACTTTTGCTGTTCACTCCGCTAACTTCGTTTAAACTGTCGGATTTAACTGTTTATCTTCAAATTTACTGTTACACTTTAGAATATGTTAAAATGCACAATTTAAGGTTCGCGAACTGCAAACCTTGCCCCGGCCGGGAACGGGTGATTTCGTCGACTGACGACGCTACAAGTGCGTTGGTCAAAAAACATTTCCGCCAGCTTGTGCTGTGATTGGCTGCGGCATCTTACATGGCTGGTTCCGGTGATCGACTTTGGTGTCGAGAGTACAGATAGCGGCACACGTGCGCACACGCACTGCCACATTCCATTGTAGTTGAGCGTTATTCACCAAGTTTTTTGTTACTCCTCCCCAACGGAGGATACACGCATGTGCGCACAAGCTGACATTCCACGGTGTTATCGTTGTGTGCTAGGTACGGACCGGTACAGGATTGTATACAGGGTGTCCAATCACGTGTTAGTGGTCTCGGTGGCCGCAAAGGGTGTCCAAACCGATTATTTCCTAATAGTTGATATTAAATGAAATAAAAAACATACCTCCTTCAAAATTGTCCCATTACAAGTGAACCGCCAACAGTTAGAATCAAATAAATAGTTAAGAAGGAAATTAATTCCTGATATTATTTTAATCACTCAATTTAAATTCAGTCAAAATTTAATTATTTGATTATTCAAATAACTTATTTTTATGGAATACTAACCAGAAATTCCATAATGGCGCCCAAGTACAATTCAAATATGCTCACTTAAACAATAACAGTGCAGTCATACTGTTTTATGAAAACTTAACAGTTTACAAACAAACTGAGACCAACTGAACTTCTAGTACGACACTAAAGGTTCGTGTAGGTTTGAATTATATAAATAACTTTGTCAAAACTACACATTAACATACACAGACGATATAATTCAACGTAAGTGCGAACGAACTTCAAGAGGTCTACAAAGCTGTTTACATTCAACTAACGGGGATTACAAACATTAATTAATCAAATATAAATAAACAACAATTATTTAAACCGAACCAATTAAATAATTTATTATTAATTTAAAAAAAAATTTAACGAAATAGTGTTAATTCAAAGACAAACCAAAGTGAAATATAAATCAAAGATCGTATAGAATCGATTAATCATAAAGTGGCGACCAACTAGTGCGGCTTTAAATAGACAGGAGAATATTATATTTTATTTCAATTATCCTAATTTAGTCCGGCATTTACAGTAAGACAACCATGCCTAACCCACACAGTACTAGATCGAAGTCCAGACAAAGAGAAAACGGACAAACAGACACCGAAACGAACATGAAGGTATAGGAAGAACAACCAACGTCTGAAATGGAAGTTACAACAGATGGTACCCTGGAAAATGAACCAGAAGAAAACCAACCTGAGAAGCCCACGCAGTCAATCGACGCGAGTCTACAGGAAATAATGAGGGCAATAATGAATAGTAATAAAACATTGAAGGAGAATTGGGTAAGAAAATAGACGAAACCAATAAGAAAATCGAAGATAACAATAATAATAATAATAAAAACATGGAAACTTTAAAAGCTGATTTAAAGGAAGAATTGGGTAAGAAAATAGACGTCACTAAGCGAATAGAAGAAAACAACGAAAAAATCAACACGAAGATAGACAGGGAGATAACGGGAATTAGAAGAGAAATAGCAGAAGTCCAAGAGAAGTGTGAGCAATACCACCAGGAATTAACACAAACTAGAGAAGAGATAGATGGGCGAATTAACAACCTCGAAGAAAATACAGAAGTTAAACTGGACTCTCTAAAAAGAACGACTCAAGAGGAAATATACCAAGTTCGGGAGGAGAGTAAGAAAGCGCAAGAGGAGATCCTACAAGATGTCAGTGACAGAGTACAGAGAACATTCCAGGTAGCAAACGAATCAACAATAATAAAACCAACATAGAAGAAATCCGTCAGCGAGAGCGCGAATTACAAACCAAAGTAGATTCATGGCAGGACCGACCAATCTAGAGCACTCACATATGCCACGGTGACAACCGAGAAGTCATCAACTTTAAAAACTACAGACGCAACCCGATGGAGTTCCTGGAACGAATGGAAGAAACCATTGAGAAAACAAGAGAGACCAGATGGAAAGTTAAACGGGGAATGATAGACGAAATGTTCAAGGAGACGTACGATAATTGGTGGACAGCAGTACGACCCGACATCCCAGACTTAAGCGAATTTAGAAAACAATTCAAGGAAAAGTACTGGTCAGAGTCAACACAGAACCGTATCCGCATGAATTTATCCAACGGGAAGTATGACGCTTCCAAAGGACAATCGCCGACATCATACTTTTTAGGAAAAATATGTCTAGCACGAAAATTAACACCACAAATTCCAGAGGAGTGTCTGGTAGAACAACTATCCCGACATTATAACAAAGAGATAGAGAACTCCAGCCGATATAATCAATTTAAGAAGATCCAGAATCTGGCAAGCTTATTGGAGACTTGCGAGCAGACAGGACAGTACCGTGATTATCAGATGACTAATTATAAATCAGACAATCACACTAATTATAACACACAGAATAACAGGGACAATGGGAACTATGATCGACCTAATAGAACAAATAATAATAATAATTCGCCACCGAATAACCACAATAACTATAATAGAGGTCCAAACAACAATAATCATCCGGGACCAAATAATTATAATTATAGGGGAAATAATTATAACCAGCGGGGTAACCAAGGAGGAGGAGATAGGAGAGATCAGAATTATAGACCCCAGGTGAATTATACCGTGGCTAACAACCAGCGACAGTATCACTCTAGATCACCAACACACAATAATTACCACAAGCAAGCGAGGAATAACAACCGATCTTATGGAGGAGACAATGGACCGGTGAACAGCGATCCTGATACTAGACAGGAGACACAGACCAACCAACAAATAAACGTACCGAGGGAACGAACTAGCGAGGTAACCCCTCATTTAAACTGAATGCGGCAGTGAAAACTAGAGACAGCCCGTCACTGAACCAGTCCTATGGGGAAATGAGACGAATAACACAAAACATTACTGACCAAACAATAACCATAATTACCAACCATTATCTCAAGGACATTAGTGAAGAATTTCTAAATTTCTAAATTTAGCATACCACAACACTATTGAAGATACACCATACACCGTGATGTTTGAAAAACCTCCACCTAGAGAGATAAATGACATCATCAATTTCCCCAACAACCCAACTTATCAATTCGAGAGAGCCAAATTTTACAACAGGATATTAGAAAAAACGGAATTACAAAAGAAAAAATACTTAAAGAACCAACCAAAAGTCATTAAATATCATGTAGGAGAGAAAGTGGTAGTGAGGAACAGAGAATTATCAAGTACTGTGCAAGGTATAACCAAGAAACTATTAATATTATATACTGGACCATATCTGATCACCAAGGACAATGACAACAATACCTATGAGTTAACAAACCCTGTCAACAATAAAATTAAGGGTACGTATAACCAAGCTTCATTAAGGAGATATCATGAACAATCCAACTAATATAATATATATAAAAAATAATAATAATAATAATATTTATTACCAATTTTCTTTTACACATAATAAAAATTATACAATAAAGGACCTATAGGGGGCATAAATGCCCGTACATAGGTTGGTCCTTAGAATTAATATTTATATACTTAATACTAATTGTGAGTTTTACCTCACCGATCATAGTAATATATTAAAAAATAAATTATTTTTCAATTTTAACAAAATTTTAGTATGTACTATAATACAATTCAATAAATAAATGAAAAAAAGAGAAAAAAGGTCCATATCATAATAGACTGTTTTTTTGATTATTCAATAACAATGTTCCTAATTTTTTCTTTGATTTTTTTTTAAGCACTTTTATATTTACACTTAGATTTTTCAGTTCATTAGGTAATTCATTAAAATATTTTATGGCATAATACACATAGCTTCTTTGCCCAATACTTAATAGGTGTCGCGGCAATATAATACTTTTATACCGTGTGTTGATTCGATTTTGTAAAAACTCACTTTTTAGATCATTGTATTGATAAACTATAGAATTCACTACAAACACCTGTTTAATCTTTAATGGTTTATTCGAATCTTGTTCATTGACTCCAATAATTTTAAGAATACACTTTTGCAGCCGATCCAATGCGTCTAGAGATGATTTATATAGACCCCCCCCCCCAGCCTATGATAGCATACCCTGCCACACTATGGAATAGTCCATAGTATATTTGTAGTAATTGCTTTTTTGATAAAATTTGTTTAAGTCTGTAAAAAACGTAGACTAAGTATTTGGTTTTTTTTTACAATGTTAGCCACATGTACATCCCACTTCATGTTAAAGTCATATGTTATTCCTAGATATTTACTAGTTTTAACTCTTTTCAATTTTTGACCATTTATCTTAATTTCAAAGTCATGCGGAACAGAGTCTCTATAATTTCCAAAAGTGATAAAAACAGACTTGCTTATGTTGAGTACTAGATTACTGTGATAGAGCCAAGAGTATATAATATCTAATTTAGTTGACATATCTGTTGCAAGTTCAGGCCATGCTTTGCTTTCATTGGTACTGCTGTATCATCAGCATATGCTATTAATACATCTTGTAACACTAGTAAGTCATTGATATATAAAATAAACAATAAAGGTCCTAATATAGAGCCCTGGGGCACTCCAACATTTGTTTTAATAGGCTGACTTCTAGTCCCATTCACCTTTACAACTTGTGTCCTGTCATGTAAATAACTGGCTATCAGGGATAAGCTTACACCTCTTATTTCCATATTCTGTAATTTGGATATAAGTATGCCATGATCGACAGTGTCAAAAGCTTTGGAGTAGTCCAAAAAAGTTACAACAGTTGGTATGCTAATACTTAGATTTTCATAAATAAATTTGCTAAGTAGGGCTATAGCATCATCTGTACCTTTCTTCTTGAGAAAGCCAAATTGTTTAGCACTTAACAGGTTATGTTTCTTTACAAATTTAAATAATCTGGTAAATATAATTTTTTCAAAAATCTTAGCTAAATTTGATATCAGTGTGATCGGTCGATAATTGTTAACCAAACTTTTTATACCTTCCTTGTACATAGGACAAATTACAGCTTTCTTAAATTGATATGGACATGTACCTTGTATCATAGCAGTATTAATAATGTGAGTCAAAGCAGGAGTTATGAACGGAGCAGCTAGCTTAACTGTATAGGCATGAATTTCATCACACCCACCAGGTTTATTTTTGAGTTCACGAATAGTTTGGTAAACTTCTGACTCATTTGTTGGTGTTAGAAACATAGTATGCTGATTAATTGATATATCTGGTATTTCATGCTGCAGAATAGGAGGAGTTGCACTTTAATTCAGCCTAGATACTATTGTGCTGAAAAATTCATTAAAATAATTAGCCTTTGTCCAATCATTGCTGTTTATTTCTTTTATGAATTTGCTAACTGCTATAATTTTTTATTGTTCGACTAAGCTTTTCGTCATTACTGACATCTTCAGGTCTTAAACAACGTCTATCAACTGTACGTTGTAGGCTTTTATACTTTAGGCCCCTCCCCTTATGTCATCGCCCCTTTTGTCAGTAATGACAAAAAGCTTAGTCGAACAATAAAAAATTATAGCAGTTAGCAAATTCATAAAAGAAATAGTAAGGATGGCTGCTAATTTAAACAATACGAACATTGCTGTTTAGTTTATTATTAATCAAAATATCATTTATTTGTCTATTTTTTGAATTATGATCCAATTTTAGATGAACATATCTCCACATTTTTTTAGAATCAGCGTTTTGTAGTTGTTTTTCTTCATGCCTATTTTTAGCAGCCCTAAGTAATGATTTAAGTCGTTTTTCGTAATTTAAGTACAGCTCTTTTTTTAGCAAGTCGTCTTGACTATTCTTCCAGGCTTTATATAATTTGTTTTTGTTATTTACTGAATTAATGAGAGCAGGGGTAATCCAGGTCTTTCTTGGTTTTTGAATTTTTGGCTTAGTTTTGTGTGAAAGTTCATTGATAGTTTGAATCTTGTTTATTAGCAATTCTAATGCTTCATTGTTATTTGGTGTATTACAGACTTGTTGCCATTGTTCTGAAGCACACAGCTCCAAAAATATTTTTTTGTTTATTTCAAAAGATACTGTAAGTTTGCATTTTATGTTGTTTCCATGTAGTGATATTAAAACGGGGTAGTGGTCTGTGATTGAGTCAATTAATTTACCAGATTTTGCTGTGTATATTCCTTTCATGAAAATATGGTCAATGCAAGTTCCATCTTTATAATTCTTTATAGGATGAGTACAAGTATTTATCATTGATTCATAACCATTTTGCAGTAATTGGTAGAAATAATCCTCAGTTTTTTCATTAAACTCAATGAGATCTAAGTTAACATCACCCAAAATCATGTGGTTTGCAACAGTTTTGTTACTTAAGATAAATTTTTCATAATCTTTAATGAATTTGTCAATCTCATAATCATGACAACGATATAGTCCAGAAATTTTGAAAATACTTTTATTTGGTAATTCTATGAGCAGACTAGTGATTTTTAAATCATTAAATTGTTCATTAATGGTTTGATACTGTAGGTTACTTTTTACATAAATAATCACTCCATCTACTTTATTTATTCTGCTGTTATTTTTAAAATGTGTATAACCTGTTATATTTATAAGCTTGATATTATCCATGAGCCAAGCTTCAGTGGATATTATCACATCTGGTTTATGTTCAAAAGAACTTAACATAGTTTCAAGTTTTAATATATTTTTCTGTATACTTCTGATGTTGACATGTAGGGTCAGAAGCTCAGAGTCACAAAAAATGGGGTTGAGATTTATCTTTTCTGTACTATTAAAAATTAATTCATCATTAAGGTTATAGTCTTGTATTTCCACAAAAAATTTATTTATAGGTTAGTTTTGATTTTTGATTTTTCTTTTTTCCTTTTAAATACAAAATTTTATCTAATCAACTAGTTGTAGGCCTAACGTAATTAAATGGAGGTTCTGGTTTCCAGGGGTAGTTTGTATCACAAATATACTGCTCCCATCTTACTTTAAAACTTTCACAGTTTTGAATATCATTTGCAGAATGATCTATGGATCTTTTTTTAGTTAAGTATTTGTTAGCATTAATACAATTAATATATTTATTTATATCAGAGGTACATACTGTAGCATCATGGTTACCTGAACATTTGTAGCATGATTGTTGTCTTTTAAAAGTGTCTTTGCACTTTCTCAATGAATGGTTATACCCACAACAGTTTTTACAACATTTGATATTAAAATTGTCATACACTCTGCAGTTTTCATATCCAATAAAAACAGATTTATTCTTCATTATCTTGGCATATGCATCAGAGGTTACTTCTGCTAGCGCAGCATGATTATTGTTTCTCTGTTTGTATTTGTGTACAATGTTTACACTATTTGATGGTTAACAAATAAAATGAGATAATAATTAAATGACTAACAAGAAGAATGATAAATGAAACAATTACTTAAATGAATGAATAATATAAAGGAAAACCAACATAGAAATGTTACAAACTATTATATAAACAATGTTATGAATGAATTATAATGAAAATGAAGAAGAATAGAAAACTACAGTATAATGTGATGATGAATTTATAAATATAACTGCATAATTAAATGGTGATGAAAATAAATGTGAAAATAAAAATATGTATAATAACTAAAACATCTAATACAGTATTGATGAACAACAACAAAAGCTTATGATAATACAGCATTTATGTCGAGTGATGTTAACCAATTACCTAAGAAGAAAAATATGTAAAATGAACTGATAAAGCATCAGAAGTGAGATAGTAATGGAATTTATGTAATGGAACCTCTAATCCCTTGAGTATTCTAATAAATGAATATAATGTTTTATAATGAAATATGAATAATATATTATGTCTTATGTGTTGTGATAGTGCAACTATTGTTAAGTACAACTTTTTATTGTCTCAGACAGGGATGAAGATTCTCTGATCTGTGAGTGTATAGTTAAGGAACAGCGGAGAATGGATGCCAGTGAGAGCCCCTCTGACTCTGAACCAACTATAAATGTTAGGGAAAAATGTTAGGGAATAATAATATTTCAAGGATTAAATAAACAACATCGAGGTAAATGAAGGAGAAAAGGAGAATTGTTATAAGGATTAAGATGCGTTTAATGAGAAGGAGAAATGTATTACTACAGGAGAACAGGGAAATTATTGTGATGCGAACAAAAGTATAAATAAACAAATAACCAAGAAAATGAAAAATCGACAACAACTATTGGTGAGCTAAATAAATGAGACTAATGAAGAACATAGTCAAGAACAATACACAACAAACCATTGAGTTAGATAAAGAAGAAAGCAAGAGTTTTATAGATAATTGAACCAAATTAAAATGACAATTTCATCAAACCAAGGAACTTGTTTTTCTCAAATTATCAATTTTGAGAGGGGAGCATATGTAATATCACAAAATGTTCCATAATATTAAAAACACCAGAAGAGTGAATGATACTAAATAAATATAAGTAAGAACCAAGTGTAGGTAACAAGGAAGAATGTAACAGTTAAAATTATAAACCATTAAAGAAAGAAAGGAGATAAGACCTTCAAGTGAACAGTGGTAAATCCACTATCTGCATAATATGACACTACAACATAAACAGACAAACTGACAGAGACGAATTGACAAGACAAGTTTCTCAAATAGACTGTTAAGTGAGCTTAGTAAAACCTTAAATAAACCAAGCCAAATAAAATAAATACTAAATATCACTATAATATTGACGACTCGGAACACAAAGTTTTTTATAAGCAAAAACGTAAAGTTTTACCTTACAGCCTAAACCGGCTTTCACCTATAGAAGGCTTCATCAGAGGCTGTCGTTAGTAGCGCTGCTCGTCTTGTTGTTGGCGACGAGAAAGTGTTTCGAAAGATTGAAGCTGTGTGTGTGTGTGGTGAGATGTGTTCGAATAATGCGTGCGATTTGAATTGTGTCTGTTCGTTTAGGATGTCGTTTTTATTTGTTTTTGTGTGTTTGTATATTTCTAATTGTTCTAGAGTGTCTAGTTTTCGGCCTTTTGTGTGTACGTGTAGTATGTTCATGTTATTGTCGATGTTTTTATATGTGTGGTTTGCTTCAATGAGGTGGTTTGCGAAGGTAGATTCTGTAGTGGTGTGGAGTGCTTTAGTGTGTTCAATGTATCTCTGTTTGAAGCTACGTCCTGTCTGGCCTATGTAGAATTTACTGCAATTTGAACAATTTAGTTTATATACACCGGGTAGATCGAATTTGTTTTGTGCTTTGGGCATGCGTTTTGTTCTCGTCGCCAACAACAAGACGAGCAGCGCTACTAACGACAGCCTCTGATGAAGCCTTCTATAGGTGAAAGCCGGTTTAGGCTGTAAGGTAAAACTTTACGTTTTTGCTTATAAAAAACTTTGTGTTCCGAGTCGTCAATATTATAGTGATATTTAGTTAAGTAACGGACACGTCATGGACAACGAAATCCAAAAATAAATACGATAAAAGATGACAAGAATGATATTTGCAACATGTATTATTATTAGAAACAGCACATTAACTGAATAATGTCAAAGTACTGATGTGAAGGACAAATATAAAGAAAGATATTATTGTTAACCATGAACTATGAAAAATAATAAGAGAACCAATTGTATAAGTTATAATAATGAAATGAGCTAATGGTAACGCTCAATGTAACCACTAAATGTATCTAGATAATGTTATAAGAAGATAAAATATGTAAAGAGAAGTACTATTAGTCAAGGAACAAAACCTTGTAATGAAATAATAACAAACCAATGATGACACAAATAAATCATGAAAATAAGAATCATGTAGAGACCCTACAAAACATAGTGAGATAGAATAAAATTAATAACAATAAAGGTGTAAATCACCCTACTATGAGTAAGGTTATAAGTATAAGAAATAAGAAAAAATGCTGAAATACGAATAGTCAAATAAGGAAGTTTATAATCAATAATCAACAAAAATGTGCTAATAATTAATATTGTTCAGCTGGATACAGCAATTATAAATAATAATGTGTTCATTTCAATCAAATAATTATGTTCAGAATAGAAATTAAGGATAGTTAAACAAATAATAAGAAAAAAGTTAAAAGTCGGATCTGCAACGTTTAGCAGATGACGCCTGCAAACAATGCATTATTTAGAATAGGCTATTATTAAAATAGAAATTGTTAATGAAAACTATAACCAAACTGGCATCAAGTCATGTCAAAATAAAGAGAAAGAAACAAGCTATACAATGCTAATAGTAGAACCTAATTTGTACTTGTAATATCTGAGATATAAACGTTTGCATCATAAATTTTGTGAATTTCGAATAAATACAAGAAATAATATCAAAAACGACACTGATTCTTCCAATACAATTATGTAATGGCTATAAATAGAATTACTTCAAAATGACATCATTTTCAACCAATCAGGAACTACCTTAGAAAGCAGTCAACACCGCCTAGCGGGGATCTAAAAAAAGTATATATACGAATGCCCATGTAAACAAAACACATTTTGTCGATTTCCACTCAGCCAGCAACTACGTATCCAGACCAAAATTATCATCAAAATTTTATAATCAACAAGAAGGAAGAAGTTTAAATATAGTAAAGTGCATCGAAAACAGTAGTGATACCTTTACTAGAAGTGTGATTTAAGAGAACGAGGTTAGGTACATTACCTAACCAAGTAATTTATTAGTCAAGAAGAAAATATAATCGTTCATACGCATAAACAGTGCAGTGAAATCACAATCAGTGTACCAGATCGTGAAGTGTGTTAATAAATAATCCATGAGATTATAATTCAGGGAGTACTGTGCCTTATATTTACCTTGTTTAAGAATAAGCTGTTAGCAGAATAGCACATAATACACCTGTATATTAACGCAAAAAAAAACAATAATATAAATACTAAGCACTGTTTTTATTTTATTTAGAGGAATTACAATATTCCGAACATAAGAATTCATGTAATAGCATTACCGTAACTAACCTAAAATGTGTCAAGGTTAAACGAACTTTTTGTCAACTGATTTCAATGATTAAAGGTGTCTAACCTATTAATTTAAAGTCTTGTAATAGCATTGTATCGCAAGGCATTGGCGTTTTATCCTGTAACTTAAAAGAAGTCACTCTTGAGGTATCAAATATTTGTAAACAAACAATCGATTATTGTTAGAGTTGTCATTGCAAACCAACTGAATTAAAAAAGTTGAAAGCCGGATGATTTGTAATCCGTTAGCAATATTAATCTGAAACAAGTACATAGTGAGTAATAAACAAATGAATTGTGAACTAACAAACATTGTCAGCAATTATTTAAACAAGTGATTAATTCTTTTTTACCAGTTAATGAGTTGCGAATTCAAAGCAAGCAACCAGTTAAGTTGACTACTATTCAGTGAACCGCCAACAGTTAGAATCAAATAAATAGTTAAGAAGGAAATTAATTCCTGATATTATTTTAATCACTCAATTTAAATTCAGTCAAAATTCAGGTAAAATTCAAATATGCTCACTTAAACAATAACAGTGCAGTCATACTGTTTTATGAAAACTTAACAGTTTACAAACAAACTGAGACCAACTGAACTTCTAGTACGACACTAAAGGTTCGTGTAGGTTTGAATTATATAAATAACTTTGTCAAAACTACACATTAACATACACAGACGATATAATTCAACGTAAGTGCGAACGAGCTTCAAGAGGTCTACAAAGCTGTTTACATTCAACTAACGGGGATTACAAACATTAATTAATCAAATATAAATAAACAACAATTATTTAAACAAGATATCGTATTTAAACCGAACCAATTAAATAATTTATTATTAATTAAAAAAAAATTAACGAAATAGTGTTAATTCAAAGACAAACCAAAGTGAAATATAAATCAAAGTTCGTATAAAATCGATTAATTATAGTATTGGTATCCGGTATTAGCCACACACATATTAAATTCAACTATAGAGTTGTTTTAAAGTGCTTGCAATTTTACAGATGTTGATTATAATGGATAATTAAAAAAATTAAATCATTTTAAACACTATTAAAGTAGATGTGATTTAAATTTCTGCAGTTTTAATTATATCTGTCAACATCTTTAGTATTTTTTGAATAAAAAAACAAACTGAAGTTTTAATGACTCTAAAGTTAACAAAATTAATTATTAAGATATCTTTATATTACTTTTTTTTTATTAACTTTTTTTGACAAATTTATGATGCTTCCCTTAAAATCTTCTTACATCCCCTTCAAGAGGAACACGTCTCCTAGTTGAGACCCACTGTTTTAGAGCATAATAGACTACAGTTGAATAATAAGTACACGGAAACACAAACTGAGAACTAAAATTACATGACACAGTAAAAAAGTTAACTATTGGCACTAAGTGAAGAATAACTGTACTACATAAAATATAATTTAAAAAATGTATTAAAAGTAATTTAAAATAATACACTTATTTCTGTGCATATGTACAGACATTTCTGTACGCTGTAAAACTTTTACAGTCTAAATTCTCTTTTCTTTTAATATTCTGACATTATAAAAACAAGGCATGAGAGAAATCTTGTTCTCTGGTTGGCCACATGATTTCCATGTGTAAAATGCTCGACAAATAACTATACTAATTCATCTGGTCTTCTTATCAACTGTCTTCTTTTAACACGCTGTTGAGAACATTTATCTGAAAAGCAAAATTTAATTTTATACACTCCACAAAAAAATAAACTTGGTTAAAAGTTAATACCCTTGACAGGGTTTATAATGAATATAGGTTAGGCTGCATTACTTCAGCCACATGATACACAAATAAGCTAATGTAACCATCACTATGACAGATTCATCCAGTTATGTGAGCATGCACATCGATCACTAAACCAGACTACTTCATGAATACCTACATACTTACTGGTTACATGGCACAACATTCAGATTTGTTTGTTTACTGACTTTAGGAGGCCCGAAAAGCACTACCTTACCCATCTACTTTTAACAAAATTTATGTGCCTTTTTCTCAAAACAATGTAATTCCCAAATTTCTACCATATATTGTAAGCTCATACACAATAGTAACTGTTCATATTAAAATAATATCACATGTAGGAGACTGATTTTTAATTAAGAAAGTTGTGTTAGTGGTTATAATCACAAACAGAATTATCACTGTTGCACACCACTATAGAAAAATTATTCCGATTAGTGCTTTCAAGCTTCTGAATTAATAATCTGATTATTTCTGATCTGACGATGAGCTGTGAAGCTTGAAAGCGCTAACCGGAATAATTTTTCTATAGTGGTGTGAAACAGTGATAATTCTGTTTGAGACTGATTTTGTTTGAATATTACAGTATTATATATTTAATTTTTATGCTTTATAGAAAATAAACTTTCATTCACAATAACGTATCATCACATAGGGAACATATTTACTAGTTTTTGCAATATCACTTCATAAAGGTGTGTAAAAAAGTTGCAGCTTTTATCTTTAATAATTCACGAGAAAAGGTACATAACTATAATCTTTATGTACTTCAACTTGACCGTTTTAAGTAATGTAAAAGGTTGATGTCCAAACTACTATGACTCAGAGGGACAAATAAGACTAACTTAACACTTATCTTAAACAATAAGGTTTACAATTTCAAAGTCTGGTTGAATATTATGAAAATAAATCTGCTCTGTGATGGATGCAATCTGTGGTGCCCCAAGATTAATGTAGTGTACATCTCCTTTAATAAACTGTCTTTCATCTACAGTTCAATATACAGAGTCATAATATGAAAGCATTCATTCTATGGTACATTCATGATACTCTGAGAAGTCGTTGTAGATGCTACTCTTAGAAGAGTTTTACTATTTTGCAGTCTGCTTGTCTCAACTCAAGTTTATGATGTACAGGTAACAAGCTTTTGTTAAACGCTATTTTACAAGTTCTTTACAGGAAAGACCAAGAAATATTTTACTCACAGAATAACTGCTTATAGTCAAATGAGAAACCTAATGTTTTGCTGACTGTATCAACATGTTTAATGCATGTGGACATCATCTCAGGTTACATTTTCTCTTTACGCTACGTAAAGATGTTTCACAATATAATACAGAATAGAAACTAGGCTTTAGCCTAGCAGAAATATTGATCACACAGTACATACAAAATCAGATCTGGATCTGGTTTATAATTCTGGGGCTCTACCTTGCCTTATATATGGAGCTCAAACATGGGTGTTATCCCAAAAGAATGAGACGAGGTCAAGGTTCATTCCAAGAATTACCCTGATACAACTCATGTAACTAAGTTGTAGAATTGACTAAGCAATTAAAAAATGTAGTCGTCAAAGCACAGTGTTAGGATACAGGACCAATAGATGGACTAAGTTGATTACAATCTTGGAGGTAACAAGACGAACTGGACAATATGAAAGAACCTTTGTTCAGAAATAGTCTAGTTCAAAACAAATAAAGTGTTGTATGTGTGCCTGAATTATAAAAAATTGATTAGAAACAAAAAATTGTTTTTGTATTATAATAATTCCATAATCCCATATTATGGATTATATTACGCCAGGCTGTTAACAAACACCACTTATGACACAGATCATGATGTTGATCGTAATTGGGTCCTAGTTTCAGTCAGTCAATTTGTGGCATCGTCAAGGAAAACAATGAAAGATACTTGGCTGAATTTTATAAGGGGTACTGGCTGCACCAGTGCTGTATGGTTCTGAAACTTGGATACCTGTGAAGAAACATTTTAGTACAATACCAACATCAGAGATGAGGTTCTTTGGATTTGTTACAGGTTGCTCATGAAGGCACATGCTTTACAGTGAAGATATATAGAGACTTGAGAATATTTAATATCCTTAATCATATTGCAGAAAACAAATAGAGATGGACTGCTGATCTGAATAGGATTCCGGATGGCAGGTTGCCTAAGGACGTGTGGCAATACAAGCCTATTGGGCAAAGAATTATAGGAAGTATTGGTGAAGTGGACATTGTAACGTGATGTTTCCCTCTACATAAAGAATGTACCCTAACCTAACATAAATAATTATATTCTCCTAATAATGAAGAACAGAATAATAATTAAGTAAGGAACCTGTATAATGTAAAAATATGTGTTAAATAGTAGCCTACAGTTGAGATGAACACGAAATAAAATAATAAGACCAAAACACCAAATATGATTATCTGGAACTTGATAATAAATAACTCTAGTAAACTGCATATGTAATGTTGTAAAAAATAGGTGAAAGCCTACACAGCAGAACTTAAATGGTTTACCAATCAGGAAAATTAATAAACTAGATAAAATTTGAAGTAAAAGAAATAAAGAGTCGGAGAATAATCATATCTGAGTGTGAATCAAGTCACTAAAACCATTCAGAGAATGATTAGTATAAAATAAATGAATAATAACAGTTTTAATTGTATATAAAAGTGTTATAATGAAAGTTAGGTTATGCACCATATGTCTATGTTAAAGCAAGACAAAGAAATAAAGAACAAAGTAAGATAAATTGTTTCATGATAAAAAGTATGAACAACAAACAGAATAATAAATAAGACAAGTATAATTAACTATTGATGTTTAGGAACTAAGTAATAATAGTACAGTCGCTGAAGCCGAAAAAAATAGAAATTGCAAATTAACTGGCTTCTACGAGATGTTTTGCATAGGTCTAGATAAAAAGGTAAGAAAGAATTTAAAAAAAAGTTTACAAAAATTCAGTCACAGGTTTTCGAAAAAAGGGAGGGGGAAGGTACAAAAAATTCATTTTTCGTGATTATCTTAAACAATATTAAATTTATGAGAAAAATACAAAATAACAAAAAGAAAGAGCATAAAATTATGCATAAAAAAGGTTATTAGCATTTTTTTATCAGGGTGATACCTTTAGTAGAAAAATGAATTCAAAATTGGCCAAATTTTTCACAAGGTGGATTTTCACATAAATACATGTTTATGTAATAGACATGCAATTTTTCAGGAATATAAGTTTAAAAACTCATTATTATTCATATATGTATATATTATTATGTATAATTTTTACTTATTTATTACTCATTATAATAAAAATGTTATTAAAAAATGCACTTTATAAATACATAAAAAAATAGTTTTTCTTCCAATCATTGAAGATTTTGACAATAAAATAAAACACAGATAAAACAGAATAATTTATAGTTAATAAGAATTGCATAACATTAAATAAAGATCCTACAAACAAATATCAAACACAAATAACATATATACTAAAAAATAGTACCCAAATCATAAATCCTAAAGACTCCTTTAAATATAAAATGGATAATCCTTGTGCACCAAAATTAAATTCTTTAATAAAATTACACAAAATCAATAAACCTATCAGACCTTTAATAAATGCTAGAACCACACCAAATTATAAAATATCAAAATTACTAACACAAATCATAAAACATAAAATTGAACTTCTAGCAAAATACAATATAAAAATATCGGTAAGGCGAACCGAACCATACATGACTTCAGTGTTCTAAGATTTATAATTAAAATCATTTTCGAAATGAAATATTTCGATAGAACCTGCTTCCTTCTTCAGCCTTAACCACAGTACTGTGGCCACTAACGTATACCACCTCACGTTAGCGCACTCGATTTCCACTGATGATGGCTGTCGATGGCACTGCCGAAACGTCTGGTTTTGCAGAAAACATTATACCACGGCCAAACAGCCCAGGAAGGAATTTTAACAACAAACTACTTCTTTGTTGCCGATAACGTACACATATAAGCACATATTAAAAATGATCCCCTCCCCCTTCAACTATGATTTTTATTTATAGAAAATTACCCACTCCCCCTTCAACTACCCTTATATTTATAGATATTTCAGCCTTTCGGTAACTACTTCTTTCTTCAGCCTTACTCACAGTACTGTGATCACTAACATATACCACCTCACGATAATGAACTCTATTTTCACTGATGATGGCAGTCGATAGCACTGCCAAAATGTCTGGTTTTGTAGAAAACATTGGATCAAGCCCAAACAGCCCAGGAAGGAATTTTAACAACAAACTATTTCTTTGTTGCCGATAACATAGTACATGACATATAAATAAAAATTATCCCCACCCCCTTCAACTATCATTTTCATTTATAGAAAATTATCCCCACCCTGTTCAACTAGACTCTTCATTTATAGATATTTCATCTACGTTTCTACAGTGGATTATTATGATCTTCTTATCAGGATACTTTATTTATCAAAGTTAAGTACTTTACTCTTGCTAAAACATAAAATGTTGCAGGTAAACTACCCTTTTCCCATAACCGATCTTCACCAAAATCAATAGGTCTTGAGTTTTCGACAATTCAGGAACGTACACGAAAAAAAAAATTTGATTCTGTTTGAATGTGCTGCAGTTATCGTTCGGCATAGAAAAAATTACCGTTGTTAAAACATAAAGTGTTGCTGGTAAACTACCCCTTTCCCTTAACCGATCTTCACCAAAATGAACAGACCTTGAGTACTTAACAATGCAGGAATGTATGCAAAAAAATATTTGATTCTGTCTGAATGTGCGGGAGTTATCATTCATCATAAGAAAAATTACCCTTGTTAAAACATAAACCGTTGCAGGTAAACTACCACTTTCCCTTAACCGATCTTCACCAAAAACAATAGGTACTCTAATAATAGAATAATAACAATAGGAAATAGTACTCTACAATTCAGGGCTGTATGCAAAAAATTATTTGATTCTGTGTGAATTTGCGGCTCTTATCGTTTGCCATAAAAAAATCTACACATAGACACACAGACAGACACTTTTCAAAAAATGACTTTTTTTCATGTTTTGATGGTAGTACAATCAGAATCTGCTGTTATCTTGAACACGATTTTTTTCGCCATCACCATACTTCCATTTCCTTATGGAACATGGAAGTAAAATAGTATCGAACTCATGGAACATTCAGTATCGAACTGCGTTAATTCAATATCTGTATGGCGCATGTACCAGCTGTCCTCAATTCTTCAACTTTCAGGGTCTTGTTATTTTTATGCCCATGCACGGATATAAATTCTCACTATGTAGAAGAGAAATCTCAAATATTGTAGTTTTATGTACAATAGTTACATATTAATATTTTTTTTTTTAGTTTTTAACTATTAATATTAATATGCACAATGGACATATTTTTACATTTATTAAGAAAAGTTACATTTATTTAAATTTAACTAAATGTTAACAATTCTTTACACCGCAGTCATATAGAAGACACTTTGACCAATACGTGTTCATAATTTTGTTAAAAAATATTTATTTTGAAAATTTCTGTAGAATTTTAAATTAAGAAAATGATGTATACTTGCGAACTCAAAAAAATGATAAATTTTAAAACTCGCTCATTTTATGCCAATAAATCAATACTAATTTTTATTATTTTTTTCAAATACCTATATATGTAAAGTTCATATTGTGAAGTTTTTTTTTTTAAATGTAAATATGAGATATATCGTTCTATTGATAAATTAAATTGCACTGAATCTAAAGTTACTGTCCATTTTATTTACTGAATTCTTCGGGCGCCATCTTGCGTACTGCAAGAAATGAATTATTTTACAAATATATATATACTTACCATTTTCTCGGGTTCTTTTCGGCGAACAGGAGATCAGAATGGTTTATTTGCAATGACTACTTCGATCTACTATATTCAAACAAACTTGTGTTTATTCATGATTTAGTTTTACTGTTGCATATTAACGACAATGTCAAAATTACTCCTCCCATCTTTTACACTTTTACTATTTTAACATTGACAGTGTACATGCTTTATTCTGACTACCACTTTCAAGATATTATTGATAATTAAACTGTTGAACACTAAAACAAATGCTGTAAAGAAATAATACTAAACTAACTTCTCTTAACATAAACCTTTGTAATTACGTAATTCAAACTCACTCATACACACTCACACATTTTCACATTAGACAAGTTATATTCCCATTAGAGCTCATATTTTAAATTAACTTTCCCCCTCTGTTCTTGTACTGTATGAAAATAATAAAACTTGTTAATTTACTTTCCTGTTATTACGTTGAAGGTACCCTCCTACAATGTCTTCTCGTATACACGCACTGATTTATTGCCGAACTGTTATATGATTATTTATTTATTATTTTCTCACTGTATCCACTCGGTTTCAAAAATACTGTTTTAGATGATCAAATATCAAAATTTTTTACATTTTTTTATGTTGCGGGCGCCCGCTATTTACGTTTTGAAACTTTTATGTACCACTCGCGAGTGATGGTGGAGTTAGAGTGGGAATAAGCCACCGGCGCTTTTTCTTGAAGTCGCCGTGGTTGTACGACCAACTCTTATTGTTCTTAGTTTGTATCACTACGCCAGCAGACTGTTGTTCATTTACATACCCGAATTCCACAGCAAGGATAGGCTCTGACGTATATACTGACGTCAGATGGTCTGATGTGGTTACATAATTTGTTGACTGGTTTTGTATGTCATTGTCTGACCTTGGCACAGTTCCGTCGGTTATTTCACAATTTTTATAAACATTACTGAATAACAGTCACGTATAATATCACCAGCAGTGCTGCCACCATCGCTATCTTTTCTACCACTGAATTTACCTTTGTTTATAAATTTTGTCCCTATCATCAAAAAATGTTATTTGTTTTATAAAAAAAATATACAAATTGCTTTATTACCCCAAAAATAGGCCCGTTACAATACCCCCTCAATGAGATATTTTATGCTGGAGCATAAAAAATCTCATTGACACATTCATACTTGCTAGAGGGATCAGCCAGTATATGTCGCCACAACCCCCTTTACGGTTTACAAAAATATAATCAACTCACCCTTGGTCTGGTGACTGTGACCGCACCTGAATGACAATACTGGACTTCTCTCTCGAGATCCCAACACCGTAGAGTCAGACAGATACTTAACGTCCCTGCTCTGACGTACTGGCCAGCTCAGGACCGCCGCCACAGCATCACCAAACACTGAAACAACAAATCAAATATCAAATAGTGGCCTTACACAACACCATATCCCCAACTGATCTGTTTCCCCCTAGCGGTGCTGGTTTGCGCTAAGAAGCACTGGTTTTGTTTTTTACCTATTTCTAACATATATATCAAAATATCTAATAGTAACAAGATACCCATTTTAAAATTCCATCATCCCATTCTATCTACTTTCTCTTATTAACTTTTATCCCAAAATTCAAAATCATTGCCCTGATTCCCATCAGAATTTAAATAAACAGACGATTGACTCATAAACATTTCCCATTACCATATTACATTTCTCTCATCCCAAATTGCATAAAAATATTTAAATTCATAAAATTCTCTTACACTAACAAACACAATATAACATAAGAAAACATAGTACACTCATAATTCACATTGTAATCCTTATCTTAAAATAAACAATTAAACAATTTATATTTAAAACTTACACACTTAACATCATTGAATTTGCATATAAAATCATAAAAATTGCATTTTAATCTCAATTTAACTTTTATTAATTCGTTTCTCAAGTTTTTTTTTTCTTCAATCTTCGTTTTACACATCATTTCATTTATTATTCCCTTTCATTAATTTGGGTGATTCTACGTTATTCATTATAATTCACATTGTAATCCTTATCTTAAAATAAACAATTTATATTTAAAACTTACACACTTAACATCATTGAATTTGCATATAAAATCATAAAAATTGCATTTTAATCTCAATTTAACTTTTATTAATTCGTTTCTCAAGTTTTTTTTTTTTTTTGCCTTCAATCTTCGTTTTACACATCATTTCATTTATTATTCCCTTTCATTAATTTGGGTGATTCTACGTTATTCATTATAATTCACTTTACCAACTTGGCATTTACTCATAATCTTACCCATTTTATTACTCTAACGCTCCCTTACAAAATCTTTAACTAGTATGACACCCCTCTATCAAAAAATCTACTAACCCTTCTCTACCTCTAACTACTTACTACTTTAACTCAATTCGCCACCTGCTCTCAATATATAAAAAAAATACTCCCTGACCCTTTGTACATAGGATACGTGTTTCCCCCCCCAAAACTCAATTCCCGTTCTCTGGCCCCTGGATTCTACCTAAGGCGGCCCCGTCTCCACTAAAATCTATCCCTATCCCGTCCCAACTTATTATGTTGCGGACTCCCACGTTACACTACCCCCTACTACAAAATTGCCATCCCCAAAATCTCAATCTCATTACCTTACTACAAACACAACAAAATAACATCATTACAATAAACAATAATATATCACTCAAAACTATACATATATTCTCCATTACTACTGTGTCAACATCAATACTTCTCAAAATTCTATAACATACATTTACTCAAAACAACATTACATTATTTTCCTCTCTACTATTTCTTTAACTTTGACTTCAATTTGAACAGATCTATATGTCCCACAAATATTCATCACCCAACTTTTATCTTTTTCAACCCATTAAAATTTTAACTATCACAACTTTATATCATTTTATTTTAAAATCTATAAAACACATTGAATACATATTATTATATTTTTATAATCCTTATTCCTAACATACTAAATGCAATTAACACAATAAGACATAATAAACACATTATAGGAAGTATTTAGTGCATCTATTTTTCAAATCAAAACAAAATTATTGAGTAGCGAATCATCATTATTAAAATACAACAAATTTCTAATACGTTATCCCCCTGGATAACCTCCCTGCCACACACACTATGACCCCCCCTGGACTGTGGCGTCCAGTTGCGTCCACAAGGACTGAAATTTTGGAGGAATGTGACATCTCCGTGTCCTTGCTTCTGCATTACATTTTAAAGATTTAGATATCATAATATCTCTGTCTATAGTTATGCGCCCTTAATGCGGGTCTACCACCTGGCTTTGCTACCCCCAAGCGGGCAGAGTGGTAGCCGCTGTTCCCTAGTTTGGTGATTCCCCTTAATTTCACCCCCCATCAATTTCTAAATACACCTTGACAACGATAACAGCTATGGCCAGTATGGTCAGCGCGTAATCGTAATGTGCCCCAACCATAGCTGTTAAAGCTAAACCAATTCCACGGTCAGGGTTCGGTGAGGCCGTGACCGCCCGAAAAGTTGGGGAATCACAAGTAAAATATCTTTTGTAACACTAACTTATACTTAAATGACATTAGTAGTTTGGATGGTGTTTAACCCCCTTTACATGTAAGCTTAAACATCATTGACATAAAATATTAAATACAAAATTTACAACCTCCCACCATTGCAGTTCCACACTACACTGTTATGTCACTTCTTTGGGCACCAATCTACCCACTAAAATTATCCCCACTTCTTGTATTGATAACAAGTTTTTATTTTATTACACATCTTTTCAAAACGTTCCCATACTCACTGATACGAAACTTGACAATTATACACATCCAAAATTGTTTTACATTGAAGGCTGACTCTATCGTGACTTTCAACACGTCTAGGAAGGTCGCAGTCGCCCGAAATGCCGGGTTCTGCTGCAAAAAGAATAGGCACAAGGTAGATATACTACGTGAATTCACGTCCCCCCTCTGAAACACACTACTCCCCCACTCTCCTACCATTTCTTCAAACCCACTGTCTATCTCACTCCAACCCCTCCTGCCCCAAGACTCGTCCTTTCAGACTACACAGAAACTATAACCAATGGCTAATTTCAATTTTGCCATCGGTTCTGAAACTCTTAAATTTGTACGCACTGCCTTTTACTTAAATGCAGCCTCCATTATATACAACACTCTAAGGCAGTGCAGGTACGTGACAGGTACACCGAGACCGCTGCACCTGGAGTGTATTAAAAAAAATAATTTGTGTCACGTACCTGTTGGGGTCCCCCTCCCTGTTCAAATGTGTAGTTAAGTTTTCTACTTTATACCAATTTTGGTGGAGCCGGACCATCGTTGTTTTCACCGCCCGAAGGAAGATCCGCCAACCATGGCCCGCCTCCGAGTTCCGAATTCCACGGCCAGGACTGGTAAGATCGTGACCGCCCGAAAATGGGGGAGGATCCCTTCTGTAAACATACAATATTTAAAATCTTATTTATAAGCATATAAACATAATTAAAGTGACCGATATAATTTTAAATTCGTCGCATTTTGAGTACCTACTATTTCCTGCGTCGCTGGGTTCCTCAGCACATACGCATTCTGCATTTTTATTTCTACAACTTCATAAGGTCCTTCATACAACAAGAAAAACTTCTTTATTTCTCTATCTTGAGCACTGGACAAATCATGTCTTTTTACTAACACTAACTGACCTACCTCGTACTTGGTCCATTTACCCTTGGCATCATGTTTCTGTTTTCTTCGCTCTCCTCTCGTGAGTAAGTTCTCGTTTGCCAATCTAATTTTCATGTTCCTGTCCAAAACTTGACCTTCTGGTGGGTATTCGAAAAATTGTTCCAATATCCTGGGCGGCCTTGTTCCCCTAATCAACTCATGCGGCATAAATCCCGTGGACTCATGGGTGGTACAATTCAGCCTGTGAAGCTATTTATTTATCACAATTATTTTGAGTACCATACACATAGAAATACCTAGAATGACTTTCACTTACCATCCAGACATGCTCTTTTGGGTCCAGGGTCTCATACGAACACCAAGATACAAGCACAATTTTGAAGGTTGCGTAAATAATTTACATAACACAAGTTTAAGAAGAGAATTTCCATTTTAATGTTTTACTGTTACTTTAGTGAAATTAAGAACATACATTTAGTAAATACATGTTTCAGGTGTTGTACAACACGTGACTCTGTTGTAATATGACTTACAATCTACGGCTTACCTTATTTTTTCTAGGACACAAACATAAAATGCAAACACAAATATAAACAGAAAGCCGCCCAGCTTTGCCACACTCACATTTATACTAAATTAAAAAAAACCCCCTTAACATTTTATGCAAATCAGAAACCCCCTTCGCCGGCCACTCGGTCTTCCCGCACACGCATTGTTCGGTTACACTGTTCTGAAGAAAAAAACTTGATCCGACTCCCTAGTCGTATTGACCGCGGGCACTTAACAGTTTTGCTGTACTACAACTTTAAAATATTTAAATATGTGTGACGAGCCTACAGAGGCCAACCCGATAACGGGAACTTTTGCTTGTCGACTGGGGCTGGAAACTTTTTGTTTGTACACTGTTAATACTTGTTAATGACTGTTTTCACACTTTCTAAGATAGGCCAAATTTGTTTTAACGGCCTATCTTGTAAACCCGAGGCCCCTGTTTTAAATTCACAATTCTATTGTCTGGTGCTGCTTACTCTCTGATACCAAACTGCACACTGGAGATTGTGTCACAAGGCTGCTGCTATGTGATTACGCAATGCGTCTGGCAATTGTTTTGACTGACTGTGTGTAGGTTGCATTGCTGTACTGGAGGCTCCTTACAGGTGAAGTCTGGCAATTTAAAAGTGATTGAATGGGTGATCTATGTTAATATAAAATTAAACTGTGGTAGCTCCCATATATGAAGTGAATTGTACCCTTTTAACAACATCAAAACCAAGATTAATAAAAAAATAAAAACCTTCTAATTTGACCCATTACAATACCCCCTCGATGAGAATTCTGCTGTTCATAACAGAAGAAATCTCATCGACAAACCCCGAAGAGGACCGGTGAGGAACTGGTGCCAACAACCCCCTGGTTCTTAAGCTCATGGGTATATGACCCCCTTGGCTCAGCGACTATGGACTCATCTGAACGAGATCACTGGACTTCTCCATAAGAGATCCCAACACCGAGACATCGAACAGACTCGTACCACGGCGCACCTTGCCTTTTAACATGCTACCCCCAAAAATCCTCAATCCCTGGCTAGAATTATTCCAGCTCCTCCGCCGATATGTTCCCCTTTTTTGCAAGCTGGGCTGCCTTTAGCAAATACTGGGCTCACACACACTAACAGTACATGTTAACATAACACATTAAAAATAAAAGGTTTCTTTTAAAATTTATTAAAAATTTAAAAAATTCAAAATTCAAAAAAAAAAAATATTTTATCAAAAAATTCTCTTCCTTTTTTTTCTAAATTTTTGTTTCAAATGACTTAACCTAGACATTTCTACTAATCTAAACACATCCTTACTCTAACATGAGAACCACTTATAGTCTACCAATACAATGCAATACAATAAAATAAACATGGTTAATGCACACATAATAAAAGAATCATTATCTAAAATATGCGTTCGCTGGCAGGCAAAAAATCAAGTTTTTTTTTTCTTTTCAAAAAAATTAAAATTTTCAAAAATTTTAAAATTCAAAAAAAATTTAAATTTGTTCAAAGGTTTCATTTATATTTAGAAATTATTCAAAACTGGTTTAAAGTGATTAAATAAACAAATAAAATTAATTCCCTACTATACAAGTTTAGTAGGTGTCTGACCTCATCAGCTGATCGAAACTAGGTCAAGTCCAAAACCCTTGACCTACATATGTTATATATAAGTTCTGAAAACACATTGAACATCTGTAATATCCTAACTTGAAATACAAAACATAGTAACATAAAATATTTAAAATTACAAAATATTAATATTAATGATAATCAAATTGGCATTTAAATTATTTAAAATAAACAATTCTTAATTTTACATTATTTTCAAATTTTATCAAAATTCTGTCACTGGTTTAAAATAAAAAGTTTATATTCTTTATCATAACTCTCTCTCTTTATTCAACAATCTTACGTTAATCTACTGTGGGTGATGTAAATTATTCATTCTCATTTACTGTATTACTAGATCTGTATACATATATAATCTTTACCTCTCCCTATGGCTCTGATATTAATCAACTTCAACTCCCATGACACCCATCTCTACCAAAATATCTACTAATCAAGACACTCTAAGCCCCACTTATCATTTAACACAAATCGCTACCTTCTCTTAATACATAAAAAAAATACTCTCTAACCCTTTGTACATAGGATACGTGTTTTCCCTACCCAAAACTCAATTCCCTTATTTGGCCCCTGGATTTTACCTAAGGCGGCCCCTTCCCCACTAAAATTTATTCCTATCCCGTCCCAACCCTTGTTGCGGACTCCTACATGACACTACCCCGTAATACAAAATTGCCATCCCCAAAAATCTCAATCTCATTACCTCACTACAAATACAACAAAATAATCTCCTTAATTATAAACATAAATATATCATTCAGAACTCTACATAAATTCTCCACAACTACTGTGTCAACATCAGTACTTCACAACATTCTGTCACATTACATTAACTCAAAAACAACATTACATCATATTCATCTCTACTATTTCAAATTCAACTTTGAATTCCATTGGGACAGATCTATATGCCCCACAAAATATTTATCACCCAAAAACTATCTTTTATTAGATTTCCCAAGTCGTTACTTTATTTCTCATTGTAGCAAATTATTTTTATCATCACTTTAAAATATCGGTAATACATCAAACATTACCATTGTAGCGGGTCGAATTTTGGGTGTTTTTATTTTTACCGTATGGGGCAAGTACATTTTTATTCATTTCATTTTCGGGCGGGTTTGGATAAAATATTACGAAATAAATGTATTATTGTGCAACGTATGTGTCAGTATAACAGTCAGTGTAACAGAACAGTGAAACAACGCAATAGGACGCAGTTGTTGAGGAATGCGGCAGGGCATTTGCACCTCCACAAAATTCTAAGAACTCTGTACTTGTGTAAACAGTACACAGACGCAACTGTATCGCTACAAATCTGAGTGACGCATCCAGACAAAAACCGGATGTCCTGGTACTAACAAAATTCCGCAATGTGCTTTTTGAGCGGCAGGAAGTCATGGCTAAATCCGGTCTTTCCAATGACATCAGCAGAGCCAAGCCCAATATTAAGCTCTGGCCATCCACATATGTCAGCTCCATTCCCTATACAAAATGGTTACACGACAGCAGAGGAACAAGGAGCGACGACGAAAACATCGTGGCATTGAAGAACAACTTCCATGCAGGAACAGGTAGATGTACCTGTTACGTTCACAGCCACACAGTCGACATTAAGCAGAGACGCCATATAGTCAGCTAGAGCCGCACCCAGTTAGAGACGCTTACAACTCTGTCGGCGTCCCGGTCGGTGTTGTTTTATACGATGTGATGTGAAACAACAATATCGTTAATACCGACCGGGACTCGTGAAATCAACGACGTAATAAACTAGTGTAGCGAAAGTGCGAAACGCCAAAAGTGAAATCGGACATTAAAACACGTGTTCGGTCGGCATCAGGACAGTTAGTGAATGTAACAAAACAGGAATGTATAAAGGCTAAATATTTTCTATATTGACTATAATATTTAAAAGGGGTTTAATTGGTGTGATAGAGTGTGTGTGCAAAGCTGGGCTGCTTTCTTTTGTAATACATAGTATGTAAGGTAAGGTCGATGTAACCAGTAATTAATGTGTTACCGTATTCGTTTGTGTTGTGTATAAGGAATTTACGTCTTTATGAGAGTAAGTAAAGTGTTCATTTAATAACCATGTGTTAGTTTAAGTTATTTCGTCATTGCCATTTCCTCATTTCTGTGTTAAAAATTCGTCTAACGTTCCGGAATCTTTCTGAGTTATTAATTGGGTGGGTCAGATTGCTAAATTGTCCGTTTTATTTAGGGTGGAGTGTAAAGGTTTTCGATATTTTATCCTATAAAAAATAATCGTGGCGACCTTGGTCTTCTGGTAAAATTTCAATAACAGGTAAGTGTTGTAATTGCGTGCAGGTAAGTCCTGGTAGTGATTTTATTTATTTTATATATTTAGGCCTCTTTTTTATTGTTACAAATGTCGACGCGCTGCCAGGATTTTCGTTTAATTATAATTTTATATGAGATAGACCTATTTTAATACACAGAAAATAGGATGTGGTAATGACGAATGTATAAAAATTGTATTGCACATATTCACAGTAGTGATTAGGCGTTTTGAGTATAGAAAAATAGTAGTTTTATATATGAGTGTTACACAAACGAACTTTAAAAAATGTCTATAATACAAAGTAACGATAGTGATTTTGCATGGGATGAGTGGGAGAATGAATTTCGAGGTGTTGTGGGTGAGATGACAAACGAGGAATGGGGTAATTTAGACGATAGGTTAACCCGAATGGAAGAACAAGAGGAAGGAATATTTGCGGAAATCAATAAACATAGTGAGATGACCAATGTTAAAGGTAAGATAGCTGAAGTAAAACTGGTAGAAAATAAGGCAGAGAATAGGCCTAGTGAAAATGATGATAGTGTGGTGGTGATAAATAAAGGTAGAGAGACAGACCAAGTTAACAAAAATAAAGACGATCAGGTGACAGACAATGAGGTAAGTAACAATGAAATGAGTGAATCTGATTATAAGACACAGATGATGAATATGATGATTATGATGTGTAACAAGTTTAATGAACATTTGGATAAACAAAACGCAATGTTAGATGACATGATTAGTAATACCAAGGAATTCAATAAGGAATTGAAAAAACGAGACGAGAAGTGGGAGGAAGATAGATGTCAATTAAAAGTTGAGTTAACACAGGTAAGTGGTAATAATGTCTCTGATAATAGCGAAGAAATAATTAACAAGGTAAGTTACAGTTGTAAAACTGAATTAACAAATAATAGTGATAAAATAGTTGAAAATGAGCTATTTAAGAATGATGTGGTGAAAACAAATAGTGATGATGAAGTTTGTGGTGAAGTAGAACTTAATAACAACATGTTAGCGAGTGTTGATGAAATTGAGAGAGAGTGTGATGAGAGGTTAGGGTGTCAAAGGGCAAATTTTCCCCGTGATGTAAGTGGAGTAAGGACTCCGCTAGTAGTGAATTTTGAGGAGAGAGTTTCCTCCGTTAATTGTGTGGAAGACGAGGTGTCTTCAAGCAGTCCCCTAATTTTTTGCAAACCTGGAAAAGCCAGGAAGTGGTATAGTAAGTTTGTTGTGCCCTTTGCATGGAGTGAAGTAGGTCAGTGGTGTTGTGACAGGTATTGTGATGAAAGTGATTATGAGAGAGAGAAAGAGTTGGAGTGGTTCAAAATAAATAGAGGTTATGCAGAGCTGATAGAGAAGATGAAGATTAAGAGAATTATGATAAATAATGTAGACATACCTTGTGTAGTAGTAGACAATGATTATATTGATGATAAATGTGTACCTGTAGGAAGAATTAGTGTACTTGTAGTGGAGGAATATGATGAGAAAATAAATTACCTGGGTGTAACAACAAATATTCACGGAGGCGGGATAAAAACAAATAATAGTGACAAGTCTTATGAGATAATAAAAGGGAAAATGAATGACATAGAGGTAATGGTTTATGATAAAAATAATAATAATAAACTGGATGTAAATAAAAATCATTTAGTATACAAATATGTGAGGTATATTTTTGACGATGGTGGCTAAAATATAAAACAGAAAAGACAGTTAAATATTTTGTTTTAAGCTATTTGACTTGGCTGATTTGGAAATTGAGATGTGATAACTGAGTAAATACTGAAGTAAATTTGTAAATAAATATGTAGTAAAGCCAATGGTATGTGTTGTGGTTAAGTGAACAGTGTATGTAGGTAATTAATTGTTGTAAGAATAATAGGGAAATACTTGCAATTTAAATAAATAAACCAAATTAATTTTGAAAACAAGTAATCAGAGAATTATAATTGTTTGGATGGTAATGAATTCTATATTGTTAATAATTAATTTAATTAAACAATTTAATACATGTTAAATATTTTGTTTGACTATTTCAATATTGTATAATTAACTTTTTAAGGAATTTAAATCATTTTGATAATAGATGGCTGAATTATTTGAGGTGAACTAATATGTTGTGAAATGTTTCAGTGGTGAGGTGAGAGTATTGTGGTATGTTGTATATGTTTTGAGAAATGGGCTGTAAGTATTGAAATTTTACAATATGAATAATGTATAACAAAAAGGTTGACAGGAGTGATTGATATGTTAATTCAGTAATGAAATATTTTGAAATAATTGTGCTAAATAAAAATAATGGTTAAAAATATATATTAATAATAAATTTAGAATTTTTGAAAATCTGATTACAACACAGGATAAATTCATCATGATGATAAATAGAAAGAGTTAATGAAAAATTTTAAATAATAATGTTTATAAATTTTTATATAAATTATTTAAAAGAGAATTGTTTGTTTGATGTATGCTAATAATCCAGGTTTATTGCTATTTGTGTATTGTGTTATGTGATGTATTATAACAGTGTAGTGTGGAACTGCTATGGGGGAAGGTTGTAGATTTTGTATTAATTATTTTATGTTAATAATGGTTAAGCTTCCATATAAAGTGGGTTAAAACCCCATCTAAATTAATATTGTCATTTAAATATAAATTCTTAAATTTAATATTGCGAAAGATATTTTACTTGTGATTCCCCAAATTTTCGGGCGGTCACGGCCTCACCGAACCCTGACCGTGGAATTGGTTTAGCTTTAACAGCTATGGTTGGGGCACATTACGATTACGCGCTGACCATAACTGGCCATAGCTGTTATCGTTGTAAAGGTGTATTTTGAAATTGATGGGGGGTAATAAAAAGGGGAATCACCAAACTATGGAACAGCGGCTGCCACTCTGTTCGAGTAGGAACAGCAGAGCCAGGTGGTAGATCCGTTTAAGGGTGCATGATTATTAACGAGAACATGATGATGTTCACCAATTTAAAACTTAACAGCGGAAGCAGAGACACGGAGAGGTAAAAAACCTGCTCCAAAATATACAGTCTCTGTGGAAGCGAAAGGGCGAGACAGTCCTCCATAATCCGAAATAGAGTGTGTGGCAGGGAGGTGACGTAAAGGAGTCACGAATTTAAAATTTTATGACAAAAGTTTTGCTTATTCAAAGTTTAATCCAATCAAAAATGCTTGTGCTCTGTCCACATAATTATGTGCTCAGACTCGTAAATTAAGGTGTTCATGCTATAATTTTAAGTGTATTATTGTATTGTTGTCTATTAGATAAGAATATGTAATTTTATTATGTGTGTATTTTTTTTTAAGCCATAAGTAAATCGTCTGGCAGGTTAACATAAGCATCAGAATCAGAAAAATGGGAAACAATGAGGTGAGAAGGGAGAATAAATAAAAATAAATATGTATCTTCCATGTAATTTGTTCAATTTTAAGATGTAGTTTCATTGTGTTTTTATTATGTTAGGATCAGCTGATCAGCAATACCATGTCACTGGTATATTGGTTTGTAAATGTTACAAGTAATTAATGTTTAGTGTACTACAGATATTTTGAAATAAAGATAAAAAGAATATGAGAAATAAAATAACAATAATTTATGCAAAGTATTAAGAGATAATTCATGGGTGATGAAGATTTTATGGGACAAATATATCTGTCCCAATTGAATTCCAAGTGAAGTTGAAATAATGAATATGATGTAATGCTGTTTTTGAGTTAATGTATGTTATAGAAGTTGGTGAAGTATTAATGTTGACACAGTTGTGGGGAATTTATGTAGAGTTTTGAATGATATATTTATGTTTATAATTAAGGAGATTATTTTGTTGTATTTGTAGTAATGTAATGAGTTTGAGATTTTGGGGATGGCAATTTTGTATTGGAGGATGGTGTAATGTAGGAGTCCGCAACAAGGGTTGGGACGGGATAGGGACCGATTGGTGCCGGAAAGGGTTACCTAGGGGGAGTCCAGGGACCAACATAAGGGAATGAGTTTTGGGAAGGAAACACGTATCCTATGTACAAAGGGTTAGAGAGTATTTTTTCATATATGTAGAGAAGGTGGCGTTTTGTGTTGAATGATAAGTTGGGGTTTAGAGTGTTCTGATTAGTAGAGATTTTGGTAGAGATGGGTGTCATGGGAGTTGCAGTTGATAAATATTAGAGTCAGGGGGAGAAAGTTTATATATGTATAGAAATCTCATACAGAAAAACGAGAATAAATAATTTACATCACCCACAGTATATTAAGGTAAGATTGTTGAAAAGACAGAGAGATTCATGATAAAGAATATACAATTGTTTATTTTTTTTCAACCAGTGACAGAATTTTGATAAAATTTGAAAATAATGTAAAGTCAAGAAGTGTTTATTTTAAATAATTTAAATGTCAAGTTGATGATTAATTATATTAATATTTTGTTTGTTTTAAATATTTTATGTTATTATGTTTTGTATTTCAAATTAGGATATTACAGATGTTTAAAGTGCTTTCAGAAATCATACATAACATATGTAGGTCAAGGGTTTTGGACTTGACCTAGTTATGATCAGCTGATGAGTTCATACACCTACTAAGCTTGTGTATAGTAGGAAGCCAATTGTGATTTTTTGTTTAATTAATTCAAACCAATATTTGAATAATTTTAATAAATGTTATTTAATAAATAAATTTAATAAATATTTAATGAATAATTTTTTTTGAATTTTAAAATTTTGAAAATTTTAAATTTTTTTGAAAAAAAAAAAATTTTTTGATTTTTCGCCTGCCAGCGAGTGAATATGTTGAGTAATGATTATTTTATTGTGTATGTATTAATGATGTTTCTTTTATTGTATTGCATTATATTGGTAGACTATAAGGGATTCTCCTGTTAGAATAAGGATGTGTTTATATTATTAGAAATGTTTAGGTTAAGTCATTGAAACAAAAATTAGAAAAAAGAGGAAGAGAATTTTTTGATAAACGATTATTTTTTGAATTTTGAATTTTTTAAATTTTTGATAAATTTTAAAAGAAAGTTTTATTCTTATGTGTTATGGTAATATGTAATGTTAGAGTGTGTGAGCCCAGTATTTGCCAAAGGCAGCCCAACTTGCAAAAAGGGGATCCATATCGCCGGAGGAGCTGGAATGATTTTAGCCAGGGATTGAGGGTTTTGGGGGTAGTATGTTGAAGGGCGAGGTGGGCTATGGTGCGAGTCTGATCGATTTCTCGGTGTTGGGATCTCTTACGGAGAAGTCCAGTGATCTCGTTCAGATGAGTCCATGGTCGCTGAGCCAGGGGGGTCGTGTACCCATGCAGATTAAGAACCAGGTGGTTGTTGGCACCAGTTCCTCACCGATCCTCTTCGGGGTTATCGATGAGATTTCTTCTGTCGTGGACAGCAGAATTCTCATCGAGGGGGTATTGTAGCGGGTCGAATTTTGGGTGTTTTTATTTTTACCGTATGGGGCAAGTACATTTTTATTCATTTCATTTTCGGGCGGGTTTGGATAAAATATTACGAAATAAATGTATTATTGTGCAACGTATGTGTCAGTATAACAGTCAGTGTAACAGAACAGTGAAACAACGCAATAGGACGCAGTTGTTGAGGAATGCGGCAGGGCATTTGCACCTCCACAAAATTCTAAGAACTCTGTACTTGTGTAAACAGTACACAGACGCAACTGTATCGCTACAAATCTGAGTGACGCATCCAGACAAAAACCGGATGTCCTGGTACTAACAAAATTCCGCAATGTGCTTTTTGAGCGGCAGGAAGTCATGGCTAAATCCGGTCTTTCCAATGACATCAGCAGAGCCAAGCCCAATATTAAGCTCTGGCCATCCACATATGTCAGCTCCATTCCCTATATAAAATGGTTACACGACAGCAGAGGAACAAGGAGCGACGACGAAAACATCGTGGCATTGAAGAACAACTTCCATGCAGGAACAGGTAGATGTACCTGTTACGTTCACAGCCACACAGTCGACATTAAGCAGAGACGCCATATAGTCAGCTAGAGCCGCACCCAGTTAGAGACGCTTACAACTCTGTCGGCGTCCCGGTCGGTGTTGTTTTATACGATGTGATGTGAAACAACAATATCGTTAATACCGACCGGGACTCGTGAAATCAACGACGTAATAAACTAGTGTAGCGAAAGTGCGAAACGCCAAAAGTGAAATCGGACATTAAAACACGTGTTCGGTCGGCATCAGGACAGTTAGTGAATGTAACGAAACAGGAATGTATAAAGGCTAAATATTTTCTATATTGACTATAATATTTAAAAGGGGTTTAATTGGTGTGATAGAGTGTGTGTGCAAAGCTGGGCTGCTTTCTTTTGTAATACATAGTATGTAAGGTAAGGTCGATGTAACCAGTAATTAATGTGTTACCGTATTCGTTTGTGTTGTGTATAAGGAATTTACGTCTTTATGAGAGTAAGTAAAGTGTTCATTTAATAACCATGTGTTAGTTTAAGTTATTTCGTCATTGCCATTTCCTCATTTCTGTGTTAAAAATTCGTCTAACGTTCCGGAATCTTTCTGAGTTATTAATTGGGTGGGTCAGATTGCTAAATTGTCCGTTTTATTTAGGGTGGAGTGTAAAGGTTTTCGATATTTTATCCTATAAAAAATAATCGTGGCGACCTTGGTCTTCTGGTAAAATTTCAATAACAGGTAAGTGTTGTAATTGCGTGCAGGTAAGTCCTGGTAGTGATTTTATGTATTTATATATTTCGGCCTATTTTTTATTGTTACACCTTGAACATCAATTGCTTAAAACATTTATAAATAATATACCAGTGACGTTATTGCTGATCAGCTGATCTCCTGACATAATTAAAACACCATGAATACCTTTCAAAATTGAACAATTACATGTAATACATTATCAACACTTACTTCTATTATGTTGATTGCCTGCCAGGCGTCTAATTATTGGCTTAGAAAAAAAATACACACATAATGAAAATACATTTTATCAACAACTATATCTAACACACAACAATAAAATGATACCTTTAAAATTATAGTATGAACCTTATATTACGAGTCTGAGCATACAATTATTTGAACAGAGCACAAGCATTTTCGATTGGATTAAACCTTGAATAAGCAAAAACTTTTTTGTCATAAAATTTTAAATTCGTGACTACTTTGCGTCACCTCCCAGCCACACACACTATTTCAAATTATGGAGGACTGTCTCGCCCTAATAGAAAAATCATTGTTCTATGAATTTGATTAATTTAATGGTTTAATAGTTTTTTAATGTCTCAACCTCTAAGTTACAATAATTACCTCATTATTATTTTGTCTGTGAAAATTTAATTTCAATTCTTTTATGTCACAATATGTTTTGCTCAAGATACTGATTCAGCAGACTACAACATTTCTGTTTACATTTGTGTACCAGACTTGCTTTCATAAACAACAGTTATAAACATTCTCAGTTTCAGCTTTCATAGACTAAACACTCTGGTTACATCATATACTGACATATCTGCTTACTACACTTTTCAAATTTTATAAATCTTTTAGATAACATATTTGGCTCTTACATTTTTCATTCCCATTCAGATCAGATATATTTTTGATTCCTTAATAAAATTGACCCTTTTAAATTATTTGTTTAGCTTGAAGATTCCTTAACAATCTCCATCCAAAACAGTTTGACTTTAATTACAGCTGTATGAAGTTAATGTATAAAATAGGTAAAATTACAATTTCAATTTGAATCGACATGAATTTAAACACACCACTAACATTAAGTTACTCCAGGGATGGCTATAATTCAAATTCGTCTCTTAGTACATTCAAAACAATTTCCATGACTTTAATTACCATTTTCAAAATGCTTCTACGTGATTAAATGTTTCAGTTTTCTTAATATTTCAATAAATTTTACAAACATTACATCATTGGTTCTAATCTCTTTAAATTCCTCGACAATCACATTCCGACTACCAATATCCCTTACTCATAACCTAACATAGCAGGTACCACACAAAATAATTATTGAACCTTTTGGTTACATAAGTTTACTTTAAAATATTTTCCAAAATTATTTTTTCTTAATTACCTGTAAATAGGTTATATGTTACATGTACAGAATCATTGTTTATATTTTTACTCTAAGGGGAGGGTTAGGGAAACCGGGAAGATAAAAGGGATAAGGATTATTACAAGTTCAAGAACTAGGACTAAAGGTAGGGACAAAGCTTCCTCCGGAAATAAGGGTACATGGAGAAAACCAAGGCTCGCGTGGGCAGGGGCGCGTCCCTGAAATAGATGAACCCCACTGGGACAAGTGGGGAACACCTATCTGCTACCACTTACTGTTTTATATTATTTATAGTTATTTATAATTATTTAACTATAGGTTTATTATAGTTATTTAGTTGTATTTGATTACAGGATTTAATGTATTGTTTTAATTATTTCAATTATTGAAAACAACCTTTTTGATTACTTTCATAAAGTTTTACAACACACAAATAAATTTACTAAACATGTATTTACAATCCTTCATCAATAATTATTCAGTTATATCACACTTCAATATCTAAAATCAGCTGGGTCATTACCATATATTAACATATTTAAAATTGTTCATTTATGAATTTCAACCTCCATCGTCAAAAATTAATCGGGGTTTCACATAGCAATTTTCAATTTTATCACTACACAAATGACTGTTTTGTGTGTGGTAACCATACAAACTAAACTCATTTATTTTATCCACATAATCATTAAACAAGTCAATATTAAGTACATTGGTTAGGTCTCCATCAGTAATATTCGTTATCAACTCAGTTATTTTTTCTTCATAAAGTAAATGATTATTATTTAGACATGTATTATCAAAATAATCTTCACTCTTTATTTTAACAGGTAAGTATTTCAGATCAACTAACATCTCTTTCAACTCATTATAATCTCTCATTAGTTTATATAATTCTATCTCTTTGTCAACACACAACTCTCCATTTAAATCTCTCTCATCATAATGCCATATCACACTTTCTCTCTCATTCCATGCAGAGGATACAAAATTATTCAACAAAATTAAACAACTCAAATCTTTCATTAATAAGGGTCTCTTGCCCAAAAATAACACTTTTGAACACTCTGGTTCATCACAAATAAGGGGAAAATCTACCCCCTGCCCTACACATTCATCTACTCTTTCTTTCCATTCTTTTTCTAATTCAACAACACTGATTACAACTTCATTACAACTTATCATTTTCTCACTCTCACTTACTGTTTCACTATCTATTTTCAACGTATCACTTTCTGATACCACCTTTTCAATTACATTACCATTTTCAATATTATTGTTACTATTTATCTTACTCTCTACTACCACATTTTTAATTATATTCTCATTTTCAACATTATTGTCATCACTTGTTAATTTCTTACTGTCATTATTATTTTTACTTTTACTCTGTTCTCCTACTGACTCTACTACTCTCTCAATATCTCGTTTCAACTCATTACAACTATTTTCGCATTTTATTTTTACCTCATTAATATCAAATTTAAGAACGTCAAATTTACAATTAAATTCGCTTTTAATTTCGGTCTTAATTTCATTCAATTTGTTATTCTGTACTTCTAATTTACAGTTAAAGTCACTTTTCATTTCATTCAATGTTATGTCGTTACTGTCAAAACGTTTACTTAATTCGTTAAATTTGTTATTCTGTACATGAATGTCCATTGATATGGTTCTTAATATACTCATTATATCATCATCTAATTTATTACATTTTGTTGAGGTCGGGGTTGCTTGAATCCCTGAATCCTCTGTATTATCTTTTTCATTTGTGTTATGCACATTCATGTTTTTATCGTCTTGACCTACATTCGGTGTTGAATGTATGTCAGGACTACTCATCACGGCTGATTCGTCAACTTCAGCTGTTTCACTTATCACAGTCGAGTCGGACAAATCGACTCCGTTCTCTGCTGTATTTTCCATTATTATTATTTTTTGGTATTTACTCTGTTTCTTATGTGAACAACTATTCTTTACTTCTTTTGCATAACTTTACATAAGTACCTTTTACGTATTTTTTTTTTACTCAACCTCTCAACTGTGCTTGTATCCCATTTGTAGGTATGGAATTTCATTTTTTTTTTTTTTTTTTTTTTGCCTGTTTTGTGGCGCCAAATGTGAAGCTATTTATTTATCACAATTATTTTGAGTACCATACACACAGAAATACCTAGAATGACTTTCACTTACCATCCAGACATGCTCTTTTGGGTCCAGGGTCTCATACGAACACCAAGATACAAGCACAATTTTGAAGGTTGCGTAAATAATTTACATAACACAAGTTTAAGAAGAGAATTTCCATTTTAATGTTTTACTGTTACTTTAGTGAAATTAAGAACATACATTTAGTAAATACATGTTTCAGGTGTTGTACAACACGTGACTCTGTTGTAATATGACTTACAATCTACGGCTTACCTTATTTTTTCTAGGACACAAACATAAAATGCAAACACAAATATAAACAGAAAGCCGCCCAGCTTTGCCACACTCACATTTATACTAAATTAAAAAAACCCCTTAACATTTTATGCAAATCAGAAACCCCCTTCGCCAGCCACTCGGTCTTCCCGCACACGCATTGTTCGGTTACACTGTTCTGAAGAAAAAAACTTGATCCGACTCCCTAGTCGTATTGACCGCGGGCACTTAACAGTTTTGCTGTACTACAACTTTAAAATATTTAAATATGTGTGACGAGCCTACAGAGGCCAACCCGATAACGGGAACTTTTGCTTGTCGACTGGGGCTGGAAACTTTTTGTTTGTACACTGTTAATACTTGTTAATGACTGTTTTCACACTTTCTAAGATAGGCCAAATTTGTTTTAACGGCCTATCTTGTAAACCCGAGGCCCCTGTTTTAAATTCACAATTCTATTGTCTGGTGCTGCTTACTCTCTGATACCAAACTGCACACTGGAGACTGTGTCACAAGGCTGCTGCTACGTGATTACGCAATGCGTCTGGCAATTGTTTTGACTGACTGTGTGTAGGTTGCATTGCTGTACTGGAGGCTCCTTACAGGTGAAGTCTGGCAATTTAAAAGTGATTGAATGGGTGATCTATGTTAATATAAAATTAAACTGTGGTAGCTCCCATATATGAAGTGAATTGTACCCTTTTAACAACATCAAAACCAAGATTAATAAAAAAATAAAAAACCTTCTAATTTGACCCATTACAAGCCACTCCTCTACTTTCTTCACGTAGGATGGCCATTCTGTGTGTTTGGCGTGACAGTACGCCCGAAATATCCTGCCAATCTCTCTCATCACCCGTTCTGCTTGGTTCGACTGAGGATGGTACACTGCCGTATGCTTGGGTATGATACCTTCCCATCCAAGTGTCTGCCGCCACTTGCCGCTTATAAACTGTGGACCGTGGTCAGATAATATAATTTTCGGCTTTCCAACATTAAGCATGTAGTCTTTTACTATTTTCTCACTGAGTACTTTACTCGTCGCTCTCTTAATGCTATATAATTTCACAAATTCTGAAAAGGTGTCTAGAACTACAAATACATATAACACACCCCCTCTGCCTCTGGGTAATGGTCCATATAAATCTACTGCAACCAAATCAAAAGGTTTCTCAACTTTTATGTAATTCATCTCTCCTTCTACTTTATAATTCACTACTTTCGATTTTTGACATTAATCACACACTCTCAACCTTTTCTCACTCTCCTCTCCATATTCTTAAATATACATGACTCTTTCAAAACATTAGCACACTTTCTCGCACCAAAATGACCATATCTTATATGACAATCCCAAACAATTTTATCTATTAACCCCTCGGGTATAACTAACCTCCAATCACGCTCCCCACCATCTACTTTTTTAAACAGAATACCTTGATATACTTGAAATCGCTCATTATATTCAGATCCCTCTACATCTGTCTCTAAACTAACAATTATTCTACCCAATTTGCTATCAGATCTTTGCATGTTTTTAATATCACTTAATTCCTCACCAAAAATTCTATCTTCTCTAGTTAGTCTAAAGATTTCTATTTCTTTAAGGTCCCTACCAGTTTTATTGTCTATAACATCTACTCTAGAAAGTGTATCTGGTACCTTATTATCTGACCCCTTTATGTATTCCCATGAAAAGTTATATTCTTGTAAGGCTAATACCCACCTGGTTAATCTGCTATGTGTCAGCTTACATGAATTAAGGAATGACAATGCCTTGTGGTCCGTCCGGATTATTGTGGTATTACCTAGGATGTAGGTCCGGAATTTACCCACGGCGAACACAATACTTAGAAGTTCTTTTTCAGTTGTAGTATAATTTTTCTCAGCCGACAACAGCGATCTACTGGCGAAGGCGATCGTCAGATGTTCCTTGTCGCAACCCTCCTGGTAGAGCTCCGCCCCTAGCGCTACATTGCTGGCGTCGGTCTGCAAATAAAAAGTCTTATTAAAATCGGGATGATTCATCATGATCATGTGACTAAACTTTCTCTTAATTTCATTAAACGCAGTTCGTTCCGTATCGCCCCATCTCCACTGTTTATTCTTCTGCAGTACAGCACTCAGTTTGGATGTTGTGTGTGCGTAGTTCTCCTGAAATTTCCTATAAAAATTGCATAGGCCTAAAAAACTTTGTAATTGCTTAATGTTTTTAGGTTCTGGGAATCACATTATGGCTTCTACTTTGTCAGGGTTGGCTAATATCCCCTCCTGTGTAATAATAAATCCTAAGAAATGTATTTCTGTCTGCAGAAACTTAGACTTGTCCCAATTCACTGTTAAACCCCCTCTTTGCAGCTTATCTAATACATATTCTATGTGTTCTAAGTGTTCAGTGAATGTTCTAGAAGCTATCAATATATCATCGACATATACTGTTAAAAAGTCTAAATCCTTAGGTTGTAAAATATTATCTAAACATTTAATAAAACTGGCAACACTGGTGTTTAATCCAAAAGGTAAGCGTTTAAACTGGTAATTCTTACCGTTAAAAAGAAAAGCTGTGTATTTCCTGCTCTCTGTTGCTAATGGTACCTGCCAGTATCCAGCGGTCAGGTCTAAGGACGTCATGTATTTGACTCCGCTGAACTTCTGTAAAATCTCATTTATGGGTTCCGGAGATTCCCTGTCAGGTATAATAATTTGATTAATTCTCCGAGCATCTAAACATAACCTTACCTTACCATCCTTTTTGATCACTACTACCAAAGGGTTTGAGTAAGGTGATACTGAGCGTTCAATTATGGCTCCCTGCATCATCCGGTCCAGTTCCTCCTGTACAGCCCTCCTCTTCGAAAACGGCACCGGGTAGCTCCTCTGCATGTATGGTGCGTGGTCCCGAACTTTTAGCTCACAGATGTAGTCCTTCGCTTTCCCTGGTGATTCATCAAACACCTCCCTGTACCGCTCCACAACTGCCCACAGCTCCTCCCGCTGAGTATTTCCTACAACTGTATTTTCATTGAAAAATTTGTCGGCTCTATCTGCCCACACACTCTCATTACGCTCATGCATTTCTCCCTCCTCTTTCTCTAGGCTATCACTCTCTAAACATATATTTATTTTGGTCTCTATCTCTCTATCGCCTATCTGCTTATGTAACATTTTTATTCCCGTGACTTTAGCTTCATTTACTACTTTCTTAAACTCTATTCTGACTGGTCTATTCCCCTTTTCAAATTTTACTATTTGTTTATTGAAATCTATTACTGCTCCGTTTCTGTCCAAAAAATCATTTCCCAATATTACATCTAGACTCAACCCTTTAACTACTAGGAAAGTGTTTTCAAATTCAACTTCATTTATTAAAATATTTAATTGTACTTGTCTGGTTATTCTCTTACTTCTCACCTCAGTTACCCCCACTACTGTAACCCCGGCAACTGGTAATGACGGTATATTCTTGTTTAACTCTTTTAATTCACCCATGACATTTTCAGAAATTACTGAGATCTCGCTACCGGTATCAATTAAAGTTTTATAATTCTTACCTTCAATGTTAATTGTCACCTCAGTCAATCCTGCTCTGCGTTCCATCACCTTGTTCTCCTCTTCTTCTAACAACTCTTTCGCCATGTCCATCTTGATAACGTTGTTATGGTATGTGTTGGTTATTTGGACCCTCCTGTTTTCCGTAGACAATGGTTGGGCCCGCTTCTCCATTGTCCTCCCTAGTTTTCCGTGGACGGACCTGCTACAGCTGGATGATTTCCTCCTCTCCCTCTGTTGTAATGGACTCCTCCTCTCGGCGCTCCTCTATGAAATTCTGCCCCTCTCGACTGCTGATTTGGCGGTGGATGCATTCTCTCGTTCCTTGCACACTCCCTGTTTTGATGACATCTGAAACAATTTGTTCTATTAGCATAATTGTCGGTTTCACATTCTCTACACCTCCTACTCTCACGTCTATTATCGAAGCTTCCTCCCCGCGCTCCTCTATGAAAATTCTGTGTATAGTTCCCTGCATTGTGCATATTCGTTTGTTGTATACGTCTGCTGTCTTCCTGGTCTTTGATATTCTGGAAAACATCCAATATTTTTTCTAACTCAGTGATATCGCTTACCTCTCTGGTCATCAACGTGATCTGTACTTCCCTTGGTAGATGCTTACTGATGTGGCGTACAAACGACTGGAATGGCAATGGTGGTTCTAAGTACTTGGCTTCGTTGTATAGCTTCATGGTATACACGGTAATATTCCGGTGGTTCCTCCCAAAGCTCCCGGTTCCCATTATTTGGCTTCGTAGTATCTCCTGCTCCTCCTCCGACCAGTATTTATTTCGAAAGGCTTTTTCAAAATCTTCATACCTCTCCCATTCGTTTCGATGTGTCTCCGCCCATATCTCCGAATTGCCTTTAAAACATTTCAAAATTTTTATTAGTTTAACCTCCCAACTACTACCATTAAAACTGTCAAATTCCCGCACTCGGTGTAAAAATTGCATTGGATGCACTCTCCTATTTTCACTACTAAAAGTTTCTAATTCTATTTCATTATTTGGGTCTCGTGTCATAAATATGCGTTCAGTAATATTGTTTACGTTTTGATTTTTTACTAAACTTAATTCGTCTCTCATACTACTAATGTTTTGTTCAAGTGAATATAATTTTTTGTCATTACTATATTCAGACTGTACATTATTTTTTGATATTACTTCAATAGATTCATTTACTGCTTGTATTTCTGTCTTATAATTACTTTCAATTTCATTTATTTTAAAGTCTATCTTATTTTGGTGTTCATCAATATTCTAATTTTTTCAGCTGTCATTACTACGCTACTCAACTTACATTCAGCTTCAATATTACGTTTATTAATTTTTGATTCTATGTCATTGTTATACTCATTCATTGAATTTATTAATATTTCATTATTCTCATTGATTTGCTTCTCAACTCTACTTATCTGACTATCGACTTCATTAAATTTAACATCTATCTGCTGTATGGAATTATCTAACTTGGTTTCTACTTGGTTAATTTTATTAGTAAATTCTACTTTGGTATTTTCACAACATTTATTAATTTCTTGAATCTCACTTTTCAACTCGTCAAATTTGTCATTCTGGATATTAAATTTAGCGTTAGAATCACTCTTTATTTTGTTAATTTGGTTTTTTAATTCATCGAATTTAACATTTTGTCCATCTAATTTACTGTCAAAACTATTCTTTTGAACATCGAGTTTCTCATTCATTCTATTGTATTTAACATTGGAATCAATTTGTTGTTCTTTATTTTGTTTTTTCAATTCATTTAAATCACTACTTATATTTTCGGACATTGTTTTTATCAGACTGAACATATCGTCCATCGACAACTCTCTAACCCGTGTTGTCGACGGGGTAGATTGTGCCGATACATTGGCAGATAACATCGACTCTGTAAGAGTGCTTTCTAAATTTAATTCTTGATTCTCCATGTTTTTAATAGTAAAATTATTACTTTAAATAAAAACACTAATATATAACATCTACTTTTCACACAACCATGTATTCTACTTACATAACGCTTTACGTTACTTCACGTGACTTTCTATGCACCTTTATTATACTTCATTCATTTCAAAATTTATTTATATAATACCCTTTTTATTTTATTTAAATGCAATCATCTTATCTGCTACAAAACATCAACATCAATATTTTACCTTTATCCAAACATAACCAATATTTACGTCTTTTTTACGTATGCAAAAAAAAATTTATTTTACCTCAAACAACCATCCTGTTCTCCCAAGTAGGCCTATATTTATATAAATTTATTTATATAAAATTGTCCCTGTTCAGAAGCCATTGAGATATATCGTTCTATTGATAAATTAAATTGCACTGAATCTAAAGTTACTGTCCATTTTATTTACTGAATTCTTCGGGCGCCATCTTGCGTACTGCAAGAAATGAATTATTTTACATATATATATATACTTACCATTTTCTCGGGTTCTTTTCGGCGAACAGGAGATCAGAATGGTTTATTTGCAATGACTACTTCGATCTACTATATTCAAACAAACTTGTGTTTATTCATGATTTAGTTTTACTGTTGCATATTAACGACAATGTCAAAATTACTCCTCCCATCTTTTACACTTTTACTATTTTAACATTGACAGTGTACATGCTTTATTCTGACTACCACTTTCAAGATATTATTGATAATTAAACTGTTGAACACTAAAACAAATGCTGTAAAGAAATAATACTAAACTAACTTCTCTTAACATAAACCAGCGCCTTTGTAATTACGTAATTCAAACTCACTCATACACACTCACACACTTTCACATTAGACAAGTTATATTCCCATTAGAGCTCATATTTTAAATTAATTTTCCCCCTCTGTTCTTGTACTGTATGAAAATAATAAAACTTGTTAATTTACTTTCCTGTTATTACGTTGAAGGTACCCTCCTACAATGTCTTCTCGTATACACGCACTGATTTATTGCCGAACTGTTATATGATTATTTATTTATTATTTTCTCACTGTATCCACTCGGTTTCAAAAATACTGTTTTAGATGATCAAATATCAAAAGTTTTTACATTTTTTATGTTGCGGGCGCCTGCTATTTACGTTTCGAAACTTTTATGTACCACTCGCGAGTGATGGTGGAGTTAGACTGGGAATAAGCCACCGGCGCTATTTCTTGAAGTCGCTGTGGTTGTACGACCAACTCTTATTGTTCTTAGTTTGTATCACTACGCCAGCAGACTGTTGTTCATTTACACACCCGAATTCCACAGCAAGGATAGGCTCTGACGTATATACTGACATCAGATGGTCTGATGTGGTTACATAATTTGTTGACTGGTTTTGTATGTCATTGTCTGACCTTGGCACAGTTCCGTCGGTTATTTCACAATTTTTATAAACATTACTGAATAACAGTCACGTATAATATCACCAGCAGTGCTGCCACCGTCGCTATCTTTTCTACCACTGAATTTACCTTTGTTTATAAATTTTGTCCCTATCATCGAAAAATGTTATTTGTTTTATAAAAAAAATATACAAATTGCTTTATTACCCCAAAAATAGGCCCGTTACAAATACATTTGTAATAAATTGTTAATATGTTTATGCATTAGTTGAAAAAATAAAAAACAAAAAAGTTATTACTTTATTTTAAGTATGTATTAATACTTTAATTATTTTCTGTTCATTTTATGTAAAAGTACAAACATTTAGCTTTCAAATGCTTTTTGACTTTTGTCTCTACGACTATTATAACGTATTTTATTAAAATTTGTATGTTGCAATGTCAGAAAAAATTAGCCTTCCCGCTCATCGGGGCGGACTCCGACAATCAATTTTTTTCTAATATTTCAATTCCATTTTTCTCACAAAGAATTGGCCTGACAAACAACATGATAAGTAGCTTTTTTGTAGAGAATTTAATGCTCTTTAAGTTTTGTAATTTGTCTTTTTTCGTAAATTTTTGTTATTTTGTAAGACAATCACGAAAAATGAATTTTTTGTACCTTCCCCCTCCATTTTTTCGAAAACCCGCGTCTGAATTTTTGTAAACTTTTTTTTAAATTGTTTCTCACCCTATTATCTAGCCTTATGCAAAAAATCTCATAGAAGCCACTTAATTTGAAATTTTTTCCTTCAGTGACTGTACTATAATGTAAATACAGTAGAGTGTCAATAATTTGGATTAATTGGGACCGGACCCCTTCCGGATTATCAAATTGTCCGGATTTTCGAAATGAACCAATAAAAGCGCAGGTAGACGTCTTCAACGTAAAAAAAACTTGCTAAAATCGTTCATAATTCACTCTGATGGTTACAGAAGTGGAGCGGATGAATAAAACCATTAATTTAGTTAAATTTGTATGTTTTTCAATTACAGAAAAAAATACTGTATGTACAGTATTGCATTTACAGAACTGTCTTATTTTATGTACAGTAAATCTAGACCTACAACAAAATACAGTAAAGTACAGTAATAAAAATACCTACAGTAAATCATACAGTATTTGAGCTTTTAAAAGAATCTTTTATGGACTTTTGAACAGCGGTAGTGGTTCGTTTTTTTGCAGCTAGGTCCTTGATTCATTTTAGGAGAATGAGCTGGGTTGGTGTGCTGTCAGTCTGTTTTTCAAGCCATGACATCAGTGTCTCTGCTGCCATAAATGCTTCGGAATGTGTCGGCCCTGCTTCTTCAATGTCATTTTCATTCTCGTCCCCATCAGATTCTACTGTTTTTGCGTCCCCTTAAAATGAAAAAGTACGCCTAAATAAAGAAACGAAACAAATGTTTTCTTTTTCTAATTTTATAGAAAAAATGAACAAGCGCAAAGTTGGCAAAATATTTTAAAAATATAACAGTGAATTTAAAACGACTAACAGTACAGCATCAGATATTGCATACAGCTTGTTTGGCTAAAATAAAAAAAGTTACAGTAGGCCTACTGTATGTTTAAGCAGTGCTACATACCTTCAGACACCATGTCAGCTACTATTTCTTGGTTGCTCAAAATCTGGTACCCAGGATCGTTGTCATCAACAGCCAACCACTCACTGGCATCATTTTCGTCACACTGTTCAAATCCCGGGAACGTGCTGCAGATTTCTGTCACCTCGTTTACAACGCAATCTTCATTTTCATTTGCATTTTCTTCAATCCTGCTTTCTTCATCAGGCCATAATTTTCTCCACGCTCTTTGCAAATTACTTTTGGTGAGAGTTTCCCAAGCATCGGCAAGCATGTAAATGCTATCTTTAATGTTCAACTTTGTTATAAACTGAACTACACTCTCTTCGTCCTTTTCTGCCAATAAAAGGTGACGCAGGAGCTGCTTTCTATAGATCCTCTTAATTTTCTCGATCAGTCCCTGGTCCATTGGCTGCAGAGTTGCAGTAACGTTAGGTGGGAGAAGAAATTGCACTTCGAAATTCTGAACGATTTCGTTTAATACTTCGAGAGGGGATGTGTGGGTGCGTTATCAATGATAAGAAGAACTTTCCCATTTTCTTTTTCTCCTCACGGAATTTTGTAACACTAGGGATAAAATCATTTTTAAACCAATCAAAAAAAATGACTGAAGTCATCCAAGCACTTTTCTGAGACGTGTACGAAACAGGAAGGGTGTGCACATTTTTAAAGCAACGTGGTTTTTTGCTCTTCCCAATCACTAACAATTTTACCTTGTGCTCCCCACTGGCATTAGCACATACCATAGCCATTATTCTCTCTTTGCTTACTTTAAACCCGGGAGCGGATTGTTCGCGTCTTGACGCCAGCGACTTGCGTGGAAGGGCTCGCCAGTTTATCCCGGTCTCATCGGCGTTGTATATGTCATCCATAGAATAACCTTTTTCAAGTGCTTCCTTAATAAACTTCTCTTTAAAAACTCTTCGAGCCGCTAAATCTGAGGAAAGTTTTTCTCCTTCGATGTCTAACTCTCTAATCCCGTACCTAGATTTGAAGTTCTTAAGCCAGCCAGAACTGGCTTTGAAATCTTTCGGTCCATTAAGCTGTTCATTAAATTGTAAGGCTTTTTCACAAATCAATGGGCCTGAAATTGGCTCTCCTAAGCTTCTCCTTTGAGTGAACCACACGTACATTGCGTCTTCTAAGGCTTTGTTGTTTGCTGAACGTGCAGTTTTTCTTTTCAGCGTCCCTTCTTCAGAGTCCAGTTTTGACGCAAATTGTTCCACCTGGGCTCTTTTTGCCTTAATATCACTTATTGTGGAAGTTCCTACCCATAAATCTTTGCAAGTGATACCCCACTTTCACATTTTCCTAAACTTTCTAAAATTTTTAACTTGGTTTCAACGGTTAAAAAAGTGTGCTTTTTCTTTAAACTCAACGCCACCACGGGTACAGAACAGTACTGTAATGTGTTACAAGAAACAAAACACAGACAAACTGACACACACACAAACACTCTACTGTACACAAACGATCGATTTGATAAACAAAAACTTAGTGCATGCACAGAGAACAATACTCGAGGTCAGTGGCCTGACACGACTGACAGGGGGAGGGTAGCAGGTGTACATGTGACTGTGCGACCTTGACTCTCCCGCTTTCACTGCCCCTCCCTCCTCAACACAACACGCAATTCGCGCTCCACTCTGTAGGGCACGGCAAATTTTACAGTTGTGTCGACGCTTTTAAACAAATATTCACTTCATGCGATTTTCTTTTTGCCAGAATCGAATCCGGATTATCGATGGTCCGGATTTTTGACGTCCAGATTATCGACGCTCTACTGTAGTAAGAAACTGATGAGACAAAAGCCTACATGTACTGGATAGGAAAAATGATAATTTATGTAAATAAAACCTGTTATATCATATAATATAGATTATAAAATAAGTTAGGTTAGTAGAGTAAGAAGGTAATAATGAGAAATGTCAAGAATTGACCAGGCATAATATAAATAATAAGTTGTCAGCTTTGACAAACACTTCATACAGCTAATGTGGAAGTTTATAATGGACAATACAAGGAAAAAAGCTTGTAGTGAAGTATAAAATATACTGTAAAAGTTCAAGTAGATCATAAGTGATAATTAAGAGTTGTTACTTTGTGGTAGAATTAAGTAATTTTAGTTTGAGAAAGAAATTAAGTTCCAATGAACATGGACATGGGGCCATTCCATGCCAAATCATCCAGCCAAAGTTCAATTTGACACCCAAGGTTCTCAGATTTTAATGAAAATATGTATATATTAAGTGAATACAAAAATAAGAAAAAATCCAAAATTTCTTCCAATTCTAACAAGTAGTTTCAGAATTATGGTCGTTTTAAGTTTTAAGAGATTTGAACTTCGGAGGACAATTTGAGCGGGAAACCAGCTTGTATATATTTGGGCTTTTCTATGTAAAATCAATATTTATTGAGCTAGAGGCTTCAAAATTTATTCATTTGCCCTAAATTTTATGGAGAATCAGATGATACTATAAGTATTGGCATTATGATTTTTCATCATGGATAAAATTATTCGTAAATATAAAAATAAATATTCTTTCAAAGTTGTGATGCATACGTTGAAAAATATCTGTGGCTAAAATCTCTCTCCAGATACCCTAATACAACCATATATTACTGAAAAGAGCATGAAATTCCCTTTCAAATGATGAAATAATATTGGTGGGTTTTTGAGTTTAAAGAGTTTTATTACAATGTAAATCTAATAATTTTTTTTTGCGTGTTGCGGAAATGGTATGTTCAACAAAGACAAAGTTTGTATTAAAAAAATTAGAGAATGAAAAAGTTCTTCTTAAATATAGCACTATAGAGCTAAAATATATTGAAAATACAGCTTACAAGGTCCATTTGCATTTACTTTGTACATATATACTAGTTGCGGCATACTTCAAATGAATAATTTTTTATGGTATGATGTCTCTTTGTAACGAGGAAGAAATTTTTGGATTGCCTTAAACAAGAGATCAGGTAAATTCACAAGTTACATATACAAGTAAACATGGCTAAAATCTCTCTCCAGATACCCTAATACAACCATATATTACTGAAAAGAGCATGGAATTTCCTTTCAAATGATAAAATAATATTGGCGGGTTTTTGATTTTTAGGAGTTTTATTACAATGTAAATCTAATACATTATTTTTACATAAAGAAAAGATGTTATGTTCAACGGCCTGGGCCATGTGCTACTTTTTGACCTCAAAGTTGATAGTGTATTGAGTTGACTTACATATAACAACCGGGATGTAAAATATAGTGAAAATATAATATGTACAAGTCACACTTATGGTTAATTTTTACTTACTACATATTCATATTTAGGTGCCATAAACTCTTCTTTTTATATAACATGATATATCTTGGTGATGTTAAGTGTTCAAAGTCTTTATCTTTTAAAACAAATCAAGTCACTTAAGTTCAAAAGTAGCCTACGATATAAATGAATAATTAAATTGATTTTCTACAGTTACTGCACAGCAGCTTTCCAGGGACCAAGATGATGTTTTTATTTTCCTTAACATCCTTTGCTTTTTGTAATGTAATTACCCTAAGATTATTTTTCTTTGTCAAGGGAACAGAATGTCTTTGAAATCTTTGGATCACAACAGGCTTTTTGGTTTTTTTGAAAATATTTTAAAAAATAGCACAAATGGTGAGAACAAATTGTGTCTTTTTCACAGTACTGATTGTTTGTACGCCAACTCAAAAGTTCTACATCTTCTTTAGACAATTCATCAGAAATCACATAAATATCCCTGTTCTTTGTTAATGATGTATTTTCACAGGAAGAGTTTAATAAAGTACCCACAGTACATATAAAACTCGGTCTATACTCACTACTACACGCCATCACTTCCATGGTTAAGAAAAAACAATAAACTGTTAGGGTATGTACTAAAATCACTCCACAACACACTACATATCACACATGATGTCATTACAATAATATGATTTTTACTGATTTTAAGTAAATAAAACTGAGAAATAAATTAGACACTTAAAACATTATGCAACCTATAACATTGAGAAACCTATATTATTGTGAATAAAGCAAATGATGTTAACTAGACCAGAGCAAGCTGTATACTGAAATAAGGCTGCAAGGGATTTTGGAGATGGAGGAGGATTCATGTTCAGACTTGTCATTTCATGTCATAACAGGAGTAAGACACACCAGTGTGCACATGACCAGTGTGTCCCTACAAACTGAGTTTTGTTTTTCTTAACTGTAATAAACTTCAGATTATGTCTTTAGAATGCTTAATAATTACATAACTTAAAATGCCTCCTTATAGCTAAAAAATATATTTTAATGCTTTGATTTATTTGATACAGTTAAAATAAAAATTACTAAAGTTGCATGAAAAATAAAAAAATGTTTAAAATACTCCAGCATTATAGTTTATTTATTGCAATATTTCAAAATGTTTTAATTTTATAAACATTATTTTATAATATATTCATTCATCTTCACTGTTAAGACAGATTGTAGCAAATTATTTCAATATTAAACAAACATAAAAACTCACCAGTAAGTTTTGTTTAAACATTTCAAAAATAATGTTGTCCTCTTTTCAAATAAGTGGGAATGTTTACTTGTATATGTTTAACTGATCTCTTGTTTAAGGCAATCCAAAAATTTCTTCCTCATTACAAAGAGACATCATACCATAAAAAATTATTCATTTGAAGTATGCCGCAACTAGTATATATGTACAAAGTAAATGCAAATGGACCTTGTAAGTTGTATTTTCAATAAATTTTAGCTCTATATTTAAGAAGAACTTTTTCACGCTCTAATTTTTTTAATACAAACTTTGTCTTTGTTGAACATACCATTTCCGCAACACGCAAAACAAATTATTAGATTTACATTGTAATAAAACTCTTTAAACTCAAAAACCCACCAATATTATTTCATCATTTGAAAGGGAATTTCATGCTCTTTTCAGTAATATATGGTTGTATTAGGGTATCTGGAGAGAGATTTTAACCACAGATATTTTTCGATATATGCGTCACAACTTTGAAAGAATATTTATTTTTATATTTACGATTAATTTTATCCATGATAAAAAATCATAATGTCAATACTTATAGTATATCATCTGATTCTCCATAAAATTTAGGGCAAATGAATAAATTTTGAAGCCTCTAGCTCAATAAATATTGATTTTATATAGAAAAGCCCTATTGATTTTATATAGAAAAGCCCAAATACATACAAGCTGGTTTCCCGCTCAAATTGTCCTCCGAAGTTCAAATCTCTTAAAACTTTAAACGACCATAAATCTGAAACTACTTGTTAGAATTGGAGGAAATTTTGGATTTTTTCTTATATTTGTATTCACATAATGTGAACAAATTTTCATTAAAATCTGTGACAGTGGGTGTCGGCCCCTGGATGATTTGGCATGGAATGGGCCTAGATGATTCCATGATGAGGCCTAGATGGCAATACTAGGTTTTTATAATAAACTGATGTTTATAATTATTATTACTATTGTTAAACCATATAATGTTAAAGTAAAACCAATTCTACAACTAAGAATTAAATGATGGAACAAAAAATTAATATTTTATAAAGAATACTAGACTAAATCAATTTGTGAAAATTGTTATTTTATTATTACTGAACAGAACCATGCCTTAAAAGGTCTCAAAATGATCAGCATAAAACATGCTGATTAATGGTAGTAATATATTTTTAATTGTGAGTAGCATAAGGAAGATACGTAAATTTTAAGATTTTTTAATATATTTGATCAAAAAAGGGACGCTTAACTTGGCGTCTGTTGATGAGGATCAACCAAAAAACGGAATTTTTGTCATTAAAAACGAAAATGTTTAATAATTCAACCAATCAGAAACCTTCACCGGTCAGGTGAATTAACCCATAATGCAACGCCAACGCATCAGTCTTTCGCTGGTCATTATACAGTAAATAACAACTCCTCTGTGATACGAAAAATGTAAATAGTCTTGTCACCAAAGTCTTGATCCTGATTGAGGTTATGTGCAGTGTAAACAAACCCCAGTCTAACCTCCAAATGGGAATGTAACCCAACAGTGAATGTCAAGCGTAGTGAAGTGGTATTAATCATTAAAGGACATTACAGTGAATAATGAATAATAGTGAATTATAAAGAAAATATAAAGAAAAGGAAAGTATAGTGTTTATTTTGAGAATTTATAACGAACTTAATAATTAATGATCACGATCCCATAGTAACTTGTAATCGACACTTGTGGACTTATGTTTATATCATCACTATAGATAAACACTAACACTATTAATATTATTTCATGTGTAACTATAGTATTTTCTTTTTGTATTGTTGCAATTATTCGGCTTCCGCCGAATGCAACGATCGGCGCATCACCAAATTAAATAAAAATTAAATCAAGTAATCTCGATATAGAACCATTTTCATACTTTGCTCGACGTCCTGACGTCATGCCGTCCCTTCTCTAGTAAGGTTTTAACAGGGCGAAGTTAGTCTGTCGACACGCTGAAATAGCCATGAGCAGAGCTTCTCCTCATCTCCAAGTCGACGCCTAAGTGCAGAGCCTTCTTACCAAGGTATTTATCGTCAGTTTGGCTAATATGAATCAGTACCAGTATCTAGTTATATTGCTTTGTCATTTTGTAACCGTATTATATATATCTTATGTAAAAAAGAAAAAAGAAGCAATTGTTATCTGTAACGTATCACGAAGGAACATGCTTGTAAACGTGAAGCCTCTCAACAAAAGCCATTATCAGCCAGTAAAATACAGAAGAGAAAAATATGTAAATTTTATGTCAGTTTAATATTTTTTGTGTCAGAAAACAGATATATAAGAAAAGAATGATATGTAATTTTATGTCAGTTTAATATTGTTATGGAATTTAAAGCTTAACTTTATGATTGCAATAGTTGCATTATAAATGAAGGTTAAATGTGGTAAAATTGATGTGTGAACGCAATAATGCGGAACGTATACTAAAAGTTGTGGAATTTGCAGTAGGAACTTGGTTCCACGTTGGGGACCATAACTCCAAGTTGAGGACGATAACTTCACGTTGGTGACAGTAATTCTAACAAACCATTAAAAAACTACAGGAATCCAATGCTCCAAACGATTTTACCTTACGGATGCATACAGATTCTACAAGCTATGCGGAGGCTCGAACCTGCAACTCGTAAGCACGTGGCGTGAACTCCATCTGACTCGACGCCATCGTACAATGCAGGCTTTTCAAGTAACACGTTTAATTATTGTTAACACCCAGCGGTAGTTACGCACAATCAGTAAAGAAGGAAATATGAACATTTAGTATTACCAGAGACTTCAAGCTATAAGTGAGAGTAAAGACAAAACTCAGTAACAGTCTACAGCATACTCGCTGTGAGTATTCGATCTTGTACACTGGTATTGATACATATGACTGAATTATTTTGATTCATTTGGCTTGCTGTTAAATTTCCTTATGAATTGCAATTCGAGTTATTTATTTTGAGATTATTTAACACTCAGTTTATTCTAGATCCAAGGATCTGATAATTGAAAATTCAGTGCCCTGGCTGATCCGTAATTATAAAAGTATAAAGAGGCTAACTCTATTCTGCTTAACAAATAAATTCGTTCAACTCTGCTCTCCAACTGATGATTTGTTTTTTATATGCGCCCGCCTTCATTACACGTAATTCAGTTGCCAAGTAAGCTTTGAAGAACACTATGATTAGAAAGCATTAGAGTTACTAGTTAAGTTTGATAATTATTGTGATTTTCAGTGTTGTTTAATTGTAGTATAAAATTGTTGTATTGTGATATGTATGTTACATGCCTAAAATACAGACAAGGTGTGTCATAGTATTCAATGTTTAACTAAATAATTTAGCCAAACTAGGTTAACACCAACATCGGACACTGTCTGAATTACGAACTGTTCTTCGCTTTAGATTTTAAGTTATTGTTTCATAATATCATATTTAATTTTCTTCAAAAAAGGCATTTTTTGTTAATTATTGTGGTCAAAAGAACTCATAAGGGTTATAATTTCAAAACGTAAACGTAGCCTACATCTCTGAGATTTCTGAACTCATGCTACCAACTGTTGAGCTATCAATACAACAAGGCTGGTTAACTCATATTATGAGAAATGTTCTTCATTTTAATGGTAGAAAAATAAAATTATAAAAGAAAATAAAAGAAAAACTGAAGAGAATTAATGGTGTATGACGTATTATTTTATAATAATTAACATTTTATAATCAACTTTGAACATTAGTGTTTACTTCAACTCCAGAAGAATAAGTTGGCAGCACTTATGTTGGCACAAAACGTGCTATTTAAACGAGTTAATTAGGTCAGTGAACTCAAATAAGATAAAGAGAATAGATTAGATGAAACTCACAAATAATCATTAATACAAACTTTTGATATCTCAAGTAATTAAAAAATAAAAATAAAGAAAGTTAGAACTTCCTAGATACATACCAGTGAGCAAAGGGTATAATTCTAATTATTTTAATAAACTGACCAACCTATTTAATTTATAATTAATCTGAGTGAATCGTATTACCCAACCAGAGAAGAAGTAACCAGAAAATCATTTAATAAGTAAACCATTAATTAACCAAACCATTACCAGTAAGTAAAGACAATTACAACACAATAATTATATTTGTAATCATTATTACAAATTGGCACCCAAGTCATCAATGATTTTAACCAGGTAATCCCAAGTTTTATTATATAAAGTCAGTAAAATTGAACTAGGATAATAGAGTGTTATAATATTTGTGACTTTTGTGACTAAAGCATCGCTTCTTACTCTCTGATGGAAGAAGAATAAGCAGCTGATAACACAATGTAATCTGTCTGTCTGTCTTCTCTCTCTCTCTCTCTCTCTCTCTCTCTCTCTCTCTCTCTCTCTCTCTCTCTCTCTCTCTCTCTCTCTCTCTCTCTCTCTCTCTCTCTCACACACACACACACACACACTTGTACTGATCCATGTTAATCAAATAATTGTTTTTTTCAGATTTCATTTCAATGGCAGATGTGTGGACACAGTACCAATAGCGCTAGACTTGTGGAACCAAACTTACTGAACCTAAATAATAATTAACTAACTTTAACCAAGACTAGAAACTGAACCCTGATCTCTTAATTACCCACACCTAACAGACAAGAATCTTTCTCATAAGCTTTAGAGGTTTGATAATTAAGATTTACCACGTACTATTCTGAATATTGTAAAGCATCTGTTTGTGGGGTTGTAAAAATTTGTTATTAATGTTATTTAGTGTTAATTGTGTCAAAATGTAACTTCTCTTATCGTTTATGGGTAAACAGTATTTCGCTCTACTGCATTCAAATGTTGCCGCCTCGCCACCTGATTGGCGCACGGCTTTCTGCAGTGTTGACTCGGCTAGCGTCTTGCCTTAACGCTTTCACTTCAATAATTCTTAGTTAATATTAATTGAATCAAACATACAGAATTGCAGATTGAGAACATTTATTAACTCTTGGAAGATTTCATTTACTTTAAGATACATCACATTCGTTTTCTGCACCGGCTATTACACTTGTTCGGTTGGTACTTGCTCAGTTCAGTGTTTGTATACAAGTCTACTTTGACGTTAATTTACAGTTATATATGATTTTTCTCAGGGGTGTTAAAGTCCTTTCGGCTACAGAAATATATACTTACGGCTAACACACACAAAGTTATGACAATTCTTAATCCTAGTTACATAAACAAATTAATATCTCATTATATTCAATTAAGTAATTACCAATGAAAACTTGTAAAGAAATTTTGGGTTAGTTTTCGTTTGTCAAATTTATTTATCAAAAGGTTCGTCAATTATTTATTATATTTTACCTTTAATAATTGCTAATCGATTAAAGTTTAAATAGTGAATTTAACAAAGCATTTGTTTCTGAATCGGAATAGTGATCAGTGAAGTGAAATAGTTATTTATTAATTCAGACCAAAAAATTGTGAATTCGATTATGGGATAATGTTTATACTCATCGGTTTTCCTGCTGAAGATCCTGATGTCGTCTTCTTCTATGGATAACTCCTGGGCTGTCGTCTTCTTATACTCTCCAGAAGTTTATTTCCCTCGTCTCGATGTTTCTCCTCGCTGACTCAGGCCTCGTATTCCTTCGGTTGTCGTCCGTCTTCTTCTATTAAGATGTTCCAATGATCCTCATTTGGTGTCCGTTGTCATCTCTCTTCTTCACTGCGTCGTTCCGTCTTCTTCAGATAATTATGGTTTGTTAATTAATTTTTTATTAAACGAAATTTTGTTCAGGATTCCCTGGACTATTGTTGTTATCTCCATCTGGTTTAAATTAGGTTCAAATTTACTTTAATAATAAAAATTTTAATACGAGAGCTCCTCGATCCACTCTCAGCGTTGGTCAATAATACATTACTGAAAATCTAACGGTTTTTTGGCAATAAAATTCTTGTTGCTATGGTTACCTAATAAATTATGCTAATTTTCATTGGTTATTAACTTAAGTCATTGTTATGATTTAACGTCTTTTTTAGTCTAATTTTACCAAAATATCTTCAACTGAAGATTTCTATCTTATACTAATAGCTAGAGTTATTACATGAGTACCATTCTTCCTAATTTTTCATGATGATCAATTTGATATCCCTCATGCCCACTTTTGAATAGCTAATTACATTTTTACTATTTTCCATATTTATATTTTACATATATTTTATTCAAAATTAGTTGTTATTCATATATTTTGGTACTGGGAATACTCACTTAATCGGTTTAACCATTTGGCATATTCTGCCTTAACTTTGGATTATTATTTGTTCTCAAAATTACTAAATTTATATTCAACAGTTGGCCTAGAGCCTAGATTTTATTCTACTCCCACCTAACATTTCTTAATAACATATCTGGTAATTCTAATACAATTTTATAAACAAAACAAACAATAAACATTAGTATTCCTAACTCTAATTCTTATTATGAAAGATTCCTTGTCAGGTTCTAGCCTGAAATAACTTTTAACTACCTTTTCCTTCCTCTACTGTTATCTTGCTTATCCTATAATTTACTACATTCTATGGTTTTTTAACAATAATAAAACTCTTACAATACTACTGTTAAACTGTGCCTTACTCAAAATGTTTTATCTACTAATCCCTTCACTTAAATACAGTGTCTATCCTTCTTATTTTACTACTCATTCTGATAACTTAATTCTTACCTTATTATATAATTCTGACATCCTATTACCTAAATTTATATCACAATCAGTTTAATCTTACTTACTAATGTACAGTTTATCAAAAATTGTTTATCTGTTTATTATAGTTTGCTTATATAATATTTTATTCTACACCCCCACTGCACTTTTCCTTTCATTAGAAGGTTTCTTTAATTATTATCATTCTCACTTTGTTCCATTATATGCTATACCTAGCACTTCACCACTTATTTAATTTTACACACATTTTTAACTTACTCACTTGTTTATTCACACGATTTGTCTGATTACTTTATATCACTGTGTGATTATGGTCATGAATAACTAATTTACTTCCAAATCACTCTGATCACTTTTAGTTATTACTTAAATATTGCTTTTTATTTGGCTCAAAGCATTGTTTATTGTCTTTGGCTATTATCATTACTATTAGTTTGGGGTATGGTTAGTTTCTAACTCCCTACCTTATATTAAGTACATTCTTTTATCAACAAGATATATGTGACATTATTACTTTCCATTAATCTTATTATCCTAGGTAAATCTCATATACTACAAATATCAGTTCATTATTTAATTTACAATATACTGGTCATTATTTGGGATTATTTGATTGCACTTAGGTCTCGGCTGCTTCTTCATTGTCTCTTGGTTCCTTTGGTATTTATCCGATCTACTGTGTCAGGTCATTGTCAGGTTAATAGTCATTTGTCATTTATTGGGTTACTGGGTTATTGATCTCTAAGTTTATAAGTTTTTGCCTCTTACTCTTATCTTCAGCTTTTTATTTTATAATTAAATACAATTGGATCTTCACTACCTTATGTCATGTTACAATATAATAAAATATTTCACCTATTTTACAATGTGGTGGTATCCTCATTGGTTAGATCAAGTCTCAAAAGAATTCAAAATATATGGCGTGTATCAGAATATAACATGCATTGACCCTCAAAAGAGCATTTTGTTTTAATAAATAAGAATATTGATTTTTAGTGAAGCCACATCTTGGTTGTCACTTTCCAGATATTATTATTTTTTATATCACAAATTGTAGAACATATGTATGTTTCCATTGTTCAGTGAATTAACAAGTGCTTAAGAATCTGTGGAATGGGAGTATAAGCAACTTTCTATTTTAAACCAATATTCTGAAATTTTTATCATAAAATCTTTGCAAACAATATATCATATGATGAGCAATTAAAAGACCATTTTAACCATTCTGCTGCGTAAGTTGACTGCAGTCCTTTTATACCATTTATTGGCTAACCAGCTGACTGACTTAATTAGCGAAAGGGTTAAAATAAGTGTAACAGTACATAAAGGTGTTAACTAAACACGTGTACTTACCATTTCAATGTATATGTTAGCATGCGTCCTTTCTCCTATAAATATCTCTTTAAGGGGCCAGGGTTCACTCTCGGTGAGATTCAGATACAAAAAGGTGATAGAAATGATAACACTGATTCTCATTGGAATGTAATCACTAGATTTTAATTGCCAGAATAAAATAAACATATATATTGAATGACAACCCAAAATGGCGTCACATACAATTGCCAAAAACAAAATGGTGGTTACATTTCCTTAAACCCTATTTAGTCATTGTTACTTTGTGTTATGGCGAATCTTGTTAATATTTTATATTTACACCTGGCTGCAGCTCGACTAACACGTAATTAATTATATACTGATATGCTACACAAACCAATGCCCTCTGTAGGCATGATCATGGCCATGCGTTCATTCACTCGTCCACTCACTCACTCTCACTATTGCAAAATACATTTCATCAAATTTATCTGGTATTAGTTAATGAGCTCATTATTATGTAAAAAGGTGATAATTGTTTGACTTCTCTGAAAGTGGACAGAGTTGCTCCCTCGCTGGTGTTAGATGTTCTGCAGGAGTATGGCAGGTGGTCGCCTCATATTTATCGTTTATCTGTTGGTGTGCACTGGTTCTACATTTGATGTTTGACTGTTTACTATTAATTAAGTTTTTACAACTCCACTATCACATTTTTAACTATAAATAATAACTTTTTAAAACTTCTGTTGAAAACTGAGTCGACAGCGATACATCGCTGCTGACTCTTTGGTGTGCTGTGCTGAACTGAGAACGAGGAATATGCAAATTTGTATGTGTTAGTGCATTTGACGTCACCGTCTTTTGTTTTTCACGACCAACGCCTAGTTCATACGTTGTGGTTCCAGCGTCATTGTCTTTTATTCATGATGAACAGCTTTATAAACCAATCACAATTGTTATTAATAGTCCGTCATCACATACGCTGCCATCATCTCTGCTTGCTTTTGCTCGTCCACCGGTGACCTTGGCATCATGCTCCTCTTACTGGATATGCGTTGTTCATTTTTTTTACACAGGGACAATGTACCTAACCATACTTTATTCACTGTGATACAATAAAACATTATAAAATAACCTCAAATCCCATAATTAAGGTATTGGGCCTTTATGTACTGTTACAAACCCCCTCAATGAAAGATTTTGTGTCGAGACACAAAAACTTTCATTGACTCATTCATACGTTTCTAAAAGGATCAGCCTAGATATGTCGCCACAACCCCCAGTAATGTTAATATATAAAAAATTATAATCACTTACCCTTGGTCCAATGATGCTGATCGGACCCTCTGACCTTACTGGACTTCTCAGGCGAGATCCCAACACCATAAGGCCATGAGGCACTTAACGTTCCTGCTCTGACGCACCGGCCAGCTCAGGACCGCGGTCACAACACCACAAAACTCTGAAACATCGAATACAAAATTTTAAAATAGTGGTCTAATATACTTCCATATCTACAACTGATATGTTTCCTTTTAGATGCATTGGTTTGTGTCTGGGCATTGGTTTGCTCAATTAATTTTTTCAACACAACATCAAGATTTCAACATAGACTGGTTTTTTCACCAACACCAAACTCAATCTCTTCCTTGTAAGAGAAAATATATATGTTCCTACAAATAACATAATACATAAACAATTCTTTAATATTCCCCAAAACACCATCACCTATTTATTTCTATGAGATTTAACCTACAACTACTATGGCAGATAAGTTTATTATTCAAATTTTATTACTCGACTCTATAATCATTTTATATATTTTTTGCAATGACATCATACTATATTTTGTTCAACACCATTTCTAACTTTATCTTTTTAACATTCAGGATCTACCATCTTTTAACATTTGTTATAGTCGTTACCCCTGTAGTGACCTCCTAACCATACACTCTGACCATCTACATAATAAAACATCATAGAACATTGAACATTACACATTAACATTGTTACATTTACATTACATAACTCATATTTACACAATTTGTACCAAAACTTTATAACATTTTACCATCAACAATTCTCTATTAACTTTTAATTATTTAACATTTGTTTATATCAGATTCTAATACAACAATTTCCACTTTATCATTTACCTCTCAGTTACATCACCTTTCTACTATGAATTTTCCTTTTCTAACCCTTTCTCCTTACTAGTTTGGGTGACTCTCTATTATTTACTATTATCTCTCTTATTTTGGCATTTGTCAATCTAACCTTACTCACCTCTTTTTTACTACTAACAACCGCTTCTAACCATTAACATATTATGACACCAATATCTCAATAATAACCCCCTTCACTAATCCACTAATCCCATTTAAATCCTCTGGCACCGCTCACTTTTTTTTTTTTTTTTTTTTTTTTTTTTTTTTTTTTTTTTTTTTTTTTTTTTTTGGGATGTGTGTACCCGAACTCTAACCAACTCATTCCCTTATCGGTTCCTGACCCTTTCAGGTAACCCTTTCCGGCACTAAACGGTCCCTTCCTGTCCCAACACCTTTCGTTGCGGACTCCCTACACCACTACCCTTACTACAAAATATCACCATCAACAAATATAATCACCATTCACATTACTCAACTCTACATATAATCACTAACCACTGTGTCCCTAAAATATCTAACACCCTCTTTATATATTATCAGTATCTCAACATTCTTATTTTCACTAACTCCCATTAACTCTATTTAACTAACTCCAATGCCCTTATTTATCATTATTACCCAAACTCTTTTACAACATTTCAACTTAATATACCACTAGAAAATTCATCACTTATCTTACAATCCTAAAACAACTCAATATCCAAATATATAATCATATGCGTAATCATTTACTAACCATTAGAATCTAAATCTCATAATATCACTTTCTTCAGTTATTTAAAATTCTACCGTAAAACAATACATAAAATACACAACAGCAAAAATACACAAATACATTGACATTAATATACACAAAAATATACAATCCAAATTTATCATTTAATCATTTACCAAAAATCAGTCACAAACAGTCCATTTCAAAACACTGTCCACATAATTAAATGTTCATAACACAATAAAATAATTAACCTCCATCGTCAAATAATAAAATTATCTTACGTATACATAACTCATTTTTAATTAAGTACATTATATCATCTTTTGTAATATAATAACTATTTAAATTTATTTTGTCCATTATACCATAGTAATACTCTGCAGGATGTAATGGTACAGAATTGTAGGTAATTCCCGAAATTCGAAGGTAAGAGTAAGATAATATATATTTGAACAAATTAATATTGTTTCAAGGATTACTCCACATTACTATATCATAAAACTTGTCAACATTCGGTATGGTCCAGTCACCTTTGGTATAATTAGTCATAATTCGGTAATTTGCCAAATCATTATTCTCTTTATCTCCTACTACTTCAGTTTCATTACAAGGTAAGTACTTACTATATTTATTATATAATCATCTCTCCTCCTAACCTTTCCATAAACTCTTCATAGTCTCTACATATCTTAAAAATCTCTACTTCTCTTTTTCTCTCACAATACCTCTCACTTTTAAAACATCTCTCTCTATCACACCAAGCTACATTCTCTCTCTATATATTTGCATAGGGCACTACTATTTCATAAAAACACCCCCTGGCCTCACCAGGTACACTAACACAAAAAACTAAGGGATCATTTGGAGACCACACGTCTCCCACATAAACTCTAGAGGAACCTTCATCCTCAAATAATAATTTCGGAGTCTTTACTCCAACTATACCACTGGGAAAATTTGCCCTCTGCTCACTATACTCACTTAAACTCTCCTTACCACCACTTTCACTCTCATCTACAACTGTCACCTCACCATTAACCTCTACTCTCATTAAAATCTCATTATTACTACCAACATCCACACTATTATCTCCTATTACCATATTTTTATTTATTTTATCATAATTTCCACTACTACTTACCTTGTCTTTGTTTATATCTAATTTGTCTATTTCTCTACTCTTATTTTCTAACTCTATCTCATTAATTCTCTTGTCAACATTAAAATTTCGTTTTTGCATTTCATTTTTTAATTCTTCTAATTTCTCCTCTAATTGATTCAATTTTACATTTTGCAAGTTATTTTGTTTCTTTAATTCGTTCTCAAAACTATCAAACTTTACGTTAAATTTGCTATTCATCTGGTTAAATTTGTCATCGAATTTAAGATTCTGCTGTTCAAATTTGTCATCGAATTTAATATTCTGCTGTTCAAATTTTTCATCGAATTTACTATTCTGCTGTTCAAATTTTTCGTCGAATTTAATATTCTGCTGTTCAAATTTTTCGTCAATTTGTTCTCTTAATACACTATTTTGTGTTTTAATTAATATAAATAAATCTTCTAATGAGATCTTATTTTCGATTGCCCTAGGTGTTGAATTGGCACTTATTCCGTCTAATAAAATTGATTCTGTAGCTGTATTATTTATTTATATGCTGTCATTATTTTCTGACATTTTGATAAACTTTAATATTGAAATGACTATTTAATTACACTTGTCGCAATTACAATATTTGATATGTTTTTGTCAACATAACCTCTCGTGTATTAGGTTATGCACTATTCTATCACTCTCCTTGTCTCTGAATCTGGCTTATATTTTATATAAAATAGCTTTATATAAAGTCCCTGTTCGGGCGCCAATTGTTAACTACCCACTTTTTAACACATTTATTTTTATAAATTTTTTCTTTTACTACTATAAGGTAAACACGTGTACTTACCATTTCAATGTATATGTTAGCACGTGCGTCCTTTCTCCTGTAAATATCTCTTTAAGGGGCCAGGGTTCACTCTCGGCGAGATTCAGATACAAAAAGGTGATAGAAATGATAACACTGATTCTCATTGGAATGCAATCACTAGATTTTAATTGCCAGAATAAAATAAACATATATATTGAATGATAACCCAAAATGGCGTCACATACAATTGCCAAAAACAAAATGGTGGTTACATTTCCTTAAACCCTATTTAGTCATTGTTACTTCGTGTTATGGTGAATCTTGTTAATATTTTATATTTACACCTGGCTGCAGCTCGACTAACACGTAATTAATTATATACTGATATGCTACACAAACCAATGCCCTCTGTAGGCATGATCATGGCCATGCGTTCATTCACTCGTCCGCTCACTCACTCTCACTATTGCAAAATACATTTAATCAAATTTATCTGGTATTAATTGATGAGCTCATTATTATGTAAAAAGGTGATAATTGTTTGACTTCTCTGAAAGTGGACAGAGTTGCTCCCTCGCTGGTGTTAGATGTTCTGCAGGAGTATGGCAGGTGGTCGCCTCATATTTATCGTTTATCTGTTGGTGTGCACTGATTCTACATTTGATGTTTGACTGTTTACTATTAAGTTTTTACAACTCCACTGTCACATTTTTAACTATAAATAATAACTTTTTAAAACTTATGTTGAAAACTGAGTCGACAGCGATACATCGCTGCTGACTCTTTGGTGTGCTGTGCTGAACTGAGAACGAGGAATATGCAAATTTGTATGTGTTAGTGCATTTGACGTCACCGTCTTTTGTTTTTCACGACCAACGCCTAGTTCATACGTTGTGGTTCCAGCGTCATTGTCTTTTATTCATGACGACAGAGCTTTATAAACCAATCACAATTGTTATTAATAGTCCGTCATCACATACACCGCCATCATCTCTGCTTGCTTTTGCTCATCCACCGGTGACCTTGGCATCATGCTCCTCTTACTGGACATGCGTTGTTCATTTTTTTATACAGGGACAATGTACCTAACCATACTTATTCACTGTGATACAATAAAACATTATAAAATAACCTCAAATCCTATAATTAAGGTATTGGGCCTTTATGTACTGTTACAAAGGCCCAATACCTTAATTATGGGATTTGAGGTTATTTTACAATGTTTTATTGTATCACAGTTGAATAAAGAATGGTTAGGTCCATTGTCCCTGTGTAAAAAATGAACAACGCATATTCAGTGAGAGGAGCATAATGCCAAGGTCACCGGTGGACGAGCAAAAGCAGGCAGAGATGATGGTGGTGTATGGGATGACGGACTATTAATAACAATTGTGATTGGTTTATAAAGCTGTGTTGTCATGAATAAAAGACAATGACGCAGGAACAACGTATGAACGAGGCGTTGGCCGTGAAAAACAAAAAACGATGACGTCAAATGCACTAACACATACAAAAATTTGCATATTCCTCGTTCTCAGTTCAGCACAGCACACCAAAGGGTCAACAGCGATGTATCGCTGTCGACTCAGTTTTCAGCAAAAGTTTTAAGAAATTTATTATCTATAATTACAAATGTGACAGTGGAGTTGTAAAAGACTCAAGTACTAGTAAGCAGTCAAATATCAAATGTAGAATCAGTGTACACCAACAGATAAACGATAAATATGAGGCGACCACCTGCCATACTACTGCATCACATCTAACACCAGCGAGGGAGCAACTCCGGTCCACTTACAGAGAAGTCAAACAATTATCACATTCTTACATATTAATGAGCTCAATTAACAAAGATAAATTTGGTAAAATGTATTTGCGATAGTGGGGGTGAGTGAGCGTATGAGTGAATGAACGCATGGCCATGATCATGACTAAAGAGGGCATTGGTTTGTGTAGCATATCAGTATATAATTAATTATGTGTTATCAGAGCTGCAGCCAGACGTAAATATAAAAATATTAACATGATTCACCATAATACAAAGTAACTATGACTGAATAGGGTTTAAGGAAATGTAACCACCATTTTGTTTTGGCAATTGTATGTGACACCATTTTGGGTATCATTCAATATATGTTTATTTTATTCTGGCAATTAAAACCTAGTGATTAATTCAAATGAGAATCAGTGTTGTCATTTCTATTACCTCTTTGTATCTGAATCTCGCCGAGAGTGTACCCTGGCCCCTTAAAGAGAGATTTATAGCAGAAAGGAACCACGTGCTCACACATACATTGGAATGGTAAGTACACGTGTTTACCTTATATCAGTAAAAGTAAAAATACACAAATATAAATGTGTGTAAGAGTGTGTTAGTTAACAATTGGCCCCCGAACAGCGGACTTTATATAAAGCTATTTTATATAAAAAATAAGCCAGATTCAGAGACAAGGAGAGTGATAGAATAGTGCATAACCTAATACACGTGAGGTTATGTTGACAAAAACATATCAAATAGTGTAATTGTGACAAGTGTAATTAGATAGTCATTTCAATATTAAAGTTATCAAAATGGCAGAAAATAATGACAGCATAGAAATAAATAATACAGCTACAGAATCAATTTTATTAGACGGAATAAGTGCCAATTCAACACCTAGGGCAATCGAAAATAAGATCTCATTAGAAGATTTATTTATACTAATTAAAACACAAAATAGTGTATTAAGAGAACAAATTGACAAAAAATTTGAACAGCAGAATATTAAATTCGATGAAAAATTTGAACAGCAGAATCTTAAATTCGATGACAAATTTAACCAGATGAATAGCAAATTTAACGTAAAGTTTGATAGTTTTGAGAACGAACTAAAGAAACAAAATAACTTGCAAAATGTAAAATTGAATCAATTAGAGGAGAAATTAGAAGAATTAAAAAATGAAATGCAAAAACGAAATTTTAATGTTGACAAGAGAATTAATGAGATAGAGTTAGAAAATAAGAGTAGAGAAATAGACAAATTAGATATAAACAAAGACAAGGTAAGTAGTAGTGGAAATTATGATAAAATAAATAAAAATATGGTAATAGGAGATAATAGTGTGGATGTTGGTAGTGATAGTGAGATTTTAATGAGAGTTGAGGTTAATGGTGAGGTGACAGTTGTAGATGAGAGTGAAAGTGGGGGTAAGGAGAGTTTAAGTGAGTATAGTGAGCAGAGGGCAAATTTTCCCAGTGGTATAGTTGGAGTAAAGACTCCGAAATTATTATTTGAGGATGAAGGTTCCTCTAGAGTTTATGTGGGAGACGTGTGGTCTCCAAATGATCCCTTAGTTTTTTGTGTTAGTGTACCTGGTGAGGCCAGGGGGTGTTTTTATGAAATAGTAGTGCCCTATGCAAATATAGAGAGAGAGAATGTAGCTTGGTGTGATAGAGAGAGATGTTTTAAAAGTGAGAGGTATTGTGAGAGAAAAAGAGAAGTAGAGATTTTTAAGATATGTAGAGATTATGAAGAGTTTATGGAAAGGTTAGGAGGAGAGATGATTATATAATAAATATAATAAGAACTTACCTTGTATTGAAACTGAGGTAGTAGGGGATGATGTTGATAACAATGATAATATAACTTACCTAATTATGACTAATTATACCAAAGGTGACTGGACCATACCGAATGTTGACAAGTTTTATGATATAGTAATGTGGAGTAATCCTGCAGAGTATTACTATGGTATAATGGACAAAATAAATTTAAATAGTTATTATATTACAAAAGATGATATAATGTACTTAATTAAAAATGAGTTATGTATACGTAAGATAAGATTATTATTTGACGATGGAGGTTAATTATTTTATTGTATTATGAACATTTAATTATGTGGACAGTGTTTTAAGATGGACTGTTTATGACTGATTTATGGTAAACGATTAATTGGTAATTTGGATTGTATATTTTTGTGTATAGTAATGTCAAGGTATTTGTGTATTTTGCTGTTGTGTATTTTATGTATTTTTTATGTAAACCATGCATTGTAGAATTTTATATATTGAAGAATAATTAAGTTTGATAATGATTTTAAATGATATTATGAGATTCAGAGTCTAATGGTTAGTAAATGATTACACAGATGATATATTTGGATATTGAGTTGTTTTAGGATTGTAAGATAAATGATGAATTTTCTAGTGGTATATTAAAGTGAAATGTTGTAAAGAGGTTTGGGGATAGTGATAAATAAGGGGATTGGAGTTAGTTAAATAGAGTTAATGGGAGTTAGAGAAAATAGAATGTTGAGATACTGATAATATATAAAGAGGTGGTAGATATTTTAGGGACACAGTAGTTAGTAATTATATGTAGAGAGGTGAGTAATGTGAATGGTAATTATATTTGTTGATGGTGATATTTTGTAGTAAGGGTAGTGGTGTAGGGAGTCGACAACGAAAGGTGTTGGGACAGGAAGGGACCGTTTAGCGTCGGAAAGGGTTACCTGAGAGGGTCAGGAACCGATAAGGGAATGAGTTGGTTAGAGTTCGGGAACACACCTACTAATACAAAAAATGAGCGGTGCCAGAGGTTTTAAATGGATTAGTGAAGGGGGTTATTATAGAGATATTGGTGTCATAATATGTTAATGGTTAGAAGCGGTTAGTGGTAAAAAAGAGGTGAGTAAGGTTAGATTGACAAATGCCAAAATAAGATAGAGAGAATAATGAATAATAGAGAGTCACCCAAACTAATAAGGATGAAAGGTTAGAAAAGGAAAATTCATGGTAGGAAGGTAATGTAACTGAATGGTAATGATAAATTTGAAATTGTTGTATAGAATCTGATATAAACAAATGTTAAATAAGAAAAAGTTAATAGAGAATTGATGATAAAAATGTTATAAAGTTTTGGTACAAATTGTGTAAATATGAGTTATGTAATGTAAATGTAACAATGTAATGTACAATGTTCTATGATGTTTTATTATGTTGATGATAGAGTGTGTAGTTAGGAGGTCGCTACAGGGGTAACGACGGTAACAAATGTTGAGAGATAGTGGTTCTTGAATATTAAAAAGATAAAGTTCGAAATGGTGTTGAATAAAATATAGTATGATGTCATTGCAAAAAATATAAAATGATTATAAAGTTGAGTAATAAAATTTAAATAATGAACTTGTCTGCCATAGTAGTTGTAGGTTGAATCTTATAGAAATAAATAGGTGATGGTGTTTTGGGAATATTAAAAGAATTGTTTACGTGTTATGTTATTGTAGGAATATATATATATTATTCTCTTATAAGGAAGAGATTGAATTTGTGTTGGTGAAAAATCAGTCTATGTCGAATTCTTGTTGTTGTTGTGTTGAAAAAATTAAGTGAGCAAACCAATGCCCAGACACAAACCAATGCATCTAAAAGGAAACATATCAGTTGTAGATATGGAAGTATATTAGACCACTATTTTAAAATTTTGTATTACATGTTTCAGAGTTTTGTGGTGTTGTGACCGCGGTCCTGAGCTGGCCGGTGCGTCAGAGCAGGAACGTTAAGTGCCTCATGGCCTTATGGTGTTGGGATCTCTCCTGAGAAGTCCAGTAAGGTCAGAGGGTGCGATCAGCATTATTGGACCAAGGGTAAGTGATTATAAATTTTTTGTATATTAACATTACTGGGGGTTGTGGCGACATATCTAGGCTGATCCTTTTAGGACCGTATGAATGAGTCAATGAAAGTTTTTGTGTCTCGACACAAAATCTTTCATTGAGGGGGTTTGTAACAGTACATAAAGGCCCAATACCTTAATTATGGGATTTGAGGTTATTTTACAATGTTTTATTGTATCACAGTTGAATAAAGAATGGTTAGGTCCATTGTCCCTGTGTAAAAAATGAACAACGCATATTCAGTGAGAGGAGCATAATGCCAAGGTCACCGGTGGACGAGCAAAAGCAGGCAGAGATGATGGCGGTGTATGTGATGACGGACTATTAATAACAATTGTGATTGGTTTATAAAGCTGTGTCGTCATGAATAAAAGACAATGACGCAGGAACAACAATGTTGGCCATGAAAAACAAAAGACGATGACGTCAAATGCACTAACACATACAAAAATTTGCATATTCCTCATTCTCAGTTCAGCACAGCACACCAAAGGGTCAACAGCGATGTATCGCTGTCGACTCAGTTTTCAGCAAAAGTTTTAAGAAAGTTATTATCTATAATTACAAATGTGACAGTGGAGTTGTAAAAGACTCAAGTATTAGTAAGCAGTCAAATATCAAATGTAGAATCAGTGTACACCAACAGATAAACGATAAATATGAGGCGACCACCTGCCATACTACTGCATCACATCTAACACCAGCGAGGGAGCAACTCCGGTCCACTTACAGAGAAGTCAAACAATTATCACATTTTTATATATTAATGAGCTCAATTAACAAAGATAAATTTGATAAAATGTATTTGCGATAGTGGGGGCGAATGAGCGTATGAGTGAATGAACGCATGGCCATGATCATGACTAAAGAGGGCATTGGTTTGTGTAGCATATCAGTATATAGTTAATTATGTGTTATCAGAGCTGCAGCCAGACGTAAATATAAAAATATTAACAAGATTCACCATAATAAAAAGTAACTATGACTGAATAGGGTTTAAGGAAATGTAACCACCATTTTGTTTTGGCAATTGTATGTGACACCATTTTGGGTATCATTCAATATATGTTTATTTTATTCTGGCAATTAAAACCTAGTGATTAATTCAAATGAGAATCAGTGTTGTCATTTCTATTACCTCTTTGTATCTGAATCTCGCCGAGAGTGTACCCTGGCCCCTTAAAGAGAGATTTATAGCAGAAAGGAACCACGTGCTCACACATACATTGAAATGGTAAGTACACGTGTTTACCTTATATCAGTAAAAGTAAAAATACACAAATATAAATGTGTGTAAGAGTGTGTTAGTTAACATAAGCTTGATTTTCTTACTCTTCCAGTATATTACCTAACGGGCACAAGTACGACAATTTGTGGTTAAAAATTACCATAAGCAGACAGTTTGTGGCACAAGCCACAGACGAGTGGCTAAGTCATCGTACAAGTGGAAAATGGGCATTTGGGTTGAGTTTTACACTGTAAATTTTCAACAACTATCATTATGTACTAAAAGTTAAGACATTTAATTTACTTTTATGTTTAACTGGATTAACTATATAATACTTTTTATGATTTTGAACATTTTTCTTAAAATACAAAACTTTTGTATTGTCCATGTTTGCATATTTTAAAACAAGCTTCTTTCTTCCTTATTCACTATAATCTGCATCAATTTCAAGAACAAAAAATGTTTTCAACTGAAAAAAAAAAATCATTGGAGGTGTCTGGTTTGCAAATTAACTGTTTTACTGTTGTAATTGTTTGCTGTTGGGGTACTAGTCTATCATAGCCTGTTTGATACTAGACTGTGTGTAATATTATTAACAGAGATGCTTAATCATGCTTATAAGAATACAATATGTTGTTGTTTTTTACTTCATAATGTACATACAAATTCTCTTACATAAAGTAACTGAAAAGATAAAAATAAGACTTTCACGATTAGGTGGTGAAATGCATATCAAGCATGGATGCGAAGGGTATACAAAGTAACTTTTTTCTCAGGTTTGACAAGTAAGCAGTGATACTTGGAAGTTAGAGAATTCATTCTTACTCTTACTTCTGATAACATTAAAACACGTTAACATACTTGGCAAAAATGTATAGGTATAAAATACAAAGGTACAAATAAAAACAAGAAAAATAAATGCACATAAATTAAAAAATAATGGTAAAAAGAAACCTAAAAATAAATAATTTTATTAAAATATGAAAACTGAAAAATAATATATTGTAACACGAACCCTTTCGAACAACCGAGTGTGTCCTTCTACACGTCCCCCCTAGTCAAACAGGCGTAGCCTCACTCAAGGCTGCGTTTAAGTATGTTCCAGATTCTAGAACACATGCGCTACATATACAAGGGACAGAGGCTGGCTTTGTGAATCAGTGGACAGTAAGCGATTTCCTTAGCATGGATCGAGTGTTTGTCAAAGTATTGTGTGAAGTTTATTTGTGTTATAATTAGTGTGGAACTTTATTATTTGACATTATTATTGTAAATACAACTATTACATTAACAACTCGGAACACAAAGTTTTTTATGAGTAAAAACATAAAGTTTTACCTTACAATCTGAACCGGTTTTCACTTTTGAAATGCTTCTTCAGAGGTTGCCGCTGGTAGCGCTGTCCGGCCTGTTGTGGGCGACGGAATCGAATTTTGAAAGATCGATGTTGTGTGTGTGGGGTGAGATATGTTCGAATAATGCGTGCGATTTGAATTATGTCTGTTCGTTTAGGATGTTGTTTTTATTTGTTTTCGTGTGTTTGTATATTTCCAATTGTCTTAGAGTGTCTAGTTTTCGGCCTTTTGTGTGTACATGTAGAATGTTCATGTTATTGTCGATGTTTTTGTATGTGTGGTTTGCTTCAATGAGGTATTTTGCAAAGGTGGATTCTGTAGTGGAGTGGAGTGCCTTTGTTTGTTCAATGTATCTCTGTTTGAAGCTATCTGTCTGGCCTATGTAGAATTTGTTGCAATTTGAGCAATTTAGTTTGTAAACACCGGGTAGATAGAATTTGTTTTGTGCTTTGTGTGTGTGTGTTTTAATAGTGTGTGTTCTGTTTCGTTAGTAGTTTTGTAAGCGATTCTGTATCCTGCTTTTTTGAATTTGTGGGTTATTTTCTCAGTTTGTTTTTTGATGTATGTTAGTGTTATGAATTTGTTGTTTTCTGTCTATACAAACACATGAAAACAAATAAAAATGACATCCTAAACAAACAGACACAATTCAAATCACACGCATTATTCGAACATATCTCACCCCACACACGCAACATCGATCTTTCAAAATTCGATTCCGTCGCCCACAACAGGCCGGACAGCGCTACCAGCGGCAACCTCTGAAGAAGCTTTTTAAAAGTGAAAACCGGTTCAGGTTGTAAGGTAAAACTTTATGTTTTTACTCATAAAAAATTTTGTGTTCCGAGTTGTTAATGTAATAGTTGTATTTAGTTAAGTAACGGACACGTCATGGACAACGAAATCCAACAATTATTATTGTGTGTGGACACATCTAACTGGAATTATTGTACAAGCATAATCTCATTGAATAACTTGTTGACTACAAATTATTAATTAGTCACTTCATTGGTGTCTGTATTTTGTTTTCCACTGTACCATATCACTGTATCAGTGAGACCACCGTAACAACATCACCAACATTTGTGCCCTATTCATGATATCTGGTCTAATAACACTGATAAGTGGGCCTTGCTTATATTACCACACTGATTTATCACTGCCGTTTACATTTAATTTAAAGCTTTTACTCCTTGGTGTATGTGGGAAATTCCTTAGTACCACATACACCCTTAACATTAAAACAAAAAAGCACATTGTTTGTGGGCAAATACAGAAGATGGAAGCAAACTGCATACACACACACAATAATACTCAAAACACAGCAAAATGTGGGGACACAGACTTGCTGATCAATGACTATAATGTGAGATCAGAAGTTTTAACCTTTTTATTTCTAATGCATAACTGCAATTAAGTGTACAGCCATTTTATAACTAACTCATATGGCAATTATAATTTACCTGATAGTAGTCAGCTGATTGATTTGCAAGTTTTCTTTTTGGAAACATAACCTGCCAGTTCCAGAACTTGACGAGCAGCATTATTGATATGTCGAAACCGATCAGGGCCAAGATGTATACCTCCGTACCATCGTGACACAACTACCATAACATTTTTTGCATCTATAATCTGAAAAAAATTACAAGGACATTATTTTCAGGCATACAATAGATTCACATACTACTCGCAGTTAGAGAGGTAACTGTATAACAATATATTAACACTGTCTAAACAAAACAAATTATTAATAAACTCAAGAAGTGATGTACAACATCTGTAGTATAAGATGTATTAAACTGCCCATTGGTGTGTGTGTGTGTGTGTCTGTGTGTGTGTATGTTCCACACACTATTGCACATACAATTAATGTTATTTATATATCTACTTAACGGTAAGAAAAATCTTTTGCAAACCTACGTGTGGAGTGTCATGTTGTGTGGGTGTGAATCTTGGACAATGGGTGCAAGAGAAAAGAAGAAATTTCTAGCTTTTGAGACATGGTGTTATAGAAGGATGCTTCAGATAAGTTGGGTGTAGAAGCTGAAGAATGAAGAGTTGTTTCACAGAGCTGGAGAAGACAGATGTTTTCTAAAACAATTAAAAAGTAGAGGAGCTCAATTAATTGGACATACAGTATCTTGAGACATGACAGCCTAACCAAAAGAGTCATAGTGGACTCCAACTGAATTATGGAAACTAAAAATAATACAAAAATATTGTAATTCAGATAATTATTACTATTAGTCTGTATTTTGATGTAAACTGTGTTATAAATCTACTGTATGCTTCATTCTGGACAAGACTTTAGTGTCTTGACCATTTACAAGTCTTAGTTTGCTGAAGTAATTAAAACAGTTTAATAATACAAATTTCAAACATTAAAAAATATTATTTTAATAAAAATATACATGTTAACATATATGATTTCTGAATAATGACTGCAGAGACAGGAGGATGAGAATGATGCAACGAGTGAATCAGAGAAAAGACTGGAGTGTTCTAATTCGCTGTACTGTACCGGTATCTAGTTTATACGTATGTCTGTAGGAAAGGAGTATAAGAGACCATGAAGAAATGGATGAAGTGAATAAAAATTAATGGAGTAATGGAGTATGAAGTATACTGCAGTTTGCAGATTTGTAACTATAAGTTTGTAGATAATATTGTAACAGTAAGTGATTCAGAAAAAGAAATACTGAGAGACAGAGGCAGTTTGTGCGAGAATGCAAAAGGATGCATGCGCTGCCATTAAATTTGAAATCAAGATTGTCAATAATACTACTTTAACGTGTAAGCAAAATTACCTTATGTGAGTGGCATTTTGGTTTGGTTAATGTATACACACCCAACATGTTCAGCACGGTCTCAACAGTGAACGCTCTCATTGTTGCCTCTCTTCATAACATAAACTCAGGCCTTCTTGGAAGGAATGGGGAATGCAATAGTAAACACTTACTTAAAAGCAACAGTAATTCTAGGAGGGTCAGACCTATCTGATTCACATGCTATGTCTGCTCGTCACATACATCTATTTTGTTTTGGTATTTTTTCTCTTGTCCAAGTTGGACACAGTGCTTAGTTTTAAACGTTCCCTGTTGCAGTTACAGTATGTTTATGTTTTCTGCTGAGTTTTATGAAGTTTCGTTGTGTTTATAATGTATTACATAAGTAAACATGCCGCTTCAGGTATTTACTTATTGTAAACTGAATAAACTGGATATAACACTCCTATAAACCAAAAAATCCCATGAATTCAGTAAACAATATCAGACATTTAATAATTACAAATTTGCTTATTAATGGAACAAAACTGTAACTAAAAATAAATTACATCTGTGTTTAACAACTTTTTAAAAATTCAAAATCAAAAGATTTGATTTGACACTTTCAGTGCTGGCTTATTACAACACCATTAATACCAGAAAACATGGCATTTTTAAGGATTTTTAAAAACTAAAAAATTAATTTCTGAATAATGACTGCAGAGACAGGAGGATCTAAACATCAAAACAATGAACAGTATTTCCTCTCTGAAGCTGTATGAAGTATATAACTGTCCCTTAATTGAGACCATGTTTTTTTACTTTTAAAAAAGTATAACATATGTTTTATACAATTATGAAGATATTTGTAACTAGAAAACACTTGTATACCTAAATAAGCAGTTTAGTTTATATTTTTCTGTAATAAGAAATAGCAATATTCATCTATGTTTATTTTATAATAATTTTTGCCAATGTGTGATATATGGCAAATTATAAAACCTATAAATGCCACACAATGCTGAATGGTACCAACTGTTTAAATCAATTATATCGAACTAAACATTGCTTGTGTTAGCTGATAAGAGTGAGAAAATTACTGTTGACATTCAAAAGAATTGTACAAAATGCTTTCTGGCTATATATAGCCAATATTGGATTTTGATAAGATCTCATAAGATGGCTTGTGGTAGAAATGGACTTGGCACTGAAAGTGTTAACTATTACTTTACAAGAACTTTATAGAAATTTGTTATTTTGTTAAGTACATTACAAAGATTCCAGTTGTTGGCCTCCCAATCACAAATCCTACTCCACCTGCTACTGCTGAAAGTGTTTTCCAATACGATAAAATAATGGGGACTACAGATAAATGAGAAAAAGATTAAGAGCACATAACATTGCAATTTATTGTGTCAATGTAAAACAATTAATTTTTGGTGACCACATATTTTAGTATACCAATTTCTAGTGTACACTTATACATGAAGATTTTGCAAATGCTGTGGCTATCAGAAGAGAGAGATATTGAACTATTTCCTATATTCCAACATTGGTGTTCTGTAACCAACAATAAGATACCATAGATTCAAACTCCTCAACAGAACTACGGCAGAAAATGTTTAGCAAATGTTTTTGTTCATATCCTGTCATACACATAATTAAAATATATAAAATCTAACCTGCAGCAAATGCAACAACCTGCCACCAGCTTGTGTTTCCCCATCATCCTCACAGTCCTGGATTGTACACTGTCCTACACATATTCGGTACGCATAAATATTGTGTGTGGCGTTTTCTATTTTTTTATTCTGTAGAAGTGCAGACATCACCAACCTGTTTGCAAATAATAACGAACTACTATACATTTTTTTAATAAATAATTTTTATCTGAATTTATAACATGGAGGAAACACTTTGCAAGGAAAAATTAAATTCACACTCCTGTCCGAGTTAACAGCTGGAGATAATCACATTTTAATCGTTTTGCAAAATGTTCTCACATTTTGTACTGTTGGGTAAGAGGTCAACATGTAACGGTACAAACCAAGAGGTTTAGTTTAATTTCCAAATAATTGTAAAAAATTTGTAACCATGTGTTAGTTACAATAATTGCTCTTTTAACTTTAAAATTCTAAAAAAGGCTGTTATAACATTTACGATATTCTTTACTGTATTACTTCCCATCTTTATATAGTCACTTCCAACCCATAAAGTATGAAAACATTAAAAGACAACAGACTATTCTGTCTAAAAGACAGATGTATTCTAACTGCACAATCAGTTCTAATAAAAAAAAGGTTGGGAACAATTGCTATTATATTTTTATGTTATTATAAAGAACATGATTATATAGAAAGAGTTACCTTACTTCATCTGTAGACATTACAGTTGCAACATGGCCTTGAAATGTACTCTTTCTGTCCGTTATAATTTCACCATGAATAACTTCTGGAACCTGTATAGCTGATGGAACCACTGGTGTTTCTTCTATGACCTTTTTTTTATTTTGTTGCTGACGCTTTTTCATTTTACTACCTGATTCTTCTTCTTCTTCTTCTTCTTCTTCTTCTTCTTCTTCTTCTTCTTCTTCTCCTATGGCATCTAAACTACCACTGTTGCTCTGTAAAATATCCTTTACTTTTTCTATCCATTGATATAGTATACTCTCACCTATATTTTCTCTGGAACAAAATATGTTAATTATCTGTACAGGTTACACTGTGATAAATGTACCACTTTACAATATTAACGATTACTTGGTAAATACAGAAATAGATGCTAATTTCTCCATCAAAATGAAGAAGAAACCTAAATAATGTATGCGTAGAGGATAATTCATTTGATGCAGTTAATAGGTTCAGATACCTGGGTAACATGATAGATAATGAAGGGTCCATAAACACGATGATACGTAACAGGACACAAATAGGAAATAGATATATGTTATACTAACTACTGAGAAGCAAATTCATTACTCGTGACACAAATATACAAATATATGAGACATTTATCAGACTGGTTGTGACTTATGGAGGCAAGACATAGACTTTGAGAAAAGGAACAAGAAACACTAAAAAGGTTTGAAAGAAAGATTGTACATGTTTATGGCCTGGTGATGAATGAAGGTCATAAACCGTTATGATGTGGTGGAGAAGAAGATGAATGGAGAGTAAGAAATAACCACAAGATAGATGAGCTACTGAAGCATGAGGACGTTATAAGATTTGTAAAGGCTCAACCAATACAATGGCTAGGTCACTTAGAGTGGATGGATGATCAGGTATGCCAAAGAAAATCCTGAGGGCCCAAGTCTATAAAAGCATAAACAGGGGCTGACCTAGGATAAGATGGTTGGATGATGTGCTGTAAGATCTAAGAAAAATGGATGTGAGAGGTTATGCTGAGATGGCAATTGGATAGGATACATTGGAGAAGACTGGTATTGGAAGCCAGGCCTCACGTTGAAGAAGAAGAAGAAGAAGTAAATATAGAAATACACTCATAAGAACAAAAAAATAATTAAAATACATATTATTATTTTATGTAATGTACAATGTTATAACACATTATTTAAACAGAATAAATAATATGTAATATGAAATAATAGCCAATGATAATTTTGTAATGGAAATTTTGTTTGTTTTCTCCAGAGTATTTACTGAATAAGCTTATAAATTAAACACTGGCTAATATCCATGGTTTAGACTGCTGTTACTATACTTTAATTACTATTAATATTCTGGAGAATCATTAAATTATCTGCAGTCATTACTTACAAGTATATATTTTCCAATTCATTGTATATTTCAATTTTAACATCCTGCTTCAAGTCTGGTGCCAGTACTGAATATATAGGTGGTGAATCGGTTGGGTACCCTGGTGGTAATGTGACATATAGTGTCACATGATGATTCCCCTCTACAATTTCAATACTATAATTACGATCGGCTTCATCCACAGTTTTCCACTGCGACTCGTAAATAGAACATAGTGCTTCAATTTCTTCGGCCTAAGTACCATAAACAAACATAAAAGTTCATTTACAACATGAACAAATTTGTTTTAGAATGATTCCATTATAGGTGCACTACACAATATTTGTCTATACACAGGGATGTTATAGGCAGTTCTACATACTTCACTTTTGTTGGTTCCATCAATAAATTGATGGTAGGCCTATTTTATTTTTGTTCATATGAAGTGGAGGCACTGGCTTTTCAGTACTCAGGGGGCACTAGTTTGTGTAACAGGTGAACCTATGTTGTATTGTACAAAAATTGAGTCAGTTTGTTTACTCAAAATTCATCTTTATAAATATATGTTTAAATTGGGTTGATTTCCTGAATGTATCAAAACTACTTTATATTAAATTATTCCAATTTTATGTACTCTGTCATTAACCAATATCTGTGCTAACAATTCCTTTTTCGTTTGGGAAAATTTACTTTTTTTTTGCATCCCAAAAAGAGCAATGTTTACAGAAAAAGAAAATGATTAAGTACAGTTATTGTGCTACTTATACAAATATCTCACTCAATTTAAAAAACTGCCTACGACTGGGTAAAAAAAAGTTAGATAAATTTGGTTTAACTAGAAATTCTCATATCTGATTTACTGGATAACTGCAGTTAAAAAAATAAATCTATACGAAAAACAATGGATTATGTATATGAACTTAATGAAGAAACAGTCTGCCACTTCATTAACAAAGTACTGTACTACCAAATTATTTTCTATTTTTGAGAAGTAGTAATAAAACCAAAATTATTATTTTGCCAAACATTATGCCACTGACTTGTTATAATATTATTATATATACACCACCAAAATCAGTAAAATTCCATTTTCAAATCAACGAATAAGGCCTTTTCGAAATATTAAAATTTCATCCTCAGTTCGTACACTGTAATGTTCCTGTTATGATGTTTTTCTTTAAATGTGTAATTGCTGTTAACTGTGTCTACTATCTCTCACTGTACTTCATTTTGTACTTTCCACTGCCATCATTATTGGGTGAAACCAAGCCAGATATGTACTGAAACAATTGATCATTTTCAAATATTGTCTGTTGATTCATCAATTTGTCATATTTTTTATGAAGGTATATATATAATTTTTCTAACTGTATAATGTCATTTTTATTATTGTTTATTTCCACTATTTCCATATTGTTGGTTATATTTGTTATACTATGATTCATACTAATAAGGTGATCTGCTATGTTGGAGATTCCCGTTTTTTTATTATTAAAAGCTCTGAAATGTTCCATAAATCTCTGTTTGAAATTTCTATGTGTTCTTCCGATGTATATGTAGTCACAGTTATTAAATTTTATTCTGTATATTCCACTTAATTTGTATATATCACAGTCTTTTCTATTCATTATTATATTATATATATACTTTTATTTAGTTTGTATGCATATTTATATTTATGTTTATCCAATTTTGTATTCTTTATAATGTATTGAAGATCTTGATATGTGTATTTGTAAGTTAGGTATGTTACATGTTCTTCTTTTTTGCATGCATTTATCCTGTCTAATTTTTTTCTATTATTTAATATTGTTTTTTCTTTATATTTTTTATTTAATTTGTTTATAAATTTGCTGTCATATCCATTTTCTATTGCTATTTCTTTTATGATGTTCAGTTCCTGATGTAATTTCTCTTCGTTATTTATGTATTTGTATGCTCTATTAATCATATTGTAATATGTATTAACCTTGTGTATCCAAGGATGTGATGAATCTTTGTGTATTGTTGTATTATTATTTGTTTCCTTTCTGTATACATTAGTAGTTATTTCGTTATCTTTTCCAATTTGAATATCAATGTCCAAAAAATTGATTGTTCTATTTACTTCTTCTTCAAATGTAAATTTCACATTATCATTGTACGTATTTACTGATTTTGGTGGTGTATATATAATAAAACCAAAATTAGCTAGCTTTAACAACTTTTTGAAGAAAATTACACGAAACAAAATTGAAATATCGGTATGGAGAACCATACATGACTTCCATGTTCTAAGATTTATATTTAAAATCGTATTTGAAATGAAATATTTCCATAGAAACTACTTCTTTCTACTTATTGCTTCAGCCTTAACCACAGTACTGTGGTCACTAATGTATACCACCTCACGTTTTCGCACTCGATTTTCACTGATGATGCCAGTCGATGGCACTGCCAAAAAGTCTGGTTTTGCAGAAAACATTGGACTACGGCTAAACATCCCGGGTAGGAATTTTAACAAAGAACTACTTCTTTGTTGCCGATAACGTAGTACACATATAAAAAATGCTCCCCTTCCCCTACAACTATAATTTTCATTAACAGAAAATTACCCCCACCCCGTTCACCTAACCTCTTCATTTATAGATATTTCATCTACGTTTCTACAGTGGATTATTATGAGCTTCTTATCAGGACACTTTATTTATCAAAATTAAGTACTTTAGTCTTGTTAAAACATAAAACGTTGCAGGTAAACTACCCCTTTCTCTTAACCGATCTTCACCAAAATCAATAGACCTTCAGTCCTGTACAATTCAGGGATGCATGCAAAAAATATTTGATTCTGTTTGAATGTGTGGCAGTTATCGTTCGTCATGAAAACATTTCTCTTGTTACAACATAAAATGTTACAGGTAAACTACCCTTTCCCTTAACCGATCTTCACCAAAATCAAAAGGCCTTGAGTTCTCTACAATTCAGGAATGTATGCAAAAAATTATTTGATCCTCTTTGAATTTACGGCAGTTATCTTTCGTCATACAAAAAATTACCCTTGTTAAAACATAAAATGTTGCTGGTAAACTACCCCTTTCCCTTAACCGATCTTCAACAAAATCAACAGACCTTGAGTTCTGTAAAATTCAAAAAGGTATGCAAAAGAGTACGGTAGTTGATTCTGTTTGATATTACGGCAGTTATAGTTCGTCATTGAAAAAATTACCCTTGTTAAAACATAAAATATTGCAGGTAAACTACCCTATTCCCTTAACCGATCTTCACCAAAATTAACAGGTCTTGAGAAGTCTATAATTCAGGGCGGTATGCAAAACATTATTTGATTCTGTTTGAATTTGCGGCTGTTATCATTTGCCATAGGAAAAAATTACCCTTGATAAAAAAAAAGTTGCTGGTAAACTACCCCTTTCCCTTAACCGATCTTCACCAAAAACAATATGTCTTGAGAACTCTACAATTCAGGGCTTTATGCAAAACATTATTTGATTCTGTTTGAATTTGCGGCTGTTATCGTTTGCCATAGAAAATACCCTTGTTAAAACATAAAACGTTGCAGGTAAACTGCCCCTTTCCCTTAACCGATCTTCACCAAAAACAATATGTCTTGAGTACTATACAAATAAGGGCTGTATGCAAACAATTATTTGATTCTGTTTGAATTTGCGGCTGTTATCGTTTGCCATAGAAAAAAATTACCCTTGATTTAAAAAAAACGTTGCAGGTAAACTACTCCTTACCCTTAACCGATCTTCACCAAAAACAATAGGTCTTGAGTACTCTACAAATAAGGGCTGTATGCAAAACATTATTTGATTTTCTTTGAATTGGCGGCTGTTATCGTTTGCCATAGAAAAAAATCTACAGACACAGAGACAGTTTTCGAAAAATGACTTTTTTCATGTTTTGAGTGTAGTACAATCAGAATCTGCAATAACCTCGAACACGATTTTTTTTGCCATCACCATACTTCCGTTTCCTTAAGGAACATGGAAGTAAAAAGAATACAACCTAACTTATTACTTTGGTATCTTCCCCTATTTTAATTAATTATTATATATAGGCTATATACAAACTTTCGCTAGTGAACACTTACTTTTGGTTTTATGTCCCAAATGTTTCGACGTGGTGTACATTGTTTGGTTGTAGTGTGTGATGTCTGTATATTTCATATTGTTCTGCTGTGTTTAGTTTTCTACTTTTAGGTAAGCAGTGTAGTATTTCCATGTTGTGTTCTATGTTTGAGTAACCATGGTTTTCATTTTGTAAATGTGTGGCGAATGTGGAGTGTACGTAGTTTGTGGTGAGGGCTTTTAAATGTTCAGAGTATCTTGAGGAAAAAATCTTCCCGTCTGGCCGATGTAGAACTGGTTACAATCACTGCAGTTTAACTTTTAAACACCTGTTTTGCTGTATGTGTCAGTGTCTTTGTTAGTATTATTTATGTGTTTCCTGATGGTGTTGTTAGTTCTGTAGGCTACTTTATAATTGTGTTTCCTGAATGTGTTAGCAATTTTGTGTGTTGGAATTGTAGTATGTGAGTGTGATGTATTTACTGGGTTGTGTACTGTTGGTTTTATGTGTTTTACTTTTTGTGTTTAGGATGCGTTTGTGTAGTTTGTTTATTAAATCGGAATTGTATCCATTTTTGACTGCTATATGTTTGATTGTGTTGAGTTCTTCTTGGTAGTCATGTGTGTTTCGTCGGCTAGACGGGAAGATCTTTTTCCTCAAGATACTCTGAACATTTAAAAGCCCTCACCACAAACTACATACACTCCACATTCGCCACACATTTACAAAAATGGAAATACTACACTACTTACCTAAAAGTAGAAAACTAAACACAGCAGAACAATATGAAATATACAGACATCACACACTACAACGAAACAACATATTAAATGACTAATTACACTATAGATCACATATACTTTTTGATACACTTGTTCAAACACACACTTTGAATCCCAGCGCCAATTCCCTCCCACCAGCAACCCCCACCACACACACCTACAACCCATAACGGTTACTTTGTACTGACACTCTGTATTTCAAATCCCACTGAGGAAGATGGACACCACGTCGAAACGTTTGGGTCATAAAACCAAAAATAAGTGTTCACTAGCGAAAGTTTGTATATATATAATATTTAAAAAAGTGAATGAAGAGGATGTATCAACAAGACAATTTTAATTAATTATAGCATCACAACAATTAGTGCAATGTAAGAATTCACACGCCCACTTTAAAGTAGTGGCAGCACGCACAGATAAATACATTTCGCCACGAATAGCAAATCATACTTCATTCACAAATAAGTTCTACTTTACAGAAAGATAAATTTGTTCATGTATCTGGTACTGTATAGACATACTCAACAACTTTAAACTCCAAAAACATAAATAAGCTTGTCCGATGGGACATTTATTTGTTTGAGTCAACTTTCACATAAAAAGATTGGTTATTAAAACACAAGCTGTAACAGTAACTTCTGCATCCAAACAATATAGCAGAAAGCAGAGTCTTAAGTCTATGGCATGAAAAGTTGTCAGTCTTTTACAGTTGCCAGTTTTATTCAGGTTACAACTTAATTCATGTTGTCGTGAGACTCAGAACACTCCAAATGGTACTTTCTCACTTATAAGCACATATGTAAACATGTTTCTACAATATGTAACTTGTCAATACTTTTAACTTGCCTGACTAGTTACGTTTCGTTCCATTCTTATATATTAAAGGTAAAACAATTAAGAAGTACTTCGTTTTGTTATCAATACAAATTCAGATTGTCTATTATCTATCTTAATATGTCACTATGTAATCAAAGAGGTAAATTTTGAATTTACCTAATTTTCAAAACATTCTTCGTACGCTGTGAAAAATATTTTCACGTGTATTCAACCTAACCTTTTTCAAATGACTGGTAAGAGTTAAGAGGTGAGAGTGTGATGGAATGTGAGAGTTTGTTATATATGCAAACATTATTTTCATTTTCTGAGCACTTGTATTACTTGTTCTTGTAGTAGTAAACGATTGCGTGCGTATACAAACGTTCTTAATAACAATTCATTAAACAACAAAATTTTCAAGGTCGGTATGCATAACAATGTATACTATACCTCACGTAGAATGGAATAATTTCTGAAAAAAGTATTTAAATAACTAATCACAATAATTATTTATTAACTTTAATAGTAATTATTTAACCAAATAACCAATTCGTAATGTTGTATTTTTTTATAACACGAAATATAATTAGCACTGACTTTTAACTTATGTAGAGGGAGTGGGGGTACTTTGCCATACACTTCAAGTTTAACATCACAGAGTACGAAATATAATCTTAACATACATTTCCAACGTTGAGGATAGAAGCGTATTAACCATTAACGAAGCGTGACGTATTGAACGGGTTAGACATATTGGATTTTTTAATTAATGGCTATGGTGGTTAAGTTGAGTTGGTGACGTATTTCTTGCTACAGTTAATGTTAATAAAGAGGTGTGTTATAAGGAAAGTGATTATTGACAAGCCACAAATTAACATAGTAGCGTTTTAATTAAAATCAAGGTAAGTTTGTTGATTTATAACCTCTTGTTTCTTGTAATTGATACCGTAAGTTGTTAATGTTTGTATGGAGAAAGTAAAAATATAAATGAAATGCATTTCAAAAGAAAATTTGTCTGAATAATGCATTTATTGTGTAGTTAATTATAGCAAAACTTCCAGGTTACACAAAAACTTTAATAAAACATACCATTCGTTTCTGCATGGTTGTGGTAGTTTACAAATTTTATGAGTGGGGTTCGTTATTTGAGTCTGTTATAACATTTCATACTCAAGGAAGCTTTGATAATGGACGAAATGTTTGGTACTAAGAAAAATAAAACGCGCGTTAAACTGCAAAATAGTTCTTAATATGGAAATTTGTGTGTACATAAGAACTTTGGAAAATATGAATAACTAGGAAAACTGCGGGTACCTAACCTAATTTTTGTGCTGAAACCCTGTTATGGCGTATAGTACGTGCCATAAGCTTACCAGGCCACACGTACATAGGCTACTCATACATTTCGTGGGTATCAGGAACAAGGTAGTTACGAACTTTTCAGAGGTTAATTCTCTGTTTCTTGTTTTTATTATATAACAGTGTAAAATAAAAGCATCATACTATAAATTCATGTATAAAATTAACAATTGAAATTGGACGTTAAGGATGTATGTAAACAATAAGATAACCACAGTTGGAGAGCATTTAGAAAAAGGTGGTTAAAAAATATTCTATATAAAAAATACAATAACAAGGTAACACAAAGCAAATAACAACACGATACTGTTTTAAAACATAATTTGAACCCTACATAGTGGTGTGCAAAACATTACAGCTTTGGTTTGGTAATGACACATCTCTGGAATTTAGTTGGAGGTTTGTGAATGTAGGTGTAGTGTGACCTGCAAATGTGGATAAGGCCATTTCCTCCATGACTTCTTGGCTCTTGTCACTTCTGTTAATTCATCAATGTTTTTTCACAAGTTTCTTAAATGTATTTCAGCAGTGATTCCCAAAGTGGGGTTTAATATATTAAAAAATATAGTAATTTTTTTCACTCATAGTGAAATTTTGAGACTCTAAAACTGTTAAGATGGGACTTAAGAGATTTTTTTCTTTCGTTCAAAATAGTAGATTTAACAGTTTCTTTATAGCAGATTTGTTTGTTAGTGAGGCACTGACATACAGGGTGTCCCGGGAGGAGAGGGAAATAATTTGAGAAATGGTTCTATAGTGTAAACGAAGAAAAAAAGTTCATATAAACATATGTCCGGAAACGCTTTGTAAGCGAGTTACGGGTAGCGAAAGATTTCGCCCGGGTTTCGGTTCCCCCGGGTAAATGAAGACTCTGAAATTCTGGGAAGGTAAATTAAGGGGCGAATTCTGTTGTTTCTTATGGGTTTTGACCTGAAAAATAGAATAAAACAGGTTGCAGAACTGTATCTCCCATAACTTTCATGATATCCGATGTAAAACAGAAAAATCTTTGCTTAAAAACGTATTGTATTGTTTTTAACCAAAATTGGAATTTTTTGTTGAGTTTTATTGACTTTATTTACACCATTTTTCTCAGAATTAAATTCTTTACAAGTTTTGTTTTTAACTTTTATACATTTATTAATCATTTAACAAAGTTATTGTAATTCTAACCTAAATAAACAATACGTTTTTAGGCAAAGATTTTTCTGTTTTACGTCAGATATCATGAAAGTTATGGGAGATACAGTTCTGCGACCTGTTTTCTATTTTTCAGGTCAAAAACCATAAGAAACAACAGATTCGCCCCTTAATTTACCTTCCCAGAATTTCAGAAAGTCTTCATTTACCGAAACCCGGGCGAAATCTTTCGCTAGCCGTAACTCGCTTACAAAGCGTTTCCGGACATATGTTCATATGAACTTTTTTTCTTCTTTTACACTATAGAACCATTTATCAAATTATTTCCCTCTCCTCCCGGGACACCCTGTATATGATAGCAAGTATAAAATATGTAGGCCTAGTTGGTTTTATGTGAAAGTGTACAATTTTTTAAATTACAACTACTGCTATTTGGTTATGTACAATGGCTGACTGTCCTGAACTTGCAGTAAAAGATTTTAACTGCTCAACTTATTTATGTGAAACCACTCCCCCCCGCCATATACTCGAAATAAAAGTTAAGAAGTGCGTATTTTCCCTCGCCTTCATATGGAGTCTGTCCAGTTCCAAAAACATGCTGCGATCGTTATGAATTGGTAGGGTGGAAGCCTATCATTAAGTACTTTATGGCAAGGTGCATTGCTATCCTCTAATACACGTTCTTCTTTCTGAATGACTGGTGGTTGATGTATTACTGTATCGTGGCACTTACAAAATTTATAAGTAGGAGTGGTGTTCTCGGACTTCTCCAGCCTTAACCACAGTACTATACCACTCTACATATACTACATATACCACCTCATGTTAGCGTACTCAATCTTACACTGATGATGGCAGTCGGTGGCACTGGCAAAACGTCTGTTTTTGCATAAAACAATGGACCATGGCCAAATAGCTCATGAAGGAATTTTAACAACATTATTTATGATTTGTTTAATTTAAGAACTTAGAAGGTGTCTGAAATTCTGTGGAGTCTGCGAACTGAGAAGTCTGGGAGAAACTCCGTTATAGATAATTTTACTTGGTCAGAGAGAAAACAAAAACACACAAAAAACGAATGAGTAATATTCTACTGGTGTTCACTAAATTCAGATACCATAATTTTCAATTAATAGTTTTAGTATTAATTTCATTGTAATAGTTTTAGTATAAACGTTTCACTTAAACATTTATGCTTAAATCATCATACTTCAAATGTGTTTGCATACACAGCCCAGTGTGTATTAATACCAAAATTGCACAGATAGCATTAAAAACATCAGTGCTATATGTGATTGTAAATACTAACAACTGCCAATGGCACCAAAGTAAAGTTACACTTAGGATAATTTTCAGTTCTGATAAATCTTTTAAATCATTTAATGATATGACATTTTTATGAGTCAACAAACAGTGGCCAGGAATGTAGAAACAATTTTTATTTTTATAATTCTTATGTATGGAAGTATAAGATCATTTGGATATTAACATTTTGACAGTAGTTGTGGGTAGACAGTTTTACCAGCTTAAATAGACGTTTGTGTTAAAGAAACTTCTAAAGGTTTTCTAAAATGAAGTCTTTGTGAGTTCAAAAAAATAATTCTGCGCTCTGAAATATACTGAGAATATTGTTTATAATTTTTTTGTTTCAGTATCTGTGTAATATTTAGATATGTTTCGTATACCAACAAAAATGACTAGCTCGGCTCCGGGCTTCAAGAAATTAGTTCCAAATGTTGAGAAAGCTGGTAGGCCAGAGACTTGCCAGTTCCCATATCGTGTGTGTCATCATCCATGTCTGGAGGATTATGATTATTGTTTGAAACATATACTGGAAGATAAAATGGCTCCATACAAAACTTGTTCATATGTGTATTCAATTAATGGACGAAAGTGTAATCAACCAGCTCCAAAGGATAGAAAAGATTCAAGGTATATGTAGTTAAATGAGTGATTTTTCATTTAGTCTAGATAACTTGGACACTTCTGTTATATAATATGTCGTTTTCTGCCATAAAAAATTATAATAAATTGATATAAGATTAGTTGAAATATGTATTTTACTTAAAACAGACATTTGGAATATTTGTTGACATAACGTTATTTAATAATTTCAATGGAATGAGGTGTAAGGCTACATTGTTTGTGACTAGTTTTGTCTAACAAAGTTTACATTTAAAAGTACTATTATGACAGATCATCATATTCAAACAGCAGAATAAATAATTGAACACCAGAGGAATGGTTACTTATAACTTTAATTACAGTTCCAGTAAACTAAGCAACAATAAACGGTTGTATACACTAGAGAACCCCCAACACACATTCAAAGTAATATTATTTGATGATGTATTAAATATTTGTGATTGGTATTCTTAAAACTGTTTGTCATTAGAATAGTGCGTAGGTTACATAGGTTAAGTATATAGGCTACTCACATGTATTTACATTATCCACAACTGATGTATAATATATGTATATCAATTCATACTATAGAACAGTGGCGGTCACTGCCTAGGTTGCAAGGCTGCACAACCCCCAGGATTTTACGAAATATTATCTTTAGCCAAAAATGCAATTTAGTAGCTTCGTAAGATAACTGTGAATCATAATTATACGCTACGGCATGTTTTATATCCGTGCGTGTCATTTAAAATTGGCGCGACGTTTGGGGGTGCATACACCACCTAGAAGCTGGTTCCTTTACGGTAGAATAGCATTCAGCTCGGAAAACATAGGCTACGTTGATATCTCTCTATGCCAGCGCTATGCTAAGCCCGTGGTGTACTGTGTTTCTGCAAACCTCATCTGGCTGCGCTAGTACAGCACACGTGGATACGTGGACAGTGAATAGTTGTTCTAAAGCGCTGTGTTTTAAAAACTAAATTTTGAGGTTACGTTTGTAGTGTTACTAGTTTTCGTAATTGTTTGTATATTTTTTGCGTTTTTTTTTAGCTGTCATTACGTCTTTGAGACGACGATTATTATATGTTTTGTGAGTGTAGTGTTTAGTGTCTCGTATAGTAATATTTCAGTGAACTGAATGTAAACAATTCAGACTAACTGAAGCTGAGGAAGGAATCTGCTGGTCTCTTACTACTGTAAGCTTTAATATTTATTTATTTAGGTGTTTCGTTAACACGTAAAAATAATATTTGTTTTATATTTTGGTGAAGAATTTTCGGTTGAGCATAATAATTTACAATGAATTCTGTAGTAAATTTATTAGAAACTCCTTTTATTTCAAGGCCTATTGCAGAAAAGATAGAAATTAAAGCATTAGGTAAACCAACACCTGATCTTGCAAATTTAAACCAAACAGTGGCATTGGGAAAGAGAACATTTAATAGGAAATTTAATAAATCTGTGTATTCTAAGTGTAGCTGGTTATGTGGGTGTGACACAAAACCTGCACTTTATTGTTTTCCTTGTTTGCTCTTTGGGGGTGAGGGCACTTGGACTAAAGTGGGTTTTAAAGACATAAATCATCTGTCAGATAGGATTAAAAAGCATGAAGCTTCAGCCACCCATATACAAAATAGTTTAAAGTTAGCCCTTTTAGGTTCTTCAAATGTAGCTGAACAATTAGATAGTGCCTACAGGCGGAACATCGCTGCTCACAATGAACAAGTAAAACAAAATAGGCACATTTTTAATATTATAATTAATTGTATACGGTTCTGTGGTGTTTTTTAAATTGCTTTAAGAGGCCATGATGAAACAGATGACTCCACAAACCCTGGAATTTTTAGGGGGATGATTGATTATACTGCGGAATTAGATTCTGCTTTAAAGTCCCATTTGGTGAAAGCAACCATATTTAAAGGCACCTCTAAAAGAATTCAGAATGAACTTTTGCAAATTATGTTGGAAGTCTGCCAAGAAAAAATTTCTGAAGAAATTAAAAACAGTACGTATTTATCAATAATTGCAAACGAAACTAGTGATGTTTCCAATATATTTCAACTGGCAGTCGTTTTTAGATATATTGTACAGGATAGGCCAGTGGAGAGATTTTGGGGCTTTTTGACTCCTCCTCAACATAATGCTAACACCTTGGCCTCCTGTATTCTTGAAGAACTAAAAAAACATAAAATACATGAAACACCACAAAAACTTATTTCCCAGACATATGATGGTGCTTCTGTAATGGCTGGGTCTTCAAGAGGTGTTCAAGCTATAGTTCAAGAATCATATCCAGATGCCCAGTACGACTGCCATGCCCATCAACTTAACTTGGTAATGATGAAAGCTGCATCTATCAACAGAGATGTTCGAATATTTTTTGCTAATCTTCAAGGAATGTGTACATTTTTTTCTAACAGTCCACAGAGAACAGCAATACTTGATGAGATAGTTAAAAAACACCTTCCTCGTTGTACTCCTACTAGATGGAATTTCCATTCTAGAAGTGTCTCCATAGTTTATGACTATAGTAAAGATCTAATTAAATGTATGCAACATATTTTAAAATCAGATAACATAACACATGACTGTACAATTTCACAGGCTTCTGGACACATAAAAATTCTTACAAGTTTTAGTTTCACATTGTAGTTGTCTTTCTTTAGAAAAATCATGCCATTAATTGACATCTTGTTCAATCAATTACAAAAAATCGAAACTGCACAACTGTAGCACACAAGTGTCTTTGAAATTTTGAAGAAAATATAATAAAAATTAGAAGTGACATAGACAGTGATGAAAATTTTGATCTGAACATAGAAGCTCATTCACACACTAAAAAAAGACAATTTGATAAAAGTGACTGGAAGAGACAAGCGAAAGAAGTGTGTGATGTAATCATTTGTGAAGCAAAGTCTAGGTTTGCTTTTTCAGGCCATTTAATTGCTGCCTCCCTCTTTATGTCAGATAGATTTGTGAAGTACAGCTTAACATTTCCTGAAGAAACGTTAAAATCTGTTTGTGATATTTATCAGTTTCTAAATTTAAGAAAATTACAAATAGAACTAACAATTTATAATGCAGAAGAATTCAGAAACATTACAAGTGCTGTGAGTTTATTTAAATTTATTAAAGACAATAATTTACAAGACACTTTCAGCGAAGTAACAAGGTTATTAGAAATATTAATAACAATACCGATGACCAGCAGTGAAGCTGAAAGGTGTTTTTCAACCCTAAAAAGGATAAAAATATTTTTAAGGAACAGCATGTCTCAAGAAAGACTAAATGCCTCAGCTATGCTGTCTATTGAACGGGACTTAATTAATGAAATTCGGGATTTTAACTACCAAGTTATTGACAAATTTGCCCACCAAAAAGAAAGGAGAATGGATTTTCTTTTCAAGTAACCTAATATTTGGTAAGTGTTTGTCATATCTTTTTTATATAGCATTAATTTCATGTTATTTGTTAAACGATATTATAGTATTTTTGTCATTTTCCTATTTACATAAATAATTCTCTTCCATTTACTGTGTACAATTACACAATTACAGTTTTGTATTCTTCATATTATTATTTATATGAAAATTCTGTATGTTATTTATTGCTATTTTTTATCTTATTAAACTGATGTCAAATACAGTAATTTTCATAATTGACGTGTGCAACCACCACTTTTTGGAGGCACCGACCGCCACTGCTATAGAATACACTAGAATATTCTGTCTCATTGTACAGTGTATTTGTGGATGGACATAGTTTATTCTACCAGGTGTTGAACATATTGTAGCGGGTCAAATTTTGGGTGTTTTATTTTAACGGTTTGGGGCATATTTATATATTTGTATTCATTTCGTTTTCGGTCGGGAGCCTTATAAAATAATATAAAAATGTAATTGTATTGTGCAACGTATTTGTCCGTATAACAGACCAGAGTTGAGAAACAGTTGGAAACAAAGCAATAAGACGCAGGTTGTTGTTGAGTAATGCGGCAAAGGAATTTGCACCTCCACAAAATTCGCAGAAATCTGTACTTGTGTAAACAGCACACAGACGCAACTGTATCACCACAAATCTTAGTGACGCAGCCAGCCACAAAACCGGATGTCCTGGGACGAACAAAATCCAGAAATGTGCTTTTTGAGCGGCAGGAAGTCATGGCTAAATCCGGCTTTTCCAATGACGTCAGCAGAGCCAAGCCCAATATTAAGCTCTGGTCGCCCACATATATCAGCTCCATTCCATATATAAGATGGTTACACGACAGCATAGGAGCAAGGAGCGACGACGAAAACATCGTGGCAGTAAAGAACCAGCTTCCCTCCAAAGAGAACAAGTACCTGTTACGTTCCCCGTGACAGTCGACATTAAGCAGAGACGCTAAGCGGTCTACAGAAAACAGCGTACCGCTACAGACATCTAAAGTTTCGGTTTGGGCCTGGTTGGTCGAGTTTTCGTAAATGTATTTAACTCAATAAGACCGACCGGGACCCCAGAAGGTAATAAACATATCGGAGTGAGTAATACGGACAGTGATGTGGAGAGATTAAAGTGATAAAACAAATATTGAAGTTACGGGACCAACCGCGTGTTCGGCCGGCATCGTGTTCGTGGACGGGCACCGCGGAGAACAGTCGGAATATTTAAAATTGAATAAATAAAAGGGGAAGGTATAAAAAAAGGTATGGAAGAGTGCGTGGGCAAAATGGGCTGCCTTAGTTGTAAATATAGTTTAAGGTAATTAAAACTTGATTGTGTAGCATTCTCATTCTGGTAATTATAACAATTAATCATAACTAATTCTTTTGTACTCATAGCAGTGAAAATCGACTTAATTCAGTAAAGTGATTTAGTTTATTTGGAAAATGTGTTAGTCTAAGTTATTTCGTCATCGCCACTTCCTCATTTCTGTGGAAAAAATTCGTCTAACGAAATCGGGGGTTTTCTGAGTTTTATTACAGTCAGATCGCGGGATTTTTTATAAGGGCAAGAGTGAATAAGTTTTCGATATTTAATCTTTAAAAAATATCGTGGCGACCTGGGCAGTTTCAAAAGATAAGTTTTACGGGGACCATGACGGTAAGTGAAATTCTGGCAGCGGTAAGTATTGTTTTATGAAGAGTGGAAGGTAGTAAATATCAGGGTAAAAGGTGAGTAACTTCACAATATGCTAGGGACAAACTAGTAGTAAATTGTAGTAATAAATTACGCGTGTTGGTGAATGATGTCATTACCATACTATATATAAATGGTGGATCCAGTTTCAATGTTGTGACGGGACCAAAGAAGAGGGTTTTATTTTATCACTTTTATGTTAACACTTGATAGTGAACCATTTGGATGACCCCTTTTTAGTTACCCAGTGTGTACTTTTTGTCACTGACTGTAGCGCCGTGTGAGGTACGGGTGAACAACGGAATGTGTAAGAGCGCGCGTGTGTGCCGCCTTTTGCGACGTGTGCTCAGAGGACACGAAAGGGCATGAGAAAATATGTAATCTTTAACCCAAAATTCGTCACGGAAGTAAGGTGAATTATTTCCGCTAGATGCTTTTGAACCAATCAGCGAACGCAAAACGGGCAAGGTACCCTAGCCGACCACGAGGTGAAAAAAAAAGCAGCGCGTCCAATAGCCATTTTGGACGCTTTCAGTCAGCATCCAACTTCAGAACCGCGCGGGTGTGTTAACGCGCGGTTCGCTAAACACATACTCGTGAGCAAAATTACTGTCGATCGACAAAAAATGTATATTAAATAAAGTGAAATACCGGTGTAGTAGTAAATAATGAACAGTGAACATTAGCAACAAAATTTAACCAGTTAAGGATCGTTTTTTCGGAGTGAATTAAAAGCAGAAGAGTGAATTTACCATGATTGGGCAACATCGCAGATAACATCTCACGTTAAGTATCAACGAACTTTCAACCCTAAAATCATTTTATATTTCATTAAAATCAGTTAAAATAAAAAATAAATACGAGATCTCTAATTTAGGGGGGTGAGAAGTATGAGAGAGAGAGAGAGAGAGAGAGAGAGAGAGAGAGAGAGAGAGAGAGAGAGAGAAGGGTGAGGGGGAGGGGGAGGGGGAGAGAGAGAGAGAGAGAGAGAAAGAGAAAGAGAAAAGTACTGGCTCGTCAAATAATTATTTAGTAGTAGTTGATAGTAACTATTCATTATTAATTTTATTGTAATCAGTCATTTATAATTTCACATAAATAATGTTGGTCTGGAATAGCTTGTACAGAAATACAGAAAAGAGAGAGGGAGAACTGAAGTTTGAGATATAATAAAAAAAAAACCTAGGTTTGTTTAACATAACATGTGTTAGGGTTAGTCATTTCGCCTGTAACCATTTCCTATACTTTGTGCTAAAAAACTCGTCTAACGACTCATGGAATTTTCTGAGGTAGAGTAAAGTCAGATCGCAAAATTATTTAAAGGTTGTGCAATGGGAAGAGTATAAAAGTGTACACGTTAACTTTAATGAACGTGTTGGCGGCCCTGAAGTTTTTTGGTGTTTGAAGGTAAGTTTAAGAAGACAAGATCGCAAGGTAGGTAAGTTTCTGGCAGTGCATTTATTATTTGTTTGTTACTTTACAACGTATGGATCATCACATTTGTGTTTTATCTTTTTGTTTGTATAAATTATGATTTTGTGTTAATAATGGATATTCCAGTAGTGAATCAAAATTGTATTTTCTGTGTTTTTATTTTATTTGTAAAAATTATTTGTGATATTGAAAAAACAAGGTGTTGACCGTGATACAAGTGTTTTATTTCTATCGCTGCCTAGAAGATGACAATAACAGTTCTTGAAGTTTGTGATTGTCCAACACATCCTAACATAACAAACGGTAAATATTACCTAATTAACATTGTCATGCTAAATAATGCAAGCCACAAATTATAGATATCCACACACACAATTTACAATAATTATTTTATACTGAACTACTGTAAATACGTGCACCAGTTTCGCAAGACACAGCAACAACTCTCCAATTCTGTGCACGGAATTGCAAATTCACAACTACACTGATCTCTTTCCAAACATGGCTACTTACAGTAACCAAGGTTTCGAGATTGTTCCGTGGCAGCGTTCTTGATACATGAAAAATAATCGACCAGCCTTTGGAAGGTGCAGACAAGTGTCTAGTGTCTTGAGAATTGCATTGGTAGCTGACCTTGTAAACATCGCTACCATACCACACAACCATGCACACAGATTGTGTACCTCATAAGCATGAGAATATCGTTTCAAGCATGACGATCAGTTAAAGTGGGGTTGCTGTAAATTGTATTCATGCTAATTGTTTGAACTTGAACTTTAGAAGACATATTAAAATATTGTGTATTAAACTTAAAATATAAAGTCACAAGATACCCTAGCTGGATACCCATACTTCGCTACAGTGATTATCAGAAAAAATCGGAATGTGAAATCAGAAAAATGAAATAGGTTATTTGTGAAGCTTAGATACCGGTATTTTGAAACTAAGAGAAGCTATTTAAGTTAGATCAATTTGAAGATGATCAAGCTTGAAAATTAATGAGTTATCAAAAATGATGCCGTATTATTTAGTTAAAGAGGGTAAGCTAAGTTTCTGTTAGAGATTAAGACAGTCCTTTATTGTAAGTCTAACAACAATAAAATAGATAGGCTTAAGCCCTTTGATCCCACCACCACCCCTGTTTTTTTTTTGGCTACGTAGCCAGGCTAATAACTTACTTAGCATATACTTTCAGTTGTGCCCTCAGATTAAGTGCTCAGGACCTCCCTGTAAACAACATTCCTGGTTTTGCTCTCTGGCTGGAAGATGACCAAGCTGTCAGGTGAACTGACTCACTAGAACGCCACATACAAAGGCCATGGGAGAAACAGGCACTCCTCAGATCCACACCAGCCACTATGAAACTCTGCCCCTGTGCCTTATTGATGGTCATGGCGTAGCACACCTTAACGGCAAACTGCAGACATTTGAACTGAAAGTGGTAGTCTGATGGGATAAGAGGAATTCTGGGGATGATGACGGTTTCTCCCTTACCGACACCTGTGAAAATCGTGACTTCGATGACATGTTTGTGCAGAAGCTGGTGCCAATGCACAGTTTCGTAGGGTTTAGATTGCGCAACACCATGATTGGAGTGCCAACCTTGAGGTAGAGGATGTGACGTGGTACTACTGGTGGGTAGAATATGCAAGAACTCCACACGGTAATGTACAGCATCCTCGACCCCCACTACAGAGTCCACAGACTCATACCTCATATGCTCAGTCGGCAGCTTCTCCAACATAAAGTTGTTGATACTGTTGGCTGAGTCATTGTTGGAGTGTGAATAGCTCTTTCCCTCAGCCATGAAGTGCAATCCTCTCTAGCCTGATGAATGTTGGGTGGGGTATATTCTGTCACTGAAGCTGATCAGATCTCCCACAACATCGCAACGGGATCATTCCAAAAAAAAAAAAAAAAAAAAAAAAAAAAAAAAAAAAAAAAAAGGATTTCACACCCATGATCTCAGATTTTGATGAAACTTGGCATGTTTGTTCCTTTCATGGACATGAGTAACCATACCAAAGTTTATTGCTGTATCTCAAACGGTTTATGTTTTACAGCCTGTTAAAGTTTTTGGAATTTTGCGGTTTTATAGATCGGACGGAGGAAGCTAAATTTGTTTTCTGATGGAAAATAAATTATATCTTCCTTGTTTACCAACCAATGTTGATGAACATTTTAATGAGTATATTTTAATATGTAAGGAATCCAGAAAAAAAATAAATTACACCAGCAACTACCTACACATGGTCAGTAAAAAATTCTAAAATGTTACTTAGAAAATTTTTAAATGAAATATGGAGTTCCACGCTAAGTGGAATATCTTCAAAAGGGAAAAGGATAATCAAAAAATTTTTTTAGATTTTTGTTCTACATATATAGGCCTACTCTAAAATAAAAAAATAAAACTGTTGGTTTTTTCACTCCTTCATTATTTTTTTACTTCATAGATAAAAATAATTTTTAAAATTCATTTGTTTGCCTGCAGTTTATTAAATTAAAATTTATGAAGAAACAGGATTTTAAAGCAAATAAATAATAAAGTAAAAATTATAATTACAAAGTTAGGCATATATTTACAATGGAAAATTTATTAAATGAAATATGGAGTTCCACGCTAAGTGGAATATCTTCAAAAGGGAAAAGGATAATCAAAAACATTTTTTTAGACTTTTGTTCTACAATATATACGGTAAAATTAAAAAAATAAAACTGTTGGTTTTATAATGTTGATTAGGCCTGTACAAAAAAATGATTAATTAAAAAAATATCCTTCATTAATTAATAGAAAATTACATTACGATTTAATTTAGTTTTAAAACCTATTGTTCTAAACTCTAGTCAACTCACTAGCAACTTTTATTTCAAGAAAACTTATTATAAGCAAACAAACCATTCAAGCTTTAACAAGACCATTAAGTGGTGCTGTGTTTACTGATCAAGTACACTTGTTTAGACATGAAACTTTCATGTCTAAACAAGTGAGCCTACTCAGCAGACAGAACCTGGCATCCACTGGTCTAGAGGTGGGCTAAACTGTTATTTTAAAATACTAGGTATGAAAATACGGTTCCAAAAAAATAACAGGTACAAATACCTGTTATTATATACTATATATACATAACCTATATTAGGTATCCTTTGTAAGTAACTCGTTTTGAGTTTCCTGCAGGTCTCCTATGTAATATCTTCAAATAAATACACTGCAAGTAGGTTTATTTTCACCTAGATAAACCTATTAATATATTAATAAACCTACTTGCTGTGTATTTATTTGAAGATATTTTATAACCTATACTATATAATTTGTTATAAGAAATAAATTGAAACTAAAAGTATTAACAGTGTTACTTTACACTGTGTCTTTATTAAACTATTACTATTTAAATGAAAATAAGAAACAAGAGAATTTATAGGCCTATCTCCCTTTGGGAATACCAATTTAAGTTTTCACTAGTAGTAAACAAACTAACATTGGTTAGACAAATCAGTTGCGAAACTCGGGGCAATTAAATAATTTATAGTAGGCCTACACATAATACCACAAAAAATAATGTGAAAAACATCAGAAACCTATAATAAAAACATAACAGTAAGCCACAAGAGTGAATGAGAATAAACAAAATTTTACAAAGAAAAATAAAAAAACAAATTGTAATAATGTAAATATAAATACATAAATAATAAGCTACAACAAAAGTAAATTAAATGCATTACAGATATTTAAGGAACAGGACTAGATAAAGTGCATAAATGTCCATTACAACAATCTCATCATTTACGTGAGATGTGTAGTGAAGTTAAAATCACATTAATAAAAAGTATAATATAGCTTATCAACATCAGCCACTCTATAGGTTATAACTCAATATAATTAAATACAACTATTTCACTAATGACTCGGAACACAAAGTTTTTTTGAGTAAAAACAAAGTTTTACCAACCGATTTTAGTTACAAGTTGGTGACTAGTATAATATATAATTTATTAGCATATAATCTGTATTATATATATGCATATCACACGAGAATAAATGTAACAGCAGGATGAATTATTTCCTTTATTAAAAACAGCTTCGTCTCTTTGCGCAGAATGAAGTATTCAGGACGAAAAAGTGGCTTCATACTACTTTCTACTCGAAATACGCTTGATATAAAAATACTACTTGTTTCTAAAATACTAGGTGTTCCTAAAATACTACTGTTCCTATGATACGCTTAGTATTTGTAATACGCGTTGTTCCTTGTGTATCGGTGATACCCCTAGTATTTAAAATACCTAGTATTTGAAATACTGGTTGTTCCTTGCGTACCAGCGATATTTTCGTACACCTAGTATTTGGCCTTGGCATATTCGTTTACTTGTTACTTGCGTACTTTTTGTGTGTGTGTGTATAGGAGTGTAGGGGACGTGCCTCGACTCGGAACAGCGAGGAGGGCATGTCTCGACTCAGAACAGCGTCGCCGCGAATAACAGGTATTTCAGCTTTTCAGTCACTGTTACATCCGTCCCACAAAAATATTGTTCCAAAATACCTGTTACAGGTATATCGGCCCACCTCTATACTGGTCAGTCAGTCACAGTCTGTTGCCAGTGTAACATGCATGATTAGTGGTTATGTTTTACAGTTTTTTATCTATTTAAGTTTTTTACTGTTCAGTAGTTCAAACTGTGTTGGATTTTTTTGTACTGTAACTGTTTGGTTAACAACTAAGTGAGTGGAATTTTGATTAGTACCTAATATTAATGTTATTTAAAAAAAAACTTATTGTTAATCGATATTTTTTGAATGGTGGAAAAATGGAGGAGAAATGCAGTGTGGGGGAAGTTATTAACAGTGATTGTCATTTGTTAAGCTGTGTCGAGAAAAAAGCCATACACACTATTGGAAGTGAGAATTCCACGGGAAATATTAGAGATGACTAGGAGTGGTTTAATTAACTTCATGGACAACCCAATTATTAATCATAGAGCAAGAATCAATGGTAAGAAGTATGAAAAGAACTTCATGAAGATATTTGGAGTAGGTCACCAGGCGATAGGGAAGAGAAATTTTACCAAGAGGGCAGTCAAAATAAATACAACCAGGAAAAAATTACTCATCAACAGATCAAGGATGTCGTCGTTAATTGAGATGACAGGAACACATGTGGGAAGCAAAACAAATAATGAAACAATTGACTCAACATGTTATACCATTCGAAAGGATACAAAGGAAGAATTGCAACGCCAACTAACCGACAAAGAATTAACAGAGAATGGGTTGGATCCAACCATAACTACAGATCTCAAATTAAAGGAAACTTTGATAACTACGAAATGGAAAGACGAGATGATAGTGAGGTACGTTACGAGTACTGAGAACCATCTGAACATAACGATGATCCAAACAACAAACATACCTAAGATGAGTGACCATGGCTAAACCTAGGAACCATTAACCACTGAAGAAAAAGGACAGATATCAAAGATAACCGAGGGAAGCAACCAAATGAGAAGAAAATAGAAGACATCCAGAATTATGTGAACCTAATTAAAGGATATTAAACCAATTATGTATAATGAAAACTATCATGAAATGTAGAATGTCATAATGTTTACAGTACCAAGATATATAATACTATAAGCAGAAATAAATAAAATGAAGTGACTCCAAGAAAATGTAATTGACCCATAATGAGCCCAATAGAATGGTGACAGTAAGTTTTATTTTTTTAATTTTACCGTATATATTGTAGAACAAAAGTCTAAAAAAATTTTTTTGATTATCCTTTTCCCGTTTGAAGATATTCCACTTAGCATGGAACTCCATATTTCATTTAATAAATTTTCCATTGTAAATATATGCCTAACTTTGTAATTATAATTTTTACTTTATTATTTATTTGCTTTAAAATCCTGTTTCTTCATAAATTTTAATTTAATAAACTGCGGGCAAACAAGTGAATTTTAAAAATTATTTTTATCTATGAAGTAAAAAAATAATGAAGGAGTGAAAAAACCAACAGTTTAATTTTTTTTTATTTTAGAGTAGGCCTATATATGTAGAACAAAAATCGTGACTTCTTTACGATACCCTATTAGTATGTATCTTAATTCTTCTTGGTTCTTCTCACTGTCTTCCTTCATTTGTCCCCTCAATTCTTCCTTCAGTTCATCATTTCTCTTTTGGATGTCCTCCGTTAATCGTTGTTGTAGTGATTCTTGGTTCTTCCTGAAGGTATTAATGTGTTCCTCCATTTTCTCATTTATCTGCTGTTTCAATGTCTCATTATTTCCTTCAATTTTGTTGTTCAGTGTCTCAATATCTTCCCTTAATTGTTTCTTTAAGTTTTCACTTAAAATCTCATTTTGTCTCCGTGAATTTTCATTAACTTTTTCCTCCATTTGGTCTATTTTTTAATTATTTTCTTCCTTATTTCTGTCCAATTTTTCGTTCATATTATTCATTAGTTCCATTAATTTTAGTAGGTTCGGGTCTCCTATAACTTCTCCCTTGTCACCTGCCTGTTGTTCCATTTCTTTGTCTGGGGTTGGGTTTTCCGGTTGGTCCCCTTGGGTATCCTCTTCGATCGTTTCCTCGATTATTTTTCCATCATTTCCATTTCTTCTTCATTGGTACCTTCAGTTCCCTTCTTAGCTTTATACCTTGTAACCATGGAATGTTTCATATTTTCCCGTAATCGCCCCTAGTCTTCAATTCTAGCCTCACTAGTTGGTCGCCAATCTGTAACGACTAGTTTTGTACGTGTATTCTGAAAATGTGTAAAGTATAGTGTGTTCGCCTCACATGGTCCTCGTCACTTATATGTTGCGCTAACGTTGTCCGTAGCAATCTTGCAATTACCAGTACAACGCGAGTGGAAACCTTACCTGTTTTTCGTTAAGTGTTCATAAATCCTGGGTGGCGCCAAATTGTTTAATTAAAACAATTAAATTAACAAATAGTATGATTGAGCGTTCTTCGCTATGACGATCTGGAGTATTCAAATTTTACTCCCGCCTTCGTTCGACCTTCTTAATCGAGCAGTTAGTTCGCCGAGTTTGCGACGTGAGCGCTTACCGTCATTTTCGTTCTTTGCTAAATAATACACAATTTATACTATACTTTCCTATGGAATAAAAAAACAGTGGTTACACTCTGTACTAGTTTATTTATTTGGTGATAGGTAATTACCCAATTTGAAACAAAATTATATTTGGTTATTCAACAAATTTGCACCGGCAATTATTATAAGACAAAATCTCAACGCTTCGGCGAAATGGCTTTGAACGAAATATCCAGTCAACTATGGCGACTGCTTGGTTTGTTTACAGTTTGTTCCGTTCAAAGTCCTTGTGATTACGAAAAAGATATTAATAATGATTACAATAAAGTACACTACCTTACATTATGTGTACTTAAATAATATAATGTGTAATTATAATTTGTTCCTGAAGTGTGGTAAAGTGTGTTTCAAAGGTTCGTAATTCTCAGACAGGTTATTTTTCTAGTTAACAAAATTTCAGTGTTTTATTTTTTTAATTAATCTTTGAAAGAAATAATATTCAGTTTATAGTGAGAGTTCAGATTACTGTGAGAAAAATTTAAAGTGAATTTATTTCAGAAATTCGGATAATTTAATAATACGTATCAAATCAGTTGACTTGATGTGGACTGTCAGTCAGTTGTAGTGGGATGGGGTCTTTAATTGTCCTCAATTTTCAATATTCTTGGGGCTTAAGTACGTCTGGCATCTTTTTCATGTTAGTTGTAGAGATTTGTTCATTTAAAATTTATTTAAATTGGTCCTTGGCATCAGTTAAATGTTCTCGTACTTTGTCTGCTTCTTACGTCTTCATCTTTTTGAATTTTGATTAATTTTTAAACATTTTAGATTATAATTTTGGTCATTCACGGCCTGGCGTCTATTGTGGAAGAGCGTCACTTATTGAATAATAGGATTTAACGGAAAATTCGTAACCAACGGTCTGTTGTCATGGTAACTCTTTGCCTTTGATTGGCTAACTTGACATAAGCCCATTGTTATCATTTTTAAATTTTTATTCAAAATTACTGTATATCTTCTGATTGGTTTTATTCTTCCGGCTTCCTTCCTATGTATTAAATATTATCACTACTGTTCGTATTTCCTTTCAAAGATTATTTTGACATCCCATAAGGTTGGGTTCTCTTATGTATTAAAATTTGACAGTTATGTTGATATTTGTTAATTACATTTCTTTCTTATTTTAAGTCCTTAATATAACATTTATCTTTTAATATGATTCACAAATTATCCTTGACTAGTTATTTGCCTTGGATTTGCTAATTTCCTTGTTGATTTTTTACAATTTGTAGTTATTTGTTTTTTACAGTTAGGCATTTCATAGGCCTAAGTAGCAATTGATTATATTTACTCATTTTATACAAATTACCTTTTAATTTATCCTCATACATGTTTTGTTTTGATATTATAAATGATTTGCTTACTTATTGATGCGTTTTGGATCTGTTTTTATAATAGTTGTATGTTCCCATTAGTTTCTACATTATGGTTTGTTAATTATTTCCTAACTGATTTTCCAGTGTTATTAGATCTGTATTAATTTACCTTTTTATTTATTTATTATGCCATTGTTATTAATTATCTATTACTTACTATTCTCTATTACATAAAACGTAACATCTAGGCCTATGGTCTGTAGAATTCCTTCAGCCATATCCTATTCATAGATTTAAACTAACAATTCTTTAACAGCTATTAAGCAACGTTTGTTAACCATTTGTTTCATTTTTACTTATATTTAGGTGATAAAACATCATCACACTGTTTACATTTACTTAATTCTATCCCTTAGAACATGGGTTGTTTATTGATTTTGCTCTTATTTTCTTTACTATATTTTTTCTTATATAAACTCTACTCTCTATCCATGGTAACACTAACTGTTTATCTTCCATGGGATTCCCCCTTTTGAATACTATTGTATCCCTCTCTTACAGTTAAACTTAATGTTATTAATAACAAGATTCTTTTTTAATAATAATGTTCACCATTAATCTTCAGTGTTCATCACAGATTATTAAGCGTTTATACCTAATACTATTATTAACCAAATTCTTATTTACTAATAATGTTCACCATTAAACCATTTAGCGTTTGTCACTGATTTATTAAGTGTTTTGTGTACCTATCAATAGGGTTTCTCATTATTTTGGGGTTTTACACTTTCACTTTTGCACTTCTTAAATTTTATTTTAAGTGGTATTAGTGGGTAATCCCTAACATTACTTTCTCTTTGTCAGTTAGTTATGTTTACTTTCTCCCTGTCTCACTATCTCTCTCTTTACAAATGTTATTTACATGATTAATAAGGCTCATGTCTTTATAGAGTTCTTTATTACATTTAAACTCTAATTTTTTGGTTAGTGTACTTTTATTTTTCACATTAATTTATTGGGTTTTATCAATTATCATTTACATCTATCATTCAATCGATAATAATAATTATCTTTTACATTTGTTAGTTATTGGTTTCGTTTCCATTATCATATTTGAGTGTATTATTTCTCCTTTTTCTATTCTATATTATTTGTTTGTGACTCTTTTTATTTGATTTCATTTTATTTCCTTTATACTTGTTTTGTTTAATTTTCATTTTCCTTCTTCTTCACTTTCATCTTATTTCGTTTTAATTTCATTTTATTTGGGTTTTCCACTTTCTCATTTGATTTTATTTTATTTGGTTGTATTGAGTCAATCACTTTCTTATTTGGTTTCGTTTTTCCCCTTCTCCTTTTGTTTCCTTTTATTTGGTCAATCACTTGGGTTAGGTCATGTCGTTTGTCTCGTCATTGTCATTTTATATTCATTAGTTTAAACATTTTGTATAGTTTATTCATCGTTTTTTTCCCTGGTATTGGGGTGGCTTATTTGTGTTGTAACAATATAGATGCTATGTTTCACCAGCATTGAACCATTTGTAGTACAATCGAAACAGGATTTATTTGGTTTGCTTGAATGTTTTTCATATGCCACTGGCCAAACAGTGGCTCCGTACCCTGTTCGGAATATATGTGCCGAACGTAGAAGTCAAAATAAACCCTCAACGCCACATAGCAAGGAATAGAGGGACAGGTTGGACTGTGTCGCGATTATTTTCGCGCCTCTTCGTGGTTATAGGTTAGATGAAAAAATACTGTTTATTAACTCCAAAAAACCCTAAAGCAAAGTAAAAAATATAAAATTAGACTTCCAGGAAGCATACAATTGAAAAAAAAGCTGCATTATCGGTGTCGGGGTTTTTCGCAATTTTTCGCGGGTTAGGCGTTAAAGTTTTCAAAACCCTTTCTTAGCGAGCACCTAGAAGCCAAGAGGAACATACGTGCCGAATTTCAAGTTTGTAGGCTTTATAGTTATGGAGATTTGGTGATGAGTGAGTGTATGAATAAGTGAGTGGTATTTCGCTTTTATATATGTAGATTAAACTTAAAATATAAAGTCACAAGATGTTTTGCTTGTACTTATTTACTTATTGTATAATTAATGTAATTCAGCAGTTGTTTGTTGAGTGTACACATAAGAATTGTCATAGTATATAGTATTGGTGTGGTCAAATTGAGGCTTATAGGCCTTGCAGTGGTCTTGTGGTTCAAAACCTAATAAATGTACTAAAAATAATACTAAGATAACTGCATAGTGTATTTTAATTTAATGTAGAGATTCACATAAACATGCATCAACAATACATATAAAATGAATCTCAGTATATGCAGATCACTTGTTAAGTCATCAAATCAGACTGTGTGTGTGTGTCAGTGAATGTAAATTACACCATTGGTTGTTAATAAAATCATCTGCTTTTATGTTAATATGTGGCTTGTGACTATGTAAAATATTACTTGTGCTCTTGTTCAGATACTGTGCAGAACATGCATTGAAGACGGAACGTTTACGACATAAGGCTTCAAGTCAGCATTTACCACCACAGACACCTGAATCATTATTGGCTAGTTTATCGCATTATGTCCCTGCTGTCCAGAACAAAGTTACTTCAGTGAGTGAAGAAGTCGACGTAGAGACGACGGATGGTGCTAGTCCTACCCATACAATCAATCCTTTTGGTAAGTGATTGTGTATAGCGTATTGAATTTGTTTATGTATAAGCAAGGTTTTTTGCACTTCACATTTGAGTACGTAAAACTTGAGCCTGTTGGTTACCATCTTCAAAATTATCTCGCTTGAGTCTATTATTTATTGTTTTTCTTACTTATTGGGTTCCAGCCAATTGAAATGAGTGTTGAACAGTTATTGAAGTTAAGTGAATTAGAAAGATATCTGACCACATTTTATAAAGTAAATTCCAATAAACAAGAAAAGTATGTAGCATGTATGAAGTTTTGCTCAGGTTTGAATAGGCGGGGACAATTCTATTACAAAATTGCAACAGAGAGGTACAACTCATGTCCATTTTTTAAGTAAGGAAATTTTTAAAGTTTTCATTTTAATTTAATTTTGAAAGCGAAACATTTAAATTGTTTTCACATTTGTTCTTTTTCCTACATAGTTGAAATTGATGCTTCCAAAATTAACTCAAGTGGAAATAAGGTTCTGGACTATGCCAGTGAATCAGACAGTGATGTTGAGCCGACAATGATTGACTCGGTCTGGCATGGACAGGACCAAGATTCTTCTGACGGAGAGAGCATTGACAGCCAACTGGAAGATCCACTCAAGTATGTTTCTTGTTTCGTTGCAAATTTAGCATTATTGTATAATACTTTTACCAATTGAGAGTTGAAAATTCAAGGTGTATAGTATTGTCCTCCTGAGGACACTAAAGGTGTCTCAGTTTTTTGTTTCTGGCACTTTTTGTTTGGTAATGTGTTAAAGGGCAGTTCTCACCCACAAAATACTATTCTTGTGGTGATAAGCATTCCTACTTTGCTTAGGAGTAAGACAGACAGTTCTCCAAAAATTAACAAAGGAAAATAGGCCAGAAACAAAAAAAAATTGAGACACCATTTTGGATTAGGTGGCAGGTATAGTAGAGGAAATTGCAAGTATATTATATACTTGCAATTCTTCCAAGTTTTTGATGTTTTACTGCATTGTACAACATTGTTAACAGTCATAATATTTGACAATAAAGTCCCTAGTTCTGGGCGACAATTGTTAACAATCACACTTATTATTTTATATTTATTTGTTATTAATAAGTAAAACACATGTACTTACTGACTGTTCCATACCACATCCGGTTCAAGCACGTGGTTTATACCCAACATGTTTTTTTATCTCTAAGGGCCAGGATTTGCACTCAGCGAGATTCAGAAACATTGAGGTTGTCGAAATAATGACTCTGACTACAATTTGGATGCCATAAACTTGTTTTTTAATTAATCTGAATTAGAGTTATAATTCTTAACGACAACCCAAAGATGGCGCCGCATATGAACACAAGAAACAAAATGGCGTCTACATATCCTTACGCCCATATTCATTAGTCATTACCTTTCAATTACTTTGATACTTAATCCTATCATAAATTTAAATATAGCTGCAGCTCTAATAAAACTTGATCGATTTAATTTACTATTGTTATATATCACAAACCAATGCCCCGATCTTTTATCGTAATGGCCAGTCGTTCACACTCACATGCTTTCGCCCACACGCTCACTTAGCAGAGATACATTTTGTTTAATTCATTTTAATTTTGAGCTCAGTAATATGTGGATATATTATTATTAATTTGGACTTTCCTGAATGTGTGCACTTGTAGGGCCGCCGTTGATGTCAGATTCTCCGTATGTGTTGGCAGATGTTCGCCGCATGTCCCTCGTCGATTTTCTCTGTTAGCACTGATTCTACTTTACATACTTGGATAGTAATTTGCTAGTGTTTGTTTTTAAAGATTCACTGTTACATTTGAATTACATTTGGTAATTTGACTAAAACACTTTTGGTGAAAACTCCGCCAACAGTGATTTTAGCTGTTGACGCTCTGATTGTGGTACTGAGAATGCCATATATGCGTAAATTTTATAGGTGGAGGGGATTAGCCTCGTCACAATTCTATTGTTTTAAAGCAGGCGACGCCCTTGTTTTGCATCACTATTGTTACGTATTATGATTGATGACGTCTTATCAGTGCTTTCTCAACTGGGTTCGCCCAAGTATATGCGTAGAATCGCACGTACGCCCCGACCTTGGATTCGGCTTATATAGATGAAACTGCGTTGTTCTTATACGTGGGGGAAGGGAAATTGACCTAACCATTTACATATATTATAACGTAACGAAATTCGGGTGTGTTTAAAATTATTATGTTTATTTGTTTATAGTAATTATATTAAAATAATGTTTAAATTCCGTTTAAATTTCGTTTAAACGCCACACTAGTTGGTCTAACCTATTTGTAATAAAATGAAAACGTGTGTGTTTACAATTAACTTGAAATAAAATAAAAGTGTTGTTATTTAAACTTATATTCGTGGTTAAAATATTAAAAGTCTCGTTAAAACAAAGTTCAATTATGTGTGAAATATTCTTTTGAGATAACTCAATGTTTGGAATAGTTGTTTCTAATTGAAGGTTACTAATGTAGTAAAGTACTTTAAAATGAAACATTCAAAGTTACTCACAGTGTGTTTACAATGGTTTAATTATACTTGTTTAAAAAGAATTCCCTTATATTAAATAAATAAAATGGTGAAGTTGATTATAATTAAATGCTAAATTAACTTAAGTTGAAACGTGAAGTATAGCAGTTGGTCGCTTGACAATAGTTCTCGTCTGGTTGAAACTGGTAGTAAAACTTCTTCTCCAGATTGCAGGTAGTCTGAGTATGTCACGTCTCGTAATGTCTGGACAATATCATAAACAAAAATATACTTTTACGTACCTGATCGTGTTTACTAGAAGTTCACTAAACTGTCAACTCAGTTTACAAACACCAACTCACTTTGGTTGTAAGGTTAGATTACCTTGTTATTTAATTAGTGGGCGCCACACGGATTTATTCAGGGAAAATCCCGTGTAAAACCCACACATAAAAGTTACTGAATGATTAGAAAATTTAAAATGATTGTGTATCACCTTTTGGCAATGTTATTCCAAAATATTAAACACAACAGAAGGTTGTTTACGTTTTTTAATAAAATATTTAATTATCCTATAGAAATAAATCAAAATCAGGTGATGCTGTTAGTAACGGGTTTTATTTATACCCTCATAGAGAATTAAAAAAAAAACAAATATAAAGCAAACATACAAAGTTGTACAATTAAAAGTCAGTTATTATATGCCTTATACGGCTTGCTCAGAACATGAATTATAAATCTGGCTAAGTCCAGATGTTATTTATTTTTAACATTAAAATCATGAAAATCTCAGTAGTACAAAGTTGTACAATTAAAAGTTGGTTATTATATGCCTTATACGGCTTGCTCAGAACATGAATTATAAATCTGGTTAAGTCCAGATGCTATTTATTTTTAACATTAAGATTATGATTATCTCAGTTGTGAATTCTTTGAGACACGAAAGAAAACAATTATGCCTACACAATATCCAATAATCCTTTTGATATAAAATTGATCAACAAAGTTTTTAGGTTACTTTCGCAAAGTAAACAAAATTAAAAAATGATCTGTTGAAAGATCGCGCGTTTCATCAACGCTTGCTTTTTTAGTGACAACATTTATCAAGTGAGAACCCTTACAACTAACATATAGCTTAATTAATAATAACAAATTTGTATAATAAATTGAGACGTGGTGTAATCTTAAAGTGTTTTTGTGTTTTGCGTCAGTACAGGCTGGTGTTGAAAAAAGTATAGGTTATGGCGCTCAGATAAACATTAGTAATGATTGCACTGTTACCTTCTGAGTTTTAATTATTTAATTAAAACTTATTAATCACTTCAGTAATCGGATTATAATGATTACTGGGTTTCGGCACTAAACTCACACAAGAACAGAATAATGCGATCCTCTTCTGAATAAAATGGATCGTGAATAATAACAATTAATTATTTCTGCTCATTATTTCCCGCACAAAATTAAAATGATACTGCACTTAATCACTGTTGTTTGCTGTAGATGAACTTGAAGTAGTCGTTTCTTGTTGTTGAACTATTGGTTTCAATGTAATATGTAAATGACGCTAAGAGTTATTAAAAATGTAGAGATGGCGGGCACACGTCTGTGCTACACGCTAGTCAGTAAGAGTCTGCCTCAAAATTCGCTGTTTCGTCTTTATATACCCCCTTCTTTGATCGGCCTTAGGTAAAAATGTTAATTACTAACTAATTTTCTGATTGGCTTTGGTAGGTGTGTCGGTATGACGTGTCACTTTTTGGCAGTTGATAACGGCTTTTTCTAACCGTCAAATGTTGCGGTGACAGCTAGTTGTCATTTTTGTTATTATTCATAAACAGTTTTCCGATGTACATTTTTAGAATGATGCTAACATCTCTCCCGCACTAAATACAGTTGCGATTGGGTTGATATTACTATCAAATTAAAGATTGTTTTTTTTCCTTTAATTTGATATCACTCGATCTCGAATTACTTTCACTTTGACCGACATTGTTATAAAACCAATGTTCGGGTACATCACTTTCACTGTCGTCTGCTATTTCTGAGTCGCCGGTTTTACACTTTTGGTTAATATTGTTTGTGTTCACATATCATTTTATTAATCAAATGTTTATGTGCGAACACCATTAATGCTGTACTGACATTTTTACTGAACATTACTTGTACACCTAAACTCTATACATTGTAATGAATGATCCTACTGACTATGACATTTCGTTTTATGCTAATTCGTTTTAAACTACTATTTAACAATTAAAATTATGATTAAACCTATTGTTTTAATAATGTTTTTTGTTATGTCAAGGCATAACCATGGTTCTGTGTATTTTAATTTACACTTGTGTTAATTCTCAATAGCCAATTTACTGACTAATGTTTGGTCTAAGCTTGCTAAGACATATCGCCTACATTGGAATTTGGCCTTAATAATGCTTATTGGTTCTCAATTCGGTAAATTGTGGAGATATCTTATTTGTATAAGATTCTCTTTTATAAATAGTTCTCTTTTCTAACAAGTATATTTGATGCTGAAATACATCTTTGTTCTCACTATGTAGCCATTGTTAACATTAGTTTTGGCATTCATAATTTACTGGTCATTGTCACATCTATTATCAACAAAATGCTAATTCTGCTTTCACAGTATTTAATTGCTCATTAGTTCATTTTTTTTTTTACATATGACATTCGGTTTACATCAACTACTTACTGGATTGACAGCTGAATGTAAATTTACTCTGTCCATCAGTTCGTTTTAGTCTCAGTCTAGTTGTAGTGTCAAACAGCCCTTGGGTTACTGTTTCATGTGGCACTTCGGCTTCATTCTTCTTTCTTGGTTTCTTCTTTCTTGGTTATTTCTACTATTATATTCCTATTTACATGGTTGTTTTGTCCTTATAAAATCTGATAATATACACTTAGGTTAGGTAACATCTTGTGATGTTACATATACACCCTCTTTAAAATTGATCATTTGAGAAAAATTTATTTTTTGTAAAATTATCAATTCATGTCAGTTTCTTAGTATACTTCAATAAACAATTTTTCTTGTACTCTTTGATTTTTTAAACATACTATTGGTGTATTACTCTAGCTTGATTTTTATCTAGTGGTACAATTCTTAATTTACTAGTATTTTCAAGTTGCTTACTTTCTAAGTCATTTAACTACAATTGATCTCGTTTCTTAAGTTAGCTATTTCCTGTCTTATTCACATTCTACTTTCTCATCACATATCTTTGCATTCGTGATTATCTTAATGGTTATTATAATTCATACCTCACAGATTCTTTTATAATATTCCTTGATACAATAAAACAATATAATTCCCTAACTGTTGTAGAGGTTTCGGAATCAGGGTGGCTCACTATGGCTAACATCCTCTGCCGTTCCTCACTACACATTCTCAGATTCAGAGGCATTACTCTTCTCTGTCTGAGAAAAAAAATAAACATTGCACCTGGCAATAGTTGCACTATCACAACTCAAAAAAATATCACATATCATTCATATTCAATAATATAATATATTCACTATAATATTCAAGGTATCAGAGGTTTTCATTTAGAGCACATTTCCATCTTTATACTTGCTAACATACTTTCTTTCTTACAGGTAATTATTTCTTTTAGACTTGATGTTTTTAGCTATGCTTTTATCAGCTATATAGTTACTTATGTACTAGTTAACAATTTGCTTTGGTTCGTTTAAATATTCTTAAGATTATACACTTGTTTTGATGCTTATAGTACTTATGCATTTGGTTTGTTTTATCTAGAGTCTACAATATTTTTGTTTTCACAATAGTTCATTAAATCTTTCTTAACAAGTTATGTTCATCCTGAATTATCAGGGCTTACATTGTTTGTATACTAAATGGTTTTTTTTTTTTTTTATGTTCTCTGACATATTCTGGTGATGTACAATATTTGATAATTGACAAACATTTTTCTTTCCTTTCATTCCATTATGACAATAGTTATCTTTACAATTAACACTCTTTGTTATTTTTCTTCTCTACTCCTTCAAGTGATGGTGGTTTTCACTTATTCTGGATGATTTTATATACTATATACTATGCTATAATTACAATTTCATTTGACAATATAATAACATACTAATATCTAATTTCATAGACATTCTTGGGGTTTACATGTTTTGTTTCACAAATATATTTTTTTTCTTTCCTTACATTCCATAATAATGTCCTTCTTTTATTTTACACACTTTGTTATACTGCCTCTCTACTCCTTCAAAGGTTAGTTGGGTGAACCTTTATTCTGGACGATTTAATTTAACATTTGAGTTTTATGAGAGGTATACAATAATCATTTTATAAACATTAAGTTACATAGAATATTCATCTGGATACATATTTTTTCTCTAGGTATAGTATAGTAATTATAGTTATATGCCACTACTGGCTCTTGGTGATATAATAGATGTCTTTTCTTATTAAATCATTTGATTGACATTACATAAATTTCTATCCCTTGGTGTGATAGATCTGGTAAGTTTTCACCAGTAACAAATGGTTTGGCTTACATCTTAAATCTACACACTTTTGTAACTTGATAAGGCAAATTGACTAGTTATAGTTAATTAGTTACCTTCAACATTTTGTAGCTTAACAACAAATGAGTTTGTTTATAGTAATGGTTTTTTAAATATATATATTTTATCTTTTATACCCTAAACGTTCGGGTGAAAAATGTTGCTTACTAACACATATTATCCGTCCTTAATATTAATCATTTTTTACTAGTCGATATTCATGGGGTTATTTGTGCTCTTCCACTCTATTGGGTCTATAATTGGGATATCTGACATATGTTCCGTACTAGTGGTTTTGGAGATACCTTACTATCAAGCGGTTCTTCCACTTGGCGGCTACCAGGTAGTCATTGGCTCCCCGTTTCCTTGCCTTTTTCCTCTCATCATCTTTGGTATTCCTGTGTTCGTTGTACTCTGGGCCTGGGCTACTATTGATGTCTGGCCCATCTTCTAATCCGGGTTGACCTTTGTTCATTTCCTGGTTGGACTCTTCCACCGCTTGGTCCCTCTTTTTCCGCATTTCCCTTATTCTTTGGGCGTACCCTTCAATAAGCTGGTCCAGTTGTTCCTGGTACCTTTTTCTTCTCTTGGAACACCTTCGTTTCCTTTTAAGAATATCTGCTTTAAGTCCTTTGCTGGTCATAGTTTTCTTGGTGGTAACACATTTCTGCTCTTTGGTCACTCCCATGATGCCCCTTCGATACTCCTTTCTGTAGACTCCTTCTCCATGGTTGTTGACTGGGACATAAACCATATTAACTAGACCACTTTGAGTCATTTCGGTTAATTCTTTGGTCACCCTAGTCTTCTTTGGGCGTAGTATCCTTCGTATCTTCCCCTCCTTTTCTTCCGTTTTCTTAATTATTTCGTTCCTTTTTTCAGGAATATTAATTTTCGAATTCACTTGTTTGGTAGCTGTATTTCCGGGTAATTCCCTTGTCTCCACGTGATCGTCATATATTGGCAAATTATTTTGTCCTAATTCCTCATTCTCTGCTACTAACTCTTCCGTTTCTTCAATTACCTGAGTGTTCTCTATCCTCTCGGTACCGATCTCCTTATACTGAATACCTCCCTGTTGTCCGTCAAGCTCGTTTTCAGATAATAATGTATTTATGTCCTGCTGTTTTCTTGTTGGTTCATCATTAGTTTCCATTTCTTCCCTCCATTGTTGGATGATTTCTTCTCTCCATGATCTGATATCGTTCATCATTTCCTCCCTTGCCTTCTCAAAGCTATTCTCTACGTGGTGGGGGAACTGTTTCTCCCTACATTCCATCATCATCTTCTGGAAACTTAGCAGCTCCGTCGATGCTATTTCCTTAGGTTGGGTTTTTATGGTGTCACTTGCCATTACTTCTTTATCTTCTGGTTTTTCGATTATATTTGTATATTCGACGCTCACGGTCGGTGCGTTATCGCTTACCATCCCTTGGACTGCTTCATCATTCTCTTCCGTCGTGTCATTATCTTTACTCTCTTCTTGGTAGGGGGTTTTTATGTTCTCGTTAGTGACTTCACTGGGTTCACTTGGAGATTCATATAGCTCATTCTGGTCCTTACTTGTTATTGTTTCGGTCTCTAGGTCATCTATTAATATTTCCTCCTCTTTTACACCATCATTGACGTCTTGTTCTGGGACGTTTTTAGTCATATTTTCTTGTGGTGGTTCCATGGATTCCTTCTGGTTATGGTCTTCTTCAATTTTGTCGTTGGTATTTTTCCCATTCTTCATTAAGTCTTCACCTATCTGTCTCTGTTCGTTTCTTAATTTCTTGGCATTCCTCAATTCTTCTTCGAATGCTTCCCTCCGTTTACGCTCTTCTTCTCGTCTCTCATTCTGGCGCCTTATTTCCTCTTCCTCCTGCTGTGCAGCTCGACTATAGAACAATTCTTCATTTTGTCTTATCTTATTGTCTCTTAGTTCTCTTTCAACTGCTTCTCTTCTACTACGCTCATCTTCCCATCTCTGGTAATGGTAATTCCTCTTCTGGTTATTATACCATCTTGTATTCCGGTCCCTCCTTGTTTGTGGGGTTTCCCATTCGTGGAGTCTTGCAAATCCTTCTTCCCTCTTCCTTCTTAATTGGTCTGACTCCTCTTTTATCCATCTCTTCTCCTCTTCCATTTTGCGATTCAATTCTTCACCATCGATTTTCAATATTCTGTATATTTGGTCCCAGTCTGTTTCCTGGTTATAATAGTCCATTTCTCTCTCCCTTTTCGCTCTATATTTTGTGTTGTATCGATGTGTGCGTGGCATGTTAATTTTTTCGTGTCTACCGGGCTGATATAAAATATAAAAAATTTATTTATTTAATATTTTTTAAGCCACACTAGTTGGTGCGCCAATTTAAAACGAACGAAATTCGGGTGTGTTTAAAATTATTATGTTTATTTGTTTATAGTAATTATATTAAAATAATGTTTAAATTCCGTTTAAATTTCGTTTAAACGCCACACTAGTTGGTCTAACCTATTTGTAATAAAATGAAAACGTGTGTGTTTACAATTAACTTGAAATAAAATAAAAGTGTTGTTATTTAAACTTATATTCGTGGTTAAAATATTAAAAGTCTCGTTAAAACAAAGTTCAATTATGTGTGAAATATTCTTTTGAGATAACTCAATGTTTGGAATAGTTGTTTCTAATTGAAGGTTACTAATGTAGTAAAGTACTTTAAAATGAAACATTCAAAGTTACTCACAGTGTGTTTACAATGGTTTAATTATACTTGTTTAAAAAGAATTCCCTTATATTAAATAAATAAAATGGTGAAGTTGATTATAATTAAATGCTAAATTAACTTAAGTTGAAACGTGAAGTATAGCAGTTGGTCGCTTGACAATAGTTCTCGTCTGGTTGAAACTGGTAGTAAAACTTCTTCTCCAGATTGCAGGTAGTCTGAGTATGTCATGTCTCGTAATGTCTGGACAATATCATAAACAAAAATATACTTTTACGTACCTGATCGTGTTTACTAGAAGTTCACTAAACTGTCAACTCAGTTTACAAACACCAACTCACTTTGGTTGTAAGGTTAGATTACCTTGTTATTTAATTAGTGGGCGCCACACGGATTTATTCAGGGAAAATCCCGTGTAAAACCCACACATAAAAGTTACTGAATGATTAGAAAATTTAAAATGATTGTGTATCACCTTTTGGCAATGTTATTCCAAAATATTAAACACAACAGAAGGTTGTTTACGTTTTTTAATAAAATATTTAATTATCCTATAGAAATAAATCAAAATCAGGTGATGCTGTTAGTAACGGGTTTTATTTATACCCTCATAGAGAATTAAAAAAAAAACAAATATAAAGCAAACATACAAAGTTGTACAATTAAAAGTCAGTTATTATATGCCTTATACGGCTTGCTCAGAACATGAATTATAAATCTGGCTAAGTCCAGATGTTATTTATTTTTAACATTAAAATCATGAAAATCTCAGTAGTACAAAGTTGTACAATTAAAAGTTGGTTATTATATGCCTTATACGGCTTGCTCAGAACATGAATTATAAATCTGGTTAAGTCCAGATGCTATTTATTTTTAACATTAAGATTATGATTATCTCAGTTGTGAATTCTTTGAGACACGAAAGAAAACAATTATGCCTACACAATATCCAATAATCCTTTTGATATAAAATTGATCAACAAAGTTTTTAGGTTACTTTCGCAAAGTAAACAAAATTAAAAAATGATCTGTTGAAAGATCGCGCGTTTCATCAACGCTTGCTTTTTTAGTGACAACATTTATCAAGTGAGAACCCTTACAACTAACATATAGCTTAATTAATAATAACAAATTTGTATAATAAATTGAGACGTGGTGTAATCTTAAAGTGTTTTTGTGTTTTGCGTCAGTACAGGCTGGTGTTGAAAAAAGTATAGGTTATGGCGCTCAGATAAACATTAGTAATGATTGCACTGTTACCTTCTGAGTTTTAATTATTTAATTAAAACTTATTAATCACTTCAGTAATCGGATTATAATGATTACTGGGTTTCGGCACTAAACTCGCACAAGAACAGAATAATGCGATCCTCTTCTGAATAAAATGGATCGTGAATAATAACAATTAATTATTTCTGCTCATTATTTCCCGCACAAAATTAAAATGATACTGCACTTAATCACTGTTGTTTGCTGTAGATGAACTTGAAGTAGTCGTTTCTTGTTGTTGAACTATTGGTTTCAATGTAATATGTAAATGACGCTAAGAGTTATTAAAAATGTAGAGATGGCGGGCACACGTCTGTGCTACACCCTAGTCAGTAAGAGTCTGCCTCAAAATTCGCTGTTTCGTCTTTATATACCCCCTTCTTTGATCGGCCTTAGGTAAAAATGTTAATTACTAACTAATTTTCTGATTGGCTTTGGTAGGTGTGTCGGTATGACGTGTCACTTTTTGGCAGTTGATAACGGCTTTTTCTAACCGTCAAATGTTGCGGTGACAGCTAGTTGTCATTTTTGTTATTATTCATAAACAGTTTTCCGATGTACATTTTTAGAATGATGCTAACATCTCTCCCGCACTAAATACAGTTGCGATTGGGTTGATATTACTATCAAATTAAAGATTGTTTTTTTTCCTTTAATTTGATATCACTCGATCTCGAATTACTTTCACTTTGACCGACATTGTTATAAAACCAATGTTCGGGTACATCACTTTCACTGTCGTCTGCTATTTCTGAGTCGCCGGTTTTACACTTTTGGTTAATATTGTTTGTGTTCACATATCATTTTATTAATCAAATGTTTATGTGCGAACACCATTAATGCTGTACTGACATTTTTACTGAACATTACTTGTACACCTAAACTCTATACATTGTAATGAATGATCCTACTGACTATGACATTTCGTTTTATGCTAATTCGTTTTAAACTACTATTTAACAATTAAAATTATGATTAAACCTATTGTTTTAATAATGTTTTTTGTTATGTCAAGGCATAACCATGGTTCTGTGTATTTTAATTTACACTTGTGTTAATTCTCAATAGCCAATTTACTGACTAATGTTTGGTCTAAGCTTGCTAAGACATATCGCCTACATTGGAATTTGGCCTTAATAATGCTTATTGGTTCTCAATTCGGTAAATTGTGGAGATATCTTATTTGTATAAGATTCTCTTTTATAAATAGTTCTCTTTTCTAACAAGTATATTTGATGCTGAAATACATCTTTGTTCTCACTATGTAGCCATTGTTAACATTAGTTTTGGCATTCATAATTTACTGGTCATTGTCACATCTATTATCAACAAAATGCTAATTCTGCTTTCACAGTATTTAATTGCTCATTAGTTCATTTTTTTTTTACATATGACATTCGGTTTACATCAACTACTTACTGGATTGACAGCTGAATGTAAATTTACTCTGTCCATCAGTTCGTTTTAGTCTCAGTCTAGTTGTAGTGTCAAACAGCCCTTGGTTACTGTTTCATGTGGCACTTCGGCTTCATTCTTCTTTCTTGGTTTCTTCTTTCTTGGTTATTTCTACTATTATATTCCTATTTACATGGTTGTTTTGTCCTTATAAAATCTGATAATATACACTTAGGTTAGGTAACATCTTGTGATGTTACATATACACCCTCTTTAAAATTGATCATTTGAGAAAAATTTATTTTTTGTAAAATTATCAATTCATGTCAGTTTCTTAGTATACTTCAATAAAAAATTGTTCTTGTACTCTTTGATTTTTTAAACATACTATTGGTGTATTACTCTAGCTTGATTTTTATCTAGTGGTACAATTCTTAATTTACTAGTATTTTCAAGTTGCTTACTTTCTAAGTCATTTAACTACAATTGATCTCGTTTCTTAAGTTAGCTATTTCCTGTCTTATTCACATTCTACTTTCTCATCACATATCTTTGCATTCGTGATTATCTTAATGGTTATTATAATTCATACCTCACAGATTCTTTTATAATATTCCTTGATACAATAAAACAATATAATTCCCTAACTGTTGTAGAGGTTTCGGAATCAGGGTGGCTCACTATGGCTAACATCCTCTGCCGTTCCTCACTACACATTCTCAGATTCAGAGGCATTACTCTTCTCTGTCTGAGAAAAAAAATAAACATTGCACCTGGCAATAGTTGCACTATCACAACTCAAAAAAATATCACATATCATTCATATTCAATAATATAATATATTCACTATAATATTCAAGGTATCAGAGGTTTTCATTTAGAGCACATTTCCATCTTTATACTTGCTAACATACTTTCTTTCTTACAGGTAATTATTTCTTTTAGACTTGATGTTTTTAGCTATGCTTTTATCAGCTATATAGTTACTTATGTACTAGTTAACAATTTGCTTTGGTTCGTTTAAATATTCTTAAGATTATACACTTGTTTTGATGCTTATAGTACTTATGCATTTGGTTTGTTTTATCTAGAGTCTACAATATTTTTGTTTTCACAATAGTTCATTAAATCTTTCTTAACAAGTTATATTCATCCTGAATTATCAGGGCTTACATTGTTTGTATACTAAATGGTTTTTTTTTTTTTGATGTTCTCTGACATATTCTGGTGATGTACAATATTTGATAATTGACAAACATTTTTCTTTCCTTTCATTCCATTATGACAATAGTTATCTTTACAATTAACACTCTTTGTTATTTTTCTTCTCTACTCCTTCAAGTGATGGTGGTTTTCACTTATTCTGGATGATTTTATATACTATATACTATGCTATAATTACAATTTCATTTGACAATATAATAACATACTAATATCTAATTTCATAGACATTCTTGGGGTTTACATGTTTTGTTTCACAAATATATTTTTTTTCTTTCCTTACATTCCATAATAATGTCCTTCTTTTATTTTACACACTTTGTTATACTGCCTCTCTACTCCTTCAAAGGTTAGTTGGGTGAACCTTTATTCTGGACGATTTAATTTAACATTTGAGTTTTATGAGAGGTATACAATAATCATTTTATAAACATTAAGTTACATAGAATATTCATCTGGATACATATTTTTTCTCTAGGTATAGTATAGTAATTATAGTTATATGCCACTACTGGCTCTTGGTGATATAATAGATGTCTTTTCTTATTAAATCATTTGATTGACATTACATAAATTTCTATCCCTTGGTGTGATAGATCTGGTAAGTTTTCACCAGTAACAAATGGTTTGGCTTACATCTTAAATCTACACACTTTTGTAACTTGATAAGGCAAATTGACTAGTTATAGTTAATTAGTTACCTTCAACATTTTGTAGCTTAACAACAAATGAGTTTGTTTATAGTAATGGTTTTTTAAATATATATATTTTATCTTTTATACCCTAAACGTTCGGGTGAAAAATGTTGCTTACTAATACATATTATCCGTCCTTAATATTAATCATTTTTTACTAGTCGATATTCATGGGGTTATTTGTGCTCTTCCACTCTATTGGGTCTATAATTGGGATATCTGACATATGTTCCGTACTAGTGGTTTTGGAGATACCTTACTATCAAGCGGTTCTTCCACTTGGCGGCTACCAGGTAGTCATTGGCTCCCCGTTTCCTTGCCTTTTTCCTCTCATCATCTTTGGTATTCCTGTGTTCGTTGTACTCTGGGCCTGGGCTATTATTGATGTCTGGCCCATCTTCTAATCCGGGTTGACCTTTGTTCATTTCCTGGTTGGACTCTTCCACCGCTTGGTCCCTCTTTTCCCTTATTCTTTGGGCGTACCCTTCAATAAGCTGGTCCAGTTGTTCCTGGTACCTTTTTCTTCTCTTGGAACACCTTCGTTTCCTTTTAAGAATATCTGCTTTAAGTCCTTTGCTGGTCATAGTTTTCTTGGTGGTAACACATTTCTGCTCTTTGGTCACTCCCATGATGCCCCTTCGATACTCCTTTCTGTAGACTCCTTCTCCATGGTTGTTGACTGGGACATAAACCATATTAACTAGACCACTTTGAGTCATTTCGGTTAATTCTTTGGTCACCCTAGTCTTCTTTGGGCGTAGTATCCTTCGTATCTTCCCCTCCTTTTCTTCCGTTTTCTTAATTATTTCGTTCCTTTTTTCAGGAATATTAATTTTCGAATTCACTTGTTTGGTAGCTGTATTTCCGGGTAATTCCCTTGTCTCCACGTGATCGTCATATATTGGCAAATTATTTTGTCCTAATTCCTCATTCTCTGCTACTAACTCTTCCGTTTCTTCAATTACCTGAGTGTTCTCTATCCTCTCGGTACCGATCTCCTTATACTGAATACCTCCCTGTTGTCCGTCAAGCTCGTTTTCAGATAATAATGTATTTATGTCCTGCTGTTTTCTTGTTGGTTCATCATTAGTTTCCATTTCTTCCCTCCATTGTTGGATGATTTCTTCTCTCCATGATCTGATATCGTTCATCATTTCCTCCCTTGCCTTCTCAAAGCTATTCTCTACGTGGTGGGGGAACTGTTTCTCCCTACATTCCATCATCATCTTCTGGAAACTTAGCAGCTCCGTCGATGCTATTTCCTTAGGTTGGGTTTTTATGGTGTCACTTGCCATTACTTCTTTATCTTCTGGTTTTTCGATTATATTTGTATATTCGACGCTCACGGTCGGTGCGTTATCGCTTACCATCCCTTGGACTGCTTCATCATTCTCTTCCGTCGTGTCATTATCTTTACTCTCTTCTTGGTAGGGGGTTTTTATGTTCTCGTTAGTGACTTCACTGGGTTCACTTGGAGATTCATATAGCTCATTCTGGTCCTTACTTGTTATTTTTTCGGTCTCTAGGTCATCTATTAATATTTCCTCCTCTTTTACACCATCATTGACGTCTTGTTCTGGGACGTTTTTAGTCATATTTTCTTGTGGTGGTTCCATGGATTCCTTCTGGTTATGGTCTTCTTCAATTTTGTCGTTGGTATTTTTCCCATTCTTCATTAAGTCTTCACCTATCTGTCTCTGTTCGTTTCTTAATTTCTTGGCATTCCTCAATTCTTCTTCGAATGCTTCCCTCCGTTTACGCTCTTCTTCTCGTCTCTCATTCTGGCGCCTTATTTCCTCTTCCTCCTGCTGTGCAGCTCGACTATAGAACAATTCTTCATTTTGTCTTATCTTATTGTCTCTTAGTTCTCTTTCAACTGCTTCTCTTCTACTACGCTCATCTTCCCATCTCTGGTAATGGTAATTCCTCTTCTCTTCGTTTCGCCATGTTGGTTGGTTATTATACCATCTTGTATTCCGGTCCCTCCTTGTTTGTGGGGTTTCCCATTCGTGGAGTCTTGCAAATCCTTCTTCCCTCTTCCTTCTTAATTGGTCTGACTCCTCTTTTATCCATCTCTTCTCCTCTTCCATTTTGCGATTCAATTCTTCACCATCGATTTTCAATATTCTGTATATTTGGTCCCAGTCTGTTTCCTGGTTATAATAGTCCATTTCTCTCTCCCTTTTCGCTCTATATTTTGTGTTGTATCGATGTGTGCGTGGCATGTTAATTTTTTCGTGTCTACCGGGCTGATATAAAATATAAAAAATTTATTTATTTAATATTTTTTAAGCCACACTAGTTGGTGCGCCAATTTAAAACGAACGAAATTCGGGTGTGTTTAAAATTATTATGTTTATTTGTTTATAGTAATTATATTAAAATAATGTTTAAATTCCGTTTAAATTTCGTTTAAACGCCACACTAGTTGGTCTAACCTATTTGTAATAAAATGAAAACGTGTGTGTTTACAATTAACTTGAAATAAAATAAAAGTGTTGTTATTTAAACTTATATTCGTGGTTAAAATATTAAAAGTCTCGTTAAAACAAAGTTCAATTATGTGTGAAATATTCTTTTGAGATAACTCAATGTTTGGAATAGTTGTTTCTAATTGAAGGTTACTAATGTAGTAAAGTACTTTAAAATGAAACATTCAAAGTTACTCACAGTGTGTTTACAATGGTTTAATTATACTTGTTTAAAAAGAATTCCCTTATATTAAATAAATAAAATGGTGAAGTTGATTATAATTAAATGCTAAATTAACTTAAGTTGAAACGTGAAGTATAGCAGTTGGTCGCTTGACAATAGTTCTCGTCTGGTTGAAACTGGTAGTAAAACTTCTTCTCCAGATTGCAGGTAGTCTGAGTATGTCATGTCTCGTAATGTCTGGACAATATCATAAACAAAAATATACTTTTACGTACCTGATCGTGTTTACTAGAAGTTCACTAAACTGTCAACTCAGTTTACAAACACCAACTCACTTTGGTTGTAAGGTTAGATTACCTTGTTATTTAATTAGTGGGCGCCACACGGATTTATTCAGGGAAAATCCCGTGTAAAACCCACACATAAAAGTTACTGAATGATTAGAAAATTTAAAATGATTGTGTATCACCTTTTGGCAATGTTATTCCAAAATATTAAACACAACAGAAGGTTGTTTACGTTTTTTAATAAAATATTTAATTATCCTATAGAAATAAATCAAAATCAGGTGATGCTGTTAGTAACGGGTTTTATTTATACCCTCATAGAGAATTAAAAAAAAAACAAATATAAAGCAAACATACAAAGTTGTACAATTAAAAGTCAGTTATTATATGCCTTATACGGCTTGCTCAGAACATGAATTATAAATCTGGCTAAGTCCAGATGTTATTTATTTTTAACATTAAAATCATGAAAATCTCAGTAGTACAAAGTTGTACAATTAAAAGTTGGTTATTATATGCCTTATACGGCTTGCTCAGAACATGAATTATAAATCTGGTTAAGTCCAGATGCTATTTATTTTTAACATTAAGATTATGATTATCTCAGTTGTGAATTCTTTGAGACACGAAAGAAAACAATTATGCCTACACAATATCCAATAATCCTTTTGATATAAAATTGATCAACAAAGTTTTTAGGTTACTTTCGCAAAGTAAACAAAATTAAAAAATGATCTGTTGAAAGATCGCGCGTTTCATCAACGCTTGCTTTTTTAGTGACAACATTTATCAAGTGAGAACCCTTACAACTAACATATAGCTTAATTAATAATAACAAATTTGTATAATAAATTGAGACGTGGTGTAATCTTAAAGTGTTTTTGTGTTTTGCGTCAGTACAGGCTGGTGTTGAAAAAAGTATAGGTTATGGCGCTCAGATAAACATTAGTAATGATTGCACTGTTACCTTCTGAGTTTTAATTATTTAATTAAAACTTATTAATCACTTCAGTAATCGGATTATAATGATTACTGGGTTTCGGCACTAAACTCGCACAAGAACAGAATAATGCGATCCTCTTCTGAATAAAATGGATCGTGAATAATAACAATTAATTATTTCTGCTCATTATTTCCCGCACAAAATTAAAATGATACTGCACTTAATCACTGTTGTTTGCTGTAGATGAACTTGAAGTAGTCGTTTCTTGTTGTTGAACTATTGGTTTCAATGTAATATGTAAATGACGCTAAGAGTTATTAAAAATGTAGAGATGGCGGGCACACGTCTGTGCTACACCCTAGTCAGTAAGAGTCTGCCTCAAAATTCGCTGTTTCGTCTTTATATACCCCCTTCTTTGATCGGCCTTAGGTAAAAATGTTAATTACTAACTAATTTTCTGATTGGCTTTGGTAGGTGTGTCGGTATGACGTGTCACTTTTTGGCAGTTGATAACGGCTTTTTCTAACCGTCAAATGTTGCGGTGACAGCTAGTTGTCATTTTTGTTATTATTCATAAACAGTTTTCCGATGTACATTTTTAGAATGATGCTAACATCTCTCCCGCACTAAATACAGTTGCGATTGGGTTGATATTACTATCAAATTAAAGATTGTTTTTTTTCCTTTAATTTGATATCACTCGATCTCGAATTACTTTCACTTTGACCGACATTGTTATAAAACCAATGTTCGGGTACATCACTTTCACTGTCGTCTGCTATTTCTGAGTCGCCGGTTTTACACTTTTGGTTAATATTGTTTGTGTTCACATATCATTTTATTAATCAAATGTTTATGTGCGAACACCATTAATGCTGTACTGACATTTTTACTGAACATTACTTGTACACCTAAACTCTATACATTGTAATGAATGATCCTACTGACTATGACATTTCGTTTTATGCTAATTCGTTTTAAACTACTATTTAACAATTAAAATTATGATTAAACCTATTGTTTTAATAATGTTTTTTGTTATGTCAAGGCATAACCATGGTTCTGTGTATTTTAATTTACACTTGTGTTAATTCTCAATAGCCAATTTACTGACTAATGTTTGGTCTAAGCTTGCTAAGACATATCGCCTACATTGGAATTTGGCCTTAATAATGCTTATTGGTTCTCAATTCGGTAAATTGTGGAGATATCTTATTTGTATAAGATTCTCTTTTATAAATAGTTCTCTTTTCTAACAAGTATATTTGATGCTGAAATACATCTTTGTTCTCACTATGTAGCCATTGTTAACATTAGTTTTGGCATTCATAATTTACTGGTCATTGTCACATCTATTATCAACAAAATGCTAATTCTGCTTTCACAGTATTTAATTGCTCATTAGTTCATTTTTTTTTTACATATGACATTCGGTTTACATCAACTACTTACTGGATTGACAGCTGAATGTAAATTTACTCTGTCCATCAGTTCGTTTTAGTCTCAGTCTAGTTGTAGTGTCAAACAGCCCTTGGTTACTGTTTCATGTGGCACTTCGGCTTCATTCTTCTTTCTTGGTTTCTTCTTTCTTGGTTATTTCTACTATTATATTCCTATTTACATGGTTGTTTTGTCCTTATAAAATCTGATAATATACACTTAGGTTAGGTAACATCTTGTGATGTTACATATACACCCTCTTTAAAATTGATCATTTGAGAAAAATTTATTTTTTGTAAAATTATCAATTCATGTCAGTTTCTTAGTATACTTCAATAAAAAATTTTTCTTGTACTCTTTGATTTTTTAAACATACTATTGGTGTATTACTCTAGCTTGATTTTTATCTAGTGGTACAATTCTTAATTTACTAGTATTTTCAAGTTGCTTACTTTCTAAGTCATTTAACTACAATTGATCTCGTTTCTTAAGTTAGCTATTTCCTGTCTTATTCACATTCTACTTTCTCATCACATATCTTTGCATTCGTGATTATCTTAATGGTTATTATAATTCATACCTCACAGATTCTTTTATAATATTCCTTGATACAATAAAACAATATAATTCCCTAACTGTTGTAGAGGTTTCGGAATCAGGGTGGCTCACTATGGCTAACATCCTCTGCCGTTCCTCACTACACATTCTCAGATTCAGAGGCATTACTCTTCTCTGTCTGAGAAAAAAAATAAACATTGCACCTGGCAATAGTTGCACTATCACAACTCAAAAAAATATCACATATCATTCATATTCAATAATATAATATATTCACTATAATATTCAAGGTATCAGAGGTTTTCATTTAGAGCACATTTCCATCTTTATACTTGCTAACATACTTTCTTTCTTACAGGTAATTATTTCTTTTAGACTTGATGTTTTTAGCTATGCTTTTATCAGCTATATAGTTACTTATGTACTAGTTAACAATTTGCTTTGGTTCGTTTAAATATTCTTAAGATTATACACTTGTTTTGATGCTTATAGTACTTATGCATTTGGTTTGTTTTATCTAGAGTCTACAATATTTTTGTTTTCACAATAGTTCATTAAATCTTTCTTAACAAGTTATATTCATCCTGAATTATCAGGGCTTACATTGTTTGTATACTAAATGGTTTTTTTTTTTTTGATGTTCTCTGACATATTCTGGTGATGTACAATATTTGATAATTGACAAACATTTTTCTTTCCTTTCATTCCATTATGACAATAGTTATCTTTACAATTAACACTCTTTGTTATTTTTCTTCTCTACTCCTTCAAGTGATGGTGGTTTTCACTTATTCTGGATGATTTTATATACTATATACTATGCTATAATTACAATTTCATTTGACAATATAATAACATACTAATATCTAATTTCATAGACATTCTTGGGGTTTACATGTTTTGTTTCACAAATATATTTTTTTTCTTTCCTTACATTCCATAATAATGTCCTTCTTTTATTTTACACACTTTGTTATACTGCCTCTCTACTCCTTCAAAGGTTAGTTGGGTGAACCTTTATTCTGGACGATTTAATTTAACATTTGAGTTTTATGAGAGGTATACAATAATCATTTTATAAACATTAAGTTACATAGAATATTCATCTGGATACATATTTTTTCTCTAGGTATAGTATAGTAATTATAGTTATATGCCACTACTGGCTCTTGGTGATATAATAGATGTCTTTTCTTATTAAATCATTTGATTGACATTACATAAATTTCTATCCCTTGGTGTGATAGATCTGGTAAGTTTTCACCAGTAACAAATGGTTTGGCTTACATCTTAAATCTACACACTTTTGTAACTTGATAAGGCAAATTGACTAGTTATAGTTAATTAGTTACCTTCAACATTTTGTAGCTTAACAACAAATGAGTTTGTTTATAGTAATGGTTTTTTAAATATATATATTTTATCTTTTATACCCTAAACGTTCGGGTGAAAAATGTTGCTTACTAATACATATTATCCGTCCTTAATATTAATCATTTTTTACTAGTCGATATTCATGGGGTTATTTGTGCTCTTCCACTCTATTGGGTCTATAATTGGGATATCTGACATATGTTCCGTACTAGTGGTTTTGGAGATACCTTACTATCAAGCGGTTCTTCCACTTGGCGGCTACCAGGTAGTCATTGGCTCCCCGTTTCCTTGCCTTTTTCCTCTCATCATCTTTGGTATTCCTGTGTTCGTTGTACTCTGGGCCTGGGCTATTATTGATGTCTGGCCCATCTTCTAATCCGGGTTGACCTTTGTTCATTTCCTGGTTGGACTCTTCCACCGCTTGGTCCCTCTTTTCCCTTATTCTTTGGGCGTACCCTTCAATAAGCTGGTCCAGTTGTTCCTGGTACCTTTTTCTTCTCTTGGAACACCTTCGTTTCCTTTTAAGAATATCTGCTTTAAGTCCTTTGCTGGTCATAGTTTTCTTGGTGGTAACACATTTCTGCTCTTTGGTCACTCCCATGATGCCCCTTCGATACTCCTTTCTGTAGACTCCTTCTCCATGGTTGTTGACTGGGACATAAACCATATTAACTAGACCACTTTGAGTCATTTCGGTTAATTCTTTGGTCACCCTAGTCTTCTTTGGGCGTAGTATCCTTCGTATCTTCCCCTCCTTTTCTTCCGTTTTCTTAATTATTTCGTTCCTTTTTTCAGGAATATTAATTTTCGAATTCACTTGTTTGGTAGCTGTATTTCCGGGTAATTCCCTTGTCTCCACGTGATCGTCATATATTGGCAAATTATTTTGTCCTAATTCCTCATTCTCTGCTACTAACTCTTCCGTTTCTTCAATTACCTGAGTGTTCTCTATCCTCTCGGTACCGATCTCCTTATACTGAATACCTCCCTGTTGTCCGTCAAGCTCGTTTTCAGATAATAATGTATTTATGTCCTGCTGTTTTCTTGTTGGTTCATCATTAGTTTCCATTTCTTCCCTCCATTGTTGGATGATTTCTTCTCTCCATGATCTGATATCGTTCATCATTTCCTCCCTTGCCTTCTCAAAGCTATTCTCTACGTGGTGGGGGAACTGTTTCTCCCTACATTCCATCATCATCTTCTGGAAACTTAGCAGCTCCGTCGATGCTATTTCCTTAGGTTGGGTTTTTATGGTGTCACTTGCCATTACTTCTTTATCTTCTGGTTTTTCGATTATATTTGTATATTCGACGCTCACGGTCGGTGCGTTATCGCTTACCATCCCTTGGACTGCTTCATCATTCTCTTCCGTCGTGTCATTATCTTTACTCTCTTCTTGGTAGGGGGTTTTTATGTTCTCGTTAGTGACTTCACTGGGTTCACTTGGAGATTCATATAGCTCATTCTGGTCCTTACTTGTTATTTTTTCGGTCTCTAGGTCATCTATTAATATTTCCTCCTCTTTTACACCATCATTGACGTCTTGTTCTGGGACGTTTTTAGTCATATTTTCTTGTGGTGGTTCCATGGATTCCTTCTGGTTATGGTCTTCTTCAATTTTGTCGTTGGTATTTTTCCCATTCTTCATTAAGTCTTCACCTATCTGTCTCTGTTCGTTTCTTAATTTCTTGGCATTCCTCAATTCTTCTTCGAATGCTTCCCTCCGTTTACGCTCTTCTTCTCGTCTCTCATTCTGGCGCCTTATTTCCTCTTCCTCCTGCTGTGCAGCTCGACTATAGAACAATTCTTCATTTTGTCTTATCTTATTGTCTCTTAGTTCTCTTTCAACTGCTTCTCTTCTACTACGCTCATCTTCCCATCTCTGGTAATGGTAATTCCTCTTCTCTTCGTTTCGCCATGTTGGTTGGTTATTATACCATCTTGTATTCCGGTCCCTCCTTGTTTGTGGGGTTTCCCATTCGTGGAGTCTTGCAAATCCTTCTTCCCTCTTCCTTCTTAATTGGTCTGACTCCTCTTTTATCCATCTCTTCTCCTCTTCCATTTTGCGATTCAATTCTTCACCATCGATTTTCAATATTCTGTATATTTGGTCCCAGTCTGTTTCCTGGTTATAATAGTCCATTTCTCTCTCCCTTTTCGCTCTATATTTTGTGTTGTATCGATGTGTGCGTGGCATGTTAATTTTTTCGTGTCTACCGGGCTGATATAAAATATAAAAAATTTATTTATTTAATATTTTTTAAGCCACACTAGTTGGTGCGCCAATTTAAAACGAACGAAATTCGGGTGTGTTTAAAATTATTATGTTTATTTGTTTATAGTAATTATATTAAAATAATGTTTAAATTCCGTTTAAATTTCGTTTAAACGCCACACTAGTTGGTCTAACCTATTTGTAATAAAATGAAAACGTGTGTGTTTACAATTAACTTGAAATAAAATAAAAGTGTTGTTATTTAAACTTATATTCGTGGTTAAAATATTAAAAGTCTCGTTAAAACAAAGTTCAATTATGTGTGAAATATTCTTTTGAGATAACTCAATGTTTGGAATAGTTGTTTCTAATTGAAGGTTACTAATGTAGTAAAGTACTTTAAAATGAAACATTCAAAGTTACTCACAGTGTGTTTACAATGGTTTAATTATACTTGTTTAAAAAGAATTCCCTTATATTAAATAAATAAAATGGTGAAGTTGATTATAATTAAATGCTAAATTAACTTAAGTTGAAACGTGAAGTATAGCAGTTGGTCGCTTGACAATAGTTCTCGTCTGGTTGAAACTGGTAGTAAAACTTCTTCTCCAGATTGCAGGTAGTCTGAGTATGTCATGTCTCGTAATGTCTGGACAATATCATAAACAAAAATATACTTTTACGTACCTGATCGTGTTTACTAGAAGTTCACTAAACTGTCAACTCAGTTTACAAACACCAACTCACTTTGGTTGTAAGGTTAGATTACCTTGTTATTTAATTAGTGGGCGCCACACGGATTTATTCAGGGAAAATCCCGTGTAAAACCACACATAAAAGTTACTGAATGATTAGAAAATTTAAAATGATTGTGTATCACCTTTTGGCAATGTTATTCCAAATATTAAACACAACAGAAGGTTGTTTACGTTTTTTAATAAAATATTTAATTATCCTATAGAAATAAATCAAAATCAGGTGATGCTGTTAGTAACGGGTTTTATTTATACCCTCATAGAGAATTAAAAAAAAAACAAATATAAAGCAAACATACAAAGTTGTACAATTAAAAGTCAGTTATTATATGCCTTATACGGCTTGCTCAGAACATGAATTATAAATCTGGCTAAGTCCAGATGTTATTTATTTTTAACATTAAAATCATGAAAATCTCAGTAGTACAAAGTTGTACAATTAAAAGTTGGTTATTATATGCCTTATACGGCTTGCTCAGAACATGAATTATAAATCTGTTAAGTCCAGATGCTATTTATTTTTAACATTAAGATTATGATTATCTCAGTTGTGAATTCTTTGAGACACGAAAGAAAACAATTATGCCTACACAATATCCAATAATCCTTTTGATATAAAATTGATCAACAAAGTTTTTAGGTTACTTTCGCAAAGTAAACAAAATTAAAAAATGATCTGTTGAAAGATCGCGCGTTTCATCAACGCTTGCTTTTTTAGTGACAACATTTATCAAGTGAGAACCCTTACAACTAACATATAGCTTAATTAATAATAACAAATTTGTATAATAAATTGAGACGTGGTGTAATCTTAAAGTGTTTTTGTGTTTTGCGTCAGTACAGGCTGGTGTTGAAAAAAGTATAGGTTATGGCGCTCAGATAAACATTAGTAATGATTGCACTGTTACCTTCTGAGTTTTAATTATTTAATTAAAACTTATTAATCACTTCAGTAATCGGATATAATGATTACTGGGTTTCGGCACTAAACTCGCACAAGAACAGAATAATGCGATCCTCTTCTGAATAAAATGGATCGTGAATAATAACAATTAATTATTTCTGCTCATTATTTCCCGCACAAAATTAAAATGATACTGCACTTAATCACTGTTGTTTGCTGTAGATGAACTTGAAGTAGTCGTTTCTTGTTGTTGAACTATTGGTTTCAATGTAATATGTAAATGACGCTAAGAGTTATTAAAAATGTAGAGATGGCGGGCACACGTCTGTGCTAACACCCTAGTCAGTAAGAGTCTGCCTCAAAATTCGCTGTTTCGTCTTTATATACCCCCTTCTTTGATCGGCCTTAGGTAAAAATGTTAATTACTAACTAATTTTCTGATTGGCTTTGGTAGGTGTGTCGGTATGACGTGTCACTTTTTGGCAGTTGATAACGGCTTTTTCTAACCGTCAAATGTTGCGGTGACAGCTAGTTGTCATTTTTGTTATTATTCATAAACAGTTTTCCGATGTACATTTTTAGAATGATGCTAACATCTCTCCCGCACTAAATACAGTTGCGATTGGGTTGATATTACTATCAAATTAAAGATTGTTTTTTTTCCTTTAATTTGATATCACTCGATCTCGAATTACTTTCACTTTGACCGACATTGTTATAAAACCAATGTTCGGGTACATCACTTTCACTGTCGTCTGCTATTTCTGAGTCGCCGGTTTTACACTTTTGGTTAATATTGTTTGTGTTCACATATCATTTTATTAATCAAATGTTTATGTGCGAACACCATTAATGCTGTACTGACATTTTTACTGAACATTACTTGTACACCTAAACTCTATACATTGTAATGAATGATCCTACTGACTATGACATTTCGTTTTATGCTAATTCGTTTTAAACTACTATTTAACAATTAAAATTATGATTAAACCTATTGTTTTAATAATGTTTTTTGTTATGTCAAGGCATAACCATGGTTCTGTGTATTTTAATTTACACTTGTGTTAATTCTCAATAGCCAATTTACTGACTAATGTTTGGTCTAAGCTTGCTAAGACATATCGCCTACATTGGAATTTGGCCTTAATAATGCTTATTGGTTCTCAATTCGGTAAATTGTGGAGATATCTTATTTGTATAAGATTCTCTTTTATAAATAGTTCTCTTTTCTAACAAGTATATTTGATGCTGAAATACATCTTTGTTCTTCTCACTATGTAGCCATTGTTAACATTAGTTTTGGCATTCATAATTTACTGGTCATTGTCACATCTATTATCAACAAAATGCTAATTCTGCTTTCACAGTATTTAATTGCTCATTAGTTCATTTTTTTTTACATATGACATTCGGTTTACATCAACTACTTACTGGATTGACAGCTGAATGTAAATTTACTCTGTCCATCAGTTCGTTTTAGTCTCAGTCTAGTTGTAGTGTCAAACAGCCCTTGGTTACTGTTTCATGTGGCACTTCGGCTTCATTCTTCTTTCTTGGTTTCTTCTTTCTTGGTTATTTCTACTATTATATTCCTATTTACATGGTTGTTTTGTCCTTATAAAATCTGATAATATACACTTAGGTTAGGTAACATCTTGTGATGTTACATATACACCCTCTTTAAAATTGATCATTTGAGAAAAATTTATTTTTTGTAAAATTATCAATTCATGTCAGTTTCTTAGTATACTTCAATAAAAAATTTTTCTTGTACTCTTTGATTTTTTAAACATACTATTGGTGTATTACTCTAGCTTGATTTTTATCTAGTGGTACAATTCTTAATTTACTAGTATTTTCAAGTTGCTTACTTTCTAAGTCATTTAACTACAATTGATCTCGTTTCTTAAGTTAGCTATTTCCTGTCTTATTCACATTCTACTTTCTCATCACATATCTTTGCATTCGTGATTATCTTAATGGTTATTATAATTCATACCTCACAGATTCTTTTATAATATTCCTTGATACAATAAAACAATATAATTCCCTAACTGTTGTAGAGGTTTCGGAATCAGGGTGGCTCACTATGGCTAACATCCTCTGCCGTTCCTCACTACACATTCTCAGATTCAGAGGCATTACTCTTCTCTGTCTGAGAAAAAAAATAAACATTGCACCTGGCAATAGTTGCACTATCACAACTCAAAAAAATATCACATATCATTCATATTCAATAATATGATATATTCACTATAATATTCAAGGTATCAGAGGTTTTCATTTAGAGCACATTTCCATCTTTATACTTGCTAACATACTTTCTTTCTTACAGGTAATTATTTCTTTTAGACTTGATGTTTTTAGCTATGCTTTTATCAGCTATATAGTTACTTATGTACTAGTTAACAATTTGCTTTGGTTCGTTTAAATATTCTTAAGATTATACACTTGTTTTGATGCTTATAGTACTTATGCATTTGGTTTGTTTTATCTAGAGTCTACAATATTTTTGTTTTCACAATAGTTCATTAAATCTTTCTTAACAAGTTATATTCATCCTGAATTATCAGGGCTTACATTGTTTGTATACTAAATGGTTTTTTTTTTTTGATGTTCTCTGACATATTCTGGTGATGTACAATATTTGATAATTGACAAACATTTTTCTTTCCTTTCATTCCATTATGACAATAGTTATCTTTACAATTAACACTCTTTGTTATTTTTCTTCTCTACTCCTTCAAGTGATGGTGGTTTTCACTTATTCTGGATGATTTTATATACTATATACTATGCTATAATTACAATTTCATTTGACAATATAATAACATACTAATATCTAATTTCATAGACATTCTTGGGGTTTACATGTTTTGTTTCACAAATATATTTTTTTTCTTTCCTTACATTCCATAATAATGTCCTTCTTTTATTTTACACACTTTGTTATACTGCCTCTCTACTCCTTCAAAGGTTAGTTGGGTGAACCTTTATTCTGGACGATTTAATTTAACATTTGAGTTTTATGAGAGGTATACAATAATCATTTTATAAACATTAAGTTACATAGAATATTCATCTGGATACATATTTTTTCTCTAGGTATAGTATAGTAATTATAGTTATATGCCACTACTGGCTCTTGGTGATATAATAGATGTCTTTTCTTATTAAATCATTTGATTGACATTACATAAATTTCTATCCCTTGGTGTGATAGATCTGGTAAGTTTTCACCAGTAACAAATGGTTTGGCTTACATCTTAAATCTACACACTTTTGTAACTTGATAAGGCAAATTGACTAGTTATAGTTAATTAGTTACCTTCAACATTTTGTAGCTTAACAACAAATGAGTTTGTTTATAGTAATGGTTTTTTAAATATATATATTTTATCTTTTATACCCTAAACGTTCGGGTGAAAAATGTTGCTTACTAATACATATTATCCGTCCTTAATATTAATCATTTTTTACTAGTCGATATTCATGGGGTTATTTGTGCTCTTCCACTCTATTGGGTCTATAATTGGGATATCTGACATATGTTCCGTACTAGTGGTTTTGGAGATACCTTACTATCAAGCGGTTCTTCCACTTGGCGGCTACCAGGTAGTCATTGGCTCCCCGTTTCCTTGCCTTTTTCCTCTCATCATCTTTGGTATTCCTGTGTTCGTTGTACTCTGGGCCTGGGCTATTATTGATGTCTGGCCCATCTTCTAATCCGGGTTGACCTTTGTTCATTTCCTGGTTGGACTCTTCCACCGCTTGGTCCCTCTTTTCCCTTATTCTTTGGGCGTACCCTTCAATAAGCTGGTCCAGTTGTTCCTGGTACCTTTTTCTTCTCTTGGAACACCTTCGTTTCCTTTTAAGAATATCTGCTTTAAGTCCTTTGCTGGTCATAGTTTTCTTGGTGGTAACACATTTCTGCTCTTTGGTCACTCCCATGATGCCCCTTCGATACTCCTTTCTGTAGACTCCTTCTCCATGGTTGTTGACTGGGACATAAACCATATTAACTAGACCACTTTGAGTCATTTCGGTTAATTCTTTGGTCACCCTAGTCTTCTTTGGGCGTAGTATCCTTCGTATCTTCCCCTCCTTTTCTTCCGTTTTCTTAATTATTTCGTTCCTTTTTTCAGGAATATTAATTTTCGAATTCACTTGTTTGGTAGCTGTATTTCCGGGTAATTCCCTTGTCTCCACGTGATCGTCATATATTGGCAAATTATTTTGTCCTAATTCCTCATTCTCTGCTACTAACTCTTCCGTTTCTTCAATTACCTGAGTGTTCTCTATCCTCTCGGTACCGATCTCCTTATACTGAATACCTCCCTGTTGTCCGTCAAGCTCGTTTTCAGATAATAATGTATTTATGTCCTGCTGTTTTCTTGTTGGTTCATCATTAGTTTCCATTTCTTCCCTCCATTGTTGGATGATTTCTTCTCTCCATGATCTGATATCGTTCATAATTTCCTCCCTTGCCTTCTCAAAGCTATTCTCTACGTGGTGGGGGAACTGTTTCTCCCTACATTCCATCATCATCTTCTGGAAACTTAGCAGCTCCGTCGATGCTATTTCCTTAGGTTGGGTTTTTATGGTGTCACTTGCCATTACTTCTTTATCTTCTGGTTTTTCGATTATATTTGTATATTCGACGCTCACGGTCGGTGCGTTATCGCTTACCATCCCTTGGACTGCTTCATCATTCTCTTCCGTCGTGTCATTATCTTTACTCTCTTCTTGGTAGGGGGTTTTTATGTTCTCGTTAGTGACTTCACTGGGTTCACTTGGAGATTCATATAGCTCATTCTGGTCCTTACTTGTTATTGTTTCGGTCTCTAGGTCATCTATTAATATTTCCTCCTCTTTTACACCATCATTGACGTCTTGTTCTGGGACGTTTTTAGTCATATTTTCTTGTGGTGGTTCCATGGATTCCTTCTGGTTATGGTCTTCTTCAATTTTGTCGTTGGTATTTTTCCCATTCTTCATTAAGTCTTCACCTATCTGTCTCTGTTCGTTTCTTAATTTCTTGGCATTCCTCAATTCTTCTTCGAATGCTTCCCTCCGTTTACGCTCTTCTTCTCGTCTCTCATTCTGGCGCCTTATTTCCTCTTCCTCCTGCTGTGCAGCTCGACTATAGAACAATTCTTCATTTTGTCTTATCTTATTGTCTCTTAGTTCTCTTTCAACTGCTTCTCTTCTACTACGCTCATCTTCCCATCTCTGGTAATGGTAATTCCTCTTCTCTTCGTTTCGCCATGTTGGTTGGTTATTATACCATCTTGTATTCCGGTCCCTCCTTGTTTGTGGGGTTTCCCATTCGTGGAGTCTTGCAAATCCTTCTTCCCTCTTCCTTCTTAATTGGTCTGACTCCTCTTTTATCCATCTCTTCTCCTCTTCCATTTTGCGATTCAATTCTTCACCATCGATTTTCAATATTCTGTATATTTGGTCCCAGTCTGTTTCCTGGTTATAATAGTCCATTTCTCTCTCCCTTTTCGCTCTATATTTTGTGTTGTATCGATGTGTGCGTGGCATGTTAATTTTTTCGTGTCTACCGGGCTGATATAAAATATAAAAAATTTATTTATTTAATATTTTTTAAGCCACACTAGTTGGTGCGCCAATTTAAAACGAACGAAATTCGGGTGTGTTTAAAATTATTATGTTTATTTGTTTATAGTAATTATATTAAAATAATGTTTAAATTCCGTTTAAATTTCGTTTAAACGCCACACTAGTTGGTCTAACCTATTTGTAATAAAATGAAAACGTGTGTGTTTACAATTAACTTGAAATAAAATAAAAGTGTTGTTATTTAAACTTATATTCGTGGTTAAAATATTAAAAGTCTCGTTAAAACAAAGTTCAATTATGTGTGAAATATTCTTTTGAGATAACTCAATGTTTTGAATAGTTGTTTCTAATTGAAGGTTACTAATGTAGTAAAGTACTTTAAAATGAAACATTCAAAGTTACTCACAGTGTGTTTACAATGGTTTAATTATACTTGTTTAAAAAGAATTCCCTTATATTAAATAAATAAAATGGTGAAGTTGATTATAATTAAATGCTAAATTAACTTAAGTTGAAACGTGAAGTATAGCAGTTGGTCGCTTGACAATAGTTCTCGTCTGGTTGAAACTGGTAGTAAAACTTCTTCTCCAGATTGCAGGTAGTCTGAGTATGTCACGTCTCGTAATGTCTGGACAATATCATAAACAAAAATATACTTTTACGTACCTGATCGTGTTTACTAGAAGTTCACTAAACTGTCAACTCAGTTTACAAACACCAACTCACTTTGGTTGTAAGGTTAGATTACCTTGTTATTTAATTAGTGGGCGCCACACGGATTTATTCAGGGAAAATCCCGTGTAAAACCCACACATAAAAGTTACTGAATGATTAGAAAATTTAAAATGATTGTGTATCACCTTTTGGCAATGTTATTCCAAAATATTAAACACAACAGAAGGTTGTTTACGTTTTTTAATAAAATATTTAATTATCCTATAGAAATAAATCAAAATCAGGTGATGCTGTTAGTAACGGGTTTTATTTATACCCTCATAGAGAATTAAAAAAAAAACAAATATAAAGCAAACATACAAAGTTGTACAATTAAAAGTCAGTTATTATATGCCTTATACGGCTTGCTCAGAACATGAATTATAAATCTGGCTAAGTCCAGATGTTATTTATTTTTAACATTAAAATCATGAAAATCTCAGTAGTACAAAGTTGTACAATTAAAAGTTGGTTATTATATGCCTTATACAGCTTGCTCAGAACATGAATTATAAATCTGGTTAAGTCCAGATGCTATTTATTTTTAACATTAAGATTATGATTATCTCAGTTGTGAATTCTTTGAGACACGAAAGAAAACAATTATGCCTACACAATATCCAATAATCCTTTTGATATAAAATTGATCAACAAAGTTTTTAGGTTACTTTCGCAAAGTAAACAAAATTAAAAAATGATCTGTTGAAAGATCGCGCGTTTCATCAACGCTTGCTTTTTTAGTGACAACATTTATCAAGTGAGAACCCTTACAACTAACATATAACTTAATTAATAATAACAAATTTGTATAATAAATTGAGACGTGGTGTAATCTTAAAGTGTTTTTGTGTTTTGCGTCAGTACAGGCTGGTGTTGAAAAAAGTATAGGTTATGGCGCTCAGATAAACATTAGTAATGATTGCACTGTTACCTTCTGAGTTTTAATTATTTAATTAAAACTTATTAATCACTTCAGTAATCGGATTATAATGATTACTGGGTTTCGGCACTAAACTCGCACAAGAACAGAATAATGCGATCCTCTTCTGAATAAAATGGATCGTGAATAATAACAATTAATTATTTCTGCTCATTATTTCCCGCACAAAATTAAAATGATACTGCACTTAATCACTGTTGTTTGCTGTAGATGAACTTGAAGTAGTCGTTTCTTGTTGTTGAACTATTGGTTTCAATGTAATATGTAAATGACGCTAAGAGTTATTAAAAATGTAGAGATGGCGGGCACACGTCTGTGCTACACGCTAGTCAGTAAGAGTCTGCCTCAAAATTCGCTGTTTCGTCTTTATATACCCCCTTCTTTGATCGGCCTTAGGTAAAAATGTTAATTACTAACTAATTTTCTGATTGGCTTTGGTAGGTGTGTCGGTATGACGTGTCACTTTTTGGCAGTTGATAACGGCTTTTTCTAACCGTCAAATGTTGCGGTGACAGCTAGTTGTCATTTTTGTTATTATTCATAAACAGTTTTCCGATGTACATTTTTAGAATGATGCTAACATCTCTCCCGCACTAAATACAGTTGCGATTGGGTTGATATTACTATCAAATTAAAGATTGTTTTTTTTCCTTTAATTTGATATCACTCGATCTCGGGTACATCACTTTCACTGTCATCTGCTATTTCTGAGTCGCCGGTTTTACACTTTTGGTTAATATTGTTTGTGTTCACATATCATTTTATTAATCAAATGTTTATGTGCGAACACCATTAATGCTGTACTGACATTTTTACTGAACATTACTTGTACACCTAAACTCTATACATTGTAATGAATGATCCTACTGACTATGACATTTCGTTTTATGCTAATTCGTTTTAAACTACTATTTAACAATTAAAATTATGATTAAACCTATTGTTTTAATAATGTTTTTTGTTATGTCAAGGCATAACCATGGTTCTGTGTATTTTAATTTACACTTGTGTTAATTCTCAATAGCCAATTTACTGACTAATGTTTGGTCTAAGCTTGCTAAGACATATCGCCTACATTGGAATTTGGCCTTAATAATGCTTATTGGTTCTCAATTCGGTAAATTGTGGAGATATCTTATTTGTATAAGATTCTCTTTTATAAATAGTTCTCTTTTCTAACAAGTATATTTGATGCTGAAATACATCTTTGTTCTCACTATGTAGCCATTGTTAACATTAGTTTTGGCATTCATAATTTACTGGTCATTGTCACATCTATTATCAACAAAATGCTAATTCTGCTTTCACAGTATTTAATTGCTCATTAGTTCATTTTTTTTTTATATATGACTTTCGGTTTACATCAACTACTTACTGGATTGACAGCTGAATGTAAATTTACTCTGTCCATCAGTTCGTTTTAGTCTCAGTCTAGTTGTAGTGTCAAACAGCCCTTGGGTTACTGTTTCATGTGGCACTTCGGCTTCATTCTTCTTTCTTGGTTATTTCTACTATTATATTCCTATTTACATGGTTGTTTTGTCCTTATAAAATCTGATAATATACACTTAGGTTAGGTAACATCTTGTGATGTTACAATATTAAAATACAATAAATTTATCCTCTACATATCAATGAACATTAAGGCGGACTTTCGTACCATCACAAGATTCTGAATTATCCTGATTTCTTTGTGTGTGTTTTTTCACACTTTGGTAAAGTTTTAGAACAGTTAACTCTAGCATACAGGATAGGTGGTTGTGGGAGGTTCACTTGTTCACACGCTATTAAAAACACAACTCTTAATTTAGTGGTAGGAACAAGTAAATGTCCTCTGCATAAAATTTGAATGAAATTACAGTACTGAAGTTACAAAATCTTGAGTCTTGTGTTTCATACACGCTTTCACTTCTGAGTTGAAAAAAGCTGAAAAGGACAACAGTGGTATTCAGTGAGTCACTCCACTAATTAGTATACATAGTAGGGATCATGAGTTGGATGTGCAATAGACTTGTGTGCTGTGTAATTCAGTATGAGTATTTGATTACTCATAGCTTTTTATGTCTGATGCTAAGCGTTTGTCTGATGTTTGCCTCATGGTTAGCCTTTTAAAAAACGATAAGTGGTGCCCGATATCATTACATAATATTAGTAACATGCAAGTCTATTGACAACAAACTGATTCGCTTTTAGGTAAATAAAAAAAGAAACATTAGTCATTTCCTCTTTCTTACATTCATGTTTCCTTTCAGTATATGTGTATAATTTCCAATGTATTTTTTTCTTATTTCGCTTTTTGAACGTTGCCACGTTCACTTCGTTATGCAAAAAGAAAGTGTTTTCTTAGTAGTGGAATATGTGTCACTGCAGTTATTAGATTACAGTTCAAAATTGTTAAATGTTTTCCTTCATTATAGTTCGTTGTTGCCTAGTTTTTTTTTATAAAACAAACCAACAAATTCATCTTCTTGTACTCAAAGGCTGATATTTCTGGCATTCATAAAAGGAAATCGTCTTTAACTTCAAGGGAAGCTTTTACCTTACTTATGACTTTTAAAACTTTAATATTTGACTTGATTATTATACTTAAAGATATAAAGACATGACTGTTATACGTAAAGGTACTTATAATGAGAGACAAAGAAAATAATATTCAGAATCGAAAAACAACCTGTTACCAACAAACATCTAGAATAAGAATTTTATGAAGATCGAAAATGTGAGCCCAAATAAGTTTTTAGTGATTATAGCGATTGTGTCATATGGAAAAATCGTATACACCCGCTGCATCCCTACGAACAGACAAGTAGCGGGCGTATACACCCACCATGGTCGGTTACAGTGTTAACAGCATGTACTATAAACATTTTACAAAGTGTGGTGTGTGTGTGTGTGTGTGTGTGTGTGTGTGTGTGTGTGTGTGCGTGCGTGCATGTAATTGCGTGTCTGTACGAGCGCATTCGTACTCTCTCTCTCTCTCTCTCTCTCTCTCTCTCTCTCTCTCTCTCTCTCTCTCTCTCTCTCTCTCTCTCTCTCTCTCTCTCTCTCTCTCTCTCTCTCTCTCTCTCTCTCTCTCTCACACACACACACACACACACACACACACACACACACACACACACACACACATGAGAACAATAGCACTCACTGTTAGATCAAGTAAACGAGTTTATTTGTTATACAGGTATGCTGGTGTGTACACAGCTGAAGAGGCTGTGCTCTTGACGAGGGACAAACTGGTTCGCTTACAAACATTGTATCTTGAACAGTACCGGCGACTGCAATATGTGCTGAAGGACCGTCGGCGAAAATATCTTTTGGCATTAAAAAAAGAAAAGGAAACACTATGTGAGTAATATTGTTCTCTTTTGTCACAAACCAGTTTGAAAATATTTAAACTTTCATGGCTGGATGTTGTCAATACAATCAGAAACTTGTTCAGTGTAAGGCTATTCCCAGAAATTCCAATTATAATTTCATTGGATATCCTGTATGATGAACTGGTGGTATTGCTTGTGAGTTGCTAATGGAAAAATAAAACAAAATGGAACAAAATAGTAGCAGAATAATGTGATTATAATTATTATAGAAAAAGCATTAAAATAAATTTCTCTGATGAAACAAAACAGGTCAGTCATTGGAATATGTGGTTGAAGCATGTGGCAAATGTAACTTGGACCACAGCTTTACAGCCAGGATTTTTAACAGAACTATAAAAGAAAAAATGATTTCAAAATTGATTCACTGTTTTGTGTCTTTTGTTTTCATTTGTCTCTTTATCAGTGTAATTGTGATTTCACAAAAATTTTGTTCAATGGGATTGTGTAAATTTACAGAACACAGTTGCTACTGTTGCCAAACTATGACACAAACGAAAGGAAAAAATATGCATTCCAGTGGTATAGAGAGTCTGAAAAAGCTTTCTGAACATAACAAATTTTACTATCAGAATAAAGTTTTACTTTCTCAGCTCCTGAGGTGCGCTGTAGACTCTGACACAAGTAGTACTGATGATAGGACTGCTCGTTCCAAATGCAAACGTGTGTGATGTGTTCTGCCAGGAAATTTATCCTACGCATGGCTTTAAGATAAGCATGATTTTCTGTCCCTAAGATATTTCTTCAGAATTGGTATGATGCCAAACATATGTAGTCAATAATAATAATGTGTACTATTGCTACTGATTTGAATCATTGGATAGTTGAGTAAAGCATTTTATTGAATTAGATTCTCAGATACCAAATCATTTAACTACATGTTAATATCGCTTATGTTATTGAATCAGCCCTGTCTAATTGATTCGAGTTTTAGACCAGTCTGATTCTAAAGTAGTGTTTACTGTTCCTCAGATTTTGTTTCCTGTCTCACTCACACTCTGATTCAATTCAGTCAGCATAATTTTATAAGAATATATTCATAGCTTCTTGCAAACTGTGTGAAAACACTAACAATTAGATTGGCTATAGATAAAAATTCCCTTATTTAAAATAAAAGGAATTTCTGGAACAGACAACAGTGATTCATTGACAAATTGCTTTATTATAATAATTATGATCATGAATCATTATATATACAAAGCCAAGTTTTATTTGTGTGTGTTTATTCATTTGCCTTTATGCAGTGAAGGATTTAATATAGAACTGTATAAAACATAGTGTTAATGAGCAGTTAATTATCATGGGTCATGGTAACACTGTAAATATATAACTTTTTTATTAATAACTACACCAGAATATTACTTACTTCCACGATCTTTTATTCACATTTATCTAAACACCACTAGAAGATTACAGGGCCGCCAATATATTTTGAAGTTGAAATATATAAACTATAACACTCTTCCCATTAAAAAACACTTGAATGATTTTGTTAATTTATTTTCCCTATAATTCACATTTCAAAATAATTAAATTCATTACTAAAATTCTTCTTAAACGCATTTAAATCAACTACATAATAACAAATTAGCTACTTAGATCTTTCTCAAAATCGTTAATCATCTCCATAATATTCTTCAAAATGACACCAGAATCATTTAATTACAGCATAAGATAATTCCATTTCATAGGGTTATTCACCCCAGTTACAATAATTAACTTCCTCCTTCACACATCATTTTCTAATATCCCCCCCTTAACCCAGTTACAATTAGATAAATCATCTTCCGGGTGAACCGGACGAGGCATTTATCTTGTTACATAAATACTGTATTTATGTCCCTGGCTTGTAATGGCCAGCTTCTTTCCACACACTCTATTGCTTTGTGATGTTGGACTGTAGCGCCCATTTGCGTCCACAAGAACTGAAGTTTATTAGGGTGTAAACGCTGCTTACACCGTTCTTGCTTCGGCATTATATAAAAATTCGGCATTGCTGGTATCCGAGGACACCAGTAATCCTACTAAAATGATTCATATGCCCTTAAAACGGTCTTTACCCCCCCCCGTTAATTTCTAAATTGCACCAATTTTAAAGGCAACCAACCATGGTCAGTTTACAATAAGTCTGCCCATAGCTAGTTGTCAACCAAAACCACGGGCTGGGCTGGTAAGGCCGGGACCACCCGAAAGTGGGGAATCGCTTTTAAAACACAATTTCATGTTTTAGATTCCTACACACTTACATAATCAACATAATAAGCACACAAATTGAACATTAACTACATTAAAATAAACATCTCACCTTTAAATTTGCATCCAAATTATAAACAATACAACTTTAATTTCAATTTCTTCAATTAAACATTTTAACTGTTTATCTTGCATTATCACCTCAACTTTGACCTTCTATTGAAATTTTTAATAATCAACCTTTAATTATTTATCATTTGTTATACCATTAAATTCTCCAAAAATTTAAATTTATTATCAACATTCATTTTATACAACATTTCATTTATTAGCTCCTTTCAAATTAATTCAACTATTTTATCCAACACATTTTAATTATTTTAATCATCAAATTGCTTTAATTATTTTAACAAAATCCCAATGACCAACTGTCAATTATTAAAGTTGAGTATACTTAACCTTACTACATAAGTACATTTAACATCGACACAAAGTATATACAATCTACATTATTATCTGTTATTGTTTACCACAAATCATTTCATAATGCAGTCCATTTCAAAACCCCCTACTCACATAATTAAATAATGTTCATGAACAATAAATATTTACCCTCCATCATCAAACAATAATCTTGTCTTACGTGTACACAATTCATTTTTAATTAAGTACAGTTTGTTATTATTATTATAATAACTATTAACATCAGTTTTATCCATTGTATCGAAATAGTATTTAACAACATTATTGCATACTATTAATTCATAAAACCTGTCGACATTCGGTATGGTCAGTTCTCCTGTGGTATTATCCATTACAATTAAATCCTTTATCAATCCTTTATCATTTCCTCATTATAGTAACCATCTACTACCCGTAACCCCACTTTGTACACAGGTAAGTTGTCAACATTATTCTCTCTCTCTCTCTCTCTCTCTCTCTCTCTCTCTCTCTCTCTCTCTCTCTCTCTCTCTCTCTCTCTCTCCCTCTCTCTCTCTCTCTCTAAGACAAATGAATAAAATAATAAACATAGTATAAGCTGAGAAACACAATTATATAATTTAAATTATTGAAACAAACAATAGCCAGATCAGCCAAAACACAAGGTGACTACCAGAGTTACACAAAATACACTATTAAAACTTAATAATAGAGAGGAAAATAGTTTACCAGTAGTAAGTAGAATACTCAATTCCTCTATGGGTATACTTAACAAGCATTAAATGTATAAATTAATATCAAAATAATGATAAACAAATATACTTGACCAGTAGGACTAGATGCAAATAACCATCCTACTGAAATTTAGAGATATTTAAACCAACAGAAAGGTAGTACACACACTAGACAGACAATGTACAAGGTCTAGGTACACTTTAATAGATAAATATACATGCATTAAGTACAAACAGTAACAAAATAAGATTATCAAAGTAACGGAATTGTGACATGGTGTATTTAAACCATACTATATGACTAAATGAAGCACCATATACAGAAATAAAGCTTTAACAAAGGTGTACAAACATGTGAAGTACAATTTGAATACCGGAGAAGTATCTTATGATAAGATAATATGTTAGAATAAGTAAATACAAGTGCAAGGACATGTATAGCTTACATGCCAAAAATGCATTTTACTAAAATTGTAAATATTTTAATATTTAGAAATAATTGGTAAGAGAAATGGACTCTGAACACCTAAATATAAGTATTAGAATAAAATTACATAAAAATAAAGTGGAAAAGACTTAATTATGTTAAGAACCACAATAAGTGAATTTTCGGGAAGTGAGCTAGGTTATTTATGAATGGATTTATAGCTTGTTTGGACTTTATAGAAAGACCCAAGTATCCGCAGAATAATGGTACCAATAGTTTATTAATTAGACAAGTAATAAGAAAGTTATGAATAATAACAAATGTTCTGTCATTTCCAAAAAGGATTGAACGCGTCATAGCTTACTCTCAAACCCAAAGACTGACGCCAAAAAATAAAATTTTTAATGTTACTAAAGCGTTTGGGGTTGAGATTAAAGAATTTTCAACCAATGGGAAGAGCGAATTTTAGGAGACGCCAGAAACAACTTCGACGAGAAGCATCAATTGTTCTGGGACCATCAAAGCGAATGGAACGCACGTTAGTCAGTGAAAAGATATTTGAATTTGTGCGTGTCCCCAAGTATAGTCAAGCATTGTAACCTAACCTAAGTAAACAACCATTACGTGTGATAGTGCAACGAGTGATGTGATAAATAATAACCATCGCCAGTGTATAATAAGGGCGATGATGAGTGTTAAATGCAGGGAGTACTATTTATTAACAATATTTAAAAAAAAATGAAACCTAATAATTACCAATTGATAAAGTTTATGTTGACACTACTCTAGTCAAGCACGGGTTGTACATGACTAAATTAGTATACAATTGTCAATTAATAGGCATATGAGTAAAGGTTCTTGTTTTTATTAATTGTCTTGATTAAGTAAAATATTATTGATATTTTGAAAGAAAATAATAAACGAATTCAATATGATAACAAATGTCGAAAATAACAAGAGTGAATATAGCCTAGACGCTAACTTGACTACGTCGATTGCTGAATAAAGTCATTTATAAATTAACATTCGAGAACAATCATTGCCGTTAATAAGCAATGCAATCACTTTAAATATATGTTATGTATAGTTTTAAGATTTTTTATACTATAAATTAAATATTTTAGTAACTCGCTTTGAGCAACAGGTTAATCTAACCTATATGGTACAAACGTTCAGTATCAACACTGAGTCATGTTTTAAATTTATAATCATTTGAAGAGACTCAGTTAATAAGAATTTATGACTTAAATAAAATACATTTCATTGTTAATACTTAGCCAAATAATATTATTTTGACACGCAGCGTTTATAAGCGTGCATCACACCTATCTAAATAGCTAATAATTTTACACCAGTTGTACCATAATATGATAATTTCTGATATCGTATTTAAAATTATTTTCTTAATTTTTAATTATTCTGTATAAAATAATATTGTTATGTTTCAGCATTTTTGTAACTTGTATCATGTTAACTAAAAGAACACACGAATTTTGGTAATTATAACCAAAATGAACCAAATAAGGTTAGCAATAATATTGTATACCATATCAATGTTACCAGCCCTGAGCTGAAAGACTCTCAGTAATTAATTAACTTGTTTTTTTTTTAACAATGATTTATTGTTTTAAAAGGATATCAATTTGAATTAACTTAACGTTAATAAAGTAATAGTTCTCTTACCTGTGGATCAGTCTTATTATTTTTTCAAAATAGGCACAAGAAAAGTTTATTTAAAGAGCAATTGTTTCCTAAGGTGGCAGCACGACAATCGAGCGGCCAGTATTTGAATTTCAATTCAGTATCAAAAAAAAAAAAAAATTATTTTATTTACTGTACACATACTAATACACAAGTGACATATTCTATAAATGTGTTGTGACATTTCAGTGATACAGGGCCTATATTGGAAGACTGAAGACATTCACCGTTGGTAAGTGAAAAGGTAAACCTGCCAGAGTGCACCGAGAGAATTTTAACATTCCTTTTAAACAACTTTATAATAATTAAAATCATAATGACACTAAGAATCATTACAAACTAACAAACCGTTTTATTACAAAGTAACGAACCTAACGTGGGGCTTGATTGATTGAAAAAGAGCTAAATATATTTAAATTGTTTTATTATAACGTGAAGCTCCAACGCGGGGTTTGATTGAAACAGAATATTTTAAAATCGCGTTATTATAATATATATATTGTTACAACACAAATAAGCCAACCCAGTACCAGGGATAAAAAACTATATTTATAAATGTAAAAATACTTCATATCAAATAAAATAATTCATTTAAATAAAATATAAAAAATATGACTCGACGAACGACGACTTTGACCTAACCCAAGTGATTGACCCAACAACATTGAACAAATGAAGAAGGGAACCACACAAATAACCAACGGGAAGAAGAGAAGAAAGTGATAAACCCAAACAAAAAGGAAACAAGTTCATGGGATTAAACAACCCCAAAATACCCAAAGAAAAGGATAGAAAAACCAAAGTATTAATCAAATAATGAAAATGAAGAAGGAGGGAGATAGGTAGAAGTGAAAACCAATAATGATTCACAAAACGAGTAATAAAGCATAGGAGAAGGAGAAACAAAGCACTCAAGAAGAATATTGGAACCAAACCAATGGTTATCCTGAGAAAGGAAAAAGTAACGGTTACTACCCATTAATGGACAAATGATCTAGAGAAGAAACACTATTAAAAACAGTTAAGGATTAAGGTGATAAAAAAGCAACCTAAACCACAAATAAAATTGTTATTAATTATTAAGTATTAATTGTTATTAGTATTAAGGATATATTGTAATGAAAGAGAAATAAGTATAGGGATCACCCACTAAAAAACACATAGTATAAACAGTGATACAGTGCAATAGTGTATGTGTAAACACCCCAAAGTGAAGTGATAAGATACACTAGTTAAATTATAATTAACCATAGATAATTTAAAAGTGAAGGTGAGATATAAGTGGGAATAGGGTAAGATTTAGAATATAACTATTATAAGAAATAGTGAGAATAATGAAGAAAGTGGACACTTCATAAATCTGTGAAAAAAAACCTAAAGATTTAAAAGTGGAAAAATAGCAGTGAATGAATAGCTGGTGAAAAATGGTATTAAGTGTGAATTGTAGAATAAGATAGGATAAACACTAGAAAGTGATGATGACATTATTATTTAAGAAAAGATGTTTAATAGAGTTAAGTTTAATTATAGCTGGTAGTAAGTAAAAAGGGAGGATTCCAGGAAAGAATAAACTGAAGGTGTTGACATGGAGAGAATGTAAAGATTGTTTAAAGATTAAGAAATCAGAGACAGAACAAAGACACCCATGTTATAAGGGACTGTTATAAATTTAATAAAAGTGATGTTGTTTATCACAATAAAAATAATATGTATTGTAAACAAAAAAATTAGCAAATAATGATAAGTTGGAAGGAAGTGATGATATTTCTCACTCAAAATAATAACTCTAATAACTTATAAAGAATTGTTCATGTTAATGTTATGAATAGGATATGGCTGAATGAAATTTGCAGTCCATAAGCCTAATGTTATGTTTTAAAGATTAAAATAGAGAAGGCAATATTGACATGTAATTAACACACACCAACAGACTCAAAATACAACACAACCAATTATAATAACAAAATAAAGCCCATCAGGCTGAAACAAAATGTGATTTAAATGAAATAAGTAAAATACTATAATGGCTACTCAGGCCTAGGAAAGGCATAACTGTCAGAACCAAACAGCCAAAAATTGTAACAAATTGAATAAAAATTTAGAAAATCTGAGGTGAAGGAATCACCAAGAATAAATTGTAAATCATTTGTAACACAAAATATGGTAATAAGCATTTTTATACAAAAAGAAATGTAATTAACAGGCATTAACATAATTGCAAAAACATAAAATCTGAAATTACTCAAGCTTGTGGGGTATCAAAATAATCTATGAAAGGAAATAAATACTGTAGTGAAAATATTTAATAACCAGGAAGGAAGATGGAGGAATAACAGCAATCAGAAGAAATACGAAGAATTTGAATTTTGATAACAATACATCATCTCAAAATCAACCAATCGGAATCATGTAGTTACCATGGCAACGGCAGTTGAAGACGAAATTACCGTTGGAATTAAAAGAAGCGAAGCGTCATTAAGCGAATACAGATGCCAATATTTGGAAGAACGTTTTTTCAGTGAAAAATAATGCAAACAAGTATTAAAAGTTACTAACCATGATAGTTTGAGAAGCAGATGACCGTTTGTAGCAGCCAATTCAAGACCCAAGGCCAATTAAACGGAAAATATACTTGAAAAGAACATCTAGACCCATGACGAAAAAGACGCTTAATCCTTTGAAGCCCCAAAATCCATGAAAACTGAACTTATGCAGCCACATCCTACCCGATTAAGACACCGAGACGCTGAGGTGTTAAGTACAATCAAATTATTTATTTTCCAAAAACCCTAATCACTTTAAATATTTTTAAAAGGTAAATTTACCTCACTACAGAACCAATATTTCTCTTTCATAGAATATTTAAGCAAAATAACACTTAATAGAAACTTGTTAACGTTGAATATAACCTATGAATTAAACACGAACTTACAAAACACTTTTACAACACAACAGAACAGATTGTAACAGCACACATTATTATTTATGTACACATAGAATAAGGTAATATATATTTTTATTGTAACCATTGGAGTTCTTTAACTCATAGTCACAAGAATCCACGATTTGGGAAACAAAAAATATTTGTAATACACTTTAACGTAAGCAGCAATGCAAGGTTGAATGTTTCCTTGATCATATTCGCCGAACCCTAGAGGCAAGAGTCGAATGTAAACAGTCGGTGCAAATTTATTATTGTATTATTGTCAATGTGAATGTTTTCAATTATCACCTATTAAAAAATAACTATTACAGGGAGTAACCGTCGTTATCATTTCATAGGGAGTGCTATATATATAAATTACTTGTGTTTAGTTAAGAATAAATTGTACGAGCAGCGAACAAGTTGTCATTCACGCAGCAGTAGCGACAATTGTGACGGCCGTGCGAGCGGGAATTATTTGAATGCCCAATACCGCAATGCTGATAACTCGTCTGACATTAATTTTAGTTGTTTTATAAAACGACTTGACACCACCCGGGATTATCACACCCCTATAAATAACAGGTAAGGTTGCTGCCGTATTATACAGGTGATTACATCAACGCTACGAGCATCGCTAGCCACAACATTACTGTAACGACCCGGTGCGAGGCGAACACACTAATTATAATAACACATACAAAACTGTGTATACATTTTGCAGGTACGTCGTCGATTTAATCGTTACAGATTAACGAATACAACGTGAGGCTAAACAGGTACGACCTCATCATTTAGACGTTACAATATATATATTATTACAGAGGCGATGTCCTGCCATCTTTAAAGCCCCGCGATGGAAGCCAATTTGTTACAGACTGCTGTCCGTCTTATTTCTGCAAGCGTGTAAACGTCGTCCTTAACGTATTCTGTAAAATGTAGAAGTGTGTCAGAGTGTAACTTGTGTATGTGTGTCTTACCAATTCGTCCTCGCTCAGTAACGTAACTTACGATGCTCGAGTCCGTCGCGAACGTACGGATAACCAGGTACCGTAGTACTGACCTGAGGTTCACTAGGAGTGTATGATTCCCAGGTGGCGCCAAATTGTTTATTTAAAACAATTAAAAATGTATTATTATCAGCGGGTCCGCTCAGGTGGTGTGAAGAATTAAATTTGTCCCGCCGCTTATCGATTTGTATGATCGAGCCAGCAGTTTGCCGTATTCGCTGCTTGAGCACTAGTTACCACTTCATCGACGTTCGCTATAACTTATAATATTAAGAATACACCTTGCTACTGAAAATAAAACACATTTTTATATACACAGTATTGATTTATTAACGATTGGTTATTACTGTTTTCATAGACACAAGCTATATTTGAATTCGTATATAATTTTGCACCGTTTATTTATTTATGAGACAATTTCTCTCTGGGTTTTACAAATCAATTTTGAACGTACCAAACATACAGTATGGCGTTCTACCTAAGTGGTAAACAAATATTTTTGCTCAAATGTTTGGATTCTTTTGATCACATTAAAAGGCTTAGATGCAATTACAATAAGAAAAATACACAACCTTACAATGTTTCTACTTAAATATTGTAACGTGTAGCTATAAGTGGTTTGTTGGAGTGTATTAAAAGTGTTTTAAAGGTTCGTACATTAATACTAGGTTAGCTTTATAATTTGACAAATTTTCAGTGTCTTAATATTTTTATTTAATCTTTGAAAGAGAATAAAATTGATTCAGTGATATTTCAGAATATAGTGAGAAATATTCAAAGTGCGTTATTTCGGAAGTTTAGAAAATTTATTGGATACTTAACAGCTTCGTAGCAGGTGATTAATCTGTTGGTCTGGAACAAAGGAATGTGGCCGCAATACAATTCAGTTTTCCCTTATTTGGGCTTCTGGCATCTTTTTCAAAGTACTGGGATTAATTTATTCACTTCGTCTTGAAATAAAAAATCTTCTCCATCAGGTAATTGAGTTCAGTGATAGTCAGCCTCCTTCTCGTTCAATTTTGACAATTTGTTTGACTTTTAAAACATTTTAAATAAGAAAATTGGTTGTTCAGAATTCTGGCGTCTGTTTTTGCCGAGCGTCACTTTTTGAGTAACAATATTCAACGGTAATTTTTTCTACCAGTCCCGTTTCTATGGTTACCAAAGGAATCTGATTGGACTAGCTTGATATAAATCCATTGTTATCAAAATTTGAATTCTTTTCAAAGCTTCATATATCTTCTGACTTTCTTCCTTCCATTATCTTCCTTCTTAAGTATTAATTATTAGCACTGTCATTTGTATTTTCTCAAAGATTATTTTGGTATTCCACAGTATTGGGTTATTTCATGTTTTCTAAGTTTACAATTAATTTAATATTTACTAATTACATTTTTCTGTTTATATAACTCCTTATTTTAATATTTGTTTTTAATAAAATTTACCATTTATCCTTGGTTAACTAGTCACCTTGGATTTGATAAATACTTGGCTATTTTCATACAATTAGTATTTGTTGGTGTTTGACCGTTAAGACTCTCCCAAGTCTAAGTAGCCATTACTGATTTTTCATTATTTACTATACATTATATCTCATTTTGTCCCAGCTTTATTTTGTTCTTATAATTATGTTTATTATCTATGGATGTGTTTTGGTTCAGTCTTTGTGCGATTTTTGTGTGTTACTACTGTTTTATTCATTATTTATTGCTAATTATTTACTAACTGCTTTTCTCTTTTCTGTCTCAGACATTGCTTTCTTTTCTTATTTATTTACTCTGCCAATGTCAACAATATGGCTATTAATTACTATTTTTTCATCATATAACATATAACATTTAGGTCTTTGATTGGGATAATTACCCAATCCATATCCTATTCATAAGTTTGTTTAGACAATTAATTAACACTTATTATCTAATATTGGTGTACAATTCATTACCTTTGATTTATTGTTCGGGTGATAAACATCCTCACCTCTATTGAACTTGTTTCATTAATCTTCCCTTATAACATGGGTGTTTACTTATGGTTTTAAACTACTTATTTTATAAAAACTCTTTGCTTTCTTTTCCATGTCAACACTATCTTATTACTTTGTCATGTGATTCTCACCTTTAAATTCTACAATACACCTTTAAGCTCTACAATAATATTCTTTTATAATCACTACAGTTAATATCACTCTTCAGTGTTCATTATTACTGAATCAATGGTTTATTTTAAATATTATTCTTAACAACTTTCTTAAATGTTATTGTTCACTATCAAACCTTAAGTGTTTGTTACTTTTATTAAGTGTTTATCTTAGCCTTCCCTATTTTCCCTATTACTATCATTGACAATATTTTTATTTATTTATCACTTGCACTTTTAAATTATTTTGTGTTTATTATAATTTACTTAGTGTTTCTTTTTCTATCATTTCACTTTAGGGTAATTTCACTTTCACTATGTTAACTTCCGTTTACTTCTCACTATTTCAATATCTTTCTCTTTCTCTATACATATTATATATACGTATTAATATCCTGTCTTTCTCTATTAACAACTTACATGTACTTCTAATTCTTTGGCTAGTGTATTTTTAGCTATCGTTTTTTTATTAATGACTAATTACAATTGTCACTCAGTCAATACTAACATTCATTATTTATTTTGGTTCTTTACCGGTTTCATTTTCTTTATTATATTTGATTACATTATTTCTCCCTTCTCTATTCTCTGTGCCTTGTCTGTGTTTTCTTGACGTGTTTCATTTTATTTTCTTCATCGTTGGTTTGTTCCCTCTTGGTTCTCATTTTTCTTCTCCTTCACTTTTCATCTTGTTTACTTTATTTTGGTTCTTAGCTGGCCAATCTCTGGGGTTGGGTCAGTGTCGTTTGTCTGTCAGTCTAGTCGTTGAGTTTCTTTATTAATCACTTTTGGTTTATAACTCTTTCTCCTTCTTTCTTAATTACCTTTTATATTTTTATTCTCTTCATTATTTATTTATTAAAATATATTATTTTTTAGCATACTTTATACATACTTATAGTCATCAAAATTGATCTGAAATTGGCGATGTTGTAATATATATATATATATATATATATATATATATATATATTACTATATCCTTATAACTATTTTACCTCAAGATGTATTTTTTCTTTAGGGACATGTTTCGGGAGATCCTGTTCTCCCATCTTCAACCTTCGCCATCTTGCTTCTGGTGCAGTATTTGTGTGTTGGCTTCTGGATGTTATTATGGTGGTTTGTTGGTCTTTGGTCCTTCAATGTTGCTTTATTGTGTGTGGCTGTGGTATCTGTTTTTGTATTTTGTGTATTTTCGATGTTGAGTGCTTTGAATATTGTGTCATGTTTTGTATTGATTTGTATTTGTTCTGGTATTAATTTGTTTTGTGTTTTATGTTTGTAAATCTGTAAATTTTCCCAAATGTTCATTATGGTGCCTTTGTGTGGTATATGTTTTATTAGTGTTACATTGGTTATGTCTGGGAATTCATGTCCTGTGTTTATTGCATGTGTGGCTAAATTGGATTTATATATGTTTGGTTTTTTGTATGCATTTAGGTGTTCAAAATAACGTTTTTTCAGCTGTTTTTTGTTTGTCCTATATAACATTTATTGCAATCTTGGCATTCAATTTTGTATATACCGTTGGTTGTTGTATTATCTTTGTTGTGTGAGTTATTTAGATTTTGTAATTTATTTTTATTAGTTTTGTATGCTATTTTTATATCTGTGTTTTTAAATAGTTTTGTTAGTTTTGACATTTTATTATTTATATATGTGAATGTGGCCCATTTTTTGTTGTTGTTATTATTTATGTGTTGTTCAGTTTGATTAATTCTTAATTGTTCAGTTTTTATTTTGTATTTGATTTTATTTTCTATTTTGATCATAGTATTTTTATTGTATCCATTTGCATAACCAATTTGGTATATTATATTTCTTTCTTTGTCAGTTTCTTGTTTGTTTAGGGGTATTTTGTGCATTCTGTTAAATAACGAATAAAATGCTGCCATTTTATGTTGTGGTGGGTGGTCAGAATGGTTAGGTATAATGATGTTAGTGGAAGTTGGTTTTCTATATATTGCATATTGTATGTGTTTGTTGTATCTTGTGATGGTTATGTCTAAATAGTTGATTTTGTTATGTTTTTCTTTTTCTTCTGTGAATTGTATTTTGGGATGTATGTTATTGATTTGTTTCAGTATGTTCTCTGCATTTGTGTTTTTGTTATTTGATACATATAGTCCATCATCTACATATCTTATCCATATGCCATCTGGGTCATGTGTTTTATGATATTTTGTATTTTGGTGTCTATATGTTGTAGGAATATTTCTGCTATTATGCTTGATAATGGTGATCCCATTGCTAAACCTTCTTTCTGTTGATAAATTTTGCTATTAAATTCAAAGTAATTTTGTTTTAGTATTAGTTGGAGACTATTTTTTATTTCGGTTATATATTGTTTGTTTTCATTTTGTTCTATAAGTTTGTTTATTATTATGTCAATTGTTTCTTCTACTGGGATATTAGTGTACATGTTTGTTATGTCATATGATGTGAAAAATGTATTTTCATTTATATTTATTATTTTTAGTTTGTCTATTAATTCGTATGTATTTTTTATGTTATGATGGTTATTTGTTAGTTGGTTATTTTTTAGTTTTTGTGCTATTATTCTTGCTATTTTGTATGTAGGAGCTTTTTTGAAATTGATTAATGGACGTATTGGGTTGTTTAATTTGTGTATTTTTATTAGGCTGTTCATTTTAGGTGGTTCTGGATTATTGTTTATATATATGTCTATGTTTTTATTGTTGAAAATGTTTTTATTTGTTTTTATTAGTTTTATTGTTTGTTTAAGATAGTTTTCTGTTGGGTTTTTATCTAGTTGTACGCATTTATTATTGTTGATGAAGTCTTCGGTTTTTTTGATGTAGTCTGTTTTATCAATGATTACTGTTGCTTGATTTTTGTCTGCTTTAGTTATTATTAAATTATTGTTCTTTACTTTATTTTTAATTTCTTTTATTGTTTTATTGTTTTTCTTTTGTTTATCTTTGTTTTTCATTTCGCTAGCGATTATTTTTTTAATTATATGTGCTGCTTCTGTTCTTTTTTCTTCTTGTATATTGTCTTTTATTAGGTTAATGGCAAATTCTGTTTCTACTATTAAATTTTCTAGATTTTTGTTTGCATTTTGGGTTATGTTAGTTTTTGACATATTGTTTAAATATTCTGTTTCTTTTTTGTTAAATTCTGTATTGCTGAGGTTAATGGTTCGAGAGTAAAATGTGTGTTTATTTTTGTTTTTTTGTTCTTGATTTTTGTTTTGTTGTTTTAATGTGTTAAGTTTTTTGTTGATTGTATAAGTCTTTTTGTTTTTCTCAAATCTTATTTTATTTTCTATGTTATTGTATTTATTGTTCCAAGTGATTGGATGTAATAAATTTGTTAGCTCTAAGTGTAGTTTGTATATGTCTAGTGTTATGCTATTTTTCTTACTGTATAATTGATTAATTTCGTTTTGTATCCATAGCCTTTGTGCTTGTTTTATAGTTTTTTGTGCAGTCATATTTTTGTTGTTTGTGTTTATGTTGATGTATTTAGGTGTTAATTTATGTTTTTGGCATTGTCTATTGAAGTATATGTTTATGTTTGTGTTCATTAGTTGTTTTTTCGTGTTTGGAATTTGTTTAACAATTTGGTAATGTGGTTATATGGAATTGTGGTTATGTTGTTTGTGTACATGTTAATGTATATTTATGTGAGAGATGATTTGTTATCTGTTATTTGGTAGTTGATTTCACTTATTTGCTATTCACTTCACTATTTTTTTTCTTCACTATACACTTTTGTTTTTGCTTTGTTTTATAACCTCACTTTTCGTTTTTTCACTGTAGGCTTATTTACCTTGTATGGTTATATTATTTCAATCACTTTCTGCTATAGTCCGTTTCTTGATGTATATAATACTATATACTTATAACTATTTTACCTCAAGATGTATTTTTTCTTTAGGGACATGTTTCGGGAGATCCTGTTCTCCCATCTTCAACCTTCGCCATCTTGCTTCTGGTGCAGTATTTGTGTGTTGGCTTCTGGATGTTATTATGGTGGTTTGTTGACCTTTGGTCCTTCAATGTTGCATTATTGTGTGTGGTTGTGGTATCTGTTTTTGTATTTTGTGTATTTTCGATGTTGAGTGCTTTGAATATTGTGTCATGTTTTGTATTGATTTGTATTTGTTCTGGTATTAATTTGTTTTGTGTTTTATGTTTGTAAATCTGTAAATTTTCCCAAATGTTCATTATGGTGCCTTTGTGTGGTATATGTTTTATTAGTGTTACATTGGTTATGTCTGGGAATTCATGTCCTGTGTTTATTGCATGTGTGGCTGAATTGGATTTATATATGTTTGGTTTTTTGTATGCATTTAGGTGTTCAAAATAACGTTTTTTCAGCTGTTTTTTTGTTTGTCCTATATAACATTTATTGCAATCTTGGCATTCAATTTTGTATATACCGTTGGTTGTTGTATTATCTTTGTTGTGTGAGTTATTTAGATTTTGTAATTTATTTTTATTAGTTTTGTATGCTATTTTTATATCTGTGTTTTTAAATAGTTTTGTTATTGTTATCTGTGTTTGTTTATTTAGTTTTTAAACATGTCCCTAAAGAAAAAATACATCTTGAGGTAAAATAGTTATAAGTATATAGTATTATATACATCAAGAAACGGACTGTAGCAGAAAGTGATTGAAATAATATAACCATACAAGGTAAATAAGCCTACAGTGAAAAAACGAAAAGTGAGGTTGTAAAACAAAGCAAAAACAAAAGTGTATAGTGAAGAAAAAAATAGTGAAGTGAATAGCAAATAAGTGAAATCAACTACCAAATAACAGATAACAAATCATCTCTCACATAAATATACATTAACATGTACACAAACAACATAACCACAATTCCATATAACCACATTACCAAATTGTTAAACAAATTCCAAACACGAAAAAAAAAACTAATGAACACAAACATAAACATATACTTCAATAGACAATGCCAAAAACATAAATTAACACCTAAATACATCAACATAAACACAAACAACAAAAATATGACTGCACAAAAAACTATAAAACAAGCACAAAGGCTATGGATACAAAACGAAATTAATCAATTATACAGTAAGAAAAATAGCATAACACTAGACATATACAAACTACACTTAGAGCTAACAAATTTATTACATCCAATCACTTGGAACAATAAATACAATAACATAGAAAATAAAATAAGATTTGAGAAAAACAAAAAGACTTATACAATCAACAAAAAACTTAACACATTAAAACAACAAAACAAAAATCAAGAACAAAAAAACAAAAATAAACACACATTTTACCCTCGAACCATTAACCTCAGCAATACAGAATTTAACAAAAAAGAAACAGAATATTTAAATAATATGTCAAAAACTAACATAACCCAAAATGCAAACAAAAATCTAGAAAATTTAATAGTAGAAACAGAATTTGCCATTAACCTAATAAAAGACAATATACAAGAAGAAAAAAGAACAGAAGCAGCACATATAATTAAAAAAATAATCGCTAGCGAAATGAAAAACAAAGATAAACAAAAGAAAAACAATAAAACAATAAAAGAAATTAAAAATAAAGTAAAGAACAATAATTTAATAATAACTAAAGCAGACAAAAGTCAAGCAACAGTAATCATTGATAAAACAGACTACATCAAAAAAACCGAAGACTTCATCAACAATAATAAATGCGTACAACTAGATAAAAACCCAACAGAAAACTATCTTAAACAAACAATAAAACTAATAAAAACAAATAAAAACATTTTCAACAATAAAAACATAGACATATATATAAACAATAATCCAGAACCACCTAAAATGAACAGCCTAATAAAAATACACAAATTAAACAACCCAATACGTCCATTAATCAATTTCAAAAAAGCTCCTACATAAAAAATAGCAAGAATAATAGCACAAAAACTAAAAAATAACCAACTAACAAATAACCATCATAACATAAAAAATACATACGAATTAATAGACAAACTAAAAATAATAAATATAAATGAAAATACATTTTTCACATCATATGACATAACAAACATGTACACTAATATCCCAGTAGAAGAAACAATTGACATAATAATAAACAAACTTATAGAACAAAATGAAAACAAACAATATATAACCGAAATAAAAAATAGTCTCCAACTAATACTAAAACAAAATTACTTTGAATTTAATAGCAAAATTTATCAACAGAAAGAAGGTTTAGCAATGGGATCACCATTATCAAGCATAATAGCAGAAATATTCCTACAACATATAGACACCAAAATACAAAATATCATAAAAACACATGACCCAGATGGCATATGGATAAGATATGTAGATGATGGACTATATGTATCAAATAACAAAAACACAAATGCAGAGAACATACTGAAACAAATCAATAACATACATCCCAAAATACAATTCACAGAAGAAAAAGAAAAACATAACAAAATCAACTATTTAGACATAACCATCACAAGATACAACAAACACATACAATATGGAATATATAGAAAACCAACTTCCACTAACATCATTATACCTAACCATTCTGACCACCCACCACAACATAAAATGGCAGCATTTTATTCGTTATTTAACAGAATGCACAAAATACCCCTAAACAAACAAGAAACTGACAAAGAAAGAAATATAATATACCAAATTGGTTATGCAAATGGATACAATAAAAATACTATGATCAAAATAGAAAATAAAATCAAATACAAAATAAAAACTGAACAATTAAGAATTAATCAAACTGAACAACACATAAATAATAACAACAACAAAAAATGGGCCACATTCACATATATAAATAATAAAATGTCAAAACTAACAAAACTATTTAAAAACACAGATATAAAAATAGCATACAAAACTAATAAAAATAAATTACAAAATCTAAATAACTCACACAACAAAGATAATACAACAACCAACGGTATATACAAAATTGAATGCCAAGATTGCAATAAATGTTATATAGGACAAACAAAAAAACAGCTGAAAAAACGTTATTTTGAACACCTAAATGCATACAAAAAACCAAACATATATAAATCCAATTTAGCCACACATGCAATAAACACAGGACATGAATTCCCAGACATAACCAATGTAACACTAATAAAACATATACCACACAAAGGCACCATAATGAACATTTGGGAAAATTTACAGATTTACAAACATAAAACACAAAACAAATTAATACCAGAACAAATACAAATCAATACAAAACATGACACAATATTCAAAGCACTCAACATCGAAAATACACAAAATACAAAAACAGATACCACAACCACACACAATAATGCAACATTGAAGGACCAAAGACCAACAAACCACCATAATAACATCCAGAAGCCAACACACAAATACTGCACCAGAAGCAAGATGGCGAAGGTTGAAGATGGGAGAACAGGATCTCCCGAAACATGTCCCTAAAGAAAAAATACATCTTGAGGTAAAATAGTTATAAGTATATAGTATTATATACATCAAGAAACGGACTGTAGCAGAAAGTGATTGAAATATATATATATATATATATATATATATATATTATAACATCGCCAAATTCAGATCATATTTGATATCTATAAGTATGTAAGAAATGCTAAGAAATAATATATTTTAATAAATAAATAATAAAGAGAATAAAAATAGTAAATGAAATTAAGAAAGAAGGAGGAAGAATAGTAAACCAAAGGTGATTATTAAATAAAATTACAGACTAGACTGACAGACAATGACTTTGACCCAACCCCAGAGATTGGCCAAACAAAAACCAAGATAAAGTGAAACAAGATGGAAGTGAAGGAGAAGAAAAATGAAATTAAAAATGGAACAAACCAACTATAAAGAAAATAAAGTGAACAAAGGTGATAAAACACAGACAAATAGTGTAGAATAGGGAAGGGGGAGATGATACCATCAAATATCATAAAGGAAACGAAACCAGTAAATAACCAATATAAAAAAGAAATATTAGTATTGTCTAAGTGACAAATGTAATTCATAATTAATAAAACACCGTTAAATAAGAATACACTAACCCACGAATTAGTAGTATATGTAAGTAAGAAATCTAGAAAAAGACATGAACTTATTAGATATAAATAAAATTTGAAAGATAGTGAGATAGTTCGAGATATAATGAAAGTAACTAAGTGACAAAGAAAAATAATAATAGGGATTACCCACCAATAAACGCTTAAAATAAAAAGTTTAAAAAGTGCTAATAGTGAAAGTGTAAATACCCCAAAATAATGAGTGAATCAGTGATAAACACCAATTAATTAAAGGTGAAAGTGATGGGTGAAAAAGGATATTGTAAATGATAGTATGATTAAAAAGATAGTAATAGATAAGAAAACACTTAATAAATCAATGATGAAACAATAAATGATTTAAGAGTGAGCTTATAAAAATTATATAGTTAAGGGTAATTAGAAATAGTATTTAGATTAGAGATAGATAAAGGATACGATGTTATTCAGGGGAGAAAGCCCATGTAAGATAAACAGTTTGTGTTAACATGGAATGGAGAAAGGGATTAGTAAAGAATTAAGAAATTAAGAATGTAATTAATAAACACCCTATGTTATAAGGGAAAATAAATTAAGTAAGTTTGAAAGAAGTGATGATGTTTCTCACTCAAAATAATAGTAAAAGAATGAAATGTATGTTAAACCAACAGTACCTAATAACTGGTAAAGAATTGTTCATTTTAATTTTATGGATAGGATATGGCTGAAGGAAGCTTACAGTCCATAGGCCTAGTTGTTATATTTTAGGTATTAAGATATAGAAAATAATCTTGACACATAATCAGAACACAAACAAATTCAAGACACAACAACCACTAAACGAATCAATTATAACAACAGAACAAAACACTTTGTAGTAAAATGAAATATAATTAGAATATAATAAGTAAAAATAATCAATGGCTACTTAGGCCTAGGAAATGTATAACTGTCAATAACAAATAATTGCAAATTCTATAAAAACAACCAGGAAATTAATAAATTCAAGGCGAGTAAATAGCCGAGAATAATTTGTAAATGAGTTTAAAGGAAAAATATTAGAATAAGAACTTAATTTAAAGGAGAAATGTAAATACCAAACATAAATGTACAAACATTGATATTTCATAAAACCATACATTATGTGATACCAAATTAATCTTTGAAAGGAAATAATAACAGTAGTGATAATATTTAATATGCAGGGAAGATGACAGAAGAATATAATTAATAAGAAGATATACAGCTATTTTGAATAAAAATTCAAATTTGATAACAATGGTCATAAATCAGAATTAACCAATCAGGATTAATTGGTTACTATGACAACAGACGTTTGGTTACTAATTTACCATTAGATTTCTTTACTCGTAATGTGACGCTCTTGTTGAATAGATGCCAGATCTTGAACGATCGAAATTATTAATTAAAACATCAAAATATCAAACGAAATTACCAGCAAGTGAACTAGAAGGAAGCAGACGATGGCTGAAACCATTTAACTGATGTCGAAGATGAATTAAAGAAAAAAGAAACAAATATATTGCCGATTAACTTGAAAAAGATGCCCGAAGCCCTGAACAATTGAAAATTAAATATGATTGCAGCCTATTCATTATCACCAGATCAACTGAGTTCATCCAGTCTACTGAAGTGTTAAGTATCAATTAAATTACCCAAATTTCCGAATAAACTCACGTTAATTATTTCTCACTGAAAGCTGAACTCTCACTAAACTCCACATAATTACTTTCAAAGATTAAATTAAAAAACTAAGACACTGAAAATTTGTCAACTGGTAAAGTTAACCTGTTATTAGTTTACGATATTTTGAAACACTTTTACTACACTCCAATAAACAAGTTATAACTACGCAGTATATTATTTAAGTTTAACTGATGTAAGGGTGTGTATTTTTATTGTTGTAATCATTAATAATCCTTTTAACGTAATCTCAAGAATCCAAGACATCGAACAATAATAATTTTGTATACAATTCCAACAGCCGCAATTACTGAATGTCTGTTGTGTTCAAATCGATTTGTCAAACCCCAGAGAGGTGTCTCATATAATTTACCGGTGCAAATGTATTACAAGAGAAAAAATAATTTGTATTAACTGAATAATTAATCATCAACAAATAATAAACAAGTACCGAGTGTAACCACTGTGTTGTAATTTCATTAGGATGGTGTATAATAATTTGTGTACATTTTAGCAAACAGCATTGACGACAAGCGAGCGCACAGCCAATGCAACGAAATACTGGCCCGATTCAGATGGCCAAGGCGAGGCGGGAACAAATTGAATTCTCCACACCGCCTGAGCTGTGCTTGTCATACAAACATAAAATTTTTTTAAATTGCTTTAATAAAACAATTTGGCGCCACCCAGGATTTTCACACCCCTAGTGAACAACAGGTAAGGACATCTATAACTGGTTATTCGTACGTTCGCAATGGACAAAATCTGCGTAAGTTACGTTCATAAGCGACGACGGATTGAGAAGACACGTTACACCCATTATACTTATACACGTGTAAGATTAGACGGACAGCGGTCACATAACAATATATATAGTCGGCCGACTTTAATTTGCTCGAGCACTTATAGGTTGACCGCGCGGTCAGAGTTACAAGTTAACTAACTTGACCACGCTATATTCTTTGTACACTTTACTAGATATTTTACTGGATGGGCCGACGATGTTTTCGGCCCATCTCACACGTCCGAGGCCACCGTTTTTGGTTAACTTGAAGACGACTGTACTCTGCTACTGTCTGATGCAAAACTGGGGTGACAAAGTGTTTTACTGTAATTCACAAAGAGACTGCTTGCCAGCGGTTACATAATACGTCTAGCTGGGCAGACTCCAGACATCAGACATAAACAGTCTGCAATAACAGTGTATGTGTGGCTGGTTACAATGGGGTACCCCGTAGGTGAATACTGACTACTTTGAAATTAAACCTGATTTGAATTATTGTCTTTAACACCCAATTCTGTACCATTACAATACCCCCCCCATGAGAGGTTTTATGCCGAAGCATAAAAACTCTCATTGCCTAAAACCTAAGAGGACTAGTGAAGATATGGCGCTGCAACCCCCCTTAACTCTTTACTAAAACAATGGGTACTTACCCCCCTAGTCCGGTGGCTGTGGCTGCACCCATCCGATCTTACTGGACTTCTCTACTCGAGATCCCAACACCATAAAATCAGATAGGCGCCCGCCACAATATCACCTGACTCTGAAACATTCAATTAAAATATCAACAAATGGCCTTCCATTATTCCATATCCCCAACTGATTTGTTTCCTCTTAGTCGTACTGGTTCATTATTTTCAAAGTACTGGTTCAATATTTTATAAAGTACTGGTTTTTCCTTTAATTTGTAATATACATATGTCTACCTAGCAATATAAACTTACTGTCTACTTACATTTATTTACTTTGAATACATAAAAATCACCTACCAGTTATATTGGTACTTTTCTCCCCTAACAAAACACGGTTCCCCGCCAAAAGTACAAGTAGATTACATAGAATACAAATAAATCATAACACCACCATTAAATCAACCTTCTGTTTACCTTTCATTATCACTTTTACTTTACTCTTCTGTTAAAACTTTCAGTTACTATTGCCTTACTATTCAATACCCAATTACATAAGCAGGATACAACATGATAAGTATCCCAAATAAACATTACCATTTTTACATTGAATTACAAACAAAACATTACCGCCTTATTCACTACAAGTCAAAAATAAATTATTCCAACTTTTTAGATAGTCTGTGACGTACTGGTCGATCACACTTATTATTATTATTACCAAATTTCAGATTAGTTGTTACTTACCGTTACGAAAGCTCTTACAGGGTCACAGGATTCGATCACATGTACCTAGATACAAACATGGTCTATGGGTTACGCAAAGTACTGACACAACTCATTTTGGAAGAGAATTAATATTTATTATTATTTAATCTTGACTGCTTGTAAACTCATGAAGATTCATTTAGATACATTTCTGCAAAGTTGTGCAACACTAGCATAACACTTAGGAACTACAGCTTACCTTATTATTTCACAAGACACAAATGCAAATATCAAATACAAACACAAATATACACAAAAGCTGCCCAGCTTTGCACACACACACATTCACTCGGTAAATTATTAAACCCTGAACATTTTAAATTATAAATTCCAAACCCCAAATACCGGCCACGCGGTCACCGCACACGCGCATCTTCTCCCGAGAATCGGTGATTGTAAATTATTCCAACGTTATTCTTGATGATGTTTCTTCTAAACACGACCGCGGTCTTATAAATTTATACTGTTTTACACTGTTATATTAGTTGTTACATTAATTAAAAAATTTGTTTCTGAGCCCGGGTTGTCGGGCAGCCTGTGCAGGCGGGAGTCGACCAAGAACTGCCGGCGTCTCTCAGTTCCCCACTCCGGGAGCATTTTAGTCAAGACGACGGACATCAATGCCTTTCAGTTCGTCGTCCCAGTTTCGACTCATGCTAGTCATGTAGTTGTTGGAGTGACGATAGCAGACGATTTCAACTAGGCACTGGCGAATGTCATAAAAGTGGGTGGGACTTAAAGCAGCACTTCCGCAAAGTCTTGAAGGCGATGAATATTATCCTCTCTAGCCATCTTGGTTTTTCACCGTCGCTTGGGTAGGCGCTCACGCACGAGTAATGGCGTGTGTGCACTGCCACACCAGTACAGAGTTCTGCGAATTTTTAGGGTGGCGCGAATTCTCTGCCGCATTCCTCGACAACAACTGCGCCTTACTTCTTTGTTTCGAACTGTTTCTTAACACAGGTCTGTTACACAATGGAATGAATTTCGTTACATCATAATTTTCACAACTTCTTTTTTACAAGTCCGCCCAAAATGAAAGAAATAAAAATGTACATACCCCATACGGTTAAAATAAAAATACCCAAAATTTGACACGCTACAATACCCCCTCGATGAGAATTCTGCTGTTCATGACAGAAGAAATCTCATCGATAACCCCAAAGAGGACCGATGAGGAACTGGTGCCAACACCCCCTGGTTCTTAATCTCACGAGTACACGACCCCCCTGGCTCAGCGACCATGGACTCATCTGAACGAGATCACTGGACTTCTCCGTAGGAGATCCCAACACCGAGAAATCGAGCAGACTCGTACCACGGCGCACCTCGCCTTTTAACATGCTACCCCCCAAAAATCCTCAATCCCTGGCTAAAATTATTCCAACTCCTCCGCCGTTGCGGTTCCCCTTTTTGCAAGCTGGGCTGCCTTTAGCAAATACTGGGCTCACACGTACTAACATTACATATTGCCATAACACACTAAAAATAGAAAATTTCTTTTAAAATTTATTATAAATTTAAAAAAATTCAAAATTCAAAAAAATCTTTTATCAAAAAATTCTCTTCCTTGTTTTTCTAATTTTTTGTTTCAAATGACAACCTAGACATTTCTAATAATATAAACACATCCTTACTCTAACATGAGAACCACTTATAGTCTACCAATACAATACAATACAATACAATAAAATAAACATGGTTAATGCACGTATAATAAAAGAATCATTATCTAAAATATTCATTCGCTGGCAGGCGAAAAATCTTCTTTTTTTTTTTCAAAAAAATTAAAAAATTTTCAAAAATTTTAAAATTCAAAACCAAATTTAAATTTATTCATTAAAAAATTTTATTAAATTTATTTATTACATAACATGTTTATTAAAATTATTCAAATATTGGTTTGAATTAGTTAAACAAACGAATTAAAATTTGCTTCCTACTATACAAGCTTAGGTGTATGACCTCATCAGCTGATCGAAAGTAGGTCAAGTCCAAAACCCTTGACCTACATATGTTATGTATACTTTCTGCACCTACATTAAACATCTGTAACAATCTAACTCAAAGCACAAAACATAATAAAATAAAATATTTAAAATGAACAAAATATTAATATAAATAATCATTAACTTGACATTTAAATTATTTAAAATAAACAATTCTTGACTTTACATTATTTTCACATTTTATCAAAATTCTGTCACTGGTTGAAAAAAATAAACAATTGTATATTTTTTATTATAAATTCCTCTCTTTAGTTAACAGTTTAATTCTACATTACTGTGGGTGTTGTAACTCATTTATTCTCATTTACTGTATTAGATTTCTATACATATATGAACTTTCTCCCTATAGCTCTAATATTAATCAACTTCAATTAACATGACACCCATCTCTATCAAAATCTCTACTAATCAGGACACTCTAAACCCCAACTTATCATTTAACACAATTCGCCGCCTTCTCCCATTATAAAATACTCTCTAACCCTTTGTATATAGGATACGTGTTTCCCCTACCCAAAACTCAATTCCCTTATCTGGCGGCCCGGATTCTACCTAAGGCATTCTACCTTCCCCACAAAAATCTATCCCTATCCCGTCCCAACCCTTGTTGCGGACTCCTACATGACACTACCCCCTAATACAAAATTGCCATCCCCAAAAATCTCAATCTCCTTACCTTACTACAAATACAACAAAATAACCTCATTAATTATAAACATAAATATATCACTCAAAACTCTACAATTATTCTCCATTACTACTGTGTCAATATCAATACTTCTCAAACTTCTGTTACATTACTTCGAAAACAACATTACATTATATTCATCTCTACTATTGCAAATTCAACTTTGATTTTAACTTGGACAGATATATGTGTCCCATAAAATATTCGTCACCCCAAAACTATCTTTTATTAGATTTCACAAATCGTTCCTTTATTTCTCATTGTAGCAAATTATTTTTATCATTTCTCCAAAACATCTGTAATGCATTACAACATTGCATTGAACATCCATTACTTAAAACATTTATAACGAATACACCAGTGACATGTTGTTGCTGATCAGCTGATATCCTACCACAATGGAAGCACATCTCAAACTTGAACAAATTACATGGAATACATTATCAATACTTACTTCTATCATGTTGATTGCCTGCCAGGCGTCTAATTAATTATATCATTAAAAATATACATATAATGAAAACACATATTCTTATCAATGCTTATCTAAAAGACAATAATAAAATAATACACTTAAAATTGTAGCATGAACACCTTATATTACGAGTCTGAGCATATAATTATGTGGACAGAGCACAAGCATTTTTGATTGGATTAAACTTTGAATAAAAAATGTTATGTTATAAAATTTACATTCGTGACTCCTTTGCGTCACCTCCCAGCCACACACACTATTTCAGATTATGGTGGACTGTGGCGCCCATTCGCTTCCACAGAGACTGTATATTTTGGAGCAGGTTTTACCTCTCCGTGTCTCTGCTTCCGCTATTAAGTTTTAAAGTAGTGAACATCATCATGTTCTTGTTCTATAATCATACACCCTTAAAACGGATCTGCCACCGGTCTTGCTACCCCCAGGCGGGCAGAGTGGCAGCCGCTGTTCCATAGTACCGGAGATTTCCTCTAATGTCACCCCCCAATGAATTTCAAATATATACCAATTTCAAGTCAGCTATGGTCAAGGGACTTGATATGACCATAGCTGGCCGCTAGCCAAAACCACGGTTAGTGCTGGTAAGACAGTAACCGCCCGAAAAGTCGAGGAAATCTAAACTTTCATTTCACTGCCTGTTTCACATCAATCTCATTATGTGCGACACGTTATTTAGTAGTGTGTGTAAAAAAAATTTTTCTTTACACGGATAAGGTGTGCCGCACATTTATCGCCAGTTTGGCCTCCGATGGAGGTAACACTCACTGTTACCCCCAACCCATTTCGCTATCTAAGAGAGCACAGGCCACCCCCTCAATAGCCACTTACTAGCTAATTAATAGAATTTTTATATACAACATTCTAATGTGACCTCTTCATCAATCATTAATCATCCTTCATAACTTTCTACAATTAGATTACTTAAAATTTTCAAATTCATTATTAATATTTATTTTTCATCATATCTCAGTTATTATTACCCTTTAAATCATTATCTCAAGTTATTTTCATTATTGAAGTTAAAATTCGTTCCATTAAGTTAAACATTTGTGTACATTTTATTATATTTGACTTGTATCATAAAAACTTTATACTTACAGTCCATAATTCATATACTGACATACCCAACTATATACACCATACACCACTACTCCAAGTAACCTCTGTAATATTTAACAAAAAGTTATTTCAAATCAACAATTCATCATTTAATTACCAACTTCACTTCTCGTTAAACCATTTAAATTCATCAGAAAATTCAATTATATAATCTTTGAATTAATCCAAATATTTAAAACATTTCAAATTATTTTAATTAAAGTAATTAAACATTTACAATTAGTCAATTAGTTTTCAAAATTAATTCGGTTTTTTGTTTAAATTGCAAATATTAATATTAGTATCACAACAATCATCTACACACATATTGTTTACTTAACATTCTACAATACACACAAATAAACTTATTAAACATTTATTTACAAATCTGCATCCTTATTTATTTAGGCATATCACACTTCAATGTTCAAAGGTTGCGAGGTCACAAAACCATAAAACAATATATATAAAATTGTCCATTGATTGTTTATAGTTTAGCCTCCATCGTTCCAAATTAACCTTGGTTCTACATAACACTTTTCGATTTCGTTAACACACATACTGATACTTTGTGTGTCATAAACCCAAAAATCAAAGTCATCCGTCTTACCAAAATAATCTTGCAACCAGTCAACACTAAGTATATCTGTTAAGTCTCCGTTAGTAAATTTCTTCAATATCGGGTCAGTTACTTTTGTATTAAAAATCAAATCATTCTTATTTAAATACTCTTCTAATACTTCTTCCAACTCACCATAATCTCTCTTTAAATTATATACTTCTAATTCTCTCTCATCGTAACACCATCGCATACTTATAAAATCATTCCACACAGAGGGTATAATATCATACAAATAAAATAAACAACTCCAATCTTCTACTAGTACGGGACCCTTGCCCTTCAAAAACACTTGTGACCACGTTACATCATCATAAATAATAAAGGGAAAATTTGCCCTCTGTCCCCACTCTACTACAACATTATTTCTCCTCTCTCTCTCTAACTCACTGACACACATTAGCATCTCATAATCACTACATTCTGCAATTTCATTAGTACTCTCATTATTTATTTTTACCGTATCAGTCTCTGATATTAATTTTTCAAACACATTAATATTCTCAGTATTACATTCATTATTTTCGACATTATTGTTATTATTTGTTAACTCTTTATCTGGTATTACATTTTTGTATTTGTCATTACAATTTTAATTTGTTTTATTTTTCTCTGTACTCATCACATGTACTCCCATTCGCTCAACACTCTGTTCTAATTTATTCAAGCTGGTTATTATTGTTTCATTAGTACTTTCTAAACATTTATTTAATTCTTGAATCTCCTTTTTCAACTCATTATTCAGATTTTTTAATACATTGAATTTAGCGTCGGAGTCATTTTTTAATACATTGAATTTAGCGTCAGAATCATTCTTCTGTTCACTGAATTTTAACTCTAACATCGCTTGCATGTTACATAAATATTTCATCACATTATTGTTATCAGAGTTTTTATTTTGAACTGGGGTTGAATGAATTCCTTCATCCATAATTCTTGACTCTGTTTCACTTATTTCTATTTCATTCTGACTCGCACTTGGAGTCGCATGTGTTTCATAGTTACTAACGTTTGAGTCGTCGAAATTTTCGACGCTATTTTCATTTATTTTATTCTCATTATCTGACATTTTATATTATTGATATAAATTAAATTATATAAATTGCTTAAATAGAATAATTAATTAAATAAATACTTAAATTTTGTAATATACTGTCAGGTTGCTAAGCTAACCTAGAACACGTTTGTATCTCTGTTGATGCGGAATTCAATTAATTAATTATAATTAATTCAATTCGTGCCTGTTACGTGGCGCCAATTGTGACGTACTGGTCGATCACACTTATTATTATTATTACCAAATTTCAGATTAGTTGTTACTTACCGTTACGAAAGCTCTTACAGGGTCACAGGATTCGATCACATGTACCTAGATACAAACATGGTCTATGGGTTACGCAAAGTACTGACACAACTCATTTTGGAAGAGAATTAATATTTATTATTATTTAATCTTGACTGCTTGTAAACTCATGAAGATTCATTTAGATACATTTCTGCAAAGTTGTGCAACACTAGCATAACACTTAGGAACTACAGCTTACCTTATTATTTCACAAGACACAAATGCAAATATCAAATACAAACACAAATATACACAAAAGCTGCCCAGCTTTGCACACACACACATTCACTCGGTAAATTATTAAACCCTGAACATTTTAAATTATAAATTCCAAACCCCAAATACCGGCCACGCGGTCACCGCACACGCGCATCTTCTCCCGAGAATCGGTGATTGTAAATTATTCCAACGTTATTCTTGATGATGTTTCTTCTAAACACGACCGCGGTCTTATAAATTTATACTGTTTTACACTGTTATATTAGTTGTTACATTAATTAAAAAATTTGTTTCTGAGCCCGGGTTGTCGGGCAGCCTGTGCAGGCGGGAGTCGACCAAGAACTGCCGGCGTCTCTCAGTTCCCCACTCCGGGAGCATTTTAGTCAAGACGACGGACATCAATGCCTTTCAGTTCGTCGTCCCAGTTTCGACTCATGCTAGTCATGTAGTTGTTGGAGTGACGATAGCAGACGATTTCAACTAGGCACTGGCGAATGTCATAAAAGTGGGTGGGACTTAAAGCAGCACTTCCGCAAAGTCTTGAAGAAGGCGATGAATATTATCCTCTCTAGCCATCTTGGTTTTTCACCGTCGCTTGGGTAGGCGCTCACGCGCGAGTAATGGCGTGTGTGCACTGCCACACCAGTACAGAGTTCTGCGAATTTTTAGGGTGGCGCGAATTCTCTGCCGCATTCCTCGACAACAACTGCGCCTTACTTCTTTGTTTCAAACTGTTTCTTAACACAGGTCTGTTACACAATGGAATGAATTTCGTTACATCATAATTTTCACAACTTCTTTTTTACAAGTCCGCCCAAAATGAAAGAAATAAAAATGTACATACCCCATACGGTTAAAATAAAAATACCCAAAATTTGACACGCTACAAGTCCATCTGTTAAATTAATTAATTCAACTTCAAGTATTAAGTCCGTACTCATACACTATCACCATGATTTCAACTCATCATCAACATGTTACATTGGTTTCAATCAACCCTATACCTGGCCTTCATAAAATACAATGTCCACATGGTGATATAAACTTACGGCATAGCGAGTAGAAGGGGAAGTGTGCTCACTCCCGCTTGTAAAGCATTGCGACAATGGGACGGCTGAAGGCACGCTGTAGAGAGTGCACCACAGTCGACTCAGATCCAGATATGTAGTTGCTAGGCTGTGCACGTGCGTGATGCTGGCTATTTTCGTAAAAGATAAGTGCAAAATAAAGTCGTATACGTGTGAGTGTGTAAGCCGAAGTGTGTGATATATTCGTAAGATCATTATCAATAAAAATGCTGGCCTGTTTCGTGCCGGGATGTTGCTCTGGATATAGAACAGATAAAGGTAAACATTTCTTTACACCTCCTAAAGATGAGAAGCTGTTTTCAGCGTGGGCTAGGGCGATTCCAAGGAAAGATATCCCACTTACGCGTAAATCTGCCGTTTGTGAATGCCATTTTGCTGATGCTCTTTTAATTAAAGCAGATTCCTTTGTTATTGATGGGAAACATGTGGAAATTCCGAGAATTAGATGGACCTTGAAGCTGGGAGCTGTTCCACATATTTTTCCTAGCTTGCCTTGTTATTTAAGTAAAGAATTAAAGGTTCGGAAATCCCCTGTGAAACGGGAATCACGCAAGGAGTCCGCAGCTAGTGGCAACAGCGCTAAATGCAATATTTTAGAAGTAATCGACCCTAATCATAATCTTCCCTCTACATCTAAATTAACCAATTCTAGTGCTCATGATCCACCAGTTATTCAAAATTTGAAGAAAATAATAAGAAACTTGAACAGGAACTTAAAAAGAACACAAAATAAATTAGCAGTTTACAAAGCTAAAATAAATTTGCTTGTAAGAAAGACGCGCCAAATCAATTCGACTGAAGCAGAGGATCGCTTAAGTTGTCTAAGTAAGAAACAAAAACTTATGGTTGACACGATGCTGAAGAAATGTAACGCTCGTTCCAAAGGCATGCGAAATTCAAATGAATTTATATTGGACAGTTTGCTGTTAAAAGTAAAATCGCCTATAGGTTACAGACATTGTCTGAAGCATGAAGTACTACCTTTGCCTTCAGAATCTCACCTGAGAAAACTGTGTAAAGGTTTTAAGAGTAATTATGGTGTGAACGGAAACGCCATAAATGCGATTAAGGAAGCTTACGCAAATGAGAAAGATGAAAATAAACGGTTAGGAATTCTCATTTTTGATGAAGTAAAATTAAGGGAGGACATTAGATTCAATTCGTCCACTTTGAACATTGATGGTTTTGTTGATTTAGGTGATGAGACTCCGGACAGCAATAAGAATATTCTAGCAAATCATGCCCTTGTGTTTATGTTCGTTCCTTTGCTGTGTAATTGGATACAGCCTGTGGCAATTTATGCAAGTAAAAATGCCACTCCTGGGGACATACTTTCAAAAATATTAATTCAAGTTATTATTCAATTAGAACAATCTGGAGTGAAAGTGATAGGATTCACGTGTGATGGTAGCCAGTCTAATAAAAAGGTCTGGACGATTCTAGGGATCTCAGGAAAGGAGGGGAAAACAAAGTGCTTTATTGAAAATCCAGTCGACCACAAAAGGAAAATATGGGCGTTCTCCGATAGTGTTCATATTTTTAAATGCATTCGCAATCATTTCCACGACAAAGTAAATTTGATATATAAAAGCACAGAAGTGAATTATGAATTTTATCGAAAGTTATTTAAAATTTACACATCATGTGAATTCGCCGGTCTTCGAAGCTGCCCGAAGTTGACATCCTCCCACATAGACCCTAACTCATTTCAAGGAATGAACGCGAGGTTGGCTTTTCAGCTATTCAGCAACAGTGTAGCAAATGCAATTAGATTTTTCAGAGAAATGAAGCCTAATGAGTTTCGTGGCAGTGAGAATACTGAATGTTTAACCAGAGATCTCAATAACGTGAACTCTACGTTGCCCGTAAAAGGACTGTACAAAGGTTCTCCCTCACACAAACTTCTATTAGAATTTTTAGAAAATATCAAAACTCAGAAGAACACATTTGTGTCCTCAAGAACTATGGAATCATTGAGAGTAACCCTGACAAGTACTCTTGAAATATCGGAATTTTTGTGGGCTAGAGGATTTACCTATGTTTTAACTGCTAAATTTAAGCAAGATCCCTTAGAGCGTCATTTCGGAATTTTGAGATCTCTAAGTTGTGATGATCATCCTTCGACCGTCGACTTTTTACATTTACATATGTTGCAATCCATATATGTTCCAACGAAACTTGTTCTAAATTCGTCAGCAAACAGCGAACCCAAAGTAGAAGCATCCCTTACTTCGTTTGTAAATCAGATGCGCGCAATGGCTAGAGAAAGTGCACAGAGGAGCAAAGAAATTAAGGACAGTGTAGAGATGAAAATCAAAGATAAAATTGTAGTGACTGACTGGGAAAATGAAATCACCCTCCCATATCAAGCAGACCTCGTTAAGCAGAATTTAGTGTTCTATCTGGCAGGCTACATAGTGAAAAAAAGTGACAAGTATATTAATTGTCCACAGTGTATTCGTACACTGTCTAGTGAACAAGTTCCTGACCCTTCGGTAGCAATGTTTACTTCCTTGAAAGAGTATGGTTACGATAAAGATGTCAGGTATTTAACATACCCCTCCCGTTGCCTACTCCAGTTGCTTTTACAAGCAGAGGCGGTCATCTCAGAGAAACTTCGCTCGGAACATAATTTGTGGGGCGACATTTTTCAACTGTTTGGATAGCATTGATTCTATCTTCATCGGCTCTTCAGATTTAGGATGCAGTGGTGACCACAGAAGTGAACTTGCGGGAAAGTTAATTTTCCACTACCTCAAGTGTCGTTTTTTCTTCCACACCAAGGAACTGAGGAAGGAGCTCCTATCATCCAAGAAAGCCAAGTCTTCGCGGAAGTTGTCCAAGGTTTCCGACAGCTGATGCAATCACGGTGAGTTCAGGGTAATTTTATATGGTTTGACACACAGATATTAGAAATGTAAGCAGTTTTTATCTTGATGTGTGTTGGCTTATCGTACCGCGACATATCCAGTTACCTCACAGATTACTGGTTATTAGATTCCTCAAATAATAATACGTCGATATGTGTGATAACTGTGTCTCTTAAGTTTATTTCTCGCAGTGATTTCCATACAGATATTATTTGGCGTCTGCATTAAACGTAATCATAACAACAAATTGTCTCGCCCTGTCTCGCTTGTTGGATCTGTAACGACATGAGTGCGATCTGCTGGCTGGGCCAGGTAACAGCGAGAGTGAGCTGACTTCCTTGTTCTATAGGCTATGCTTACGGTATACTTACATCTAATACATATGAATTTCATACAAATTAAATAATGTTCACAAAACTATTACCCATCCAAAATAACACATTGATTACACAAAATAGCAGTAAATCATAACAATCATAACTATGAAATACAGATTATACCCTCAAGAATGCCTTATCTTATCCTTAACTCCTTTTTTATTATTATTATTATTTTTTTACAAACCCCTTCAAATACATTAACCCCTGATACCCGTTATAATTTACTGTGTTCTGCACTAGGCTTCTTGACCATCGCCGGCCTCATCCTAGCCGTAAACCACATCTCCCTCGTGGCTTGTAACTTGGTCACCCCCCATCCACACTCACTATGACCCCCCCCAGACTGTATCGCCCAGTTGCTTCCACAAGGACTGATGCGGAAGGGGTGGACACTTTTTCTTTTATTCCACCCCCATCCTTGCTTCGGCGTTACAACAAAATTCGGTATTACTAAGAATAATGATTACCTACTAATAATGATTCATACACTCTTAATGGACTACCACCCCTATCTGGGTGAAAATAGCCCTGTTCCAAAAATTGGTAGATTCCCCCAAAAATAACCCCCCCAACTAATTTTAACAAACCACCGGGTTGACAAAACAAAAACAAACCACAAACCGGTTATAACAATTGATTATATCCATACAAAAATTTCCTTCAGTCATCAATTTAAATAAATATTTTAATCATTGTTTTTTCATCAATTATTATTTATTTTACAATTACAATCAGGATTCAGATCAAAATAAATTTAAACGCATCACTAAAATTCACATTGTTAAGTTAATCCAAGGCCAACTTGAATTTAATTTAGTTTCTTCATTTGTTCAAAACAGTTTCAGTTAATTTAATTACGTTGTATTCAAAATGATTCCAGTTAGTTTAATCTATTTAGTTTCGCCTTGGTATTTCAATAGGATGTAGAAGCATCACCTCGTTTGGTTCAAATCTTTCCTTAAATTCCTTCATAATCACAATTTAACCTCAATTTTCTCTACTCATAACCTAACATAGCAGGTACTACAAAATAATAATTTAACCCTTAGGTTACATGACTGTTTTATTTTAAAATTTTTTCACAAATTATTTTTCTTTAGTTACCCGTGAATAGGTTATATATTATATGTACAGAATTATGGTGTACAGAGATGCGATTGAAAACGAACAGAACCCCTACATCAATGAATCTGAATAACAACCCTTCTGGGAGCACTAAATTCCTTACCTGCCCCCTTCTTTGGGAATAAAAACAAACCCCAACCAGTCTACGACCCCATCTCGATATGCCATAATTCTATCAGGCTATATAGAAATTTATTATTTCGATTGGTTACCTCAGCCACAAAACTTCTCCCCTACCTACCTATTAAGGGATGGGTTTACAATCCGCAAATAACACCAGTTTCTTAACTTGAGGATTACCTTAATGTTTTATAATTTAGAATTAAGGCAATCATTGGTCCGTGGGGTGTGCCAATTTGTGCACCTACTTTTCTGTTTCTTTAACCACAGACTTTAGGGGTCCCCCTCCCCGTTAAATGTACTATGTAAAATTTCTAGTTTCTACCAATTTGGTAGAGAAAGACCATCCTTGTCCCACCTCAATGGGAGGCGGCTACAACCATGGTCTGTCCCTATGTGTCCAAAATCCACGACCAGGGCTGGTAAGACCGTGGCCACCCAAAACTGGGGGAGGGTTCCCTTCTGAAAACAATAAAATTTTTTTATATACAATTACATGATTTATTTTATTTTGACCAATACTTTTTTAAATTGGTGGCGTTATATGTACCCACTATCTCCCGCGTTACTTGATTTCATAAAACGTATGCGTTATCCATTTTGATTTCAGTTACTTCATACGGTCGTTAATATAGCAAAAAGAATTTTTTAATCTCTTTATCCTGTGCACTCGATAAATCATGTTTTCTCACGAGTACCAACTGACCTACCTCATACTTAGTCCATTTGCCTTTAGCATCATGACGCCGTGTTCTTCTTTCTCCCTTGGTTAATAGATTTTCATTTGCGAGTTTCAATTTTACCTCCAAACCTCGGGTGTTGCTCTCCGGTGGATAATTGAACAGTCGTTCCAGAATTCTAGGTGGGCGTGTCCCCTTGACCAGCTCGTAAGGTGTAAACCCAGTTGATTCATGAGTAGTACAATTCAACCATTCTTCAATTTTTCCCACATACATTGGCCATTCGCTGTGTTTGGTATGGCAATATGCCCGAAAAATTCTCCCTAATTCCCGAATGACTCTTTCGGCCTGGTTCGACTGAGGATGGTATACCGCCGTGTGTTTAGGTATGATGCCTTTCCAACCCAAAGTTTGTTGCCAAGTTCCACTAATGAATTGGGGTCCATGATCAGATAACATTATTTTAGGTTTTCCAGTTTTAATCGTATAATCCTTCGTTATTTTTTCACTTAATACTTTACTTGTTGCCCTTTTCACACTATTCAATCTTACAAATTTCGTGAATGTGTCTAATACCACAAAGATGTACATTACGCCTCCCCTTCCCTTTGGTAGAGGACCAAACAAATCCACCGCAACTAAATCAAAGGGTCTCTCAACTCTAATGTATTTCATTTCTCCCTCTAATCGGTAATTAACTACTTTTGACTTTGACACAAATCGCACCCCCGGAGTAAAGTTCTAACCCTCCGTTCCATATTTTTAAATAAACATGATTCTTTTAGTACATTTACACACTTCCTAGCACCGAAATGCCCATATCGAAAATGACAGTCCCATATTATCTTATCTACCAACCCTTCCGGTATAACTAACCTCCAATCACGCTCTCCCCCCTCTACTTTCTTAAACAAACTCCCTTGATGGATCTGAAAATATCGGCTATACCCTAACTCATCTGAATCGGACTCTAAGCTAATCATTATTTTATTCAATTTAATGCCTGTCCTCTGCATGCTATTAATATCTTTCAAATCCTCCCCAAACAGTCTATCTTCCCGACTAAGTCTAAAAATTTCTATTTCTTTTAAGTCTGTCCCTGTTCTCATTCCCTCTATATCTACCCTGGATAAAGTGTCAGGGATCTTATTTTCCACCCCTTTTATATACTCCCAAGCAAAATTATACTCTTGTAACGCTAGCACCCACCTGGTTATTCTGCTGTGTGTCAATTTACAGGTGTTTAAAAAAGATAATCCCTTGTTGTCAGTCCGGATGATGGTAGAATTTCCCAACAGATAGGTTCAGAATTTCTTCATGGCAAAGGTAATACTTAGTAATTCCTTCTCGGTTGTTGTATAATTCCTTTCGGCAGCTAGCAACGTCCGGCTGGCGAAAGCGATAGTGTGGTGTTCCTTGTTGTTGTCCTCCTGGTACAACTCAGCACCAAAAGCGATATTACTGGCGTCCATCTGTAAGTAAAATGTGCGTTCAAAGTTAGGGTGATTCATGAATCACCATGTTCATAAAATGGTCCTTTATCTCATTAAACGCATCTCGTTCTTTTTCCCCCCCCCATCTCCACTGCTTATTCTTTTGTAACACAGCACTCAACTTTGACGTTATATGGGCATAGTTCTTCTGAAATTTTCTATAAAAATTACATAACCCTAAAAAACTTTGCAATTGCTTAATATTTCTAGGTTCCGGGAATTTTAAAATTGACTCTGCCTTCTCTGGGTTAGCTTTTATCCCTTCCGGTGTTATTATGAAACCTAAAAAATGTATTTCTTTCTGTAAAAATTTAGATTTCTCCCAGTTTACAGTCAACCCCCTTTATGCAATCTATCTAATACATATTCTAAATGTTCCACGTGTTCTGAGAATGTGCGTGAGGCTATCAGTATATCGTCTACATAAATGGTTAAAAAATCTAAATTTTGCGGCTGTAGAATCTCATCTAGACATTTTATAAAACTGGCCACACTGGTATTCAGCCTGTAAGGTAACCGTTTAAATTGGTAAGTTTTTCCATTGAAAAGGAAAGCTGTATATTTCCTACTTTTACATGCTAACGGGACTTGCCAATACCCCGCGGTTAAATCTAATGAGGTCATGTATTTAACTTCGCTAAATTTTTGAAATATCTCATCTATTGCTTTGGGTGATTCTCGATCCGGAATAATTATTTGATTGATCCTGCGGGCATCTAAACATAATCTGACTCGACCATCTTTTTTAATAACGACTACTAACGGGTTGGAATATGGTGATACTGATCTCTCTATTATGTTCCCCTCTAACATTTTATCTAATTCGGCCTGAACCGCTCTTCTCTTTGAATATAGCACCGGATAGCTTCTTTGCACATAGGGCGCGTGTTCCCTCACGTTTAATTCACATTCGTAATTTCTTGCCCTTCCGGGTATATCGGCAAACACTTCTCTAAAACACTCTACTACCCGCCACAACGCTTCACGTTGAGAACTCCCTACGACGCCACCCTCACTACAAAACTTCACCGCTCTATCCTCCCAAATTCGTTTTTCATTTATGTCACCCCCTAACTCTCTCTCTCTCTACATACACACATATTAACTTCCGTTTCTAGTTTACTACCCCGATTTAGTATCACCTTAACTCCCGAAATTCTCACTTTGTCTACTACCCGCTCAAAACTAATCTGAACTGGTTCAACTTCATTATTCAGTACTAACAACCGCTTCTGAAAATCAATTACTGCTTTATGCTTTATCAGAAAATCATTCCCCAAGATAACCTCCAGATTTAACCCCCGTACTACTAAACATGTGTTATGATACCCTACTCCGTTAATTACCATATTCAAATGTACCTGTTTAGTTACACGTTTACTCCTAACCCTGGTAATACCTACAATAGTCACCACCGCAACTGGCAAAGATGGGATATTTTTGTTTGTTTCTTGCAAACCCTCTAGTATGTGTTCTGAAATCACAGAAACTTCACTACCTGTGTCTTCTAAGGTTTTTATTCCCTTACCTTTAATTTGGATTCTTACTTCGGTTAATCCAGTCTCCAGTCGTTTTGCTCCGACATCGTCTTCCGCCATTAACTCCTCCGACAAGTCCGTTATGATAACATTATTCTGATATTGGTCGTCGCCTTGGATCCCAGAGTCCTCCGTCGACATTGGCTGGGCCCGGTTCCCCATTGTCTCTTCTAGTTTCCCGCAGATGTACCCGCCACAGCTTGAGTATATCCAGTCCCTCTCCGGCTGACATTCTCATCTCCTCTCGGCGCTCCTCCTTGGCCATCTCCTCTTCGTTGTTGCATGTGGTTATTATGCTCGGGCGGTGTTCCATGTCTCTGCTCTGGTCTCTCTCTCCTACATCTAAAACAGAAACTCTGAGTGGAATAATTCTCGCTCGAACATCCCGCGCACCTCCACATGTTGCCACGTTTATTTGGTTCTTGACGGGGGTATGCCTGTCCAGGTTCCGGCCCCTTCTGCGGTGCCTGGTTCCCTCCGTTGTTTATACTCGGGTAGTGACGTCTATTTACTTCTCGGTCTTGTATGTTCTGAAACACATCTAAAATACTCTCTAATTTGCTGATAGTTGCTACTTCCTGCGTCATCAATGTCGTTTGCACCTCCCTTGGCAAGTGCTTACTTATATGCCTCACAAAGGATCTGAACAGCAATGGTGGTTCTAGGTATTTGGCCTCATTAAATATTTTCATTGTGATGTACTCCCCTTTACCATCTTTATAAATTAATATGTAACTCAAACTTACCTTGATTGAGTCCAGGGTTACGACACACGAACTGTGAAATATAAACGTGACTCAGGGTTGTGTATAGCAATAGTTACACTCATTGACCATATTAATTAGTTGTTTATTAATCAATTGCAATATTTGGTTTAAATTTACTTTTTATTCTTTTTATATCACAAAATTATTACTGTTCATGTGTATCATCTTTTATTAGAAACTTTTACAAAATAAACCTTTAGTCCACGTTTTCATTTTCTTTTACACTTAATTAATATTCATTTTCTTCCCAAATAGATATTGTTGATCTTAATTACTCTTCTTAAAAAAAAAATACAAAACAATCATTTAGGCTATTTAACATGGTAAATATTCTACCTTAACGTAACATTTACGTATATTATATATATCTATATAGACAGCCCAGTATCTGCATACACACACACAGTCATTCAGAGTTTCTACCCCAGTGATTTGTATTTAAACAAGAAATCTATATTGTGAAATTTGGATAATAAATTCAACGTGATACAGTTAAGTTTGTAAGCGTCGTCACTGTTGACCACGTGCTGCGTCCTGCATTTTCATCCCACTATGTCCCCAAAAAGATTGTTTTAATTTTGAAAAAAGTTCACTTGAGCTTAACTCGGCGCACTGTTGATTTAAATGTTTTACATTGTTTTACACATCTTGAACACACAATTTGCTGGTCGGCCGACCCTAATTTGCTCGAGCAATGTTTTAGATAACCGCGCGCAGTCTGAAACTATAAGTCGACTGAGGCAGCAAGCTGCCAGGGTGACGCACTTTGTTCTTTGTCTGTAAATCACCACGTGGCCGCTAACCGGATGTCTTTTCTATAACTCGTTCTCTCATTGGCTTAAAAGGCACCACGTCACACGGTAATTAGTTATATTTTCGTGTTCCTTCCGTTATCGACTTTGAGTTGGAGAGTATAGAGAGCGGCACACGCGCACACATCCACATTCCAATGTTTTATCGCTCTCGTACCTAGTGCCGCCTGGCACTGGCACAAGGTGAATACAGGGTGTTACATAAATTAAGTTTTCATGACTATAAATGGTGCCCAAACAAATTAGCCCCAAATAATTATTAAATCAAAAAAATAGACCCTTCTCTTAATTTGCCCCGTTACAATACCCCCCCCATGAGAGGTTTTCTGCTGAAACAGAAAAAAACTCACTGCTAACCCTAAGAGGATCGGTGAGGATATGGCGCCAACAACCCCCCTTTAATTCTTAACACGTCATGGGTAAACTACCCCCCCCAGCTCGGCGATTACGGCTATACCTGAACGAGATTACTGGACTTCTCTGTGCGAGATCCCAACACCATAAAATCGGACAGACACTCACCACAATACCACCTAACCCTTTGTCATTTCACCAAAAAATCAAAATTGCCTTTATACCATACCAGATCCTCAACCGATATGTTCCCCCTTACATACATACTGGGTTGCCTTTAGCAAATACTGGGTGTGTACACATACTCATGATTGTATTGAACACAACACCTATATATTACTTTACTGATCTTAAATTCATAAAAATATTTCATACCTTAACTAAATAATTCATTCCTTTTCTTGATATTTTATCGGTTTGACGTTACGATAAATAAGTCCAAATAAATCAACAAATCAAATTAAATCATTTAAATTTTGTTCACCTAGAGAAATTAATCTAAGTCCAATATCAAAGACTCATATTACCATTAATTTGATCATCTCTTTCTATTTACTTTCAAAATTTCAAATTCTTTTAAATGAATCTACAACTCTTCTTAACTAGCTGCTAACAATCATAATAAACAAAATACAACGAACACCTTAGTCTATTATAAACTCCCTTATCACTACATTTGTCTACAACACAATATAAATCAATTAATACAATCACAATACACATAAGCAACCATATATACTGATCATCAAAACACAATCTGTACTTCGAGCAAAATACAAATTTTAAATAATTTTTTTTTTTTTTATAAAATGTATAACATCACCAAATTCCGATAAAATTTGATAACAATAAGTATGTATAAAAAATGCTAAATGATATTATGTTTGAATAAATAAATTATGTGGAGAGTAAAAAATAAATAAAAGGTAATTAACATGGAAGGAGAAGGAGTAATAAACCAAAAGTGATTAATAAAGAAACTCAAATAATAGACTGACAGACAAACGACATTGACCCAACGCCAGAGATTGGCCAGTTAAGGAACCAGTTAAGAAACCTAAATAAAGAAAACAAGACGAATGAAGGAGAAGAAGAATGAAAACCAAGAGAGAACAAACCCACGAGGAAGAAAACAAAATGAAACACGTCAAGAAAACCAAACAAGTAATAAAAAATAGAGAAGGGAGAAATAATGTAACCCAAAATAATAAAGACAATGAAATCGGGTGAGAACCAAAACTATTAATGAATGTTAGTATTGATTGAATGACAATTATAAACAGTCAGTAATATGAAACAATGTATAAAAGTACACTAACCAAAAGAGTTAGGGATATATGTAATGTGTTAACAAAGAAAGACAATATTAATAATTTTATATAGATAGTGTGTAGAGAAAGAGAATAAAATGATGAGAAATAAATGGAAGTTGAACTAGTGAAAGTGATTTATCCTAGAGTGATATAATACAAAGAAACACCAAATAAATTATAATGAACACTAAATAATTTAAGAAAGTGCAAGTGAGAAATAAATACAAATATTGTCTATCATAAAAATAGTAAGAGGAGAGTAGGCTAAGATAAAGACTTAGTAAAATAACCTATGGTTAAGTTATAAGAGTGAACAATAACATTTAACAAAGTTACAATGAATAATATTTAGAATAGAACATTGATTCAGTAAATAATGAACACTAAGTAGTGATATTCACTGTGATGACTAAGAAATAGTATTGTTATAACTTCAGAATTTATTGTAAAAATTTAAAGGTGTGTTACACAAGGAAAGGTAATAAGATGGTGTTAACATGGAAGGGAGAGCAAAAAGCATTAGAAAATAAGTCTGTATTAACATTAAGTAAATACCCATGTTATAAGGGGAATTTGATGAAAAAAGTTCAATAGAGGTGAGATTGTTTAGCACCAGAACAACAAATAAGAATTAAGTAATTGTATAAACTATTGTTTATGAATTGGATATGGCTGTAAGAGTCATACAGACCATAGACCTAGATGTTATATGTTATATTGGAAATGAATAGCAAATAATTAGCAAGTAAGATTGAATAACACAGTTGTTACTAACCAAGATCACAAAAAGACTAAATTCAAACACATCCAGAGACATTAAACCTAATTATAAATGCAAAATAACAATTTAGGACTAAATGAAATATATTGTGTATGAAGCCATAAAAATCCAATAATGGCTACTTAAATGTGAAACAGGCCTAACGGTCAAACATAAACAATTACTGATTGTACAAAAATCACCATGTAATGGACAAATCCAAGGTGACTAATTCACCAAGGATGAATGGTAGTTATTATTAAAAACCAAATATTAAATTAAGGAATTATATAAACAAAGAAATGTAATTAGTAAGTGTGAAATTAATTGTAAACTTAGAAAACTTGATAAAACCCAATATTGTGGGGTACCAAAATAATCTTTGTGAGAAAATATAAATGACAGTGCAAATAGATAATAACTAAGAAGGAAGATAAGAGGAGGAAGGAAGTCCGAGGATATGGGAAGATTTGAAAGGAATTCAAATATTGATAACAATGTATTCATATCGAGCTCGCCCAATGAGAGCAATGATGTAACCATTGAAACGGCAGTTTAACGAGGTAATTACCGTTGAATACAATTACTTGAAAAGTGACGCTATCGCAAGCCAGATGCGAAATTTCTGTACAACGCATTTTCAGATTTAAAACATCTTAAAAGTAAAACAAAGTATAGAAATCGATCGTAAAGAAGTCTGATGAATACGGAATACCATTACCAGAGGGAGAAGACGTTTAATTGAAGGCGAAATATCTAAATAAATCCAAACAACTTTGAAAAAGGTGCCAAAGTTTGAATAAAGAACAAATGAGTTATATTGAGGTCACAATCCTTCCTTCCTGACATCCAGAGTAATACCGTACTACAACGCTGTTAAGTATCAGTTAAATTATTTCTCAGTTAAAAATAAACGCACTTTGAATATTTCTCAATCTATGTTGAATACCACTGAATCACTTTTATTCTCTTGCAAGGATTGAATCGTAATATTAAATCACTGAAAATTTGTTAACTATAGAACTAACCTCATATTTATGTACGACTTTTAAACCTCTTGTACGACACTCAAACAAAACAATTACCACTACACATTACCCTAATTAAGGAAAAAACATTGTAAGGTTGTGTATTTTTAATATTGTAACTGCATCTGAACCTTTTAACATGATCCAAAGAGCCCATAACCGTCGAATGAAATATTTGTTCAGGGTTGCCACTCTATCTGGAATTCTGGAAATCATGGCAAACTCATGGAAATGCATTTCACCTGTAAATTTCATTGAAATATCATTGAATTTTTATAAAGATCTGGAAAAAATCATAATTGAATTAAAACATTTAATAATAATATTTTCGACTCCATGATTTCCATAAATACTTTTTTGCAAATCATTAATCATTTTTTCTTATAAGATACATAAAGTTAGCGGACCAACCTCGGAATTTGAACACCGCAATTGGACCATAATTTGCCATACATTTGTCGTGGAAATCATTTTTTTGTGGAAGACTAAGAAATAATTATCGGTTTTAGGATTGTTGAAAATTGATCTTAGGATTTTTTTCGAATTTTTTTTTTATATACTGGCTTAATCCGCTAATTTTGCAATATTGTTAGTTTAAACATTTTTTAAAACAATTTGCAAGGTAGATGGTCAATCCCGACAACAATGATTGTTTACGGGGTTCTTGGAAGTTTATGTTGAGATTTTTTTCGAGTCGTCTGTGATATGTTGGACGAATCTCATAATTTTGCAAGAATATTATTTAAACAACTTCTTAAACAGTTTTCTATATAGATCATAAATTTCGACAATAATTATCGGTTTTAGAGTTATTGAAAGTTGATCTTAGGATATGTGATATACTGGCTTAATTCGCTAATTTACAAGATTTATGGTTTAAATAATTTATTAAACAATTAGCTGAGCTTTGGGTCAATCCCGAGTATAATGATCATTGTTTAAGCGTCTTGGATAACATATAAAAATAATGTGTTTTATAGTAAATTAGTAAATTTTTGGTAAATCCGTGCTTTGTAAATCCGTTAATACAGGTAAATACGTAATAGATTTGTAAATCCGTAAATATGGTAAATCCATAAATAGCGTGGCCCACCCCTTGTCAAATTCCGAGGTTGGTCCGCTAACTTTAGGGTAGAGACCACAGTAAATGACACCTTTACGTGTCTGGCCACGTGTGGGTATTTCGTTAATTAAAAAAATATCGAATAACGCTAGAGACTTGAAAATTTCAGAACCTTATTCTGCTACCTATTTGCTCGCAGTACGCAAAAAAATTTTTTTGAGATATTCTTATTTTAAAAGAAATAAAATTTTTTTAGTAACCAACAGCTCTAAAACTGCATTTTCTTAGTTTGGATACTAAGGAAACCTGGTAAGTAATTTGTGAAATTTATTGAAATAAGCAGTGCTATGATAGTAATAAGATTTTCAGCGTGTTCAACGTAAAATAAACTTTAAGTTAATAATATTTCTGCATGTACTATTCCTTTATATTTTTGTAAAAATTGGTGGCCATGACTGTGTTATCGAATAGACCAATTATTACTCATATAGTAATAAAGCTGATTACTCATATTATACAAACTCAAAGACTTTTCCTATAAAATTTTGTCCAACGCGATAACAGCTAGACGAGCTCAAGAAATTTTTAATAATCTAGCTATATTTGTTAAAAAATATATAGAAAATAAAAAAAAATATATCTACAAATAGTTTTAAAGCCATGGTGTACTTCTGGTGTCAATGATAAATTAATGTTGTCAAAATTAGCTTTTTTTGAAAGCATCGCATGTGAAATTGAACCATTTTTAACAGCGTATCAAACAGAAGACCCAATGGTACCATTTTTATACATGGACCTAGAAAGTATCGTTAAAGGTTTGATGGAAAAATTTATCAAAACGCAAGTTCTGTCAGCTGCAACCTCTATCTATCAAATTGATCTTGACAAAAAAGAGAATTTATTACTCCCAACCCAAATCAATGTTGGTTATTTGACTCGAAATACACTGCGAAAATCTAATGCTTCAGATAAAGACATTTTATTATTTAAAAATGATTGCATATTAATGCTCAAAGAAATGACGAAAAAGTTACTAGAAAAGTCGCCATTAAAAAAACCACTGGTCAAGTATTTCACTTTTTGCGATCCAAAAGTTATTCTAAAATATGAGAATTTGAGTAAAAAAAGGATCAGAAATGCTTTAGAGATTTTGACTCCGAAAAACATAATTAGTGCAATAACAGCTGACTGAGCCGAAAAGCAATTTTTCACTATTATTTCTAATCCTATGGTCACCGAACTCATGAAAAATTTTTCTAAGACTACTGAAAGGATCGACGAGTTCTGGATGATGGTTTTGTCTCGCTGCGATGAAGTTGAAAGCAAATGTCTATCAGTTGTTTTGAAAATTATTTTTGTTTTGTATCATGGAAACGCTAGCGTAGAACGCGGGTTTCCTATAAACAAACAATGCCTTGTTGAGAATCAGTTGTCAAAATCTTTAATAGCACAAAGACATATCTACGATGCGATTAATTTAGCAGGTGGCGTTGAAAAAGTGGAAATCAACAAAGCAATGATTTTATCTTTCAGAAATGCCTGTGATAGGTATATGACATCTTTAGATGAAATGAGAAAGAAGCAAGAAAAGTCAATTGAGAGAAAAAGAAGAAAAAGACAGTTTAATAGAAACAAAAAGACAGTTGCTAGAAGCGAGCTTTAAAGTAGACGAAAGACTGAAGTTACTATGTAAAAAATAAGTATACTCCAACTATTATTAAACCAATTGAAATAATTTATTATTTTATATTTATGTAATTTGAAAGATATGTCTGCAAACTATAATAGTGCCAAATAATTACAGTACAAAAGAATTAAAAGTATTGTTTATACTCATAAGAAAGGTAGATTACAACTAATAGTAATTGATTAAGTAAGTAATTCAAATTTTAATGTATAAGATGCATAAAAATCTTTTAATTATAATTACAAATTGAAAAAGCATTGAAAACTATTATCAAACTATATTTGAGATAATATAATATTTTATATTTACAGTACCAAAGAATCAAAAGTATTGTTTAGACTTATAAGAAAGGTAGATTACAACTAATAGTAATTGATTAAATAAGTAATTCAAATTTCATGTATAAGATGCATAAAAAACTTTAAATTGAAAAAAAATTGAAAACTATTATCAAACTATATTTGAGATAATTTAATATTTTATATTTATGTAATTTTAATGATATGTCTAAAAATAAATATTGCCAAATCACTACAGTACAGGAACGAAAAGTATTATTTAGATTAAAAAAAAAATTGATTAAATAATTCTAATTTAAATGTATAAGATAATGAAAAATTGTTACTTATTACACGTATGTGCATATGTACATTATGCATGTATTGTTAAATTAAATAAAAAAGTAAAAATAAAATAGAATTTTTTTGAATAAAAATGTGCATTTTCTTACTATAATGCATGTAAAACACAATTTCTCCCTTCCCCCCAACTTACGCTATAAAGAAAAAAAAGTATATCAATTCTTTTCAAAAATCATGGAAATTTTGTCATTTTACATGGAAAAATCATGGAAAATTCATGGAATTGTATAATCGAAAAATAGTGACAACCCTGTTTGTTGATTGGCATAATAACACGCCATACTGTGTTTATATGTATTCTAAATCGATTGGTTAACCTTGGAGAGAGTCTTATAAAGAATTATCCGGTGCAGAATTGTATATGAAAAATTAATTACAACTTGTGTCTATAAAATATTAACTTCAAATTAATAATAAATCTATACTGTGTGTTAAATTGTGTTTTATTTTCATTAGCAAAGTGTATGTTTAAAAATATAATGTATAGCGAAGGTTTCTGATGCGACGTCTAGCGCGCAAGTAGCGAATACTGTAACTGCTAACTCGATTGACAAAAAATTGAGAAAAGGCAGGACGGATTGAGTTCGTCGCCTCGTTCAAATAGAACATTGATAAGGAAACAGTTTTAATTGTTTTATATAAACAATTTGGCGCCACCCGGAGATTATCCACTACGTTTAAACCTCAGATCGGGAACCACGATACCTGGTCCCCAGTACATTCGCTACGGGCCCAAACATCGTGAATTACATCGCCGTGCGAGGACGCAGTGGTAAGAAACACAGACACATTTTTACACTCAGACACACTGTTAAATTTTACAGAGGTATATGAGAGAAGACGAGACATGAGTTAAACGTTATAAATTGGCGACCAACCAGTGGAGCTTGAAAAAAGGAAGATACGAAGTTCTAGCGGCGGTCACAGGAGGTCAAGATGCATACCAGAGGTTTATCGAAAAAGTTGGCGAAGGAGAAAGAGATGGAAGAAAATAGAGGGGAAGAAGAGGAAGGAACATCGATTGAAGAAGTGGAGACAACGATAACCACAACAGAACCAGCTCAAGACAAAGAAAAGGAACCACAGGCGGGTGACAGGGAGGAAGCCAGAGGAGGAATGGATCTACAACAATTATGGGAATTGATTAATGCAAATTTTAAAAAACAGGAGGATAAATTCGACGGAATGAAGAGAGAAACCAGTGAAAATTTTAAGAAACAGGAGGAGAAATTTGACAAGAATGAGGAGAGTCTGAAACAGATGAAGAAGGAAACCAATGACAATTTGAAACGGATCAATGAAAAAATAGTGAGTACAAATGAAAGTACTAAGGAAGAATTGATAAAAACAGTTAACCAAAATAATGAAACATTACAACAAAGATTGATGGAGGAAATTCAGCAAACAAATGAAGAATTGAAGGAAGAATTGAGGGAACAGCTGAAGGAGGACCACGAGAAAAATAAAGAAGAAATGAAGATGCAGATGGCACACCAATTAATGGAGTACCGAGAGGCAGCAAAACAGCAGGTTACGGAAATCAATGAAAAATTAGAGGAGACATTGGAGAAGCTAGAGAAGACCAACGAAAATGTTTCTGGAGTCCACGAGGAAGTGCTCAATAAAATGAACCATCTCGAAGGAGAAAATAAAAGGAGAATTGAGGAGGGTCAGGAAGAAACAGTCAGAAGATGTGCCCAGATGGACCAGGGCATACATCTAGTCCGGGAAGAAAACCAGAAGGAGGTAGCAGCTGTACGAACAGACTTGGGGGAACGAATGGAAGGAGTTTACAGCAATTTAAATAAAATAGACAGCAAAGTAGACAAAAACCAACAAAGGATTGACGAAATGCTCAGAATAGAAGAGTCATTACGGGAAGAAGTGGACGCCTGGCGTGACCGACCATGTAACAATAACCATGTCATGAACACGGACAACAGGGATACTATTAAGTTCCGTAATTATAAAAGGAATCCTATTGAATTCTTGAAGAGGGTGGAAGAGTTAATCATCAAACATCGAGAGACCCGGTGGACAACAATAAGAGGAATGCTGGATGAAATAGTCAAGGAGACCTATGACAACTGGTGGACTGCCACCCGACCAGACATCCAAAGCATTCAAGAGTTTAAGATCCAGTTCAAGGCTAAATACTGGTCTGAATCGACTCAGAACATGGTCCGCAATAACCTAAGTAACGGGAGGTATGAAAATCAAAATGGACAATCTCTCACCTCCTACTTCTTGGGAAAAATCTGCATGGCCAGGAATTTAGAACCACGTATACCAGAAGAGTGTCTGGTAATACAGTTATCTTACCACTACGACGACACCATCCAAAAGGCACGGATGTACAGCCAGGTAAAGACCATCCAAGATATGGCTAGCTTATTGGAAAGCCATGAACACGAGTGGCAGTACAGAAAAAATAGAGTGTCCAGTTTCAGGAATAATAGAATAAATGATGGACAAGTACCACCAAACCAACAGGGGGATAATAAGCCACCGTTAAACAACCCTAATAATTATCAAGGGAACCCACGGGGCAATAACGCGCCCAGAAATTTTAACAGAAATGAAAACAATAATAATAACTTCAGGAACAACTACAGGGGTAACTACCCATCGAATGGTTACAACAACAATTATCGCCCTGGAAACAATAACAATAACCATAACAATAATCAAGGATACCGGCCACGGGTAAATTACATGAGGGGACAAAGACAACGGAGTCCAGGAAGAAACTATCCCCCATCTAACTATCGGCGAACGTACTTTAACCAGGTACCCGATACAAGAAGTCACCCATTCGAAGAAGATCCCAGGAACAGCGTGGATGACCGGAATAGTCGACAGGAGCCGAACGCTAACCAACCATCAAACACTAATGAAGTTGGGGACAATGAGGTCAACCCACATTTAAACGCTTAAGGCCAGTGAAAACTGTGGACAGCCCATCACTGGACCAATCTCTTGGGGAATGCACGATGACGAAAAATATAATCACTATAATACAAACGAATTATCTAAAAAATATAAGAGATGAATTGGTGGAAGAAAGTAATCAACCAATGCCCGGCCGAAACAGTGAGATAGTGTACGTAAATGCCCAAATCAATGGAGTAATGTCAACATTAATGATCGACACTGGATCCAACATATCTTTAATTGACCAAATAGAGTTAAACAAAATACAATAAGAAAGTAGTACACCTATACCAACTTTACCAATAAATAACATAACAATTATCGGTGCTACCGGCAGACAAAACAAAACTGTCCGGAAACAAGTGTCCCTGGAACTTGAAAGTGAAGGCCTAACATTTGCTATGTCTTTTCTTGTTGCCAGTGGCCTACCATTCTCAATACTTGTGGGATGTGACATACTCCGACAATATTCTGCTATAATTAATCTAAAGCAGGGAGAAGTGTCATTAAACACGGAAAATGGAATATGGACAACCAGTATAGTGAAGGGTGTTAACTTACCTTCAATAAACCACTGTTATACAATATTACAGAATAATTACTGTCAACAAGCACAGGTAAAAATAATGAATGAGTGGGAGGACGAAGAAATATGGTCAAACAAGTTGGAAGAGATCAGACAATTCCAAAGAGGAGTACGAGATCAACCGATTAGTGCTCACCAGGCAGAGGATCTCATAAAAATTTACAATCAATACCGACACATTTTTTCTGATGCCCCAGGAAAGGTAAAAGATTATCAATATCAAATTATATTCAAGGAGCCCGTTGATTTTAAGAAAAAATCATATCCTATCGCATACTCTCAAAGAAATGCAGTGAAGGCAGAGATCAACCGGATGATGGAAGAGGATATAATAGAATTAAGCCAATCCCCGTATACAAGTCCGATAGTGGCAATACCAAAGGACGGAAAGGTAAGAATATGCCTTGATGCTAGAGAAATCAACAAGATGATAGTAAATGATAGAACGTCCCCAACGAAATTGAAGAGATCCTTAAGAAATTCCATGGCACGAAATACATCAGCGCATGGGATACAGTCTGCGGATACTGGCAGGTAGAGCTACACCCGAACAGTAGAAAATACTTAGCTTTTCTGTTCGATGGGAGAAACTACCAATTCAAAAGACTGCCATTCGGACTAATTAATTCAGTGGCTGTATTCGTCCAGTGTATGGATCAGATATTGGGACAAGAGGTACTTAATTTTACTACCGTATATGTAGTTGACTTGTTGATCACCTCATCAAATTGGCAAGAACACTGTACTAGAGTGGAGACAGTTTTGAAAAAATTGTCAGATAACCATATTACCCTTAAGCTGGATAAATCCAAATTCATAGCCAGCAAGGTACAATTTTTAGGTTTTAATCTGACAGAAGAAGGCATCACCCCTTCAGCAGAGAAGGTTGAAGCAATACAAAGATTCCCAACACCTAAAAATAAAAAACAGCTACAATCTTTCCTTGGAATATGCAATGATTATCGGAAATTCCAGGACCATTATTCCAAGCTGACAGCACAATTTCAAAAACAGTTATCCGCTAAAAATAGATGGACATGGGGAGCCGACCAAGACAAGGTATTTGAACAAATAAAAGAAAAATTTTTAGACACCATCATGCTATACCATCCGGATATACAAGTTGTTGATGTATAGGGCTGGGAAGTATAGTTGTGCCTCCTACCAGATCTGCGGTCCATGTTACTCCGTCTGGGAAAAGTGATACTTTATCTAAATTAAGATCGATTACTGCAGAATATCTTCTAAGAATATCGCAACCGACTAATATGTCAAATGGTAATCCGGTGGCGATTAAAAATTCCATGTCTAAAGCTATATCACGGCTAACGACACTTAAAGAAACTTGATTCCTGATGGTTTTATTCTGGCGGCCAGTTGCACCTATTAACACAATGTTGTTGACTGGTAACATTGGCAAAGTTTTTCCACATGCACTTTGTATTCTCTCCAATTCATTTGCGTTTATTATTGAAATATTGGCACCTGTGTCTATCATTATTTTAGCGGGAACTCCTTCCACCTCTGCTGTTATATAAAGTATTTCATTATTATTGTTGCTGAGACTCTTCTCGTTCTCTTCCAAAAGTTCTGTTCTAATATCTTTTAGATAGTGGTTACTTATTATAGTGATGTTTTTATGATTGTTTGCTTGTTGCAATTCATCCTTTTCTAACCCAGGAAGTATAAGCAGTAACGGGTCATTGTTGTTGATTACTGCCTCCTCCCGTTTAAAGCATTTTGGTCATCGTTCGAGTTAGTATTGACCAAGGCATCGTTCGGGAAACTCTGATCCGTTTCCTGACGCTCTGTACCCTGTGCGAGGATTAACGCCCTGTTCTGTTGTCGGCCAAGATCCTCCAGGCTTGTACTTCTTCTTCCCTGTTCATGTCTTGGACCGTCCCGTTCCGCACTCCTCCATCTTCGGTCGGCGCTGTGGAAGCTGTTCCTCCGTGGTTGATAATATCTCCTGGGTCCGCGATCTTCCGCTCTTATAAAATTAACCCTAGGGTGCGACACTTGGTTATTATTATTATTACTATTATTATTACTATAATTATTATTATAGTAATTTCGGTTGGGTGGGTATGGTCTGTCACCGTTATTGCTGGGGTATGGATTTCTCTGACTGTATGGGATACTATTATTAGGCTGATAATAATTATTCCTATTATTCGGATAGGGGTTGTTATTCCTAACACCGTTAAAATTGCCGTTAAAATTGTTATTACGCGGCGGGTTGTTAGGGCCGTCGTAATTACTGGGCTGGTTCCGGTTACTGGGATGGTTATTGCCGTTATTGGGGTATGTATTCGGCCTTGCCTCTGGTCTCTCATTTCTCTTCCTGCTCTGCCGATAATACTCCTCGTTTTCATATCCCTCTAACAACTCGGTCATCGCCTGGATCGTCTTGATCTGGCTACCTCTCTGGGCCCTGATCATGTCTTCATCATAGTGATATGATATTTTATTCACTAGACACTCTTCTGGTATTGCCGGCTCGAGGTGTTTTGCCATGCACACCTTCCCCAAGAAATATGCTGTCATGCTGTTGCCTAGTTGTGCCCTGTATCGTCCATTACATATATTGTCACGGATCAAGTTCTGGGTAGTCTCAGACCAGTACTTCGCCTTAAACAATTTCCGGAACTGCTGGTAGTCGGGAATTTCACTCCGGTTGGCCATCCACCAATTATCCGTTATTTCTCGGGAGGACTCATCTAAGATTTCCCTGCTATGGCTCCATTGCGTGATTTTATGCTTAGCGAAGTATTCCTCTATTCTAGCCAGGAACTCCATCGGCTTACGCTTATACTGTCGGAAGTTGAGCCACTCTCGGCTTTCGTTGACGGGCAATCCGGTGAAATGAGTCGGTCTGTTTCTTATCGCTTCCATCTCTTCTCGGCTTTGTCACACCTGACCGGTGATATTGGTCATGGTCTCTTGCATATCATTACACCGTTCCGTGACTTGGTTGCATACTCTCCCGAATTCTTCTTGAGTTTCCTTCCTCTGTTCTTCTACTTTCCTGCGGCTATGTTCTTCGATATTAGTAAATTTAATGTTCACTACTTCTTTAAACTCTTGCACCTCCTTTTCGGTCTGGTTGCACTTCCCGTCAATCTCTCGAATCTGTCGATTTACCATTATATTTTCTTCTTCCATCTTCTTATTCATCGCTTTCTTGTTAACATTGATTTCCTTATTCAGTTCTTCTCGCAACAATTCCATTCTTTCGTCCAGTTTGTCCAAATTCTCCTGATTTACCTCCCTTAATTCTTCTCTTAAAATTTGATTGTCCTCTCTAAATTCTTCTAATTTCTCCCCCATCTTCTCTTCCAACTTCTTGTTATCTTCCTTCAACTCTTCCTTCAATTGTCGGTTGTTCTTCTCGATCTTCTTCCTGGTTTCATCGATTTTCTGATTGGTGTTTTCAATTTTATTAATCAATTCTTCTTTAGTCGACTTGAATTCTTCCTTGAAAGATTGGTTGTCTTCCTTCAATTCTTCTAACTTCTTCCCCATTTCTTCTTCCATCTTCTTATTTGTTTCATCAATCTTCTTACTCAGGGACTGGTTGTCTTCCTTCAGTCCTTCCATCTTCTTGTTCAAATCTTCCTTGCTGGATTTGATATCTTCTTTCAAAGATTGGTCATCATTTCCCATTTTCTTACTCAAGTCTTCCTTCAATTCCCTACTATTTTCGTCCATTTTCTTACTCATCTCCATCATCATTCTCATCAAAGTTTCCTGCAACTTCACATCTCCGGTTGTCGCAGTGTTCTCGGTTTGTGAGGGTTCCCCTGGTTGTTCTAGCCGTTCCTTCCGGACATTGATTTCCCCTGTTTGAGTAGGCATCTCAGGTTGTTCCCCTGGTTGTTCAGGTTGTTTGGACAACACTGGTGGCAATGAACTTTCCACATCTACTGGCGTCGCCTCTTTGTTCTCCATGTCTATCTCTATTGTTTTTTCGGCCTCCGCCGCCCATTTCTTGGAAGTTGCACGTCGTTGCATTTTTCTGTTAATTTCTCTGGCTTCGTAGCTGCTGCCTAGCTCCAACTAGTGATTGGGCAGATTGTAGTGGCCTTTCAATCGACTAATTAAAGCCCCTCAGTTGTGCGCCAATTTGTAACTAAACTCTGTTACTCTGTTAGATGAATACTGGTGTTTAATAATTGGTGTGTGGCTCTCGACGTCTTACTGGTCTGAAACGCTTCCTTAAGTTTCCCAGTTGATCGAGTCCCAAATGTAGCAAGACCTGTCAAGTAGCGTTATGCTGTTGAAGAAATATATGTGTAGTTTCACCAAAAGTTTTAAAACAAAAATTGTTGCTTGTTGAAGAGAAATAAAAAAAAATTGTGTTTAAAAAAAATTATAATTAAAAAAAAAATTTTTCTTTTTATTAATTAATTAATTAATATCAATTAATTAATAGTGTGTTGTGAAGTTTTAAAATGTATATCACTCCTCTAAGATATTTTATTGATGTTCTTGTATTTTCCAAATAAACTACAACCACTCATAAGATTGTCTCCAGGACAATCGATACTTGTTTACTTTTTCGTTTTGTAGGTTATCTTCCCTTGTATGTGGTAAAATCCTAGTAGTTTATTATTTAAAATTATATTAATGGTAATTTGTAATATAAATGAAAGAAAGAACTATTTTGTGGTGGAAAGTATTAATGCTTTATTAAATAATTGAAATATAGACTCTTTTCGATTATAATATCGACTCTCAGGGTATCGAAACAGTTACAAGGTTTGGTATATAAAATTCAACAAGGTTCTTTAAACAGCTAATTATTATCAAAGTCAGAGAAATCGGGCCAATATTTAAAAAGTATAACGTTACAACAAGTTAATTACTAGTACTAGATATACACATTGAATAATGAAATTGAAATAATATAATTTGTTGTCACCAACACAGCTGACGGGAAACAAGGAGGCGTTGTTAACGACAATCTGCAAATGGCTGCCGTCAAGTCGGTCAAAATGTCTTCCGAATCTGCGATGTTCCAAATAAGATATTTTCTGGTAGTATTTACGTCCTGGTGTCTGCAAATCTCCTTTCAGATGTTGTGTAGTGTCTTAAGTGAAGTTTCCGTGTTGTCTTTTGTATATCTGTGTAGTTATAAGTTCGTTCACTTTTTATGATTCCGACACTAATATATGGTTATGTGGTATACTGTTTTCTTGTGTTTTTCGGTGTAGTTATGTGCTGTCCAGTGTTATTTAGTCTTTATATATTGATTTTGTCACTATGTGGACGTTCCAGAATGATTTTATACGCCACTCGCGATTTCACAAAAACGTACCGTTCACTTACTCGCCATTACCGTTTCTAGTTAGGTTAGCTCGGTTATAAACCGCTTGTCAAGTTCACCGTACAATTACCAATAATCAACTATCTTATTTCCTCCAGTTTCGACTAAACTCTTAGCCAATATAATATTATTCTTAACATTGTTCAAATATAATTTTGCATCCTGTACATATTTCCAAATACACTATATAACTGCCTAAACTTTGGTTATTTATCAATTTTATTTGCTAGATGTAATTTAAATTAATCCTTCAGTTCATTCGGCGTATTTTAAGATTGAATAATGCCGTTTTATAATGTTTTCTGTCCAAAATTAGTAATTTTACTTTCATTTTGTATTCAGTGAAAAAATAAAATTTAACTTCCTGTCATTATGCAAATTCAGCCATTTTTTCAGTTATATTTATTATTAATAATCTTATATTGTATTAAAAGGTTTATATTTCCTTATTTTCTTGTAATTAATTGAATTGGTTAAATTCTAAAATATTATTTTGGAATATATGACTCCCCTCTCCAAATTTCTGAGTTTAGTCATTTTCATTTTTATTTATAATTCTGAATATAATTTTATAAAATCTTTCTAAATGGTATGTGCAATTATATGGCTTCATCTCAGGTTTATTTTGTCTAAATCCCTTTTGTTTAATTGCATTTAAATGAGTAATTTCTCTGTTTTGATGAAGTTTGGTTTTCATTCTTTGGCCTAGATTTTTTCAACAATTTTTCCTTACAAAATATTTTTACAAACAATAAATGATGTGTGATACCCTCTCTGACTTTTAAATATGGTATTATAAACTAAACATTTTTTCAAATAACACAACAATAATTAGTATTGGTTACAATACCATGAATAGTTAAACAAATAAGGAATATTTTCAAATAATTGGTTGTCTTCAAACTTCAGACATGTTTTACAATCAAATACTTATTTCTAACTTTGAAATATGGTTCACAAAAAAGGTTTTTTACCAACTAACATCTTAATTACTTCTTACTATTAACACAAGTAATAATTATGTTTACAGTTCTGATGTTAGTTGTAAATTTAAATAAATGACCTTATATCTAATACATTTTTAACATCCTTATCCTATATTTACAAAAACCTTATATCTATATTCTTATTTGCTAACTACTATACTAAGTTGGATTATACAGTTTTTTTACACTGTCTTTTTGTAGCGGGTCAAATTTTGTGTGTCTTTATTTTAACCGTTTGGGGCATATATTTATATTTTTATTTATTTCATTTTGGGCGGATTGTCATTGTGCAACGTATGTGTCAGTATAACAGTCAGTGTAACAGAACAGTGAAACAACGCTAGAAGACGCAGTTGTTGTTGAGGAATGCGGCAGAGCATTTGCACCTCCACCAAAATTCCAAGAACTATGCGAGAGTGTGGCATTGCGCTCCCATGCGCACACCAAGCATGGGCGCCTACCCAAGCGTTGACAAAAAACCAAGATGGCCAGAGAGTGAAATTTTCATCGTTCATTTGGTTTCACTACGGAAGTGTCGTTGAGACCACGCCCACTTAAATGACATCAGCAGAGCCAAGCCCAATATTAAGCTCTGGTCATCCACATATGTCAGCTCCATTCCCTATATAAAATGGTTACACGACAGCAAAGGAACAAGGAGCGACGACGAAAACATCGTGGCATGGAAGAACAACTTCCATGCAGGAACAGGTAGATGTACCTGTTACGTTCACAACCACACAGTCGACATTAGCCAGAGACGCGACAGTCAACTAGAAGTCGACTCTCTTGATAGACGCTAACAGTTTGGTTTAGGCCCCGGTCGGTGGTGTTCTAAATACGTCTAACTCAATCATATCGTTAATACCGACCGGGACCCGAAGAATTAACGACTTTGTGAATTGTTGCATTGCAGTGATGGTCTGATAACATTAATAACCGTGAATGGAATCGTAACAAAGCACGTGTTCGGTCGGTAGTGTGTATCCCCTTAAAACTAAAACGAAATGCGCAATGATTAACTATGGTGTTATTTGAATATAATCTTTTATGGGGGTTTTTGTGTGTATATTGTGTGAATGCGTGTGCGAGCAAAAGCTGGGCTACCTTATAAATATAAGAAGTATATTATCAATGTAAGATGTATTTAACCTTATCAATACCTGTTTTGTTCTTATGTGTCGTGGAGTAAGGAGGAGCTGTTTTCAGTAAGTAAAGTGTTTCTTTCATAACAAAATGTGTTAGTCTAAGTTATTTCGTCATTACCATATTCTCATTTCTGTGTTAAAAATTCGTCTAACGTTCCGGAATCTTTCTGAGTTATTAATTGGGTGGGTCAGATTGCTAAATTGTCCGTTTTATTTAGGGTGGAGTGTAAAGGTTTTCGATATTTTATCCTATAAAAAATAATCGTGGCGACCTTGGTCTTCTGGTAAAATTTCAATAACAGGTAAGTGTTGTAATTGCGTGCAGGTAAGTCCTGGTAGTGATTTTATTTATTTTATATATTTAGGCCTCTTTTTTATTGTCACAGTGGCGACCCTGCCAGGATTTTCGTTTAATTATAATTTTATACGAGATAGACCTATTCTAATACACAGAAAATAGGATGTGGTAATGACGAATTTATAAAAACGATTTATCGTATATAATTACGCACGTAGGTTAGGTTTGTATCATTGCGATTTACAGAGATAAAGTAAAAATTACAAAAATGGAAAATAATCAATTTGAGAATAGTGATGTAATGAGTATGTTACAATTACTTTTAGAACAAAATAAAGAAATGAAGAGGGATACAAATATTAAATATAATGAACTAAAGAATGATTCTGACGCTAAATTCAATGTATTAAAAAATCAGAATAATGAATTGAAACATGAAATACAAGAAATTAATAAACATTTAGAAAGCACTAACGAAACAATAAGAAACAGTTTAAATAAGTTAGAACAGAAGGCTGAGAAATTAGGTGACAATGTTTTAAATATGACAAAATGTAAAAATGACGAAATAGTAGACAATTTTGAGAGTATAGTGGGGGTGAAGAATAAGGTAGAAGCAAATGATGAAAATATAATAACAAATAGTACTAATGAAAGTATAGAATGCAGTGATTATGAGATGTTAATGTGTGTCAGTGAGTTAGAGAGAGAGAGAAAAAATAATGTTGTAGTAGAGTGGGGACAGAGGGCAAATTTTCCTTTTATTATTTACGATGATTTAATGTGGTCACAAGAGTTTTTGAAGGGCAAGAGTCCCGTGTTAGTAGAAGATTTGAGTTTAGTTTATTTGTATAAGTTTATACCCTCTGTGCGGAATGATTTTATAAGTATGAGATGGTGTTATGATGAGAGTGATTTAAATAGAGAATTGTGTGTTGAGAGAGAGATAGAGTTATATGAGTTAAAGAGAGATTATGAGGAGTTGAAAGAAATATTAGAAGTATATTTAAACCCGAATGATGTAATTGATAATACAAAAGTAACTAACCCGATATTGGAAATATTTACTGACGGAGAGTTAACAGAAATACTTAACGCAGACTTGGTGAATGATTATTATGGTATAACAGATAAATTGAAATTGTTTGGTTATGACACACAAGACAACAATATGTGTGTCAATACAATTGAAAAGTGTTATTTAGAACCAAGATTAATTTTTGACGATGGTGGCTGAACTAGAATATCAGTATAGACTTTGTTAGATATTGTAAATTTTTGGTAATGACCTTGCTGATTTGGACATCTGAAGTGAGATACACTTGAACAGTTTTGACGTATATTTTGTAAATAATATTGAATTCATTTGTGTGTATTGTGAAATGTAATGTGTATCTGTTTTAGAAAATGTTGTATTAATAATAATAATATTATTAATATTTTTGCACTCTAATTAAATAACAAAATAATTATGAAGACAATAGTTAATGATTTGTAGAATGTTGATAATAATTGAAATATGTTATTTTAATAATCAAATGAATATTTAATTTTAATAATAAATTGAATTAAATAAGTGGAGATGTTTAGATAGTGTGATTGAATATTATGTGTTTGAATTTTATAAGGTAATTAAATTGTTTGGTGAGATTTTGATTTAATAATAATTAATAAGTAAATAAATGTTAAATGGTTTATTTTGTGGAACATAATGATTAAAAATATGTATTAATAATAAATTTAGAATTTTTGAAAATCTGATTACAACACAGGATAAATTCATCATGATGATAAATAAAAAGAGTTAATGAAAAATTTTAAATAATAATGTTTATAAATTTTTATATAAATTATTTAAAAGAGAATTGTTTGTTTGATGTATGCTAATAATCCAGGTTTATTGCTATTTGTGTATTGTGTTATGTGATGTATTATAACAGGGTAGTGTGGAACTGCTATGGGGGAAGGTTGTAGATTTTGTATTAATTATTTTATGTTAATAATGGTTAAGCTTCCATATAAAGTGGGTTAAAACCCCATCTAAATTAATATTGTCATTTAAATATAAATTCGTAAATTTAATATTACGAAAGATATTTTACTTGTGATTCCCCAAATTTTCGGGCGGTCACGGCCTCACCGAACCCTGACCGTGGAATTGGTTTAGCTTTAACAGCTATGGTTGGGGCACATTACGATTACGCGCTGACCATAACTGGCCATAGCTGTTATCGTTGTGAAGGTGTATTTTGAAATTGATGGGGGGTAATAAAAAGGGGAATCACCAAACTATGGAACAGCGGCTGCCACTCTGTTCGAGAAGGAACAGCAGAGCCAGGTGGTAGATCCGTTTAAGGGTGCATGATTATTAACGAGAACATGATGATGTTCACCAATGTTAAAACTTAACAGCGGAAGCAGAGACACGGAGAGGTAAAACCCTGCTCCAAAATATACAGTCTCTGTGGAAGCGAAAGGGCGAGACAGTCCTACATAATCTGAAATAGTGTGTGTGGCTGGGAGGTGACGCAAAGGAGTCACGAATTTTAAAATCTTATGACGTAACAGTTTTGCTTATTCCAGGTTTAATCCAATCAAAAATGCTTGTGCTCTGTCCACATAATTATATGCTCAGACTCGTAAAATAAGGTTCATACTATAATTTTAAAGGTATCATTTTATTGTTGTGTGTTAGATATAGTTGTTGATAAAATGTATTTTCATTATGTGTGTAATTTTTTTTCTAAGCCAAGCATTAGACGCCTGGCAGGCAATCAACATAATAGAAGTAAGTGTTGATAATGTATTACATGTAATTGTTCAATTTTGAAAGGTATTCATGGTGTTTTAATTATGTTAGGATATCAGCTGATCAACAATACCATGTCACTGGTATATTGGTTTGTAAATGTTACAAGTAATTAATGTTTAGTGTACTACAGATATTTTGAAGTAAAGATAAAAAGAATATGCAGATTAATAAAAGATAATTCATGGGTGATAAATGTTTTATGGGACATGCAGACCTGTCCGAATTGAAATAAAAGTTGAATGTGAAATGATGGAGATGAATATAATGTAATGCTGTTTTTGAGTTGATGTGATATAACAGGATTTTGTGAAATATAGATGTTGACACAGTGGTAATGGAGACTTTATGTAGATTTTGAATGATATATGGTTGTTTTTATAGTTAATGAGGTTATTTTGTGTATTTGTAGTAATGAAATGAGATTGAGAATTTTGGGGATGGCAATTTTGTATTAGAGGGTAGTGTATTTGGGGAGTCCGCAACAAGGGTTGGGACGGGATAGGGACCGATTGGCGCCGGAAAGGGTTACCTAGGGGGAGTCCAGGGACCAACATAAGGGAATGAGTTTTGGGAAGGAAACACGTATCCTATGTACAAAGGGATAGAGAGTATTTTATATGTGGAGAAGGCGGCGTTTTGTGTTAAATGGTAAGTTGGGGTTTAGAATGTCCTGATTAGTAGATATTTTTGATAGAGTTGGGTGTCTTGGGAGTTGCCGTTGATAAATATTAGAGTCAGGGGGAGAAAGTTTATATATGTATAGAAATCTCATACAGAAAAATGAGAATAAATAATTTACATCACCCACAGTATATTAAGGTAAGATTGTTGAAAAGACAGAGAGATTCATGATAAAGAATATACAATTGTTTTTTTTTCAACCAGTGACAGAATTTTGATAAAATTTGAAAATAATGTAAAGTTAAGAATTGTTTGTTTTAAATAATTTAAATGTCAAGTTGATGATTGATTATATTAATATTTTGTTTATGATAAATATTTTATGTTACTATGTTTTGTATTTCAAGGTAGGATATTACAGATATTTAAAGTGTTTTCAGAAATCATACATAACATATGTAGGTCAAGGGTTTTGGACTTGACCCAGTTATGATCAGCTGATGAGTTCATACACCTACTAAGCTTGTGTATAGTAGGAAGCCAATTGTGATTTGTTTGTTTAATTAATTCAAACCAATATTTGAATAATTTTAATAAATGTTATTTAATAAATAAATTTAATAAATATTTAATGAATAATTTTTTTGAATTTTAAAATTTTGAAAATTTTAAATTTTTTTGGAAAAAAAAAAATTTTTTTTGATTTTTCGCCTGCCAGCGAGTGAATATGTTGAGTAATGATTATTTTATTGTGTATGTATTAATGATGTTTCTTTTATTGTATTGCTTTATATTGGTAGGCTATAAATTGTTCTCATGCTAGAGTAAGGATGTATTTGTATTAATAGGAATGTTTAGGTTAAATCATTGAAACAAAAATTAGAAAAAAGAGGAAGAGAATTTTTTGATAAACGATTATTTTTTGAATTTTGAATTTTTAAATTTTTGAAAAATTTTAAAAGAAAGTTTTATTCTTATGTGTTATGGTAATATATAATGTTAGAGTGTGTGAGCCCAGTATTTGCCAAAGGCAGCCCAGCTTGCAAAAAGGGGATCCACATCGGCGGAGGAGCTGGAACGATTTTAGCCAGGGATTGAGGATTTTTGGGGGTAGCATGTTAGAAGGCAAGGTGGGCCGTGGTGCGAGTCTGATCGATTTCTCGGTGTTGGGATCTCTTACGGAGAAGTCCAGTGATCTCGTTCAGATGAGTCCATGGTCACTGAGCCAGGGGGGTCGTGTACCCGTGCAGATTAAGAACCAGGGGGTTGTTGGCACCAGTTCCTCACCGGTCCTCTTTGGGGTCATCGATGAGATTTCTTCTGTCGTGGACAGCAGAATTCTCATCGAGGGGGTATTGTAGCGGGTCAAATTTTGTGTGTCTTTATTTTAACCGTTTGGGGCATATATTTATATTTTTATTTATTTCATTTTGGGCGGATTGTCATTGTGCAACGTATGTGTCAGTATAACAGTCAGTGTAACAGAACAGTGAAACAACGCTAGAAGACGCAGTTGTTGTTGAGGAATGCGGCAGAGCATTTGCACCTCCACCAAAATTCCAAGAACTATGCGAGAGTGTGGCATTGCGCTCCCATGCGCACACCAAGCATGGGCGCCTACCCAAGCGTTGACAAAAAACCAAGATGGCCAGAGAGTGAAATTTTCATCGTTCATTTGGTTTCACTACGGAAGTGTCGTTGAGACCACGCCCACTTAAATGACATCAGCAGAGCCAAGCCCAATATTAAGCTCTGGTCATCCACATATGTCAGCTCCATTCCCTATATAAAATGGTTACACGACAGCAAAGGAACAAGGAGCGACGACGAAAACATCGTGGCATGGAAGAACAACTTCCATGCAGGAACAGGTAGATGTACCTGTTACGTTCACAACCACACAGTCGACATTAGCCAGAGACGCGACAGTCAACTAGAAGTCGACTCTCTTGATAGACGCTAACAGTTTGGTTTAGGCCCCGGTCGGTGGTGTTCTAAATACGTCTAACTCAATCATATCGTTAATACCGACCGGGACCCGAAGAATTAACGACTTTGTGAATTGTTGCATTGCAGTGATGGTCTGATAACATTAATAACCGTGAATGGAATCGTAACAAAGCACGTGTTCGGTCGGTAGTGCGTATCCCCTTAAAACTAAAACGAAATGCGCAATGATTAACTATGGTGTTATTTGAATATAATCTTTTATGGGGGTTTTTGTGTGTATATTGTGTGAATGCGTGTGCGAGCAAAAGCTGGGCTACCTTATAAATATAAGAAGTATATTATCAATGTAAGATGTATTTAACCTTATCAATACCTGTTTTGTTCTTATGTGTCGTGGAGTAAGGAGGAGCTGTTTTCAGTAAGTAAAGTGTTTCTTTCATAACAAAATGTGTTAGTCTAATTTATTTCGTCATTACCATATTCTCATTTCTGTGTTAAAAATTCGTCTAACGTTCCGGAATCTTTCTGAGTTATTAATTGGGTGGGTCAGATTGCTAAATTGTCCGTTTTATTTAGGGTGGAGTGTAAAGGTTTTCGATATTTTATCCTATAAAAAATAATCGTGGCGACCTTGGTCTTCTGGTAAAATTTCAATAACAGGTAAGTGTTGTAATTGCGTGCAGGTAAGTCCTGGTAGTGATTTTATTTATTTTATATATTTAGGCCTCTTTTTTATTGTCACATTTTAAATATTGTATTTGGGGAATTGTACCCTGTCATTAGTATAATTAAATCTGTTTTTTTTCTCATTATATAAAACAAAATGTCATTTTAAACAGATTTATATCTTGTTACTATTCAAAGTAACATATTCACATAGTACACATTTTAAGTCACTGAAAGTTGCATATTTCATTGTATTCAATGTTTGTGATTGCCAAGAATGAAACACAAGGTTTATTTTCTATAATACCCAAAACTATCACTGGTTCACTTTACACTTTTATTTTATGTTATTTCTAAATGGTCGTGTAGTCTTATTAACATAATAAATTGGTTAGTGTTTTACAATGGAGATTTGTTCCTTGGGTACTATATTATTGTTTCATCTTGGTTCACTGGCAACTCTTACTTTACACACTTCTCTCTCTTAATTTTATGTACATGTTGTTACTATTTCGTTATACTTTTATTGGTATTTTACTATTTATTTTGGGGATATGGGGATTTGGGTGTCTTTTATAAGAGCATGACATCTTCCTCAGGATGCTGCCTTCTTCTTCTTTCTTCTGTCTTCTTTTCTTCTGTCTTCTGGGACTGGTATATTCTCCATCTTCTTCTTGATGCCATCGGGTTTCTTGGGATTTCTTCATCTTCTTCGTCATTTTAGAAATACATCACCTGTATTGGTTGATCTTGGCTTATTCAGGGTTTCTTTTCCATTTATATTTCCTCGTTGTGGGTTTGGTCATATTCTGTGTTGCTTTGTTATTTACTTTTTACCTTCCTGGGTTATAATTTGAAAACCTTTGGTTATAAGACTGGTTTTGGATTACTCATCACTAGTAACTCATTTTATTTGAACTTGTATTTTTTTAAATAATAATGATTGCTTTCCACAGTTGCTATGAATTAAGTTTTTTATATTAAACTTAATGCTTTCTTCCAGATTTAAATGTTATAATTTTATTATTCTAATGATCAAATGCCATTCAATATTATGCATATATCTGTCACGTTACAATGTTAATCAATCAAACCCTTACCACTATCTATAGTAACAACATGCTTTTACTATAATAGCATACCTTATATCTAAATTTATTCCATTCTTCATTAACTATCACCACATACCACAACTTATTCTCTCATCTGTTGACACCTAACAACCCCCCAATTCATTATAAAATTATGCACAATAACAAGTTTTTTTTTCAAACACCCAGTTACTTTAATTACAATAGTCAAAACAATTACATTCATTTATTATCACCTTTATAATTATTCTCATTATTTGTTTAGTTTAATAAAATATTATCATTATTAAAATCGGTTCCTACTACATACACACATTGTTTACCTTACCTACAAAGTGCAACATAACCTATTACATAAACACAATTAACCTCACTATAAATTCATTTACAATTTTTTGTCATATCATTTGTTTACCACACCTCATTACATAAGTTAGCATTACATTTAAACTAAAATATTTAAATGTTCATTTACTGCTTGTCTAACCACCATCATCGTAAATTAGTTTCGTTTTCACATTACACCATTCATTTACAATTAAAGACATATAGCTATCATAATTATGATAATCATCATCATCAATTTTATCCATTGTATCACTATAGTAATTACAAACCTTATTGCATACTATTATTTCAAAATCCCTGTCGACGTTTGGTATGGTAAATTCTCCATTAATATTTTCCGTTAACATCAGGTAAGTTATATCATTATATTCATCTACTACATCAGTTATCTCATAAGGTAAGTAATCAATATCCCCAACCTTATCATCATTTGCTGTACTACCTATTTCACAAGGTAAGTATTCAATATTATTAACTCTCGTAATATCTAATTTCTCTACTAACCCTTTATAACTTCTGTTCAGCTTAAATATCTCTATTACTCTCTCCCTCTCTATCTCTCTCTCTTTCATAATCACTTTGTGTTTCCATTAAAACTCCCTTGCCACTATTATTATTCGCTTTAGCTTCTACCACATTTTTAATTATATCATCATAATTACCACTAGCTTTAACTTCGTCACTTACCTTAGTATTTGTACCTTCGTTATTTTTGTTCTCGTTACACTCACCTGTAACTGTATCATTTTCTACCTCCTCCTTCAGAGTTCTAGTTTCGTTTATTTCGTCTTATATTTATCGTTATCTCACCTTTCATTCCCGCAATAGTCTCATTCATACTTTCCAATCGGCTGTTCATATTTAAATTACTCATTTTTAGTTCGCTTCTTATGTTCGCAACTTCGTTATTTATGTCTACTAACCTTTCGTCTTGTTTGTTAAATTTACTATTTATTTCATTTATTTCTGACTTTAACTCATTCAAACTCGTGTTTAAATTATTATTTTCTGATTTCATTTCAGTTTTAAATTCATTTAAACTCGTGTTTAAATTATTATTTTCTGACTTTATTAACTCATTTAAACTCGTGTTTAAATTATTATTTTCTGACTTCATTTCATTTCTCATTCCTGACATCATTTCCATCATCAACGCTAATTGGTTAAATATATTTATTTCGTTATTTCTACTACCCCCAGCTACTACTGTTTCATTTACATCTATTTCGACAACATTCTCACTAATAATTTCATTAGTTGTTACCATATGATCTTGAGTAATATTCAACACTGATCCTACCTCTACACTTTCATCTAAATTTGTATTTGCATCTTTCTCTGCCATTTTTCGACTAAATTGTAAATCAACTTTCACGTAAATAATGTAAATATCACTGTTAATTTACAATGTTACTGTTACTCGGGCGCCTGTTATGAAGTCTTACTCATTAATTGTTTGTTAATTTAATATTATTTTTTATCTGTAAGGGATAATCCAGAAATTCGTTTAGTGTACTCAGGCAGAGAATGGTGGGCAAATACAAATAACAATGCACAAATCAAATAAAAAATACCATTATTTATTTTCCTTTGAGAACATAGAAAAGATCATGAACACACTTATTCCGCCTTAAGGTGTGAAACTGATTACCAACAAACTACGACATCAAAATACTACTACGTATATCAAAATTACGCAACTCAACACTTCTTGTTAGGCCTATATTTTTTCATTCACTCAATCACGCACACTTTGACACTTCTACATTTCTTTTTTATTGAGCTCAATTTAAAAATTCCAGTATTTTAAATAATTTTGAAATGTCTACTTCCCTGTTGATGCGTAGAAATTCGACACCTGGCCCGTCAACTCGTGGCTTGCACTGTTTGCTGTTTTATTCTGTTCTACAGTTCTCACTTTCACATTTTATGGCCGAACTGTCAATTTACTGCAATTAGTCACTATTATGGATGAATATTGTAATAAAACTGTTATATTGTGTTGTTGTGGGTGTTTAATTATATTCGAGGATGTTTGAAAGCCCCACTGTTGGGTTCGCCAATTTGAAATAAAACGTTTATGGTGTTTTATTTACTTATATGATACTCCCGTGTATCAACGTCAAGCCCCCCATTGAAGTCGTCAATTCGAAAGAAAACGGGTTTATTGTGTTTAATCAATCTGTTATTTGTAAATATTATTTATGTTATTAATTATGTAGTCTTACAGGTGACCTCCTGTAATTCAAATTTAATAGGCAAATATATTTGTGATTATGTTATTTTAACTTTTAATTGTACTATAATACAGGTTTAACTAAGTATTCAATAGTTACGCAATATTAACGATATACGTCATGTATTGACTGAATGTATTAAGGATTCTTGTCAACCCTAGTCCCTCTAATTAGATAATTTCATTCAAGTTTGGTACAGAAAACACACTAGTTCGGCAATCTCCCGTTCCACCAGCTGTTGACAATTAGCGCTGCTATTTGTAATAGACTTGCGTCTAGGTTAACCTTTCAACGGATTTTATTCACCCTTTTTTCCTGTAACTTACTCCAACCACAACATATAATACCTATTCTGCAATAACATAAAACATTATCTTATACAGGAAAGATTCTTTATTAATTTTGTACGTGATTTCACATTAACAGTTCTCTTAAAAATAATAATATCATTAAATCGATTGTACAACAGTATATCGATCGTCAATTGACCAAGTTTCTTCTGACTTATACAAATTAAATATAACAATAAATATTTCTTATCCCAGGGTTCGTAAAATTCTTTTAACCATTAGTAAGGCCAGGTAATGTAAAATTAAGGTTACTCAAGTATTACAGAAGGTTATTAACTCTAAATATATGGAATTTAAAAATAAGTTGTTTTTACCGGATTGGCGGAACTCAGACTGGCATTGGACGTCTGTAAACAGTTGAAGATGATCTGCTTAGATTACGTTCATCCAGGAAAAAGTGTTCTGGTCCTTAATAAAAATGATGGTGTAGTATACAAGGAAGCTCCCAGGAAATCTTCTGACTGCCGTTCTTCTCTTACGATCTTGATAGTTGTCAGTCACGGTGGAATGGAAATCGTATTCTAACTTCTTCTTGAAGGTGAAGGTTAATTCTGCAAAAACGAGGTCTTCGTATCTCTTCTCAATAATTCCGTTAGTTTCGGCCTTTACTTCCCTCAATTAGTCTTCTGATTACATGGAAAATCGGTTTAATACCGAATCCAGCGGAATTATCCTGGTGAATGAAGTGAGGAATTCTCGACTCTTTTAGAGGTATTCGGTTATAATTTGGAAGTCTTAATTGGTTTTATTATTCATCGGTAGTATTATAGAATTAGGTTTCAAATAGGATTTATTAATTTATATTCATATTTTTTTCAAATTTTATCATTCGTTTTTAAATGTGTCTCCTCATCTCAACTTAATAGCATATAACAATCGAAACGAATGAAACGAAAATCAACAACATTGTACCTTTTAGTTGCCCTAACAACCATTATTATCTGTCATTGGATGGAATTTGATATCCTAGAGCCAGAATTATAAATTATTATTACGCTTTTTTATTAAAATACTCCATGCTTGGAATCATACCGAATTACTTAAAACTTTCACCCAACCTACCTTATTATACCATATATAATTTACTACAGTTTCATTGGACTGGACCCATTAAAAAGGTATTAATTTCCTTTTACAAGTATTAACTTTAGGCCTATAGGTTTTCTTACAACTGTTATAATATTGTTTGGTTTTTTAACTTAATTTTCTTTACCTGACCTACTGTACAATTAGTTACTGGTTCATGGTTATTTACATTAATTTTAATTTCCTGGTTTTACTTTATTACATTAATTAATTCGTCCTGGAACCTTTCATTAGTTTACAACATAATTATCAGAACTACTTGTCAACTTTTAAACACTTATTGCCATACTGGCCAAGTTTATAAACATTAATTAAAACAACTTCATTATCCAATTTTAGTCACTACATATAACATAGTATAGTGCCTAACACAGGTAATTATACTCAATTGTCTAAAGACAATTTTAACATAAATAAAAACATTACCACTGATTAAGTATTCCTATAAAATAACAGTTCACTCTTACTATACTCAAAACATAAAACAAATATTCTGTGAACACTAACATGCTACAGTATAAAGAACAAGTACAATTTATTATATTAACCATTAATTGGTATAGTATTTTATACTCAACGTTATTTATTACATCTTTCAACTTGAGGTACATCTCAGATGTACTAATTACTGAGCAACCTTAATATCGGGGTATGGTCCTGGACTATAGTTAATTCATTTTTTTTATGTAACGTTGGGGACCTCAATTCTGTTACATTACAATATTTAGCCAAGAACTGTTTGTATTTTGAAATATATACAACTTCACATTTTCTGTTGTATGCGGGCGCCCGCGATTGCTGCTGCAGACAGCGAAAGATGAATGTCGACTGACGTTCAGTGTTACAAATTTTCCGTTTGGTGCGTCTCAAAACTGCTTCACCCCGCTCTCCGCCGTACGTCTCATCCTCAATATTATAACGTTCGTTCCATTAGGTTGAGTTTCACCTCTTTAAATTCGTTGCAAGTTGTTTTTCGTCAACAAATTGAAACAATATTAATTCTATCAAATATGAAACTCTTACCTTATGGATATCTCCAAGGTTCTACAGACGTACACAGCTGCAGAAAGGATTATTTGAAGGTTATCAGTACACATATAAATACACAATTTGTTTTAAAACCAATCACTTCTAGTTTATTAACCACATTAATTACTTCGTTTTACTTGGACATCAATTAAAAACTGGTATATTATTTTATATTATTAGTAAGTGTTAGTAACGCATAACATGGAATCAAACAAATTTACAAATGAAATCTTTTTTACTTCTAACCTATTACAAATTGTTTATATTTTAAATGAACCCGTACACATTTATCTCTTTTCCCCTTGCTATTTTCTTTTACCAAAATCCCTTCCCTTAGAGATCTCAATTATTTAGGTTTACATGTATATCAGCTATCATCATTTGTTTTAAATTGATTTACATATATTTGTAAGGTTGTTAGTTACCCGTCCACCGTGTGTGTCTATATAGTTTGTTGCACGGTCTCGTTTTAACCGCTTTCGTTTTTCGGGTGCACTCACGCAATTGCTTATTAGTTTACAGTATTTACTTAGATTTTCACTGTTTTAATTCAATGTTTCCACATGTGGTAAAATAAAGTCGGCCGACATAACTTTGTTCGAACACTTGATGTTTTATAGGCTGGCCGCGCGGCTGTGAGTTGCAATGGAACTGAACTCAGTCCTGCGCTAAGGCAGAGAACACGGAGTCCTTTTTTGGTCACGTGATCATCAGTCTGCGCTCCCATTGGTGCTGTTAAAAGAGCGCTATAACGCAGGCGTAAGATTTAGCAATATTTTGCCGCCTGGTGCAATATGAAGTTACATTATTTTCTTCCGTGATTCACGGCTGAAGCAAAAATGTGTGTTGTTTCATCATCTGGCTGGACTGTTTGAGTGCGGAGACAAAACACAGACGTTTTGTTTTGTAATAAACACTGCATACTTGGTTGACTAACTCGGGGTTCCAAAAAGGTGAACAATGACGGCATGGGGAATATAATTTTTAAAATGTTACCTTAACCCTACAATTCCGTACCGTTACAATACCCCCCAATGAGAGATTGAAGGTCGAAGCGTTCAAACTCTCATTGCCTAGAACCTAAGAGGATCAGTGAGGATATGGCGCCACAACCCCCCTTAACTCTCTACTAAAATCATGGGTACTTACCCCCCTAGTCCGGCGACTGTGGCAGCACCCATCCGCTCTTATTGGACTTCTCTACTCGAGATCCCAACACCATAAGCTCGGACCGATACCCACCACAGTATCACCTGACTTTATGACATTCAATTAAAATTTAACAAAAAGGCCTTCCAATATACCGTATCCACAACTGATTGGTTTCCTCTTAGCCGTACTGGTTCATTTTTTATTATAAAATATAATATGTATTCGACTACGTTGTAATATAGCTTCTAAATTGTCCAACAGTTACGTGGGTCAATTAAAATTTAACTATCAGGCCCATCGGCTCTTCTTCAACAAGTTACATGGTTCGACAATATAGCTTAACCCTAGAAAATACAGTGTTAACAAAACAATATAAGTTTACAGTTGTACATATGCGTTCCAGTCAAATTAAATAATGTTCTCCGGACACAATATTGCCCAGCCAAAATAACACATTAATTATACAAAATTGCATTAAATCTCAACAATTTATTACTTATCATTATTCAAGAATATTTATACTTAGCTACTATATATATTTTTTTTTTCTACTACCCCCCTTTTAATCCCTTAACCCCTGATACCCGTTACAATCTACTGCGTTCAGCACTAGGCTTCTTGGCCCTCGCAGACCTCAATCTAGCCGTAATCACATCTCCCTCGTGACCTGTAACTGGGTCACCGCCCATCCACACTCACTATTACCCCCCCTAGACTGTAGCGTCTAGTTGCTTTCACAAGGACTGATGCGGCAGGGGTGGACATTTTTTCTTTTATTCCACCCCCATCCTTGCTTTGGCGTTACAATAAAATTCGGTATTACACCTACTCGTTTTTTATTTATACACCCCTAATGGACTACCACCCCTATCTGGGTGAAAATAGCCCTGTTCCAAAATTTGGTAGATTCCCCAAAAAATAACCCCCCTACTAAATCTAACAAACCACCGGGTTAATAAAATAAAACAAACCACAAGCCGGTTATAACAAGTAAAATTTATGATGTGTCACAATTAAGTACTTTCACGGTCATGATCCGGTGAGGTCATGGCCGCACTTAGGTGGGGAATCTACAGTTAAACAAAACATAGGTTGACATTGATAAAAGTTTACATGAACAGTAATACACATCTTAGTTTCCCAAACATTTTTGATTGAATTCACACAAAATTTCCTTCAGTTTTCAATTTAAGTAAAGTACATATTTCATTCATCAATTATTATTTATTTTGTAATTACCGTTTGAATTCAAATCAAAATAAATTGTTTATCTAAACGCATCACGAACATTCACACTTTTAAATTAATCTATGGGCAACTCCAATTTAATTTAGTTTCTTCATCTATCCAGAACAATTTCAATTACTTTAATTACATTTTTCAAACTGATTCTAAGTGGTTTAATGTTTAATCTCTCCTTAGTATTTCAATAAATTTTACAAGCATTACATCATTGGTTTCAAATCTCTACTTAACTTCCTCCATAACCGCATTCTATACCATTTCTCTCTACTCATAACCTAACATAGTAGGTACCACAAAATAATAATTTAACCTTTTGGTTACATGGCTTTTACTTTAAAATATTTTCACAAATTATTTTTTCCTTCATTACCCGTAAATAGGTTATATGTTATATGTACAGAATTATGGTCTATAGCGATGCGATTGAAAACGAACAGAACCCAACTCCAATAATTGTAAATAACTACCTTTTTGCAGACCTCAGATCCTTATCTGCCCCTTGTTTCCAAAATTAAAAAACAAACCACAACCACTAATCTACGACCCCATCGCAGTAGGCCATAATTCTATTAGCTTATACAGAAAATTTGTTATCTTAGTTTGTTTACTCAGCCACAAAACTTCTTCACTACCTACCTAATTCAGGGATGAGTTTACAGTTCATAAATAACACCAGTTTATTTAATTTTGAGGACTACCCTAATATTATAATTTAGAATTAAGGCAATCAAATGGTTCGAAAGGGTGTGCCAATTTATGTAACTATTGTTTTGTTTTCTCTAAGGGGAGGGTTAGGGAAATCGGGAAGATAAAAAGGGCCAGGATCATTAAAAGGTTAAGAACTAGGACTAAAGGTAAGCAATGCTTCCTCCGAAAATAAGGGTAAATGGAGAAAACCAAGGCTCGCATGGGCAGGGGCGCGTCCCTGAAATAGACGAACCCCACTGGGACAAGTGGGGAACATCTACTCGCTACCACTTACTGTTTTATATTAAATTCCTAATTTTATAGTTATTTAGTTTATATTCAATTACAAGATTTATTTTATTATTTTATTTTAGCCAATACTTTTTTAAATTGGTGGCGTTATGGGTACCCACTATTTCCCCCGTCACTTGGTTTCGTAGAACATAGGCATTATCCATTTTAATTTCAACTACTTCATACGGTCCTTCATACAACAAAAAGAATTTTTTAATCTCTTTATCTTGTGCACTTGATAAATCGTGTCTTCTCACTAATACCAACTGGCCTATCTCGTACTTAATCCACTTACCTTTAGCATCATGAAGCAGTTTTCTTCTTTCTCCCTTAGTTAATAGGTTTTCATTTGCGAGTTTAAGTTTTACTTCCAGATCTCGTGGGTTGCTCTCCGGTGGAAAGTTGAACAGCTGTTCCAGAATCCTAGGTGGACGTGTTCCTTTGACTAACTCGTATGGTGTGAACCCCGTTGATTCATGGGTGGTACAGTTTAACCATTCTTCAATTCTCCCCACATAGGCTGGCCATTTGCTGTGTTTGGCATGGCAATACGCCCGGAAAATTCTCCCTAATTCTCGCATGACTCTTTCGGCTTGGTTCAACTGAGGATGGTATACCGCCGTGTGTTTGGGTATGATGCCTTCCCAACCCAAAGTTTGTCGCCATCTTCCGCTAATAAATTGGGGTCCATGGTCAGATAGTATTATTTTGGGTTTTCCGGTTTTAATCATATAATCCTTAGTTATTTTATCACTTAATACTTTACTAGTTGCCCTCTTTACACTGTATAATCTTACAAATTTCGTGAATGTATCTAATACCACAAAAATGTACATTACACCTCCCCTTCCCTTTGGTAGAGGGCCAAACAAATCTACCGCAACTAAATCAAAAGGCTTTTTAACCTTAATGCACCTCATCTCTCCCTCTAGACGGTAATTAACTACTTTTGACTTCTGGCATAAATCGCACCCCCGGAGTATAGTTCTAACCCTCCGTTCCATATTTTTAAATAAACATGATTCTTTTAATACATTTACACACTTCCTAGCACCGAAATGCCCATATCGAAAATGACAATCCCATATTATCTTGTCTACCAACCCTTCCGGTATGACTAACCTCCAATCTCGCTCTCCCCCCTCTACTTTCTTAAACAAACTCCCTTGATAAATCTGAAAATAACGGCTACGCTCTTAACTCATCTGGATCGGACTCTAAGCTAGTTATTATTTTATTCAATTTAGGATCTGTCCTTTGCATGCTATTAATATCTCTCAATTCTTCCCCAAACAATCCATCTTCCCTACTAAGTCTGAAAATTTCTATTTCTTTTAAGTCCCTCCCTGTTCTCATTCCCTCTGTATCTACCCTGGATAAAGTGTCAGGTATTTTGTTTTCTACCCCTTTTATATACTCCCAACTAAAATTGTACTCTTATAAAGCTAGCACCCACCTGGTTATCCTGCTGTGTGTCAACTTACAGGTGTTTAAAAAGAATAATGCCTTGTGGTCAGTTCGGATTATAGTGGAGTTTCCCAGTAGATATGTTCGAAACTTCTTCACCGCAAAAACAATGCTTAATAATTCCTCCTCAGTTGTTGTGTAGTTTCTTTCAGCAGCTAACAACGTCCGGCTGGCGAAAGCAATAGTATGATGTTCTTTGTTGTCGTCCTCCTGGTACAGTTCCGCACCTAAAGCAATATTACTGGCATCCGTCTGTAAATAAAATGTGCGTTCAAAGTTAGGGTGATTCATCATGATCATTTTATTAAAATGGTCCTTTATCTCATTAAACACATCTCGCTCTCTTTCCCCCCATTTCCACTGCTTATTCTTTTGTAACACTGCGCTCAACTTGGAAGTTATATGGGCATAATTTTTCTGGAATTTTCTATAAAAATTACATAGCCCTAAAAAACTTTGTAACTGCTTAATATTTCTAGGTTCTGGGAATTTTAAAATTGATTCTACTTTCTCTGGGTTAGCTTTTATCCCGTCTGGTGTAATTATAAAACCTAAAAAAATGTATTTCTTTCTGTAACAATTTAGACTTCTCACAATTGACAGTCAACCCCCCTTTACGCAGTTTATCTAATACGTACTCTAAATGTTCCACATATTCCGAAAACGTTCGTGATGCTATCAATATATCATCTACATAAATAGTTAAAAAATCTAAATTCTGTGGCTGTAGAATTTCATCTAGACATTTTATAAAACTGGCCACACCGGTATTCAATCCAAAAGGTAGTCGTTTAAATTGGTAATTCTTTCCATTGAACAGGAATGCTGTGTATTTCCTACTTTCACATGCTAACGGGACTTGCCAGTACCCCGCGGTTAAATCTAATGAGGTCATATATTTAGCTCCACTGAATTTTTGAAAAATTTCATTTATTGCTTCGGGTGATTCCCGGTCCGGGATAATTATTTGATTAATCTTGCGGGCATCTAAACATAATCTAACGCGGCCATCTTTTTTAATGACTACTACTAATGGGTTAGAATACGGTGATACTGATCTCTCTATTATATTCCCCTTCTAACATTTTATCTAATTCCGCCTGAACCGCTCTTCTTTTTGAATAGGGCACCGGATAGCTTCTTTGTACATAGGGTGCGTGTTCCCTTACTTTTAATTCACATTCATAATCTCTTGCCCTCCCTGGTATGTCGGCAAACACTTCTCGAAAACACTCTATTACCTGCCACAACGCTTTACGTTGAGAACTCCCTATGTCACCCCCCTCGCTACAAAATTTCACCGCTCTATCCTCCCAAATTCGTTCATTTATAATAACCCCTAACTCTTCCGTTCTACATACCCATGCATTAATTTCCGTTTCTGCTTTACTAGCCCGATTTAGTATCATCTTAACTCCCGAAATTCTCACTTTATCTACTACCCGCTCAAAGCTAATCTCAACTGGTTTGCCTTCATTATTAAGTACTAACAGCCGTTTCTGAAAATCAATTATCGCCTTGTGCTTTATCAAAAAATCATTTCCCAAAATAACCTCCAAATTCAATCCCCGTACTACTAAAAATGTATTATCATACTCTACTCCATTAATTCTCATATTCAAATGTACTTGTTTAGTTACACGTTTACTCCTAACCCCGGTAATACCTACAATAGTCACCCCCGCGACTGGCAAAAATGGGATATTTTTATTTGTTTCTTGTAAACCCTCTAATGTATGTTCGGAAATAACAGAAATTTTGCTACCTGTGTCTACTAAAATTTTTACTTCCTTACCTTCAATTTGAATTCTTACCTCTGTCAGTCCGGTTTCTGGTCTTGCTGTCTCTAAGTCATCCTCCTCCATCAATTCCTTGGACAGATCAGTGCGGATGACGTTATTTCTATAGTCATTGTTGTCTTGGGTCCCGCAGTCATTTGTCGACAATGGTGGGGTCCCTTCACCCACTGTCCTTGTTAGTTTTCCGTCTGAGTGGTTACACGGCCTGGAGTGTACCCACCACGACCTCTGTTGGAAGTTCCACTGCTTCCCGGTGCTCCTCGGTTGCTGCTCCCTCCTCTCTGTGGTTGACTATTTTGGTTAGCCCCAGTATTATTGCGTTGGCAACTCCTTTCTTTATGACACCTATAACAAGTCATTCTGCTGCCATAGTTCTCGCAATGACACTCTCCACAGCGCCAGTCATCACGTCTATAGTTATTATTGTAGCCTCCCCTTGTTCCTCTATCTGTGGTTGGTGTCCCACTAGATTGATTATGATTATCATTGTTATGTACCCCTGACGGGTTTGAGCGCCTACCCATTTCCCGGTCCCTGATATTCTGGAAAATATCTAATATTTGTTCAAGGTCGTTTATGCCCTCCACTTCCCGCGTCATCAGGTTAATTTGCACCTCCCTTGGTAAATGTTTACTTATATGGCGTACAAATGATCTAAACGGTAATGGGGTTCAAGGTATTTGGCTTCATTATACATTTTCATCACATAGATAGTAACATTGTTACTATTAGTCCCAAAATTACCCGGCCCCATTATCTTACTTCTAAGCACTTCTTGGTCCTCTTCAGACCAGTATTTACTTCTAAAATCCCCTTCAAAGCTTTGGAAATCTAACCAATCTCCCTTGTGTACCTCCGCCCAAACCGCGGGGCTTCCCTTAAAGCATTTCATAACTTTTAATAATTTCATCTCCCAATTACTATTACAAAACCTGTTAAAGTCTCTTACTCTGTTTAAGAATTGCATAGGGTGTACCCCCTCCTATCCCCATTAAATGACTCTAACTCTATTTCGCTATCTACGTTATGGGTGATTACTACTTGCTCGTTAACAGTATCTAATTTTTTATTTATTACCATGTTTAAATCATCTTTAGCATTAATTAGTTTTTGTTCCATTAAATTAAACTTGTTGTTGGTTACCCATTCAGATTGAGTACTGGCATTATTTACCATTTCTATAGCACCTTTTAGTAGCTGTATTTCTGACTTACAACTACTTTCTGTTTCACTAATCTTGCTATCAACATTTTCGTTAATTTCTACGATTTTATTTGCAAAAGTCAATTGATATTCACTTATTTTATACTCAATATCAGCACTGTATTCATTGATTTTGCTTTCACATTTGCTTTCTATTTCATTTATTTTAAAATTAGTATTATTTTCACATTTCTTAATCTTATCAATTACACAATTAAACTTGTACTCACTACTAGCATTACATTCATTTATTTTACATTCAAAATTTTCAGCTATTTTCCTGTATTTGTTTATCGATTTTTTCTACCACACTACTCTCTATTTTGTCAATTCTGTTATTCATACTTTTTAATGAATGACTCAACGTTTCATTTAATTCGTATTTCAATTCATTAAAGTTACTCTCACACTTAATTTTGACCTCATTAATATCAATCTTAAGTTCGTTAAACTGTCTACTCTGTTCCTCAAATTTACTTTTGATTTCATTAAATTTTATGTCATTATTGTCAAAACGACTATTTATAACATCAAATTTACCGTTCATTTTATCGAATTGATTTAGTATAACACTCATCATGTCATTGTCTAATTTGTTACATTTTACTGAGGTTGGAGTTAACTGGACTCCCGAGTCCTCTGTTATATTTGTTTCTTCTGTAACACTTATTTTTATTTTATTGTCCTGACTCACGTTTGGAGTCGAGTGGACCTCAATATTATTCATAACAGCTGACTCATCAAAATTGTCAACATTCGTTATTTCATTGACATCGTCGTTATTCCCTGCCATTTTTTATAAGTTTATAAAATGTTACATAGGAATTTTAATCTTATCCAATATTAACTTAACCCTTTTAATATTTCATTATGTTCATGTAATTTACCCAAAACGTCCTCCCTCTCAAATAACCCGTTCTGCAGCTTGATTAGGTCTGGCGAATGTAATGACAAATTACACTTGCCGTCCTTGTATCGGGGGCCACTGAAACAATATTAATTCTATCAAATATGAAACTCTTACCTTATGGATATCTCTAAGATTCTACAGACGAACACAGCTGCAGAAAGGATTATTTGAAGGTTATCAGTACACATATTGTAACATGACATAAGATAGTGAAAATACATTGATAATTAATTATAAAACAAAGAAGCTGAAGACAAGAATAAAGGTCAAGAAACTTATAACTCAGAGATTAAAATATAAGTATAAAATAATAGTAACATACTAATAACACAAAAACAGATCCAAAACACATCAACAAATAACACAACCAATTATAATAACAAAACTAAGCTCATTAGGCTAAAATGAGATGTAATTTGTACGAAATAAGTAAATACCAATAATGGCTACTGTAACATGACATAAGGTAGTGAAGATACATTGATAATTAATTATAAAACAAAGAAGCTGAAGACAAGAATAAAGGTCAAGAAACTTATAACTCAGAGATTAATGACCAGATTACAAAATGACAAATGACTAATAAACTGACGATGACTTGACCCAATAGATTGGATGAACACAAGGAAAATAAAATGGAACAAGGAAGAAGGAACCAGAAACCAGATGTAATCAAGAAAATAATAACGAACATTGTAATCCCCAAATTATGACTACAAAATGTATGTAAACAAATGCACTAAAATAGTTAGAGCATAAATGAGATGTACCTATGTTAATAATAACATATTATATGAATGAATATTCATATAACATAATAACATATGTTATTATGCATATTATATGAATGAAGAATATGTACTTATAAATATAAGGTAGGGAGTTAAAAATAAACATACCCAAATGAATAGTGATAAACATAGTCAAAACCAGTAAACCGTACTCTGAGGCAAATAAAGGCCATAGTTAATAATCAAAAGTGATCAAAGTGAATGGAAAATAAATTAATTACTCATAACCAATAACCACACGATGATGTTAAAATAATTAGACAACATAGTGAATAATATCAAGTGAGTGGAATAAAGAGTGTATCAATATAAATAAGTGGTGACATGCCAGGTATAGCATGTTATAAAAAAAAGTGAAAGTGAATAAATAAAAAAAAAAACCTTCTATGAAGGAAAAAGTGTGGTGAGTGAAGAGAAAAAGGTATTTTAAATGTAGACTGTAATAAAATATCTAAACAACCTGTGATAAACTTTATGTTAGCAAGTAAGATGAACTAATTGTACTGTGATTAATTTAAGTAATAGTTAGTAAGAATTATAAAATAAGATAAAAATTAAAGTCATTAGAATGAATGGTAAATAAGGAAGATAGACACTGTATTCTAGTGAAGGAATTAGTGAGTAAAGTATATTGTGTAAGGTACAGTTTAACAGTAGTATTATAAGAGTTTTGTTATTGTTTAAAAAACCATATAATGTAATAAATTATAAGTTAAACCAGATGGTAGTAAAAAAACAGAAATTAGTTAGAAGTTTAATTTCAGGCTTGAACCTGGCAAGAAAATGTTTATTCTTATGATAAGTGATGTGGCTAGTGTCACCAATGTTTTATTATTTGTTTCTATTAAAAAATTGTTTTAATGTACCAGATATAATGTTAATAAGTTACAAAGAATGTTAAATAGTAGTATGGGGAAATCTAGGCTCTAGGCCTAACATTTAATGAAGGAACTTTGTAAATTTAAAAACAAACCAATAGCCCAGTATTAATCGGAATATACCAAATGTTTAAACAGTTAAGTAGGTATACCTAATACAAAAATGTATAAATAACATCCAGTTTTAGATTAAATATATAAGAAATATAAATAAGAAAAATAACGAAAATGTGAATAACTATTCAAAAGTAACCATGAGGGGTATCAAAATAATCCTTAACAAAAAATAAGAAGAATGGTATTCATGTAATTAACATAACTACTAATATAAGAAAGAAATCTTAATTTGAAGATATTTTATAGATTTAAACCAAAATAAAACGTTAGAATATAACAATGACATAAATTAACGACCAATGAGAATTAGCATAATTTAATAGGTAACCATAGCAACTGAAATTTATTACCAAAAAACCATTGGAATTCTAATTAATCCATTATTGACTGACGCGGAGGGCGGATGTATGCAGCTCTCAATCCGAATTTTACTATAAAAACGTAAATTTTAATAAAACCAAGAAGGAAGAAGTATTGTAAAAGCATTCCAGATGACACCTGATGAATTAACCAGTATTAAAATATTCACAACATAAAAATAACAGTAAAAATAAGAAGACTTTGAAGGAACGTAACAGACGACTCATCCCGAAGGAAGAAGGGGATCGACCTACTTCAACCTGAGAATACGAACGACTACGGAACAAGAAGGAAGCCGAACTTTATTGAAGACCATCTGAACGGGAATTGATGAACATCCGAGGAAGAGAAGACGACTAGACTTATCCGGAAGAAGTAGACGAACATCGAAGAAGCCACAACGAGAACCCGATGAGTATAAACTAATAATTTCACTTAAAAACGAATTCCCCTTTATCCATAATAACGAGTTAAAATTTTCACTTCACTGATCACAATTTTGAACAAGAACTGAAGGTAATTAAAATATCACTATTAATAAAACTTAATCAATTAACAACCTTTGAAACTGATTTAAAATAAATTATTAATGAACATAACTTGCTGTCAAAATTCTAACCAAACACTATTCTAATTCTCATTGCCGATAACTTACTTGTATGTATTAGTGTATTGCTACGACAGCACAGAACAATCTACGCGTTTATCGAATGTGCCAGAAAGAACTCGACGTAAGCGTGTGGTGTACGTGCTACTAAACGCATTTTGCGAGAATTTTCTCGACTGTGCCGGCCTTCGCTCGGGCGCTCGGACTGTGTCAAGGCTGTATAATTACGTGGTTCGCGAGAGATAAGACGCAGTTTGGAAGCTTCTGGTGTGTGAGCGTAACTATAAATACATCGCATCGCGGCCTTAGTTTTTCAGTAAATGCGAGATTTTTGACTGTGCGGTTCGAGAGTATTAGTGCGATATATTTACAGAGCGGTTCGAGTTATTACGGTGTACGTTCAAGTAGTTATTAGTGAAGTGTTGCGTTTTATATTCGGACGGTATAATTGTAATACAATTGAGTTTTAATATTAGTGGACATTTTATTGCGTATGAACAATTTTCATTTGATTTGTTGTAGAGACTGTGTTGTTAATTACGAACTGTTTTACTGTAACAATTAAAGGTGTGATTAGTGACTTAATTGGTGTCTTGTACTTATTTTGTTTCCACTGTACCTACGACGATCGTGTAGACCGTCGTAATAGTGGTGTCAGAACTGGGATAGAACGGTTAACAGTGGAAACAGTGGATACTTTGTACAAGACGAGTGTAATTCGTAATTAATCGATAAACAATGGATGCCAGTCAGATGATGGAAAATTTACAGGCGCTGCTGTTGGAGACAGAAAAACGACAGGACGAGAAACGCAGACAGGAGGCGGAAGAAACAGAAAGACGACAAAAAGAAGAACGAAGACAAGAAAGAGAAGAAGCAGAAAAACGACAGGATGAAAAACGCAGGCAGGAAAGAGAAGAGACAGAGGAACGGCGACGACAGGAAACAGAAGATATTAAAGCATTAATACAGGAGCAGAAACAGATTCAAGAACACAGTACAGCAGAATTGGGTCTCCTATGAGGTGAGCTTAATAAACAAGTTACTAAAATATCTGAGGTAGAAAAATCTGTCTTGACTGTGGAAGATGTTATGTCAACAAAAATATCTGCAGTAGAAAACTCAATGGCAAACATAAGAGAACAAATTAAAATTGAAGTTGAACAGTGCATGAAGATTCAACCAAAACAAATTTCTGAACAGACTGTACCAGTGATCAAGACGGAAAATAAGTTAACAGAGAAAGTCACTTTGCCTGCAGTAGGGACAGTTCATGTCAAAGCTCCAACCTTTGACGGAAGCACTCACTGGGCAACATACCTCCGCCAATTTGAAGCTGCTGCATGTGCAAATAATTGGACAGAAAAAGACAAGGCTGTTTCACTTGTTCTTGCATTAAAAGGACCCGCGGCAGAACTACTACAGAAAGTGCCACCTGACAGCCAGAACACCTATGCCGAGTTGATAAAAGCTCTGGAATTACGGTATGGTGATAAACATTTGCGAGATGTGTACTGCACCCAGTTGAGAGCAAGGCGACAGCATTCCGGGGAAAGTCTTCAAGAGTTTGAAGCAAGTATCGACAGACTGATTAGACTGGCCTATCCTGAAGCGCCAGAAGATTTTCGAATGCGTTTTGCGATGCAGACATTTACTGCCGGTGTCCGAGATAACGAACTACAGCAAGTGTTACGAATGGCAAGACACCAGAACAGTGCGGACGCCCTGGTACATGCTTTGCAATTTGAGGCTGCCAAATCAGCGTCTGGTTGGACAAGTCATAAAGTGCGCGAGCTAAAAGATCGCGACGGCACAGACGATGAGGAAGAAGAACAAGGAACAGAGACTCGACGGTCGGCGCCACAGAATAAAATAAGAAAGGATGGAAGACCGAAGTGTTATCAATGTGGGAAACCTGGACATCTACAACGAGATTGTCGGGTTAGAATTCAGCAGCAGGGAAACGAGCAATAGTCGGTGCAACGGGGCGTGTGCTGACTAACTGGAGGAACGAAGCCCCTAGAGAATACGCAATTTCTACGCTTCAGAAAAACACCGGGAGCTTGGTAGTTACCGGATTTGTTCAAGAAAGGCCAACCTCGATTACAGTTGACACAGGCGCAACAGTTTCTATTGTGCGCCCCGACGTGGGGAAAGATCTCAAGCCAATCTGGTGCTCTTGCAGCTTGCGAACAGCTACTGGACGGCCTGTAAAAGTGTATGGAAAAGTGGAGATACACCTACGCTGCGGTAGACTTGAGTTTAATCATCAAGTACTTGTTGCAGACATTGTGGATGAAGCAATTCTTGGTGTGGACGTTATGAACGCATACGGATTTATAGTCGAATTCAAAAACAATGTCTTGAGAATCGGAGGCGAAGAGGTAATGCTATCAACAATGACGACAGCAGAAAAATCGATGGACGTCATAAACCAAGTGGCCGTAACTGTTCCGCCAAACTCCGAAAAGATCATCATGGTTAGAACTGCGGTAGATACTAGGGGCAATCAGTGCTCTATATTCGAACCCCAGGTAGTCAGCACACTGGGCATACTAATTGCCAGAAGTATAGTAAAACCTGACGAAACCGGAAATGTACCTATTAGAGTGGCGAATATTTTGGAACAAGCTATCACTTTACAAAGCAATACGCTCCTAGGCAAATTGACTCCTGTGGCCTGGGTAGCCGGAATAACGCAACGAAGATCCAGTTCTTCTGATACTTCTAAATTACCAGAGGAACTGCAAGAATTATTGAACAGATCTTCTAACGACCTCTCAAGTGGTGAGGTAAAAGAACTCGGACAATTTTTACACGAATTCAAAGACTGTTTTGCAGTTCGGGGACAGTCACTGGGAAGAACCTCTCTTGTGCAACATTGCATCAATACCGGGGACACAACACCGATACGCCAACCTCCTCGAAGGCCTCCATTATCTAAACAAGAGGAGATGTCTCGGTTAGTACAGGACATGTTGACAGAGGGAGTAATTGAACCTTCGTCAAGTGCTTGGTCTTCCCCTGTAGTGCTGGTAGCGAAGAAGGATGGTGGATTGCGTTTCTGCGTAGACTACCAGAGGTTAAATGACGTTACAAAGACAGACTGCTATCCATTACGTCGCGTTGACGATACACTCGACACGTTGTCCGGAGCACAGTGGTTTTCCACATTGGACCTGAAGAGTGGATATTGGCAAGTGGGTCTTCATCAAGAAGACAAGGAAAAGACCGCTTTCTCGACCCCAAGTGGCTTATTCCAATTTAACGTCATGCCATTTGGACTCTGTAATGCACCGGCAACATTTGAGAGATTGATGGACCTGATACTCCGAGGCCTGACGTGGAAAACTTGCCTTGTTTACTTAGACGATGTCATAGTGATCGGGAAGACTTTCGAAGATCATTTGGAAAACCTTAAGGAAGTTCTAACTAGAATTCACAGTGCACAACTGAAGCTGAGCCCGAAGAAGTGTTCTCTATTCCAGAAGGAAGTACAGTATTTGGGCCATCTGGTTTCGGCAGCGGGTGTTAGCATGGATCCTAATAAAGTAGACACCGTAAGAGACTGGCCAGTTCCGAAGAATAAACACGAAGTTCGGAGTTTCCTGGGGTTATGCTCATATTACCGACGTTTTGTGAAAGGCTTCGCTACTATTGCTAAACCACTACATGAGCTAACAGAAAATAAACGAAACTTCCAATGGTCGAGAGAGTGTGAACAAGCATTTAGAACGTTGAAGATTGCATTATGTTCGCAGCCAATTCTCGCTTTTCCAGCTTCCGAAGGGAAGTACATCGTAGACACAGACGCAAGCAATACTGGTCTAGGAGCAGTTTTGTCTCAAGTGCAGAATGGTGAAGAACGAGTAATAGCGTATTACAGCAAGACGCTTTCTAAACCAGAGAGAAATTATTGTGTTACAAGAAGAGAGTTGTTGGCAATTGTCAGAGCTTTGGAGCACTTCCATAAATACCTCTATGGGAGAGAGTTTTCACTACGTACCGACCATGCTGCACTTGCATGGCTCTTGAGATTTAAAAATCCGGAAGGACAGTTGGCAAGGTGGCTCGAACGTCTGCAAGAGTACAACTTCAAGGTACAACATCGGCGGGGGCGCCTGCACGGTAATGCAGATGGCTTATCACGAAGACCATGCCCGGAAGACTGCCGACATTGCCACAGAAAGGAAGAACAAAACTCAAGCGAACATGTTCAAGCCATCACTGTAGATTTCCTGGCTGATGGCTGGACAACACAAGACTGTCGACAAGAGCAGATGACTGATGAAGACATTGGACCGATCTTGACAGCAAAAGAGGAAGGTCGCCGCCCGGATTGGCAAGATATCTGCCATGGTTCCGAAGTGCTGAAGGGCTACTGGGCACAATGGGAATCTCTCACCTTAGAAAACGGATTGCTGAAAAGGGCTTGGGAAAGTGCAGATGGACGAGACGTGGTCATGCAGTTGATAGTTCCCCGAAGTAAAGTGCAGTCTGTTTTGAAGGAGATGCATGATGGAACATCTGGAGGCCATCTTGGCGTTAACAAAACCCTTGACAAAATACGGAAGCGATTCTATTGGCTTCATCTTCGCCACGACGTAGAGGAATGGGTTCGGACGTGTGAAATATGTGCTGCAAGCAAGGGCCCACAAACCAGAAGCAGGGGAAAAATGAGACAGTATAACGTTGGACAACCTTTCGAGAGAATTGCCATATACATTGCTGGACCATTCCCAGTTACTGACGATGGAAACCGGTACATCATGGTTGTAGGTGACTACTTTACTAAGTGGGTGGAAGCCTACGCAATTCCAAATCAGGAGGTTACCACTGTGACAAAGCACTTAGTTCACAACTTCTGTTGCCGTTATGGAGCCCCTATGGAAATCCATATGGATCAAGGGAGAAATTTCGAATCAGGAGTGTTTAAAGAATTATGCTGTCTACTTGGAATTCGAAAGACCAGGACAACGCTCTGCATCCTCAGTCGGACGGGATGGTTGAGAGATTCAACAGGACACTTGAGCAGCATCTTTCGAAAGTTGTTGACGAGAACCAAACAGACTGGGACCAACGTATACCACTATTCCTTATGGCGTATAGGTCATCAGTACATGACACAACCGGCATGACTCCAGCAAAATTGGTGTTTGGGCGGGAGGTTCGTCTTCCTGGGGACTTGATGTTTGGATCACCTGAGACTCAGTCCCAAGAGCCAAAGAACTATTCCTCGCAATTAGAAAACCAACTGCGAGAAATGAATCGTTTGGTAAGAGGACGGCTGAAGATTGCCAGTGATAAAATGAAAACTCGGTATGACATTCGCAGCAATAGTGTGGGTTTCCAAGAAGGAGATCAGGTCTGGTTGTTCAATCCAAAGCGCCGTCGTGGTCGCTCACCTAAGCTTCAGTCTAACTGGGAAGGACCCTACACTGTAAAAAAAAAAGAATTAACGATGTTGTTTATCGGATTCAACAGGAAGGACAGCGAAAGTTCAAGGTCGTCCACCTAGATCGCCTGGCTAAATACAAACTTAGAGACGCTTTGCCAGTTCGGGACGAACAGGCTTAAGGAGGGGACAGTGCTACTACAGCACAGAACAATCTACGCGTTTATCGAATGTGCCAGAAAGAACTCTACGTAAGCGTGTGGTTTACGTGCTACTAAACGCATTTTACGAGAATTTTCTCGACTGTGCCGGCCTTCGCTCGGGCGCTCGGACTGTGTCAAGGGCGTATAATTACGTAGTTCGCGAGAGATAAGACGCAGTTTGGAAGCTTCTGGTGTGTGAGCGTAACTATAAATACATCGCGTCGCGGCCTTAGTTTTTCAGTTCAATGCGAGATTTTTGACTGTGCGGTTCGAGAGTATTAGTGCGATATATTTACAGAGCGGTTCGAGTTATTACGGTGTACGTTCAAGTAGTTATTAGTGAAGTGTTGCGTTTTATATTCGGATGGTATAATTGTAATACAGTTGAGTTTTAATATTAGTGGACATTTTATTGCGTATGAACAATTTTCATTTGATTTGTTGTAGACACTGTGTTGTTAATTACGAACTGTTTTACTATAACAATTAAAGGTGTGATTAGTGACTTAATTGGTGTCTTGTACTTATTTTGTTTCCACTGTACCTACGACGATCGTGTAGACCGTCGTAACAGTATTAAACATTGTGTACCTAGTTTTAAGAAATATTATAATTTTGTGCATTTTAACCGATAATCCAACTTCTCTAGTCAAAAGGACTTTAACATGCCTTGTGACAAAATAATCATTGTAAACATAAACAATATCAGCCATACTGGAGTCTCTACAAACGACTGAGCATACCAACTGAGCAATTGTAAAAGCCGGCATTAATATAAATTTATGTACTATTGAATAACTGAAAATTGAAAGGGTTTAATAAATCTTATTGTCCTTCAACGCTGTATGTTTGACTCGTATAAAATAAAGTAATATATAGAGAATTATTAAATTGAAAACACCAAAGCACCACAGTTAGTGAAAGCGACACTGCAAGACAACGTGGGCCAATCAGGTAACGAGGCGGCAAGATTCGAATCAAACCACGAGAGATACGGTTTGCCCGTAAGTATTAAGGAAAAGTATATTCCAACTCGTTACATACGATTAAAACATTCACAGAAGTAACTTAACTGATTAATACCCACAATTACACGCTTATACTATACTACGAACGCAACGAGCGAATTAAAAAACGCTCGTCACACATATTTACGATACGAGTATAAGAACGGGTGACAGACACATAATTAAACACCCACATAAAAGGTTAATATACAAAGTGGCGATCCCAACAGTGGCTGTTAGAAGGACGATACTACGGGCGGACATTTAAACACCCATAAAACATTATCATTACAATATAAATACACAATTTGTTTTAAAACCAATCACTTCTAGTTTATTAACCACATTAATTACTTCGTTTTACTTGGACATCAATTAAAAACTGGTATATTATTTTATATTATTAGTAAGTGGTAGTAACGCATAACATGGAATCAAACAAATTTACAAATGAAATCTTTTTTACTTCTAACCTATTACAAATTGTTTATATTTTAAATGAACCAGTACATATTTATCTCTTTTCCCCTTGCTATTTTCTTTTACCAAAATCCCTTCCCTTAGAGATCTCATTTATTTAGGTTTACATGTATATCAGCTATCATCATTTGTTTTAAATTGATTTACATATATATGTAAGGTTGTTAGTTACCCGTCCACCGTGTGTGTCCATATAGTTTGTTGCACGGTCTCGTTTTAACCGCTTTCATTTTTTGGGCGCACTCACGCAATTGCTTATTAGTTTACAGTATTTACTTAGATTTTCACTGTTTTAATTCATTGTTTCCACATGTGGTAAAATAAAGTCAGCCGACGTAACTTTGTTCGAACACTTGATGTTTTATAGGCTGGCCGCGCAGCCGTGAGTTGCAATGGAACTGAACTCAGTCCTGCGCTAAGGCAGAGAACACGGAGTCCTTTTTTGGTCACGTGATCATCAGTCTGCGCTCCCATTGGTGCTGTTAAAAGAGCGCTATAACGCAGGCGTAAGATTTAGCAATATTTTGCCGCCTGGTGCAATATGAAGTTACATTATTTTCTTCCGTGATTCACGGCTGAAGCAAAAATGTGTGTTGTTTCATCATCTGGCTGGACTGTTTGAGTGCGGAGACAAAACACAGACGTTTTGTTTTGTAATAAACACTGCATACTTGGTTGACTAACTCGGGGTTCCAAAAAGGTGAACAATGACGGCATGGGGAATATAATTTTTAAAATGTTACCTTAGCCCTACAATTCTGTACCGTTACTAAATACCTGATGTGTTGGTCACTGGCTATAAATAGATTTTCGTTATAACCACATAACCATATAAGGCTATGGAAATTATTTACTGACTCTCGTGTCACCTCAAAGGGGCCTCATCTTTACATGTTATAGAGTTTATGAAATTACACAATAATATTTAGGTAAATTTAGACCTATTACAGCGTATATAAAACTGTTTAGCTGGCGGGCGGACTGCCCGAGTCCGTCGTCGTTAGGTGTTGTATGACGACTGACGTTACGCCAAGCGTTGAGAGACTGCTGACTCCCAGATTCCATAGTATGACGTGTGCTGGGCTCGGCTCCTTACGTATTATGGCGTGACTCCTACAGGGCATAGTTCAGAGTTCATGTGGTTAAAAATAAGTGTCTCCAGCAGCTGATTCACCCGACCTTGACACTAATACTTCACATTACTTCTCCAGTAAAATTTTCAAATACAATTTATTATTTTTAATCATTACCAAAATATCCCTGGGTGGGTTACCTGTCCCGTTACACAGGTTCGTTAGACTAGTTTGTCAGCGCAGAAAATTCAGGATATGGTTATGGCGAAATGATTATTCTAACACGTTTCTATTAATAATAAATCTTATTTTATTCTACTAAAAAATTAACTTCTTTCTTCTCCTTACTTACTTTTTCTATGATATTATTAACAATGATACAATATAAAAATTCCCTATGTAGATTTTTTATATACAAACCAGTACTCTTACTTTTTATTTCTCCCTTTTTCCCTCACACACACACTCTCACGCTCTTTACATTTCTGAATACCCCCCGTTTATTGAGCTCATTATTTATTATTGTTTTGGCCAAATGAATTCGCTTTTACACTGTTACCTATCTGTGCGTAGTATCCAAATGTTGCGCACAAGGATGTCCGGAACCTTTTTCACTGCACACTGAAACTAACCATTTAACAAACTGTTATCTTCTGTTGTAAAACTGTTGTTCACTTTACCATTTTAAAACGATTATTACATTTTCTACTCTTTGGTAGGCCTACTTTAACACTTTTTTGGCCTACGAAACACTCATCCGAGACTACATTTAAGTTACGTCCGGTCAGTATGAAGAGTTGTGCTGAACGGCGCGAGCTTGGGGCTCGCAACTGTATACTATACCAGCCTTTGGGCGTATCGCCACGTGGTTACAAACGGATGTCTTCATCGTAACTCCGTCTCTCATTGGTTTATCGAGAGTCCGAGATCTCGCAAGAGATCAGAAAGTCCTCTTGCTAGAAAGCACATTACCAACACATGGTGGATTTTTCACAGCATAGCTACGCGCTTTTACAATGAATCACGTATCCTTTGTTCAAACTCCCAAAGCGTACCTGACACTGGCTGTCACCGAATCTTAGATAGACGGGTTTATTGTTAAAAATGATTAAAAAATGGTTTTACCCCTTTTGCCCCGTTACAATACTGGCCAGATACGTTTGTCGCATCACCCTAAATTGCTCTCACGCTGTTTCGAAACAACTGTACTACTACATAATATACATATTCAACATCATAACAATATATTTTGGGTATAAACTTTTAATTAAATTGCACCTGAACTTGAGCTAGTTTAGCGTGTTTACACACTTCTTCAGAAACTTCTGAGAGAGGTTTGTAAAGAACCAAAAACTATCTCAAGCTCATACAAAATTTAATTATAATTTTATTTTAAAATATAGTGGTCTGAAGTCTCTGGGCACAGAAGCTGATTCAAGGTCACATTGTGAACTAAGAATTCAAGAAAATATATTTCTAATGGCTAGACTCAAGTTTTATACTATAACAGATAATCTTTCATGTTAAGTCTACAGATGATTAGGATTAGAATACGTCTGATAATTTTAACTCTGTGCATTAGAAGTCTGTAGATTAACAAGTGGATTAGCTAACTGCAAACAGACAGTTGTATTTATACAATTATTAGTAATTGCAATAATACTGGCTTTGTTTTTTTTGGGTGTTGAAACAATGGTGTATTGTATTTGTTGTACAATTGATCAGGTCTTCCCACATACATACACACATGCATAAAACTAATCAAAGCTCAGATTAATCAATGACTGTGAAAAATTTATAAGATATAATCACAAAAATATTAAACATGATAAAATTACTTTTGTATAATTTGTTAATTGAAAATCTTTATACTGATTCAAGTTTATACTCTGGTATAAACAAGGAGAAGAAGAATACCAGTGTGAAATATATTTTCTCCACAAACAACTTCATCAGTGAGTGAGAATACATTCACTAGCACTTTCCCCAAGACTGACAAGCGTTTGCGGCAGTAAAATATTTTGACATACCAAATTGCTTTTCCTATGTATGTATATTTTGAAAACAGTGGCTTTTAATAGTAATAATAATAATTAAACAGATGATTGTGATATATTTTCAGCTAGCATTCATGCTCAGAGTAGAGCGTCTGCAAAAGAATTGAAATTGTATGAGAAATTGAAGGCTTTGAATCGCTATCAGAAATTCAATGGAATTGATGCCATAATGCATAAGAAAAGTATAGAAAGAAGAGCTCAGGTGAGTAGTAATGTTTTGTTGAGTTAGTATTAGTTAAGTTCATTCTTTAAAAAGTTGTAAGTATTACAATAATATGAAAATAAAAACTAAACAACAGAAAAGACATCGTTATTTGAAAATTAAAAATTTTGAAACTCTTGAATATTAATATAAATATGACTTCATACAAAATTATTATACACAACTGAAGATTTCATTAGCAAATTTGAAGCTGGGGTTTTCATTGAAAATGTAGTTTTTCACACACTTTCATATAGGTTGTACACTGGTACTGAAGAAACTGGCTTAGTAAAATAAATTTATAGTATACCAGGTTATCTTCTTCGTTGTCATGGTCATCATTTTTGTCAGCATCATCCTCGTCATTGTCATCATCGGTTTGTAAGGTCTCAGGTTTGCAACTTCTGTTACAGTTCTACAAAACACAGTACACAGTTTTCCTCAGTTATTCCAGTATATTTCTCTCTGCTGGGCTGTAGCAAGAAATTATCATAACCTAATAAATTTTTTGTTGTGAAATCGTAAGGTTTAACATCTTTTTTATATGGAGTTGCTTGTTAATTTTAACTCAGAGTATACATTTGATTCTGACCAGGTTTTTCTGAACATCCCATATATCAATGTCTACCCTTTCTAATATTCCAGATTGCTCGCCCTATAAAATGTTTTGTCTTGGTCATATCCATATCGTATATCCCAACTACTGAGTACCAGTAGGAAAAATGTCCCTCAGTTGTGTTATGAGCGCTATGTGGGGAAAGACTTGTGAGGAGCTGTTTCACTGCTTTCAACCTTGCCAAGAATTGTGTATGGTTTTCCACCGTGGATGAATGGGTCTAAGATGAATTTCAGCTACCCATATACACTAAAAACTCATTTATCCGAATCTCATGGGACCGTGCCCGTTTCAGATAAACCGAAACCTCTATGTAAATAATAGATATGTAAGTACCGTACTATTGTTACTGCACTTATCCCAAGTATTTCTGATTATTGACTTTCTACTTTACGTCACGTGGAATCGCTTGTCTACGATATTAAATATAGATTATAGCGACAGGAAAATGCTTTTATATATTTTTAAAATCTACTAAAAATTGTTTCAGATAAACGAGTTTTTAGTGTAGTAACAATGAAAGGATTATTTAGTTTAGGTAAGGGCAGGGTAGATAAATGAGTTGTTGTAGGACATACTTCATCTGACTCTTTGGTTGAGACTTGTCTGGCAAGAGCATAGCCCTCAACCTCACCAGAGCATGCAAGTCCCCCTTACCCACATGAACAGTGCTATGGTAAGGCAGTGTCATGAGACGAGCCACATGGAAGTGTTATAATTGCTATGACTTTTTAAACTTTAAACTTCTACTTCAGCTTCCTCAGTCTGTTCAGGTCTTCTCTAGCACCATCTTCTTATATAGCTGAGGAAGTCGGTTTTTATACAGCCTGGAAATCAGGTAGTTGATATATCCCAAAAAGCACCAAAAGAGAGTTAGTATATAACATGTTAATTTTTATTGTCTGTCCTCATCCATTTGTTTAGTACAAACATTTTCAATATAATCAGTCACCATTCTTAAAGTTTAGATTCTTTCAATCTTTTGCAAAATATATGACTTAGATTGATGGAGACACTGAAAGGGTTTGTCCAGAATGATGATGCAGTTATGAGAATGACATTCATAATTGACTGCATTAGGATGAAGACTACCAACAATAAAGTGTGAATGATAAATATTGTAATGTAACATTTGTTACGTTGCCGATAATAAAGTGTCGATTTGTATTTGTTTATTGAAAAAGAATTGTGAAGAAAAGTTTATTCTGAAAGGGTAAAAACAGCCTTGTTGCGGTAATCGATTTCAGCTTCGACCGGCTAGACGTCTTGTTCGCAGGTTACGCAGTCTGGCTCGTTCGTTTGTCCACACTTCTTGCTGCTGCCTGTAATTTTTCTGAAACTGATCTAATATTTGTACAAATAACAACTCTTTTTAATCAGATTTATGATATTTATTCTTATTTCATTTATTCAAAACAAAATAGTCGACCTTTTGGTCGAACAAGGTCATAGTCGGGTCGACTCGGGTGCTCCATTTGATTGTGCAAGTACACAAATTTTATTAAACATTAACTTTAAAACAATAATAATAAAATCTCAGGGTTCTGGGTTCTTTAAGACTGCTATGGAAGTCAGAAATGCAAATAACAAGTACAATACATCACAAATGTATGTAAAATTAAAATCTTATTAACTAGTATTACAATAAATAAAGTTTGGTTGTTAGGTAACGGCGAACATTTTGGTTCACTAGGGTTAGCGGTGATACGGACAAAATGGCCGCTGATGTAGTCAGCTGAGAACGCTATCCGAAAATGTCCTCTCTCCGTCTCTTTGGAAATAAATGATTTTTAGTGTGTTCTGTTTTAATTTAAGTTTTTTTGTCATTTGTGTTCAGTTTGTTGGTGTTTGTTGAGTTAACCTGAGTGTTGTGTAGTCGTAGTTGTGGATTAGTTATAAACTCTAGTGATCTCACCCACACAGAAGTGTTCGAATTTTGCTTTCACTTTTGGTGATCGAAGTTTTTTCTATTTCTTGGTGTTTTCATCTGTTAATGGCAGTTAGTTTATTCTCTTCTTTTATATGGTAACTATACTACAATTTTTACAGGAGAGTGATTGACGTTTGTCTGCAAGTGAGGGGGGAAGTGGTGTTTAGAGCGGTCTGATTGGCCGAAACTATACAGCACAGCGTAGTCAACTCGTACTTGTTGTTCCGCTGTCTGTGCGTTACCACGTGTGCGTAGTAAATTGAACAGCAGGCCTAGTGCGTTTACTACGGTTTGATGTCAGTGAAATTTAACAGTTTTAAAATTTACAATATTATATTTTAGTGCATTTGCATGATTGAGTGATATTTTTTAAATTTAGTGATTATTAGTCTAATATTCAGAAGTGATTTTGTGGTAAAATTTAAGTATTTAGTGGACTAAGTGATAGTGATTGTAAATATTATCCATTCAGCTATGTCCGACTGTGATGGTACAATTCTGGTACGATAATAATTTTGTAAAACTATGGTCCTAAAAACCATAATTATTGTATTTTTATTCCCTAACCATTTATTTTGTAATAATAATAATTTTATTTCATAATCCCTATAAAGTTTTGGTGAATAAACTATAGAATATTTTAAACGACGCACTTTGGAGTTAACAGGATTTCGGTCGAATTCGCTGAAAAGCTACAAATGTCGCAAAAAACTATTTGTCACAGATAGCAGTAAACAACCAAGCCCACAATTACGTCAGATGCCAGGAATGTAAGACGCTTTGTATTCGACTGGGTTGGGCTTCTGAACAAAGAACTCGTGTCGTAGTTTTGCCCCACCTACGCAATGTTTAACAAAGACTCTGGGTCATTTCCGTCCAGACAGTGAACCGAGCCGGCCGGTGTATTCACTAAGAGTGTTTGTGTAAATTTTACACCACCAGAAGTGGTTTAATAACTATTAATGAAATATTGGTAATGTTGGTGTTGTAACTGGGCTTGAGTGGGTGTCATCGGCCAAGTGAAACCGTGAAGAATCGGCAACGGTCCGGACTTCTACGTGCAGCCAAATCTGCCAAAGTGTGATTCGAGGGGGGACACTACGATTTGAGAGTGTGGGCCCTAAGACAATGTAAAGAATCAGATTTTGCACGATGACAGGATTCGAGTAGTGCGATGACATCGACTCAAAAACTAGAAGCTAAGTATCAGCTACAACCTTTTGTGATATCAAAGAAAATAAATGGCCAATTCAGTAAATTCATAATTAATGACCAAAATTATTCATTAAATAATAAATGAGCTCATAAAAAACAAAAAATTGTACCAGAGAATGAGAGAGAGAGAGAGAGAGAGAGAGAGAGAGAGAGAGAGAGAGAGAGAGAGAGAGAGAGAGAGAGAGAGAGAGTGAACAAAATACTATTTAAAAAGTGCTGGGTTGTGCAAATATAAAAACATATATATATATCTACAAAACACATATCAAATGTTTAATGTTTTCAGAAAGTTTTTAAAAATATAAATAACTGTGTAGATATTTTGGAGGGTTTGTAAAAGGGAAATTTAACATAATTTTGTCACCACCTGGTGGAGAATATATGTAATAAAATGTCATAAATAAACTGGGTAATATCATTTGGTAAAAAATTTTAACAAAGTATTATTATTTCACATAACACTTTCCGCTACTCAAGAAGTTCGCTTAAACGAATTCCTGCCCTGTAATAACTTTTAAAGGTAAGTAAACTTCAGGTTTAGATTTACGTTTCTTGATCAAGATGGCGCCCGACCTTTGAAATTATTGACTAAGTGTAAAGATATTATATTGTATTTTATTATCAGCAATAAAAAGTAGTATAACATTTGGCTTCTGGAACAGGGACACTACGTAAACTTTTGTTTTATGTGGGTAAGCGTATGGAGAGAGCGGAAAAGTTATTTGAAGTAATAGTTTTACATAATTTTAAATATGTAAACATAACCTAACTTCCACGAGGTTATGTTATACGGTTGTATGCATGCGGGTAATATTAAAATAAGTAAAATGAATACCAATAAAGGTGATAATGTAGAGGAAACAGTTGCGAGTGAGATGGATGTTAAACTGGACCAAATTAGTCAAACCAGTGTTACTGAATTAAACCCAGTTCCGTTAACTCCCATCTCGACTCAAGTCGTAAGTAAGACAGATGGTACAGCTGCAATGATGCAGTTACTATTAAGCGAAATTAAAGGAATTAAGAGTAGTTTTAATAATAAATTTGATGAACAAAGTAACAAATTTGATAAATTAGACAAAAAGTTAGATGAGCAAAAAAGCGATTCTAATGTTAGATATACTAATTTAAATGACAAATTTGAGGAACAGAGTGTAAAGTTCGATGAAATAAAAAACGAAATTAAGAAACAAAATTGTCACTTTGATGAGAGAATTAACACAATAGAAACATGTTGTGATAATATCCAGAAAACCACATTAGAAATTGTTAATGAGAAATTCAATATTAAAATAAGTAATTTGGATACTAAAATTGATCAAATTTATGAGACAGTTGTGATGGTACAATTCTGGTACAATCCTAAATTTATAAAAACATGGTACAAAAGACCATAATTATTGTATTTAAATATTTTAACAATTATTTGGTAATAATTATTTAAATATTTCATAATCCCTGTAAAGTTTTGGTGAGTGGACTATATAATTATTTTATACAACGCAGTTTGGAATTGACAGGATTTCGATCGCTTTCATTGTGAACCGGCAAACACAGCAAAAAATCGTATCTCACAGATAGAGATAACGTGACTAGCCCTGATGACGTCAGTGGAAGGAATGCACATTTCTGTAAACAACTCGAGGCTGTAAACAACGAACAAAAGCCTGGTGACGTAGTTTTTGCCCCACCTACGCAATGTTAAACAAAGACTCTGTGTCATTTTCTCCTGGATTGTGAACGTAGCCGGCCGGGAAGAGGTTCACTAAGTGTGAATTTTAACTTTTACACCACCAAAAGTGGTTAACAACAAAAGTGTTTTAATAACAGTGACACCTTACCATTCGGTAAGGTGTAATCAGCTAAGATGTAATCGTTAATACAGTCGACGAACTCGCGGTGTGCGACGTTCTACAGAAAAACAACGGCAGCTAAGTATTAGCTATCCGCTATATTTGATCATTCAACTACAATTCATTCAACATTATTATAATGACCAATTTTAAACCAATTCAAAATTTAAATGAGCTCATAGAATAAAATAAATTGTACCAGAGAATGAGAGAGAGAGAGAGAGAGAGAGAGACCTAAATATTTATAGTGCTGGGTTGTGCAGGTATTATACTATATTATAGCATATTATACTATATTTCATTATGTTTATTATATTTACAATGTTTATTTCTTATTAATGTTCAGATAAATGGGAACACGCCCCGAGGCGTAAACATGTGCATGTTTGGCACTATTTGTTTTTTTGTAATGATATATGGGAATATGTGATTTGAATAAAGGGTAATGTCATTGGTAAAAAATACAAGTACGAGTGAATTATTTCAGGTACATTTCGCTATTACTGGTTCGTTTAACACGAATTTTGGACCTAATAAAGGTAAGCCTAATATCATATGTTGTTGCACAAATTTCCATCATGGCGCCCGATAATTATTCAATGTTTATTAGTAAATTAGTAAATTTTATGTGACAGTAAATTTGTAGCTTCACATTTGGTCGCCTTGCGAACAGGGACTCTACATAAAACGTAATTTTATGTGGAGTAATACCTACCAGGAAAGCGAAATAATTACCTGAAGTAATTGCGAAAGTACGCAAACACGTGAGTAAAATAGGGTTAAATTCCTAGGTTATAAACATATATGTTTTAGTAAGATAAAATAACAAAAATGAGTACTAATGACAATATAACTATAGAAATCAGTACAACTGATGTAGATTTGACTAGTGAGATGGATGTTCAATCAACACAAACTAGTCAGATTGACGAGCCTGATACGCTTGCATCTGTAGAGACAGAGAAAGTCAATACATCCATCTCAACTAGATCAGAAAGTAAACCAGATGGTACGGCTGCAATGATGCAGTTATTATTAAATAAATTCGATGAACAAAGTAACAAATTCGATGTAAAGTTAGACGAAATAAAAAATGAAATTAAAAGCCGAAATTCTCACTTTGATAAAAGAATAGACGAAATGCATGCTCATTTCGATAAATTGACAAAACAAACAGTAACGTTAGTAGACGAGATATTTAATATACCGAAGAGTAAAGTAGACGAGAATTACAAGAATAATAGTGGGGGTAGTAATGATGATACATTCACAGAAAATAATGTTAGTCTAAGTGCTAACAAGGTGAGTAACAGTGATAATTTGAATAATTAGTTTACAGGTAGTAAGAATATGATGTTAGAAAATGATAATGAGAGTATTATGAGTGAAAATGAGGTGTTTGAGTGTGTTGAGTCAGAAAGAGAGTTGAGAGAAAGTACAGTTTTACAAGGGGTGCAGGGGTTAGAATTTTCCTTTGATGTTGTGTTAGGGGGTGAAGTCAAGTCTTCACGTATTCTTAATAAGGACGAGAGTTCCTTAAATTTATATTTGGGAGACGAAAGGTCTACAAATAAAGTTCCTTGGTGTTATTGTGTACCTCATAAGTGGTACAGTAATTTTGAGTTAGTGACCCCTGCATATTTGGAGAGAGAGAGTGTAATTTGGTGTTATGGTGAGAAATATATTAAGAGAGAAAGTGTAGAGAGGTATTGTGAGAGAAAGAAAGTAATAGAAATTTTTAAAGTAACTAGAAAGTATAGAGAACTTGTAGAAAGGTTAGTAGAGATGGCGGATGAAAATAATGAATACTTACCTTGTAGTAAAAGTGAAATTGAAATAATAATAGATAATGAGAATAATGGTATCAAGCACTTACCTTGGGAAGTAACAGGTTAGTGGTAGAAAATTATGATGATAATTACTATATGACTAACAAGATTATAACATATGATAATACTGAGGGAGACAGAAATATACCCGATCTTGACTTGATATATAATAAACCGATGGATATTGTAAACGGAATATATAAAATGTTTGATAGTTGTTATAATGATTATAATAATAAAAGTTATTTAATAAACAATAAGATAAATAGACCTAAGATTAGAATGTTATTCAACGATGGAGGGTAGATTGTTTTAGTGTGTAATGAACATTTAATATATATGTGAACAGTGGTTTTGAATTGGACTGCATATGGACTGATTTTGATTAATGACAAAATAATGAGTTGGATTGTATATTTTTCATTGTGTTTATGTGTTAATATCAGTGTATTTGTGTATTTTGATGTTGTGTATTACAGGTAACTTTTATATATTTATGTACACCGTGTATGTAACAGCAAGTTTAATTGTTTTAATAAGTAACAGTTAACATGTTTTTGTGTAACTAAACAAGTTTAAATAATTGAATAATAATTAAAGAGTATTACTCTTAATTACTGAATTAATATGGTACAAAAGAAAGTTGTACTAACTTGTAACTGAAGTTGTAAATTGTTAGTTGTAATAGAAAGTTTCTAATGAAGTTAAATTATTATTTAATTTGTAGTGAAGGTAATTCCTAATGAATAATAATAAATGATGAAGTAAGAATATATATTTGAAAACTGAGATGTATTGTTATGAGTAGGTGAGATATAAAATTTATAAGACAATTGTCAATGATTACAGTAAGGTAGAATGTTTAAAAAGGAATAGAGCCTGGGTATAGATAAAGGCAGGTGAGTTATTCAATTAAAGTAAATGGGAGTTATATAGATAAGAATTTTAAAGAAAATAATACAAAGAGAGTATTAGATATTTTAGGGACACAGTAGTTAGTGATTATTTGTAGAGGTAAGTAAAGTAAAGGTTAAACATATAATTGTTGCTGATGATATTTTGTAGTGGGGGTGAGGTGATAAGGAGTGGCCAACGTATAGCGTTGTGGCAGGTAATAGCGTAGTTTAAGGGAGTGTTTGCCGAATTTTTTGGAAGGGCAAGATTATGAATGTATATAGCCAGGTAGGGAACACCCATCTCTATACAAAGACGCGCGGTGCTATCGGATTTATCGTCGGAATGAAATTAGTGAAAGGTGTTTATAATTGAGAAATTGGTGTCATGATAGGTAATTTTGGTTGCTAATTAGAAGAAAGGTGAGTAAGATTATAATAAGTAAAAGCATAGTGAATACAGGAGTCACCCAGACTAAACAATGATAAGAATGTGAAAGGTTAGGTAGGTAGAAAGTTCAGAGTAGAAAGGAAATAAGAAATGAATAATGAAATAATAATAATGTAATATGAATATAAATAATAAATTTGAAATAAATATTAATAATTATAATAAATAATTGATGGCTAATTAATGAAAGATTAGAATTAATTAATTAATTAATTGAAATTGTAATTAAATTTAAATGCAACTTTAAATAGATAGAACGTGCAAATCTTAATCAAATTAAATATGAATTGACTATTTCAATGTATTAAATGTATTAATGTATTAATGTGGATTATGATGTATCAATGTATTATTATGTTTTATGTATTAACATAGAAATTTTAACATGATGTATGGGGGAAATAGTGTGTGTGGAGGAGAAAGAGGGGTAAATATTATTGACAGCGCCAGTTATTAACTGTTAATAGTAATAATAATAATAATATTAATTTCAATAAGATTTTATTAATTTTTTTTTTTCTATAAAATGTTTTTCTCCATGTTTGAGTAATATTGGGAGATTTAGGTAATATTTGGGATTTATATGTGGATTTCTATGTATTTTATTTAAATATTTGTTTCTTTTATAATTACATTAATTATGAAACAGAAAGAGTTAATTATTATCGATGGGAATCGAAACAATCTTTACAATTCAGGGTAGTCCATGAAGAGAATGGCAATTCTATATAATTCTTGTATTTTACATTTTTTGTATTTATATTTCTAGTATTTCAAGCAAACCCAGTGCTTATTAACACAAACCAGCACATAGCTAAGGGGAAACAGATCAGTTAAGGATAGAGTAATATACCAAGCCACTATTTTGATATTTTAATTTATTGTTTCAGTGTTTGGTGATGTTATGACGGCGATCCTGAGCTGGCCAGCGCGTCAGAGCAGGAACGTTACGCGCCTGATTGGCCTTATGGTGTTGGGATCTCGAAGGAGAAGTCCAGTAAGGTCATGCAGGTTCTGTCATCGTCATCGGACCACGGGTGAGTTTGATTTTCTTTTAATATAAATTGTAAGGGGGTTGTGGCGACATATCCTGGCTGATCCCTTTAGGAAGTACGAATGGGTCAATGAAAGTTTTTATGCTTCGGCACAAAATCTTTCATTGAGGGGGTTTTGTGATGGTACAATTCTGGTACAATCCTAAATTTATAAAAACATGGTACAAAAGACCATAATTATTGTATTTAAATATTTTAACAATTATTTGGTAATAATTATTTAAATATTTCATAATCCCTGTAAAGTTTTGGTGAGTGGACTATATATTATTTTATACAACGCAGTTTGGAATTGACAGGATTTCGATCGCTTTCATTGTGAACCGGCAAACACAGCAAAAAATCGTATGTCACAGATAGAGATAACGTGACTAGCCCTGATGACGTCAGTGGAAGGAATGCACATTTCTGTAAACAACTCGAGGCTGTAAACAACGAACAAAAGCCTGGTGACGTAGTTTTTGCCCCACCTACGCAATGTTAAACAAAGACTCTGTGTCATTTTCTCCTGGATTGTGAACGTAGCCGGCCTGCAAGAAGTTCACTAAGTGTGAATTTTAACTTTTACACCACCAAAAGTGGTTAACAACAAAAGTGTTTTAATAACAGTGATACCTTACCATTCGGAAATGTGTAATCAGCTAAGATGTAATCGTTAATACAGTCGACGAACTCGCGGTGTGCGACGTTCTACAGAAAAACAACGGCAGCTAAGTATTAGCTATCCGCTATATTTGATCATTCAACTACAATTCATTCAACATTATTATAATGACCAATTTTAAACCAATTCAAAATTTAAATGAGCTCATAGAATAAAATAAATTGTACCAGAGAATGAGAGAGAGAGAGAGAGAGAGAGAGAGAGAGAGACCTAAATATTTATAGTGCTGGGTTGTGCAGGTATTATACTATATTATAGCATATTATACTATATTTCATTATGTTTATTATATTTACAATGTTTATTTCTTATTAATGTTCAGATAAATGGGAACACGCCCCGAGGCGTAAACATGTGCATGTTTGGCACTATTTGTTTTTTTGTAATGATATATGGGAATATGTGATTTGAATAAAGGGTAATGTCATTGGTAAAAAATACAAGTACGAGTGAATTATTTCAGGTACATTTCGCTATTACTGGTTCGTTTAACACGAATTTTGGACCTAATAAAGGTAAGCCTAATATCATATGTTGTTGCACAAATTTCCATCATGGCGCCCGATAATTATTCAATGTTTATTAGTAAATTAGTAAATTTTATGTGACAGTAAATTTGTAGCTTCACACAGTTAATGACACAGTTAAAAAACAGATAGAGTCACAAAATACAGAAATAGAAAAGAAATGTTTAACTTATGTAGAAAGTCAAATAGAAATTAAAACAAATCATGAAGTGAGTAACCAAGTAGAACTGAAAACAAATGTTTTGCAAAGTCACTTAGAGAAAGTTGAATCAAATGTAGTAGACATTACAAAGAATATTGAAACTATAGATAACACAGTATCAGAACATGAAAGTGTAACAATAAAAAATGATCTGAAAATATATTAAATACATAAAATACACTACCAGGACTTACCTGTTATAACTACGCTTACCTGCTGCGGAAATTTTATCAGAAGCCCAGAGTCGCCACCTGTATGTTTGAAGGACAGATATGGAGACCTTTACACTTTACCTTAATAAAACGGACAATTTAGCAATCTGACCACCCCCCAATTAATAATTCAGAAAGATTCCGGTCCGTTTAGACGAATCTCGCAACACAGAAATGAGAACGTGGTAATGACGAAATAACTTAGACTAACACATTTTATCTGGAACTTAAATACTTTTAATTACTTGAAAATTAGTTTAAATATTTTGACAAGAACCCTATGACCAAATGTGAATTATACATTTAGGTATTATGTTTACATTGAAATATTAATGCATTAAGTATTGTATTTAAATATTCATTAAAAAGGAGCCCATTCTGCCATTCACTCATTCACACAGTATAATATATATATATTGTTATGTTTTATTACTCTTGATAATAATAAACTAAATATAATGTGATTGATTAAATATAGTCGAATTTATTAAAGTTTTACTATCTACTTTTGTCGGGCGCCATCTTGCCTTACCAACTGCAAGAAAAAAATTTACCAAGGTTCGAATCAGCGAACTAGGAGAACAGAATGTGGTTGCTGAAATAATAACAATCATTTATGTTCATCAATAATTAAATGTTATTAATACTTTATTATTATTCATATTTCATATTAATAAAATCATACAGACAAAATTTGTTCGTGAATAATAGTTGTTAATTACCTTGAATCTCTTTTAATTTACTTACTCGCAATACAATAACAGATTCTTGAAATACATTTATTAAGAATTATAATGGGAACGCAAACCAGCCTTCTTATTACTATAAACTATAGTAAAACTATATTCTCACATACACACACAACACACACAAAGCTACTTTAGAGATCTCATTTTTAAATATTTTATACTTTCTTCAAAATTTATTTCCCTATTCTGCCAGTAATTTTGAAAAACCCTTATTAAAATCTCATTGATACATGGCTACTTAGCTGAATTTGAAGCCGATTATTATTCCTGAAGCCGTCACATGGTTTTACGTGCGCACTTTACTTCACTTCATGATTATCGAACTGTTAGATTATAATGAAACTGTTAATTACACTTTTAATACGAAATTTTAATTTTAAGTCATGTTTTGAAATATAGTATTCACATTCTTTACGGTGCGGGCCCGCACTTACGTTTCGAAACTTTATGTCATCCACTCGCGAGTGGTGATGGCGTTAGACTGGGCTGAGAAAAAGGCGCTATTTTGTGAAGCGGCTGTTGTTGGATATTCAATTCTTATTGTCTTAGAGTTTGTATCACTCCGCCAGCTGCATGTCAACGTTATGTAACGGCATTTCATAACAGAGATCGTCTCTGACGTCAGATCGTCTGACACTGGTTATATAACTTGTTTACCGTTACATAATGTGTTTACTGGTTTCGTGTTCGTCATTGTCTGACCTTGACACAGTGGCAGTTTATTAATTCTGCGTCTGTTGAAGCTGTTTTACAAAATATTATCGAATAATAATATTGTCTTCACCGTCTCAAGCAGTGCTGCCATCGTCGCGATCGCTCCAAATAACAAACTTACCTAAGTTTTGTATGTTTTGTCCCAAATGAAGATTTTTATTTATTTATTACAAAAAATATATAAATTTCTTTAGATTGCCTCAGGTAGGCCCCCAAAATGCCCCGCTACAATACCCCCTCAATGAGATATTTTATGCCGAAGCATAAAAAATCTCATTGACACATTCATACTTGCTAAAGGGATCAGCCAGGATATGTTGCCACCACCCCCTTTACGGTTTACAAAAAAATATAATCAACTCACCCTTGGTCCGGTGACTGTGACCGCATCTGCATGACAATACTGGACTTCTCTCTCGAGATCCCAACACCGTAGAGTCAGACAGATACTCAACGCCCCTGCTCTGACGCGCAGGCCAGCTCAGGTCCGCCGCCACAGCACCACCAAACACTGAAACAACAAATCAAAATATCAAATAGTGGCCTTATACAACACCATATCCCCAACTGATCTGTTTCCCCCTAGCGGTGCTGGTTTGCGCTAAGAAGCACTGGTTTTGTTTTTACTCACTTATTACTAACATATATATCAGAATACCTAACAACATAACATAACATAAGAAACATAGTACATTCGTTCATAATTCACATCATTCTTATCCTAAAATAAACAATTTGTATTTAAAAAGTTACACACTTAACATCATTAAATTTGCGTATAAAATCAGAAAATTACCTTTCAATAGTAAAATACATAAATCTCCTTTCAACTTTTATTAATTCGTTTCTCAAATTTTTTTTTTTTTATCTTCGTTTTACACATCATTTCATTTATTATTCCCTTTCATTAATTTGGGTGATTCTACGTTATTCATCATAATTCAGTTTATCAACTTGGCATTTACCCATAATCTTCCCCTTTTATTACTCTAATGCTCCCTTACAAAATCTTTAACTAGTATGACACCCCACTATCAAAAAATCTACTAACCCTTCTCTACCTCTAACTACTTACTACTTTAGCTCAATTCGCCACCTTCTACTCTTATATAAAAAAAATACTCTCTAACCCTTTGTACATAGGATACGTGTTCCCCCCCCCCCAAAAGCTCAATTCCCGTTCTCTGGTTCCTGGATTCTACCTAAGGCAACCCCTTCCCACTAAAACTATACCAAATCCCGTCCCAACCCTTATGTTGCGGACTCCCACAATACACTACCCCTACTACAAAATTGCCATCCCCAAAATCTCAATCTCATTACCTCACTACAACTACAACAAAATAACATCAACAAAATAAACAATATATCGCTCCAAATTCTACATAAATTCTCCATAACTACTGTGTCTCCACTTATACTTCTCAAAATTCTATAACATTACATTAACTCAAAACAACATTACATTACTTCATCTCTACTATTTCTTTAACTTTGGCTTCAATTTGGACAGATCTATATGTCCCACAAAATTCAACTTGAACTGACTCAAACATTTTATTCAAACCATTACTATCACCCAACTTCTATCTTTTGCAACCCATTGAAAATTTTACCTATCACAACTATTTTTCATTTTATTTTAAAATCTATAAACACATTGAAAACATATTATCATATTTTTATAATTCTTATTCCTAACATACTAAATGCAACTATCACAATAAGACATAATAAACACAATATAGGAAGTATTTAGTGCATCTATTTTTCACATCAAAATAAAATTATTGAGTAGCAAATCATCATTATTAATTAAAACATAGCAAATTTCTAATACGTTATCCATCTGGATAACCTCCCAGCCACACACACTATGACCCCCCCTGGACTGTGGCGTCCAGTTGCGTCCACAAGGACTGAAGTTTTGCAGGAATGTTACATCTCCGTGTCCTTGCTTCTGCGTTACATTTAAAATACTAGATATCAACATATCTTTGTCTATAATTATGCGCCCCTAATACGGTTCTACCACCTGTCTTTGCTACCCCCAAGCGGGCAGAGTGGCAGCCGCTGTTCCATAGTTTGGTGATTCCCCTTAATTTCACCCCCCATCAATTTCAAAATACACCTTTACAACGATAACAGCTATGGCCAGTTAAGGCAGAACGTGACGCAATGAGCCCCAACCATAGCTGTTAAAGCTAAACCAATTCCACGGTCAGGGTTCGGTGAGGCCGTGACCGCCCGAAAATTTGGGGAATCACAAGTAAAATATCTTTTGTAACATTAAATTTAAGAACCTCTATTTAAATGACATTATTAGTTTGGATGGTGTTTTACCCTCCTTTATATGTAAGCTTAACTATCATTGACATAAAATATTAAATACAAAATTTACAACCTTCCACCATAGCAGTTCCACACTACACTGTTATGTCACTTCATTGAGCACCAAACTACCCCAAAATTATCCCCACATCTTGTATAATACATTACATAACATAATAAACCAATAAACATTAACCTTGATTATTAGCAAAAAAAAAATTTAAACAAACAATTCTCTTTTAAATAATTTATATAAAAATTTATAAACATTATTATTTAAAATTTTTCATTAACTTATTTTTTATTTATCATCATTATTATTTATCCTATGTTGCCGTTAGCTTCCTCAAAATTTTCAAATTTATTATTAACCTTTATTTTTAACCATTAAGTTATTCCACAAAATAAACCATTTAACATTTATTTACTTATTAATTATTATTAAATTAGAATCTCATCAAACAATTTACGTTCACTATAAAACTGCAAACATATAACATTCAATCACAATATCTAAAGATCTCAACTTATTTACTTCAATTGATTATTAAAACACAACATATTTCAAAACACAAAAGTTACCAGTCATTAATTATTGTCTTCATAATTATTTTATTATTTAATCAGAATGCAAAATATTAATAATATTATTACATTTTCTAATACATATACACATTATTTATCTAACATTTCATAATACACACAAATGAATTCACTATATTATATTTACAAAGTATACGTCGATAATTATTCCATTGTTTCCCCCTTCATATGTCCAAATCTGCAAGGTCATTACCAAAATTTACAGTAGTCAACAATGTCTATTCACTGATATCTAGTTCAGCCTCCATCGTCATATAAATACCTAATATATTTATAACACACATCATTTTTATCCACATACCAGTTGTTACAATTATTAATATCATAATAACCCATCAACTCTATTTCATCCATTATACCATTATAAATCTTGTCACCATAAGTTAGGATTGTCCCGTCTATATCAGTGTTATTTGTTAATGTCAGGTAAATTGTTTTCTCATTTTTATATTTCTCTACTATCACGTCATATAAGTCATTATCTTTTATAAAAATATTCTCAAAATAATTCTCTCTCTCAACAGGTAATCTTTTTCTCAATTCATCATAACTTCTTTTTAATTTATACAGTTCTATTTCACTCTCAATACATAACTCTCTTTCTTCATAGCACCACATCACACTCTCACAATTATTACGGACAGAGGGTACAACATTATACAACATTAATTCATTTACCAATAAGGGTCTCTTGCCCTGCAAAAACAACATTAAATCATCATCATCATTATAAACAATAAGGGGGAAATTTGCCCTCTGTCCCCATTCAACTACAACATTATTTTTCCACTCTCTTTCTACTTCATCAATACATCTCAACATCTCATAATCACTACATTCTGCGATTTCATTAGTACTATTTTTGATTATATTTTCATCATTTGTCTCTCCATTATTCTTTACCCCCACTATACTCTCAGAATTGTAATTAATATCATTATCATCACTAGTCATTATTTTATTATCTAACACTACCTCTCCCACTATTTGGTCACTGTTAGTTATTAACTCATTATTCGAATTGTCACTCACCTGGTTGCTTATTTCTTCACTATTATCAAAGATATTATTCCCACTTACCTGTGTTAACTCAACTTTTAATTGACACCTATCTTCCTCCCCCTTCTCGTCTGGTTTATCAAAAGCGTCTTTTATTGTATCACAACCCTTACTCATTATTTCCTTTGTTTCGTGTAAATCTATATGCAACTCATCAAGCCATTTATTCATCATATCAAAATTCTTATCCATTTTTGCATTTAACTCATTTAGTAGGTTAAATAGGTCATATACTGTATATTCTTTTTCTTCCACCCCTACACTACCGTTATCATTAGGCCTATTTTCCGTCTTAATCTCTACCACTGTCGCTTCAACGATCTTACCTTTATTACTTGGCACCTCACTATCAATATCATCACTGTGCTTCTTAATTTCTGCGAATATTCCCTCTTCCTTTTCTTCCATTCGTGTGAAACTATCTTCTAACCTCCCCCATTCCTCGTCTGTCATTTCACCTACAACCCCTTTAAATTCGCTTTCCCACTCCTTCCATACGAAACCACTATCATTTTCTTGTATCTTAGCCATATTAAAAAAAAAATTTTTTATTATAATACCCTTTATATAATATAATTCACCTTATACACACTAGTTACCCATGTTAGCTCACAATATTCATAAACAAATAATTCACTAAATACATAACACTATCAAAACATAACCCCATATTTGCGTCTATTTTACGTATGCAAAAAAAAATTTTATTCTACCTCAACAACCATTCTGTTCTCCCCGTAGGCCGTATTTTATATAAATTTACTTATATAAATTGTCCCTGTTCGGGCGCCATTGTTATGTTTTATTACTCTTGATAATAATAAACTAAATATAATGTGATTGATTAAATATAGTCGAATTTATTAAAGTTTTACTATCTACTTTTGTCGGGCGCCATCTTGCCTTACCAACTGCAAGAAAAAAATTTACCAAGGTTCGAATCAGCGAACTAGGAGAACAGAATGTGGTTGCTGAAATAATAACAATCATTTATGTTCATCAATAATTAAATGTTATTAATACTTTATTATTATTCATATTTCATATTAATAAAATCATAGAGACAAAATTTGTTCTTGAATAATAGTTGTTAATTACCTTGAATCTCTTTTAATTTACTTACTCGCAATACAATAACAGATTCTTGAAATACATTTATTAAGAATTATAATGGGAACGCAAACCAGCCTTCTTATTACTATAAACTATAGTAAAACTATATTCTCACATACACACACAACACACACAAAGCTACTTTAGAGATCTCATTTTTAAATATTTTATACTTTCTTCAAAATTTATTTCCCCATTCTGCCAGTAATTTTGAAAAACCCTTATTAAAATCTCATTGATACATGGCTACTTAGCTGAATTTGAAGCCGATTATTATTCCTGAAGCCATCACATGGTTTTACGTGCGCACTTTACTTCACTTCATGATTATCGAACTGTTAGATTATAATGAAACTGTTAATTACACTTTTAATACAAAATTTTAATTTTAAGTCATGTTTTGAAATATAGTATTCACATTCTTTACGGTGCGGGCCCGCACTTACGTTTCGAAACTTTATGTCATCCACTCGCGAGTGGTGATGGCGTTAGACTGGGCTGAGAAAAAGGCGCTATTTTGTGAAGCGGCTGTTGTTGGATATTCAATTCTTATTGTCTTAGAGTTTGTATCACTCCGCCAGCTGCATGTCACCGTTATGTAACGGCATTTCATAACAAAGATCGTCTCTGACGTCAGATCGTCTGACACTGGTTATATAACTTGTTTACCGTTACATAATGTGTTTACTGGTTTCGTGTTCGTCATTGTCTGACCTTGACACAGTGGCAGTTTATTAATTCTGCGTCTGTTGAAGCTGTTTTACAAAATATCATCGAATAATAATATTGTCTTCACCGTCTCAAGCAGTGCTGCCATCGTCGCGATCGCTCCAAATAACAAATTTACCTAAGTTTTGTATGTTTTGTCCCAAATGAAGATTTTTATTTATTTATTACAAAAAATATACAAATTTCTTTAGATTGCCTCAGGGAGGCCCCCAAAATGCCCCGCTACAATATATATATATACATATATATATATATATATATATATATATATTCCCCTTATTTTTTGCTCGAGTCTTAAATTTGTGATCGAAAATGAATAATAGTTCGTGAATAATAATAATTAAAATAGAATAACCATGGTAAGTTACGTAACGCTTAGAGTCCCGTTCGCAACGTGCTGATGGATAGATGCATCTGAATATTTGTCCGTCACGAACACTTTTAACTTTCCTATGTCACTTCACTTATTATCATTCATATGTCACTCCACTTCTTCACGCCGATTGCTCTTTTTTCGCTAAAACTTAGTTTTTAGTAACCACGAGTCTTAGCTAGCGTGCGGCCGCCAACGTGGACCGCGAGCGGGAGGAAACTGCCGTTCACTGCCACCTGATGTTTGTCGTCGTTCATGCTCAATTTGTTGTTGCGTATTCCTTTTATGCATGGAATACAGCCGATATATGTGTGATGACCGAGGACGATATTTGCATCTGCTGTACTGATGTCACTAGTAGTAGGCGTGGTTTAACGACATTTCCTGTAGCTGGCTGGTTGGTGTTGCAAACTTTTCGTTCCAGCGCCATGTTTTACAGCTTCGTTGGATTTTTTACAGCGTCACTAACAGCGCTCCGTGTTGAGATGTTACGTACGAGCGTGGTCACACATACACAGAGTTCTTAGAATTTTTAGGGTGGCGCGCATTCCTTAGCGAGTTACTCAACACGAACTGCGTCTCTGCTTTGTTTCAACTGTTTCACTTGCCATGTGTTCTGTGATAATGAAAATAACGTTCGCCGGGAAATAAAAACTATCAATAAATTTATAAACTCCCACCCAAAATGAAATAAATAAAAAGACGAATACCCCATACTGTAATAAACAAAATAACCCAAATTTTGACACGTTACAATACCCCCTCAATGAGAATTCTGCTGTCCAAAACAGAAGAAATCTCATTGATAAACCCCGAAGAGGACCGGTGAGGAACTGGTGCCAACAACCCCCTCGTTCTTACTCCTCATGGGTACACGACCCCCCTGGCTTGGCGACTATGGACTCACCTGAACGAGATCACTGGACTTCTCCGTAGATCCCAACACCGAGAAATCGAACAGCCAAGTACCACAGCACACCTCACCTTCTAACATGCTACCTCCAAAATCCTCAATCCCTGGCTTAGATTATGCCAGATCCTCAACCGATATGTTTCCCCTTGTATGCAAGCTGGGCTGCCTTTAGCAGATACTGGGCTCACACACACTCACATTACATATTATACATTGAAAAATTTTCCTAAAATTTACTATGTCATCAAAAAGATTCAAAATTCAAAATAATATACTTTATCAAAAAATTCTCTTCCTTGTTTTCTGTTTTTTGCTTGAAATAAGTGAATTTAAACATCTCTTATAGTTAAACATATCCTTACCCTAACATGTGAATACTTAGAGTCTAACAATACAATGCAATACCAAATAAATCAATAAAAATAAACATGGTTAATACACACATAATAAAATAATCATTACTCAAAAATATTCATTAACTGGCAGGCGAAAAATCAAGATTTTTTTTTTTCAAAAAAAAAATTTCCAAAAAAAATATTTCCCAAAAAATTTTAAAATTCAAAAAAAAATTTAAATTTTATTAAAATGTTTCCTTTATATATATAATTTGTTTAAAATTTGTTTGAATTGATCAAATAAACAAATTGAATTGACTTCCTACTATACAAGCTTATTTTGATTATTATTTATTATATATTCTATAAGAATAAGCTTAATTTTACATTATTTTCAAATTCTATCAAAATTCTGTCACTGGTTTAAAAAATGAAAATTTTATATCTTTATTACAAATCTCTCTTTATTTAGCCATCTTATTCTCCATTACCGTGGGTGATGTAAATTATTTATTCTCATTTAATTTACTACTTGATCTGTATACACATATAATCTTTCTCCCTTTGATTCTAACCACTAACAACTGTAACTCACATGACACCCATCCCTATCAAAATCTCTACTAATCAAGACACTCTAACCTCAACTTATCATTAAACTCAATTCGCCACCTTCTCCCTATATATAAAAAAACTCTCTAACCCTTTGTACATAGGATATGTGTTCCCCCCCAAAACTCAATTCCCTTATTTGGCCCTGGATTCTACCTAAGGCGGCCCCTCCTCACTAAAATCGATTCTAATCCCGTCCCAACTTATCATTATGTTGCGGACTCCCACATTACACTACCCCCTACTACAAAATTGCCATCCCCAAAATCTCAATCTCATTACCTTACTACAACTACAACAAAATAACAACATTAATTATAAACCACAATATATCACTCAAAACTCTACAATTATTCTCCATTACTACTGTGTCAACATCAATACTTCTCAAACTTCTACAACATATATTAACTCAAAAACAACATTACATTATTTTCATCTCTACTATTTCTTCAACTTTGACTTCAACTTGGACAGATCTATATGTCCCACAAAATATTTATCACCCAAACACTATCTTTTATTAACCTTCACAAATTGTTACTTTACTTCTCACTTTATCAAATTATTTTTTTTTTTCATTACTTTAAAACGTCGGTAATACGTTAAAACATTACATTGAACATTAATTACTTAGGACATTTATAACCAATACACCAGTGACCTGTTATTGCTGATCAGCTGATCTCCTAACACAATGAGAACACCTCCCAAAATTGAACAAATTACATGAAATATATACTTTTATTTATACTCACTTCTCACCTCATTGTTTCCCCTTTTTCTGATTCTGATCATTTTGTGTTACCCGCCTGCCAGACGTTTAATCATTGGCTTAGTTTAAAGTACACACATAATGAAAACACATATTTTATCAGCACCTATATCTACGTACAACAAGAAAATAATACATTTAAAAGCATGTAATGAACACCTTATATTAAATGTCTGAGCAGCTAGTTACTTAACAGAGCACAAGCAATTTTATTGGATCAAAATTTGAATAAAAAAAAATTTTTTATGTTGTAAAATTTAAATTCGTAGCTCATCTGAGCCACCTCCCATCCACACACACTATTTCAAGTTATGTAAGGCTGTGGCGCCCCCTCGCTTTCACAAAGACGGCATATTTTGGAGTAGTTTTACCTCTCCGTGTCTTTGCTTCCGCTATTACTTTTAAAAGGTCATGAACATCAACATGTTCTGGTCTATAATTACACGCCCTTAATGCGGGTCTACCACCTGGCTTTGCTGCCCCCAAGCGGGCAGAGTGGCAGCCGCTGTTCCATAGTGCCGGGATTTCCCCTAATGTTCGCCCCCATTGAATTTCTACTATATACCAATTTCAAGTCAGCTATGGTCAAGGGACTTGATATGACCATAGCTGGTCACTTGCCAAATCCACGATTAGTGCTGGTAAGGCAGTAATCGCCCGAAAAGTCGGGGAAATCTAACTTCATTTCCCTGCCTGTTACATTCATTATTACTATGTGCGACACGGTCGTCTATCAGTGTGTAAATTAATGTACACGAAAAAGGTGTGTCGCCATTTTGGCCTCCGATGGAGGTAACACTCCCTGTTACCCCCAACCCATTTCGCTATCTACGAGGGCACAGGCCACCCCCGCAATAGCAAGTTACTAACTAATTAATAAAATTTTTATATACATTAAATAAATATAATCTTTTCATCAATAATCATTTCCCTCATTCATAACTTTTTACCATTTGACTTTCTTAAAATTTTCAAAATTTATTATTAATAATCATTATATATCATTTTTCATTTATTATTAAAATTTTTTAATTATCATTTTTTATTGAACACAATTATTTCAAATAATCTCACTATTTAATTAAAATCTTAGTTACCTGTAAGCATTTTTGTTCTATATGATTCATACTGTAAAAGTTCTATACTTACAATCCATTTAACATGGTATATACACAACATAGTCACCATATCACAATACTTTCACCTCATCTCTGAATCATTTTACACAAAATTTAGTTTAAATCCAACAATTCATTTAATTATAAAATTCATCTCGTAAAACCATTTGACTTCAAACAAAAAATTCAATTATATAACTTTTAAATCAATCAAAATATTTTAAACATTTCAAATTGTTTCAATTAAATTCATTATTAAAATATAAATTCCATTATTATTGTTTGCCATTATCCAAATTAGCCAATTACTGTTTCCAAAATTACTGTTATTATTTCTTTAAATTGCAAAATATTATTATTACAACAACTAATTACCTACATACACTGTTCACTTAACCACAACACATACAATTGGCTTTCCTACATATTTATTTACAAATCTGATTCATTATTTATTCAATTATCACATTTCAATGTCCAACTCAGCTAGGTCAAACCCCCTAAAACAAAATATTTAACTGTCTTTTATTGTTTTATGGTTTAGCCTCCATCGTCAAAAAGATATCTCACATATTTATATACTAAATGATTTTTATTTATCTTGAATTAATAACTATTATCTTCATGAACCATTATTTCTAAATCCATCATACCATTTATTATTTCATACAACCTGTCACGATCAATTAATTTTATCCAGTCTCCGTCAGTAGTTTTTCTAAATACCAAATCAATTGTTTTGTCATTATTTATAACAGTGTTATTCAGATATTCCTCTCTCTCTCTTTCATCATCTCTCTCCATATCTAACACCTGCACCAACATTTCATACCCTCTATTAACCTCAAAAATTTTTATTTCTCTCTCTCTTTCTTTACAACAACTCTCATAACCATACTGTATTCTCTCATTCCATGCAGAGGGCAATACCACAAAATCATTTGAATACCATCTGGCCCTACCAGATAAACACAAAAAACTTATTTTACCTTCTGAAGAACCCTCGTCTTCTACAAAAATTATCGAGGAACTCTTGTCCTCCATCAACAATTGTGAAGTCTCTGCTTCACATTTAACCCCATAAAAATGTGCCCCCTGTTTCATACCCACAATATAACTCTCTTTCCACTCATTATCTAACTCACCAACATTAATTACTACGCCTTTACAATCTATTTCTTTCTCTCTCTCACTCACCATCTCTATCTCACCGCTACCCAATACTTCATTATTATTATTTAACATTATTACATCACTGAAATTACTTATATCAACATCACCACTTACCTCTGAATTGTACTCACCATCATTATTTTCACTAGTTAACCCTACTTCTCCCACTATTTTATCACTGTTATTTATGAATTCATTATCAGAATTATCACTCACCTGGTTAATTATTTCTTCACTATCATTAAAAACATTATTACCACTTACCTGTATTACTTCAACTTCTGTACTCTCTTTATATTGGTCTGTCTTTAGTTCCCGCGACCATTCATCCAACATTTTATCCCTTTCTTCAAGACGTTTATTCATATTATCAAAATGTTTATCCATCATTTCCTTCATTGTTATCAACAAATTCATCACGTCCTCCAATGAACGTTCCTTTTTTACTACCCCCACACTGTCGTCATCATTAGGCCTATTCACAGTCTTATTTTCTACCAATTTTACTTCAGCTATCTTACCTTCATTGTTGGTCATCTCCCTATGTTTATTGATTTCTGCAAATATTCCTTCTTCCTGTTCTTCCATTCGTGTTAACCTATCGTCTAAATTACCCCATTCCTCGTCTGTCATCTCACCCACAACACCTCGAAATTCATTCTCCCACTCATCCCACGCAAAATCACTATCATTACTCTGTATTATAGACATTTTTAAAGTTCGTTTGTATAACACTTTTATATATGAAACTACTATTTTTATATACTCAAACACCTAACACACTGTGAATCACAACACAAACATAACCTACGTGAATATGTGCGATACAATTTTTTATACATTCGTCATTACCACGTCCTATTTTCTGTGCATTGAAATAGGTCTATCTCGTATAAAATTACAATTAAACGAAAATCCTGGCAGCGCGTCGACATTTGTAACAATAAAAAATGATCTGAAAATATATTAAATACATAAAATACACTACCAGGACTTACCTGTTATAACTACGCTTACCTGCTGCGGAAATTTTATCAGAAGCCCAGAGTCGCCACCTATATCTTTGAAGGACAGATATGGAGACCTTTACACTTTACCTTAATAAAACGGACAATTTAGCAATCTGACCACCCCCCAATTAATAATTCAGAAAGATTCCGGTCCGTTTAGACGAATCTCGCAACACAGAAATGAGAACGTGGTAATGACGAAATAACTTAGACTAACACATTTTATCTGGAACTTAAATACTTTTAATTACTTGAAAATTAGTTTAAATATTTTGACAAGAACCCTATGACCAAATGTGAATTATACATTTAGGTATTATGTTTACATTGAAATATTAATGCATTAAGTATTGTATTTAAATATTCATTATAAAGCAGCCCATTCTGCCATTCACTCATTCACACAGTATAATATATATATATATTCCCCTTATTTTTTGCTCGAGTCTTAAATTTGTGATCGAAAATGAATAATAGTTCGTGAATAATAATAATTAAAATAGAATAACCATGGTAAGTTACGTAACGCTTAGAGTCCCGTTCGCCACGTGCTGATGGATAGATGCATCTGAATATTTGTCCATCACGAACACTTTTAACTTTCCTATGTCACTTCACTTATTATCATTCATATGTCACTCCACTTCTTCACGCCGATTGCTCTTTTAGCGCCGATTTCGCTAAAACTTAGTTTTTAGTAACCGCGAGTCTTGGCTAGCGTGCGGCCGCCGCCGCGGCCATATGTAGACTACCAACGTGGACCGCGAGCGGGAGGAAACTGCCGTTCACTGCCACCTGATGTTCGTCGTCGTTCATGCTCAATTTGTTGTTGCGTATTCCTTTTATGCATGGAATACAGCCGATATATGTGTGATGACCGAGGACGATATTTGCATCTGCTGTACTGATGTCACTAGTAGTAGGCGTGGTTTAACGACATTTCCTGTAGCTGGCTGGTTGGTGTTGCAAACTTTTCGTTCCAGCGCCATGTTTTACAGCTTCGTTGGATTTTTTACAGCGTCACTAACAGTGCTCCGTGTTGAGATGTTACGTACGAGCGTGGTCACACATACACAGAGTTCTTAGAATTTTTAGGGTGGCGCGCATTCCTTAGCGAGTTACTCAACACGAACTGCGTCTCTGCTTTGTTTCAACTGTTTCACTTGCCATGTGTTCTGTGATAATGAAAATAACGTTCGCCGGGAAATAAAACTATCACAATAAATTTATAAACTCCCACCCAAAATGAAATAAATAAAAAGACGAATACCCCATACTGTAATAAACAAAATAACCCAAATTTTGACACGTTACAAAAGAAATACCAAGAGTAGATTAAGTCTGTTACAAAGTAAGATCAAAGAAATTGATGATTTAGCTATACAAAATAATATTGATGTGCATGATAAATGTGATTTAATTGCTAATAGTTTAACCAGTGTGAAAAACGAGTTACGGGGGGAAATTCGTAAAAATATTTCAAGTATTAATGATAGAGTGGTAGTGACTAGGGATTTCTATAATGAAATAGAATTAGAAAATTTTAGCCATGAAAATAGGGCGATACATCCCATGCGTTTTTTGAATCAGACACGGGATTATAATTATTTTAGTAGCAGTAGTTGGGAAGTGAAATTAACTAAAATAGTCGAGTGTTTCAAGGGCAATTCAGTAATATGGGCTGAGGCTCATAGGTTAGAATGGGATTGTTATGACACTTTTGAGAAAGCGTTTAAGGGCAAATATTGGACGGAAGAAGAGCAGGAAACTTTAAGAAGCCGCATTATGGGAGCGGGTAATTTCATGGGACGTAACCCTAATAACAATAACATCACAATATATGTAACTAAACTTTATAACGAGGCAAAATACTTAGAGCCGCCCATACCATTTAAGTCATTCGTTAGATACGTGAGTAAGCACTTACCAAGAGAGGTGCAGGTTACTTTAATGACAAAAGAAATAGAAAATTTAAATGAGCTTGAAAAAGTATTAGATATACTACAAAGCATTAATGACCGTGAAATGGGTAGACGACCCATACAACAGAATATAAATAAGCATAACATCGAGTTTAATCGGCCAAGGCCTTATTATAATAATAATGAGAATAAACATATGTATCGTACTGATTTACAGCAACCAGGCGAGTGGAGTTGTTCTAGGTGTAGGATGGGGAACCGTGCCCACATGCAACATTGTTACCAATGCAAAACACCAAGAAATGAACCAAGGAGTAACAACCCAAAGCAGTTCGTACCTACAACCAGAGGAGCACCGAGTACCAGAGGAACACCAAACCATAACCAGGGACCGACAAGGGGATACCAGGTACCCACCACCAGTAACAACAGGCCACAGCCGGAAAACTGAAGTCGACAGTGGTAAATAGGACCCGACCACTGTTCAGGGAAGCTCATGAGGTCCGACCATTAGAAGATGTACAATCTAACGTTATAACAACCGATATCGTTGCTGATTTGTTGGAGGAGGAAAGTAACACAACATTGGAGGTGAGAGCTGGACTCACAGAAATCCAGGTAACAATCGAAAATAGGAAATTTAAAACACTTGTTGATATGGGAAGTGAGATTTCAGTAATCGCTGAAAACATTTTAAGTGAGTTAAAAGAATTTAAAAAGAATATTCCACTTCTACCTGTAGCCGGGGTTACAGTAATAGGAGTCACGGGAGTACGTAGTAAACGTGTAACAAAACAAATACATTCAAGTTTTTCAATTGGAAATATGAAGTTTGATAATACATTTTTGGTAGTCAAGGGGTTAAGTTTAGACATCATTTTAGGAAATGATTTTTTACAAAGAAATAAAGCCGTAATAAATTTTAAAGAGAAGGTGTTAGAGCTAGAAGGGGGTGATCGGTCTGTTAAAGTTAATTTTGAAAATGTGATAAATAAAGTTAAAACAACTGGTGTGAAATTGTTACAAAAGCGAGTAGTTGAGAATAACATAGATACGAAAATAAATTTTTGTAGAGAGGGTGAGTATTTTGAAGATGTTGATAATGAAATGAGCAATTTTAATAATGCAGTATGGGAGATAAGGGCGGATGAATTCTGTAGTGGGGGTGAGGTGATAAGGAGTGGCCAACGTATAGCATTATGGCAGGTAATAGAGCAGTTTAAGAGAGTGTTTGCTGATATTCCAGGAAGGGCAAAAAATTATGAATGTATGTTACAGATTAGGGAACACACACCATTCATGCAGCGGAGCTATCCAGTGCCTTACTCTAAATGACGAGCGGTGCAAGAAGAGTTGGATAAGATGATGGAAGGTGAAATCATCGAGAGGTCAGTATCTCACTACTCAAATCCATTGGTGGTGATAATTAAAAAAGATGGAGGCGTAAGATTGTGTTTAGATGCAAGGAAGATAAATCAGATCATCATACCAGACCGAGAATCACCTGAATCAATTAATGAAATATTTCAGAAGTTTAGTGGAGTGAGGTTCATGACATCATTGGATCTGACGGCCGGATATTGGCAAGTGCCATTAGCAGAGGTAAGTAGGCCATACACAGCATTTTTATTTAATGGAAAAAATTATCAGTTTAAGCGACTACGATTTGGGCTAAATACCAGCGTAGCTAGTTTTATTAAATGTTTGGATAGAATTTTGAGACCAAAAGATTTAGATTTCCTCACAGTATACGTGGACGACATTTTGATAGCGTCACGGACATTTGAAGATCATTTAGAACATTTAAAGTATGTGTTAGAAAAATTAGAAGCGGGAGGCTTAACCGTAAATTGGGACAAGTCCAAATTTTTACAAACCAAGATTAATTTTCTAGGATTCATTATTACATCGGAAGGAATTTCCGCCAACCCGGACAAGGTCGAATCTATTATGCGCTTCCCTGAACCACGAAACATCAAGCAACTTCAGAGTTTTCTTGGGCTGTGTAACTTTTATAGAAAATTTCAAAGGAACTACGCACACATCACAGCAAAGTTAAGTGCTGTATTGCAAAAGAACAGGCAATGGAAGTGGGGAGACGTGGAGCATGGAGCCTTTGAAGAAATAAAACGAAAATTTAGTAATATGATTATCATGAACCATCCGGATTTTGATAAAGTGTTTTATTTGCAGACGGACGCCAGCAATGTAGCAGTAGGCGCGGAACTGTATCAGGAGGATGATGAGAGGGAACATCTAACCATTGCGTTCGCTAGCCGATCATTGTTGCCTGCCGAAAAGAATTATACCACAACGGAGAAAGAATTGCTCAGTATTGTGTTCGCAGTCAGCAAATTCAGAACATACATCTTAGGCAACAAAACAATTATTCGAACAGATCATAAAGCTTTGTCATTCCTCAACACTTGTAAACTTGCTCACAGTCGTTTAACCAGGTGGGTACTTGTTTTGCAGGAGTACAACTTCGAGTGGGAGTACATTAAAGGAACCAAGAATAAGGTGCCAGACACTCTTTCCAGAGTAGATTGCGAGAATAATAAAACAGGTAGGGATTTAAAAGAAATTGAAATTTTTCAGATTAGCAGAGAAGACAGGATCTTTGGAGAAGAGTTGAAGGATATCAAAACCATGCAGAGAGCAGACGGTAAGTCTGGGAAAATAATACACAGTTTGGAGACGGAGTTGGATGAATCAGAGTACAATCAATATTTTCAAATTTATAAAGGGTAGTAGGGGGTGAGTGTGACTGGAGATTAGTGGTGCCAGCAGTGTTGGAAGAGAAGATTATATGGGATTGTCATATAAGATATGGTCATTTTGGGGCTAAAAAGTGTGTGAATGTTTTAAAAGAATCATGTATTTTCAGGAATATGGAGAGGCGAGTGAGACAGCTGCTGAGGAGTTGTGACTTGTGTCAAAAGTCTAAGGTGGTAAACTACAGAGTGGAAGGTGAGTTAGATTATATTAAGGTAGAAAGACCTTTCGATTTAGTTGCTGTGGATTTGTTTGGACCATTGCCGAAGGGTAGAGGCGGAGTAATTTATATATTTGTATTGCTTGACACTTTCTCAAAATATGTAAAATTGTATAGCGTGAAAAGAGCCACCAGTAAGGTATTGAGTGAAAAGGTGACGAAAGATTATATGATTAACGTGGGTAAGCCAAAGGTAATTTTATCAGACCATGGGCCACAGTTCATCAGTGGAAGATGGCGCCAGACCTTAGGATGGGAAGGCATCCTCACGAAGCATACGGCTGTGTATCATCCCCTGTCCAACCAGGCTGAGCGTGTAATGAGTGAAATAGGCAGGATCTTCAGAGCCTATTGTCACACTAAACACAGCGAATGGCCATTGTATGTAAGAAAGGTAGAAACTTGGCTAAACAGTACCACCCACGAGTCCACCGGCTATACACCCCATGAGTTGGTAAGAGGAACACGCCCCCCCAAGAATTTTGGAACAACTGTTCGACTATCCACCTGAGAGCAGGACAACTGATGTAAACATTAAAATCCGGTTGGCTAACGAAAACTTAATCAGCAAAGGTGAACAGAGAAAACGTAGACACGACACAAGAGGTAAGTGGGTTAAATATAATATAGGACAAATGGTATTAGTAAAAAGGCATGACTTATCGAGTGCGCAAGACAAAGAAATTAAGAAGTTCTCTCTACTTGTAATGGGGCGAATTAGAAGGTTTTTTTTTATTTTTATTAATTTTGGGTTTGATTTTATTAAACTGCACAATCCATTTCATATATGTGGCTAGTCACCAGTAAGAATTTAACTCGCAGTCTAAACAAAGAAACGATACACTGTAACTGGGTGATGTAACAATATAAAGGAATGTCGTGCTGTTGACGATAATACGATTCCTAGAACTTTGCGTCTGTGTGACGCTCACTCACCCATGCACAAACGCCAACATCTGCGGAGCGCATAACTTTACATAAACGAAAGTGAAGGCAGTGAAATTTCGTCGACATCCAACACACAGAAAAACCCATGTGTTATGAACAGTGATGAACGATTCGATCAGGAGGCATAGTAAGTTCCGCTATGCCTAATTTATGGTGGGAGACTTTGTTAGTAACTCTCACCCCATTTGAATAAAATTCTCTGCTCGGCCGGGTGCTGGAATAAACCGTGTACACGGTTAAGTTTAACTTCATCATGTAGAAAGTGGTAACCAAAAATATAACAGTGCAAAACAGAGTTAGTGAAGTGAGCGGGCCAAAATCAAATGAATAATAAACTTTCGGGCATTTATTAATAAATATTAATAAACATACGAGCCACGTGGCAACGAAAGGAGTGAAGCCGTCGGGTAACCAGTAACCGTACCTTCAACAAATTTTTATAAAGGGTTTTTTTTTGTGCAAACATGTTAATCAAATAATAGTAGTTGGTTTTGTAACGGTGTGAATGTGAGAGTAAATAGCAGATTGGGCTGTCTAATTAAGGTAAGGTGTTTATTGTAATTCTGTAAGTATAAGTGTAATACCATCATGTAACTAACAGTAAGGGTTTTATGTATTTTCCACGATTTGAGCTAAGAGGCCAAATAAATAACCATTTAAAATTTAAAGAAAATTCTGAAGTATACAATAAAATTTTAATTAATGTCTCTTTAAAAAATGCGTTGCGTAAATTATTACGATAACCTATAATCATAATTGCATTTGAACGTTCGTGTTGCGGACTCTGGCTGAAGGCGAACTGAGGTAGGTGGAAAATAAAATAAATTTTGTATTTGTATGTGAATAGAAAATTACATACTATACGAAGGACCGTATGAGGTAGTAGAGATTAAAATGCAAAATTCTTATGTGTTGCAGAACAACGTAACTGGAGAGATAGTAGGAACACACAATGCTACAAATTTAAAATTGTACTGGTTGTTGCGGTTTGGAAGCTCTTGAAGAATCGTGAGTTATTCCAAAAACGCTAAGCGGGAAAGGCTGGATTGTATGTTAGAAAGAAATGGACTGTATTGAAGATATTGAACATGCGTTTATTGAAAATTTTGATTGTTAGTTACGATCGGCACGTGCGGATGCATTTGTGGCAATAACGCCCGAAAATTAATTTTGAATGAAATCGTGGTCCATTGTAGATGGACGCAGGTAATTGAATTAAACGAAATCTTATGAATGCATGCCAAAAAAAACCCAGAAGCCGCGGCTGGAAGAGAAGTGTTTTACGAGAGTTGCGCTCGGAGCCTTGTTAGAAACTAAACTAAACTTGCCTGTAGCCGGCTGCAGCGTTTGATAAGCGCGTGACGTCATCCGCGCGTGCCGTATTGCGGCGGTAGACAACGTACAGCTGATAAACCAGTACAAAGTTTAAACATACTGCCCGCCAAAATCGGGACGATTTTGTACATTAAACATTAACTAGGAACAGTATATTACAAACATTATCAATGTATATATATAAACAATACATAATACACTTAAAGGCTTATACATAAAATTTGTAGAAAACAAAATTCATTAAGCTAGCACAAAGCTTAAGTCAGAACAAAACAATTTCTGTGCTAGAAAAGGTACAACAAATAAAAAATCATGATAAAAACGAACCTTTACATAACTAAACATGATCTCTCTTGAAGCATACCATGTGGATAAAAAATACATATATTTAAACCTTGACAAACGTAAATAATAATCTTAAATTATATAAGAGAAACCATCTTGATCACTGCTTCATATATAGTAATAGAAATAATAGAAACATAATGTTATCCTAATCATATTAAAGTTCAATGGTACATGACATTGAAAAATACAATACACAACATCCATAATAATTGATAGTACATATGAAACACAGTCACTGTTGCAGTAATAGCTAGCGGCACGTAAACAATATTACAATGCTTATGATACAATTGACTTGTATGCTCGCCCCGGGGAATGTCCCGGGCGTGGTCCAGGCAATGTGACAAATTCACAGTCCTAGCATGTCTCGTATGGCACGCATACGATTAGTGTGTAGCCACCGGAAGGTGGCATAATTTGTGGATGGGTCGGCGTAAGATACCTAGCGCGGTGCGAACTTCTGCGACGCGTACTAAGGAATCTTGACCCGGAAAAACATTGGTAATTACCCCACGCTTCCATTCTAGAGGGGGGGAATTGTCATCCAAAATGAGGACAAGCTGTCCGACATTCAAATTCCTTTACGGGGTGCGCCATTTATTGCGCTGCTGCAGCTGGTGCAGATAATCCCTAGACCACCGTTTCCAGATGGTCTGCGTAAATTTTTGGAGCAGAAGCGATCTGCCCAAATGACTATTATTGCCTTGGGTATAGTCGGGTTCCGGAAGTGCCGTCAGTGGAGCACCGACCAAAAAATGAGCAGGTGTTAAGGGTTCAGGGTCTCTAGCATCATCGGACACCGCGCATAACGGGCGTGAATTAAGGCAAGCCTCAATTTGAGAAAGAAGAGTAGAATATTCCTCAAAATTCAAGATCGTACCGCCTATTACGCGACGTAAATGGAATTTAACACTCCTTACACCACTTTCCCACAAACCACTGAAATGAGGGGCTAAAGGGGGGATAAAGGACCATTTGATGCCATGGAGACCGCAAAACTCCAGAGAAGATTGCTCAACTTCCTTGGAGGTTAAAAATTTGTACCAATCATGTAACGTGTGGTTGGCACGACGAAAATTCGTGCCATTATCCGAAAATATTTGCGCGGGAATACCTCTGCACGATATGAACCTTTTTAAAGCCGCTATAAAGGCGTTGGAAGTGAGATCAGACACCAATTCTAAATGGATGGCCCTAGTACACATGCATATAAATAGCGCGATGTATGCCTTGGTCGTGGACTTAGAGCGCTGCCCGCCATGGCGCAAAAGTACAAGACCGGCGTAATCCACGGCCGACTGTGAGAATGGCCTTGAAGGCGTGACCCTTGAAGGGGGTAACTGACCTAGTAGTTGATTCGCGCCTTTAGCCCGGAAACGAAAACAAGTGACACACTTATGTATCGCTGAGCGGATATAGGATTTGTCGTGTATGATCCAATACTTTCGCCTAAGCGAAGCTTGAGTTGATTGCACTCCAGCGTGCAACAAACGGATGTGTTCGTGTTCAATTATTAATCTCGTGAGATGAGAGTGCGGGTGCAAAATTATTTGGTGTTTACTCTCATAGCTAAGTGGGGAGAATTGCAATCGTCCACCCACTCTTAAAATGCCTGATTCATCCAGGAATGGGTTAAGAGCAAGAATTTTACTACTGCGAGGAAGGCACCGGTGTGCCTCAAGTTCCATAACTTCTACGTCGAACTTCTGAGATTGCCGGACAAAAATCAAGAGCGTGTCAGACAATTCTTGAGCCGACAAAAAGGACGTGTCTCTATCAACCACCGCGAGCCTAGAATTGCGAAAAAATCGACGGCAATATGCGAAGACGCGAATAAGCCTCGTAAGTGATGAATAATTTTCAACATAAATATGTGTTGAGGACGCGGCAATTAGTGAGGTTTGAACCTGCTTGCGACGTTCCTCCTCAAGGTCAGGAAAAGTACAGGGAGTAATAATGTCGAGCGCGCTGACCGGCCATGAAGCCGAATCATGAGCTAACCAGGAGGGACCATGCCACCATTGAGTATGACAGTGCAAACTACGAGGGAGGCAACCGCGCGATAAAACGTGGGCAGGGTTGTCATTTGATACTACATGACGCCAAATTCCCCTGCTGCTAACAAGACGCTGTATTTCCGCGACACGGTTGGCCACAAATACCTTCCAGCGGGAAGATTGCTGATGTATCCAGTACAACGCTGTCATCGAATCCGAATAAAGATATAGTCCGTCAAAATTGTAATCGATGGCGTTTAAAACCTTGGACGTTAATTGAGCCAGCAATAAACAAGCACAAAGTTCAAGTCGTGGTAGGGGTCGTGGTATCATCAAACACAACAAGTTTGATGATATGGCGCCGTTCGAGTAGACCGCCCGCACATAAATGCAACACGCGTAACCTTTAGCCGAAGCGTCGGCGAATCCGTGCAGCTGTAATGAACTAATTGGGTAATTGTTCGAACTCTTAACCGACCTCGTAATCTCAAAATGAGTGTCGGAGACTAATTGAGCGTATAATTCCAACCATTGATTGGCCAATGATCCAGATAGGGGTTTGTCCCAATCTGTGCCCGCCAACCACAACTGTTGCACGAAATGTTTGCAGTAAAATGTGATGGGAGCGATCAAACCTAAAGGATCATAGATCCTGGCGATGATCGACAACACGCTTCTCTTGTTGAAAACGGTTAAATTATCATCACCCCTAACGGTGTATAAAAAGTTATCCCTTTCAACGTTCCATTGGATTCCCAATGTACGCACGTTTTGACCTTTGCTGAAGTCACGGGTTACTTGGGCGCGAAGGGTCATAATCTTATGGTGGTTGGAGAACCACTTATGCAACGTAAAACCATACCTACTCAACAACTTCACGATCTCGCATTTCATTTCAGCTAAGCCGTTCGGATCATCCGAACCCGTTATGAGATCGTCTACGTAGAAGTCATTTGCTATGGCCTTAGCAGTTGTAGGGTAGTCGGGTTCATTTTCGTAGGCTATCTGAGCCAGACAACGTGTAGCAAGGAAGGAGGCACTAGCAGTGCCGTATGTAACCGTCCTTAGCGCGTAATGTCGCAATTCCTTGTGCGGCGCATCACGCCAAACGATGCGTTGCAGGTTTGAATCCTTGGGATTAACAATGATCTGGCGATACATCTTTTCTATGTCCGCAGTAAGTACGTATCGGTGGGTACGGAACCGAACCATTATCGAAAACAGATCCTGCTGGATCGTAGGACCGACCATTAAAGTATCGTTAAGGGACAAATTATTGGTGGTTTTAGCGGAGGCGTCAAATACCACGCGCAATTTAGTGGTTAAGCTAGAGTCTTTGAAGAACTGCGTGATGGGGCAGATAAAAGATCTCTGACCTGTCAAGCGACAGATCGTATTCATTAAGCGGCGACATGTGGCCAAGTTTCAGATAGTCACTCATGAACTCGCTATAATCCTTATAAAGGATAGGGTTCTGCTTGAACTTGAACTCTAACGATTGGAATCTGCGTATGGCTCCGCGGAGAGAATCTCCCAAATGAAATTTATCAGATCTGCGGGGCAGGGATACCACGAATCTCCCATCGCGGTTACGGCTAGTGGTTTCCACGAAATGCCTTTCACACGGCGAGTCCTCAGATCGGGCTTCGGGACTAGAGATCTCCTCCAACTTCCAAAATTCTTTTAGTTGCGAGGAAATCTGATTATCATCCTTACAGACCATAAAGGAAGAAACCGTTTTAGTTATATCGACGTTGAATGGTAAGTCACCGGCCAAAATAAATCCTAACTTGGTTTCCTGAATTATAGGAAAGTGTGCTTCGCGCGTAAATTTCATAGGTTCAATTAATTGGAGAAAATATTGAGCGCCGATTAATATATCGACTTGCGCCGAGCAATGTAGATGAGGATCCGCCAAGAATATGCGCTTGGGTAAATTCAAAGAGGCAAGATTGAACGACTCCGCCGGTAAATTATTAGTTATACTGGGTAATACGGCACAATGTACGTTTAACGTGAAGGGTTTATAGCGTGACTGTAGCCTTACATTAGTACTGAAGTCAGCCTGGGAAAGCGAGTTGTTTATACCCGTGATGGGCAGTTGCGATTTAACCAATTGGAGGCCCATTCTGCGGGCGAAATCCATTGTGCAAAAGTTCGCTTGAGAACCGGAATCCAGTAATATCCTAACGGGAAATTTTTTGCCGACTTTATTGGATGCCATACAGACGGCGGTAGATAACAATACCGATTTATTGGTCTGTGATTTCAGTGAACACTGGTTGTTAACAGAAGTTACGTCCCTGTTGGGGACATGAATCGTGGTGTGGTGACGCCTAGAATATTTTTTGCATGAGAATTTTGAGGGACATTTTGAGCTCTCGTGTCCCGAACGGAGGCAGTTTAAGCAAAGTTTGTTTTTTATTAACGCGTTTTTTCTATCAGGGATAGACAGCAATGTAAATTGTAGGCAGTCGCTAAGTCTATGTCCACCGTTACACAGCCTGCATAAATTGTTTCTAATATGTGAGTGGAATGCGCCCTTTGGAGTGCTTATCTGTTTAACTGCCTTGCGATAAGGAGACTTATCGCTTTTGTTCAATCTGCTCGTTGGGCTAGTCGCGTTATCGAGATTTTGCAGTAATTTTCTTCGTGAATTTAGAAAATTTATAAAATTATTAAAATCAGGGAATTTATGCTCCGATAAACTCTCTTTCCACAAATGTAAAGTGTAATTATCAAGTTTTTTGGCTAAATAATTTACGACAATAATTTCGAACGTGTTGACTGGCAGTTTGAGATTATTTAAAGCGTTTATATTGGCAGAGATTTGATCAATAAATTGCGATATGCTAACTTGGGATTCTTGTTGAACTAACGGTACGTCCAGGACATTCCACACGTGATGGGCGGAAACAATTAGCTTACTGTCATATCTATTCCTCAACAGATCGATAGCCACCGCGTAATTCTCATGAGTGATGGGCAACGATTTTATTACGTTAAGCGCCTCGCCATGTAATGACTAGTGCAAATAGTGAAGTTTCTGTATATCCGTCAGATCTGCTCTGACATGAATTAATTCAAGAAAAATATGGTAATAATGTTGCCACTCAACAATACTACCCTCAAACCGTGGTAATTTTATTGGTTCCAATTGAATGGGGGGTGTTTTAGGCTGTTTACCTTCAGCATTAATTACTGGTTTTTGGTTCATATGCTCAGCTTGGTCCAGCAGGTGTTGCAATTTACATTCTATAGTACAGAGATCGTCCTCCGTTTGTACTTTATCACTGGTTAAAGCAACGTCCGCTTCCTCCGCTTCGATTTGTGTCTGAATCTCGTCATATTTGGTGGATAATTCCATTAAATGACGCAGTTTTATTTTCAGCGCATGAGGATCGCTGTTTAACAAATCGAAGTTATCCGCGAAGGTATTTACTCGGGATATTGAGGCCTTAATTGTGCCTCGTTTTTTTATTAGAGCCCTTACATCGGCCATTATTATAATTTAAAATAAAAAAAGGAAAAATATTTAGAAAGAAATTGAGCATAGAGCATGTGAACCACAAACTTAATTTTAAATGAGTTTAAATACGTTTCAGTAGCTAGCGATCGTTGTTTTGAACATAAACTTACTCTCTCTAACTAATCAAGCTTTGTTGGCAGTTAAATTATTGAAATTATGAATCTAAATGGTAACAAAGTATATCTTTATCTTTAAAGTTTTAACTGATAATGAGTTGCCAACCATTTATTAATTTGTATTGTGTAATGAGGTGTTTGTTTATACAAATGTGTTAAAAAATAACCACTAAAGTGAAATATTATTAAACGTCAAATATAAGTAAAGTTTATAGTCACGTGGGCGTCGATCCATTCGTGATGAAGCTGGCTTCGATCCCGTTTGGAGCTGCTACACCTGTCTCTGCTGGTCAGCCGACGCCTCATGTTGTACCCTTCATCAATTAAAGCTGTGGAATCTTTTTTGATGACCTCGCAAATGTTGTCCTGCTTTGTCCCATCGTCTCTGGTCTACTGCTTGGCCGAATCTTGTCGAGATGACTGCGACGTGATTCAGAACAATGGTGTCGCTCAGGACGAGAATGATGCCCGTAGGGCGTGATTAAATTGAGATCGGTTGGTCCAGAAATGATGCGTATAAGAAATGCTGTCGCTTGTGGACCCAAACATGAGCAATCCGTCCCGTGGTGACCAAAAACGTTTTCGTTTTTGGGCCAAAAATATGAAATCCTGCCCGGTGGGACCAAAATGTTGCGGTTTGGAAGCTCTTGAAGAATCGTGAGTTATTCCAAAAACGCTAAGCGGGAAAGGCTGGATTGTATGTTAGAAAGAAATGGACTGTATTGAAGATATTGAACATGCGTTTATTGAAAATTTTGATTGTTAGTTACGATCGGCACGTGCAGATGCATTTGTGGCAATAATGCCCGAAAATTAATTTTGAATGAAATCGTGGTCCATTGTAGATGGACGCAGGTAATTGAATTAAACGAAATCTTATGAATGCATGCCAAAAAATACCCAGAAGCCGCGGCTGGAAGAGAAGTGTTTTACGAGAGTTGCGCTCGGAGCCTTGTTAGAAACTAAACTAAACTTGCCTGTAGCCGGCTGCAGCGTTTGATAAGCGCGTGACGTCATCCGCGTGTGCCGTATTGCGGCGGTAGACCGCGTACAGCTGATAAACCAGTACAAAGTTTAAACACTGGTCATCTTAGGTATATTGTTGTTTTTGCTTTTGATATTAGCGAGTGTATGAGTATTAATTAGATATATTATTTTTCAGAAGGGACTCTCCCCCATTTTCGGGCGATCACAGACTCACCACCTCTGATCGTGGATTTTGGTATTCTGGAGGCAGACCATGGTTGGCGGAACTGCCATATGGGGGTGAAAGCAACGATGGTCTTACTCCACAAATTGGTGCAAGTAGAAATTTAATCTTATTGTTGAACGGGGAGGGGGACCCCTAGTTTCGTGAAAAAAAAAACCGATTGGCAATTTTCCACGAACATTGATTTTATTCTAAAAAATTATAGAATAACATATAAAATTTTGTAACTTGAAATGTTAACTCATTAAGGAGTTATTTTTCTGTATAACCTAGAAATATAAGATGATCCATTGTTGTACTTGTTATTCTGTAGTGAGAAGGTATTGGTTTTGAAAAGTGAAAGTTGGAACTTGAAAAGTGTCTACAAATTTAATTATGTAAACTAAAGAAAGAAATCAACTGTTTTTTAGAAATGATATTTGAATTTTGAAATCATGTTTAAATTTTATATTGAAGTAACAACCTTACAGGGTTAAAAGGACATAGTGATACTATGGTGATATATTGAGACTGCTTTATGAACAGTGATAATATGATTATTATGTTTATAATATGTGTTAGTCTTGTAATGGATTTATATGTATAACCTGTTAGTTGTAGGGTAGTTCCAAATGGGACTACATAAGACACAATGTGTCATACTATTGCGATTCCCCATATTTCGGGCGATTACTGTCTTACCAACACTAATCGTGGTTCTGGACGACAACCAGCTGTGGCCAGCAATTGTTAACCTGACCATACTTGGTTGCCTATAAAATTGGTTAAACTTGGAAATTTAATGGGAGATTCAGGGGAATCTAAGATTCTTTGTTTGCATAGGCCACTTCACCTCAGTTGGGGTGGTAGACCTTAGGGGCATATTATAAGAATGAAAGTAGGGGTACAAACCCTGAAGGTTTTGTAAAGCTGAAGCAAGGATGGGAGAGAGAGAAAAGAAAAAAGTGCTCACTCCTTCTGCCTCAGTCCTTGTGGAGGCAACTGAACGCAACAGTTCAGGGGGAGAAATAGTGTGTGTGAAAGAGAAAGAGGGGTAAATATTATTAACAGCGCCAGTTTAATTAACTGTTACAGTAAAGTTAGCTAGACATGAATCAACCGTTTTTGTGCTAACAGCGCAGGTTATGTAATGCGCATGCGTCAACAGAGAAACATAGCTTAGTTTTCTCTGAGACGCTGTGGAGGTTATTGTGTGAGTACTTTTCAAAAAACATCAGTATTCATCAAATATGAAGCGTTTAGTTTCATTTCATTTTAATAAGAACAGCGTAATAGTAATAGATAATGCCTCCTACCACAATGTACAAATAAATCCACCTCCAACATCATCAAAAAAAGGCAGACATGATTAACTGGTTAAAAAACCATAACATTCCTTGTAGTCCATCTATGTTAAAGCCTGAGCTGTATGCACTAATTAAACAAAACAAACCAACTTACAAAACTTTTAAAATAGATGCCATTTTGGCAAACCAAGGACATTCTGTTTTATAACTTCTACACTATCAGCCGGATTTTAATCCTATGGAACTGACTTGGGCAACCGTGAAGAAGCGTGTTGAAAGAAAAACCGTGCATTTTTCTGTGGACAGTGTCGAAGGAATTTTATTGTATTTCTCCTGCAGACTAGAGATCAAGACGTGACGTAATGAAAATTTAAAATGACTACGTGAGATCGAACCGAATAAGGGGTACTGTAACAGATCGTTTAGAAAATAATGTAAGACGAGATAGCAGCAGTGAAGGCAACTTGAGTGATAGTGATAATAGGCTAACGGTGATAACAGTGACGGAAATATTAGTAGGGTGAAGAACTGACCTAAATAATTATTGTAATTGCATGTAAGTAAATGTGCTCTATGGTACTTAAATAGTTTCAGTCTAATTATTGCATTAATATTGTCTCTCCGGTTCTTTATGGATAGTTTACATCTGCTCGTTTTTTTAAACACACACACAATCATTTCACGTACGAGGTTGTTATTAATGTACTTATTCAAACAAATTAAGATGCCAGAGCAATGTGCATCATGTATTACTACGTTTTTCGTGAATCGTAACATGTACACAAAGTGTACATATTCCAAAATATACAACGATTGTTGATGTCTAGCCTCGACTTTCGAGAAACATTGCAACAGACACAACACGCCAAGTCACTGTTTACAAAATAATGGAAATCTTTATTAGGCCTACATTGTCTCTTTCTGTTGTGTCTGCGCTTGTTTCATCTTACAAAATGTCCACGTTTACTGTCGTAATCGAAATCAAAACTTACCTACAACCAAATTTTGTAGGTAACCAAATTTTAGGTAAAAACCTTAAAAACAATTAAAAGAATAACAAAAGAATTTTCAATTTATAAGAATAATTGGTTAGTAAAAAGTTAGGTAAGTTAGTAAAAAGTAAGTTACATATATGCGTGCGCGCGCGCACGTGTGTTGGTAGGGCTGTAAAATTTAGTTTGGTAAAGTATTTAGTAATATAATTAAAAATGTAGCTAATGAAATGTAAAAAACAATAAATACATAAAAACGTTAAAAAATAAACAATTGAAAACACTATAGAATCATAGACAATAGAAAACTAAATAAATAAAGTTATAAATATAATAAAACGAAAATAATTGTGAATCGACAAAGCAGTGTAACTGGTTTATTTCAGCTGTCATATAAGCGATATGAGTTTTCAAATTTTACTACTTTTACAGAGAAAAACGTAAATTTAACTATTATCTTTCATCTTTAATTATTAAAGAAGCAAACTTCGGCACATTAGGTATAAAAAGTCAACCCGTGTCAAAATAGATTACTCTTGTCACATTCGCGTCTTATTAAAATTCAGAGAGTAGACCAATATTTTCAACTGCGTTAGTAGACATTTTCCTCTCTCGTGCCTTTCACTGCTGCAGTCTTCTCCCCCACTACAACCTGCGTGCTGATTCATGTCTGTTTAATACTACTGTAGTAATATTAATATTAATTTTAATAAGATTTTATTTTTTATAAAATGTTTTTTCTCCCTGTTTGAGTAATTAATTTAAAGGGAGATTATATCCGTAGATTTGGGATTTATATATATTTATTAAATCCATGTATTTCATTTAGATATTTGCTTCTTCTATAATTACATTAATTATGAAAACAGAAAGGGTTAATTATTATCGATGGGAATCGAAAAGATTTTTTAAATAACGGATAGTCAATGAAGAGAATGGCACTTCTATATAATTCTTGTTGATTATATTTCAAGCAAACCCAGTGCTTCTTAACGCAAACCAGCACATAGCTAAGAGGAAACAGATCAGTTATGGATATAGTAATATACCAAGCCACTATTTTGATATTTTTAATTTATTGTTTCAGTGTTTGGTGATGTTGTGACGGCGGTCCTGAGCTGGCCAGAGCATCAGAGCAGGAGCGTTACGTGCCTGATTGGCCTTATGGTGTTGGGATCTCGAAGGAGAAGTCCAGTAAGGTCATGCAGGTACTGTCATCATCATCGGACCACGGTTGAGTTATTGTATTTCTTTTCATATAAATTGTAAGGGGGTTGTGGCGACATATCCTGGCTGATCGCTTTAGGAAGTACGAATGTGTCAATGAAAGTTTTTATGCTTCGGCATAAAATCTTTCATTGAGGGCGTTTTGTGATGGTACAATTCTGGTACGATAATAATTTTGTAAAACTATGGTCCTAAAAACCATAATTATTGTATTTTTATTCCCTAACCATTTATTTTGTAATAATAATAATTTTATTTCATAATCCCTATAAAGTTTTGGTGAATAAACTATAGAATATTTTAAACGACGCACATTGGAGTTAACAGGATTTCGGTCGAATTCGCTGAAAAGCTACAAATGTCGCAAAAAACTATTTGTCACAGATAGCAGTAAACAACCAAGCACACAATTTCGTCAGACGCCAGGAATATAAGACGCTTTGTATTCGACTGGGTTGGGCTTCTGAACAAAGAACTCGTGACGTAGTTTTGCCCCACCTACGCAATGTTTAACAAAGACTCTGGGTCATTTCCGTCCAGACAGTGAACCGAGCCGGCCGGCGTATTCACTAAGAGTGTTTGTGTAAATTTTACACCACCAAAAGTGGTTTAATAACTATTAATGAAATATTGGTAATGTTGGTGTTGTAACTGGGCTTGAGTGGGTGTCATCGGCCAAGTGAAACCATGAAGAATCGGCAATGGTCCGGACTTCTACGTGCAGCCAAATCTGCCAAAAGTATGATTCGAGGGGGGACACTATGATTCGAGAGTGTGGGCCCTAAGACAATGTAAAGAATCAGATTTTGCACGATGACAGGATTCGAGTAGTGCGATGACATCGACTCAAAAACTGGAAGCTAAGTATCAGCTACAACCTTTTGTAATATCAAAGAAAATAAATGACCAATTCAGTAAATTCATAATTAATGACCAAAATTATTCATTAAATAAAAAATGAGCTCATAAAAAACAAAAAATTGTACCAGAGAATGAGAGAGAGAGAGAGAGAGAGAGAGCGTGAACAAAATACTATTTAAAAAGTGCTGGGTTGTGGAAATATAAAAACATGTATATATATCTACAAAACACATATCAAATGTTTAATGTTTTCAGAGAGTTTTTAAAAATATAAATAACTGTGTAGATATTTTGGAGGGTTTGTAAAAGGGAAATTTAACGACATTTTGTCGCCACCTGGTGGAGAATATATGTAATAAAATTTCATAAATAAACTGGGTAATATCATTTGGTAAAAAATTTTAACAACGTATTATTATTTCACTTTGTGACAGTACAATAATCTCGATGTCAGAATTATGGTATGAGTGGTAACAAATTATCGGATTTTATTGTGTCACACACACACATGCATGGAGAGAACAATTTCTTTTGTGAAGAGACAACTACGCATATTCAAATAGATCACCACGATTCCAAGGTCAGGAGCCGACATGCAGAGATGAATTTACGAAATGGCCATCCAAGTGGAAATAGATCGTAAATAGGCACTCTCATTGGTCCAGAAGACGGGACGTCATTAAAATAAGTGATGACCTAACAAACAATGACATGACAACAGGGCGTGAGCCAATTCCGAACAATAGACAATGACGTGGATGCGCTAACACATACACAAAATATGTGCTTTGCATCTTCCCAGTTCCTTACAACTCATCAAGATGTCTACATGCTAAATTTGTGGCTGGCACAGTTTCGCCTGTAAAAGTGTTCTTTTACTGATTTAAAATGTAATTAACAGTACAAGTACAGTTAACTGCTACTTGAGATATAATTAGATTCAGTGTAACAAGGGAACAAAACGAGATTATGAGAGATGCCGAACACCTGGCCAAACGGAGAACATCGGAAGGGAGACTGCAACTAATAATCAGGAAAGTGCAAACTAATTAACTGTTATTCTTTGGTGAAAATGAGCTCTAAATATAAATCCAAAATTTACAAAAGGTACCGATCATATAACATGGGGGAAAGAGTGTGTGTGTGTGTGTGTGTGTGTGTGCGTAAGAATATGTTTGTACTCATAAATTATTAATCAGCAAATTGAGGCATTGGTTTCTGTCATTTATTAAAGAGAAATAATAACGAGAGAACTGCAGTCTCTTGGAGAGGTATGGTAATAAACCAGACATACCATCAAATAATGAAATTAGTGTACTCAGTATTGATAGAGGAGTAGAAATCACGTAGCTGGTGATGGTAAGACGCCATTTTGTTGTATTGTAATATGTAACTCAGAAAAGGTATGATATTAAATTCAGTATATGTCCACACTAAAGTTGTTCAAATCATTGCTTCGTATACCTCTCTTGTTTCTAAATCTCGCTGCAACGAAACCCTGGACCCTAGAGAAGAAATTCAATTGGAATCTAAATCATGCACTAAAACTGAGAAATTTATGGTAAGTAGATGTTTGTTTTTTTTATTGTATGTTATTACCATAAAATACAAGAATAAAATATGTGAAAAGTAGCGGATTGTTGACAATTTGTGCCCAGAACAGTGACTTTATAGGATTGTTGACAATTGACGCCCAGAACAAGGGACATTAGTTTGTTAGTTGACAATTGGCCCCGAACAGTCGACTTTATATAAAATTACTTTATATAAATAAGCCAGATTCAGAGACATAGAGAGTGACGAAATAATCCAGAACCTAATACGAGAGGTTATGGAGGTTATGTTGACAAAACATAGTAAGTAGTAATTGTGTAACTAATTACAAGTAGAACGATATAGTAATTCCAACATTTAAATTACAAAAATGGCAGAAAATAATAATAGCTTAGAAATGGAAAATACAGCGACAGAGTCAATTTTATTAGGAATAAATGCCAACTCAACACCCAAAACAATTGAAAATAAAATCTCGTTGGAAGATTTATTTACATTAATTAGTGACAAATTTGAACAACAGAACCTCAAATTCGAGGACAAGTTTAACCAAATGAATAGTACGTTTAATGTAAAGTTAGACAGTTTCGAGAATGAGCTCAAGAAACAAAATAACTTACAAAATGTAAAACTGAATCAATTAGAGGAGAAATTAGACAAGAGAATTAATGAGATAGAGTTAGAAAATAAGAATAGAGAAATATACAAATCAGATGGAAACAAAGACAAGGTAAGTAGTACTGGAAATTATGATAAAATAAATAAAAATATGGTAATAGGAGATGGTAGTGATAATGAAATTGATGGGGAATAGAATATAATAATGATGGAATGATAGTGTGTCTTGAAGGGTTGAAGAGAGTGTGTAGAGAAAGTATAATTGTAGGGGAATTGCAGGGGTTAGATTTTCCCTTAATGGTGTATTTGGGGGTGATATACATGTTTTTAGGAAGGACGAGAGTGCCTTCGATGTAGATTTTGGAGACAAAAGGTCTGCAAATAGTTGTCCCTGGATTTTTTGTGCGCCTGATAGGTGGTGCGAGAATAAAGTTGTAGTGCCCTATGCAAATATAGAGAGAGAGAATGTAGCTTGGTGTGATAGAGAGAGATGTTCTAAAAGTGAGAGATATTGTGAGAGAAAAAGAGAGGTAGAGATTTTTAAGATGTGTAGAGATTATGATGAGTTTATGGAAAGGTTAGGTGGAGAGAGAAGTGAAAATAATAGCAAGTATTTACCTTATACTGAAACTGAGGTAGTAGGAGATGATGTTGATAACAATGATGATATAAAATACCGAATTCTGACTGATTATACAGGAGGTGGCAGGACAATAACCAATCATGACAGGTTCAATGAGTTTGGGGATAATGATGAACATTTGAATTGTATAGGTATTTATGATGTTAGTATAAGATATCTAACAATAAACAATGTATATAGTTTTAAGATTCAATTATTATTTGACGATGGAGGGTAAACATTTTATTGTGTTTATAAACATTTAATTATGTGAACAGTGTTTTTTTAAAATGGATTGCTTATGACTGATTTTGGTAAATGATATAATGATAATTTTGGATTGTACATTTTGTGTATATTAATGTCAGTGTATTTGTGTATTTTTGCTGTTGTGTATTTTATGTATTGTTTTACGGTAGAATTTTAAATAACTGAAGAAAGTTTAAATGATATTATGAGATTTAGATTCTAAAGGTTGGTAAATGGTTACGCATATGATATATTTGGATATGGAGCTGTATTGTTGTTAGTAGATAAGTGATGAATTTTCTAGTGGTATATTAAGGTGAAATGTTGTAAAAGAGTTTGGGTAATAATGATAAATAAGGGCATTGGAGTTAGTTAAATAGAGTTAATGGGAGTTAGTGAAAATAAAGTGTTGAGATACTGATAATATATAAAGAGGTGTTAGATATTTTAGGGAAACAGTAGTTATGATTATATGAAGAGGTGAGTAATGTGAATGGTAATTATATTTGTTGATGGTGATATTTTGTAATAAGGGTATTGGTGTAGGGAGTCTGCAACGAAAGGTGTTGGGACAGGAAGGGACCGTTGTGTGCTGGAAAGGGTCAGGAACCGATAAGGGAGTGAGTTGGTAAGTGGGAACACACATACTAGTACAAAAAATGAGCGGTTCCAGAGGATTTAAAGGGATTAGTGAAGGGGGTTATTATAGAGCTATTGGTGTCATAATATGTTAATGGTTAGAAGCGGTTGTTAGTAGTAAAAAAGAGGTGAGTAAGGTTAGGTTGACAAATGCCAAAATAAGATATAGAGAGTAGTGAATAATAGAGAGTCACCCAAACTAGTAAGGATAAAAGGGTTAGAAAAAGAAAATTCATGGTAGGAAAATAATTATTACTGAAAGGTAAATGATAAATTTGAAATTGTTATATAGAATCTGATATAAACAAATGTTAAATAATTAAAAGTTAATAGAGAATTGTTGATAGTAATAATGTTATAAAGTTTTGGTAAGTTACCAGTTGTTTAAATGTAAATTGTTTAATGTAAATGTAACAAGGTTAATATGTAATGTACAATGTTTTATTATGTTGGTGGCAATAGTGTGTGTGGTCAGGAGGTCGCTACAGGGGTAACGATGGTAACAAATGTTAAAGAATAGTAGATTTTAAATGTTGAAAGTTTAAAGGTACCAATGGTGTTGAGCAAAATATAGTATGATAGCAGTTGCAAAAGGTATAAAATGATTATAAGTTGAGTAATAAGATTTAAATAATAAACTTGTCTGCCATAGTAGTTGATTAGTCCCGGTCCAAGTGGACCAAAACTGTTGAATGAAATAATGTTCCACAAGCGTGGACAGGAAGTGTTAATTAATTGGGCCCAAGTGGGCTAAATGTATTCTTCTTGAATTAAATATTCTGTTGGCTGGTCTTCCATAGTGATTGAGATGATGTGTAAAATGAATTAATTCTGCATTAAGAAATAACAAGAAGTGGACTGTATACGAATAATTTTAATATTTTGAATAATTACATTACAGCTGTAAATTTGAATGAGGCTGGCTAATACTGCATGTTGCGAATTAGTATGAATTTAGCTAATCATGAAGAGGGCCTAGTCGGCCATAATCGAGAATACAAAGGCCTAAAGCCTACATTTAATGTCGACACTAATTGACAGCGAAGGATTCGGCGAACCGAACGCCAAGGAAGCTAGCTAAGCACTGTGCAAGGTACAACCACGCAAAAATTGATGCGCGATATAAATCAGATTAGCCAACCTAGAAAATAAAATCATTGCGCTACCGTCCATAAGCTGCTCGTCAAAAATCAAAAAGGTTTTTTAATACATTTTTTAATAAATTAGAATACATTTACAATTTAATTTAAAAGAGTGCAGTTCTTACTAACGATGGTTAGCTTCAAGGCTAAGTTGAACCTTGAGTTGAGATTAGATAACGGCAGTCTGCCGCTAGTTTAGAGATAAGCATGCATAAGATAAGCCTGTAGATAGGCGATTGTAGGCCAAGGTTGGCGAACAGCTGTTTCATATACGAATAAGTCTGGTTAACAATATTTCTGGCACAAGTGTGTGCAGTATGTAACATTATAAAACATGAAAGAAAAATACATAATTATACAATGTTTAATGCATGAACGGAGGTTCATCATGAACAAAATTGTTGTTGAACATGTTGTAGTTGCATGTTCTATTGTATATTCAGCAGGGCGGCATGTATTAACCTAGACATGCTATTCCTGAAGTTTCAGGAATTTACAATATGTAACAATGTATAAGCAAACCAGATGCTGAATGCAGCCCAGCTATGACATGTATGTCATAATTTTAAATAAAGAATTGTGCATGCTTACTTACAAAATGAATAAAGTATAAAATACAATATGAATAAATTAGACGAGGCAGTTACATACGGCAGACGCTTACAATAGTTTTTACATAGACACAATTTATGTGAATACAACAACAATAATTTGAATAATTACAAGATAAATAATTGCAATGTCAAAGAACAATACAATACTGAAATTACAGAAACAATTTAACAATTTAAAGACATTCACAGAATAGTACACATTTATCAGCAACAATATAAAGAAATGAATGCATGGTTACTTAACGGCAAAACATGCGAATATTATGTAATAACATTTCATAAATAAGACCACCCAAAGACATGCAATACACCCCATAACATCAATGAAAATGTGAGACATAGTATGCCAAAAAATTAACATACAATACAAATATCAAGATACCACAGAACTGTGATAATTAGAAGCGTGCCACGACGCAAAATTGCCAAAAATATTGTGACAATTCATTACAATTATGTTGACCAAATGGTCGTAACAAATAATAAGCCAATGGCTGAATAAAACAGCATTGTGCTATAATCATAATGTCAAATCTCGTCTCGCGCTGGCTACAGACATAATTTATGTATTGGTCTCCGCAAAACACCCGTAGGCGTGCGAATGTCTACGACGTGAACCAAGTTATCTGGGCCGGGAAATGTGGCGATGATCACGCCAAATTTCCAGGCTAATGGAGGCAAGTTATCCTCAATAAGCAAAGCTAAGTCACCAATGGAAACATTATCTTTGGCAAACTTCCACTTGTGACGCGGTTGCAGCTGGTGCAAATAATCGCGAGACCACGCCTTCCAAATGTCCCGGACAAACCTCTGAAGTAGTTGCCAACGACCAAGACGAGAAACAGGAACGTGAGAAAGGTCTGGGTCAGGAATCGCAGTTAGGGGCGCGCAAATCAAAAAATGGCCAGGTGTAAGTGGCACCGGGTCGTTAACATCCGAGGAAATAGCAAATAAAGGTCGAGAGTTCAGACATGCCTCTATCTGAGACAAAACGGTCGTGAACTCTTCGAAGTTTAATATAGATTTGCCTACCACGCGCCGCAGATGAAATTTCAAACTCTTTATGCCGCTCTCCCAAAGGCCACCGAAGTGAGGTGAGGAGGGCGGAATAAATGACCATGATATCCCCTGAGAGGATGTGAATGACTTAATCGAGGTGATGGCACTCTTATTGTGCCAAAAGTTGTAAATGTCATGTAAGATGGTGCGGGCCTTCCTGAAGTTCGTGCCGTTGTCAGAGTACAGCTGACTATGTATACCCTGACGTGCCATAAAACGACGTAAAGCAGCTACAAATGCGCTGGCAGTAAGGTCGGACACCAATTCCAGGTGATAGCCCTAGTTGCTAAGCAAACAAACAGAGATACGTATGCCTTAGTAAAGGTTCTAGACTTCTGCCCGCCATGACGAATCATGAAGGGACCACCATAATCAACCGCGCAAAATAGAAACGGCCTTGAAGGAGTGACTTTAGGGGATGGCAAAATGCCAAGTCTCTGGACCTGCTGTGTGGCACTAAACCTGATACACTTGAGACACTTACGAATAATGGAACGGATGACTAGCCGGGCATTAACAATCCACCAACGTTGACGCAGTGAATGATGCACGAGCTGAGCACCAGCGTGAAGTAAACGAATGTGTTCACGTTCGATGATAAGGCGTGTAATATGCGCCGATGGGGGTAATACGATAGGATGTCTCGAATCGTAAGGTAACTGGGAATGCTGCAAACGTCCGCCCACGCGTATCACTCCAGAGTCGTCAAGAAACGGGTCGAGGAAGCCAACTTGCTCCTAATGGAAACAGAAGATCCATTCCGAAGACAATTAATTTCGGTTGCGAAGTGGATCGACTGAGATTGTTTTATGAAGAAATTGAGAGACTGATGAATTTCTACAGGGGTCAGACCGCCCGAAAGTTTGTCCGCACATGGGTGCCTAATATTTCTGATGAAACGAAAACAGTAAGCGTATACACGTGTCAGCCGGTGCAATGAGGAAAAGTCCAACGATAAGTCAACAACCAGGGTAGACATTAGAGACCGGTTGTGTGCAGTTTTCTCTTCCGCGGTGACTTCCGAAGACGATGGAGTGGCCGGTACGAAGGATGGGACAGGATTAGACTCTGACGATTGAGACAGACAGCTAGGACCGTGCCACCAAAGCGAGCAATCGCGCAAAACGTCAGGGAAACACCCCCTAGATATAATATCAGCAGGATTGCGTCGCGAATCAATGTGATGCCAGGTATAAGCTTGCGTGCGACGCTGAATTTCAGCAACCCGATTAGCGACGTATGTCTTCCAACGCGTAGACTGCGCATGAATCCAGTAAAGAGCCACCATAGAATCAGAATACAAATGTACATTATCAATAAACGAATAAAGAGCAGGAATAACCTTAGATACGAGTTGCGATAATAACAAACAAGCGCAGAGCTCGATACGAGGTAATGACACTTGGCGTAGGGGAGCCACGCGAGATTTGGAACACAAGAGACGACAGGAAGCAGTAGAATCCTGATAAATGACTCGGATATATATACAACAGCCGAACCCTTTCTCCGAGGCATCCGAAAACCCATGCAACTGAACCATAACCGCCTCACGGTTGCAACGAATAGATCGCGGGACTACTATTTTACCAATCAGACTCAATTTGTTACACAAAGAATGCCAATCCGAAAGTGACTGACCGGAAATCGGTTCATCCCAACCAAGCTTACAAAGCCAAAGTCGCTGCATAAAGTGTTTATACAAAAAGACAACTGGTCCGATTAAACCCAGCGGATCATATATTCCGGCGATAATTGAAAGAATCTTTCTCTTGGATATGCTATGGTCAACCGGAGATAGTTTGACATCAAACAAAAATGAATCGGCAGTGTTGTTCCAAAGAATGCCCAGGGTACGCACGTTGTCCTGTTTATTTAGGGGTAGTGAAAAGTTGTGATGATTTGCGACCACTGTGGGTTCATTTGATGCCCATTTGTGCAACGTGAAACCATATTGAGCAAGTAACGCACCTAGGTCGGATTTCAGCTTGGTTAGATCGGGGATAGTGTCCGAACCGGTAAGTAGATCGTCGACATAAAAATCGTTAGTTATGGCTAAAGCCGCTTGGGGAAAGGAAGTTTGATTGTCTCTAGCAATTTGTAGAAGGCACCGAGTGGCCAAAAAGGAGGCGCTAGCCGTGCCGTAGGTTACTGTTTGCAGCGCGAAATGCTTAAGTGGTTCGAGGGGAGAGTCACGCCACAAAATGCGTTGATAGTGACAATCTCCTTCAGCTACGCGAATCTGACGATACATTTTTTCGATGTCGGCAATCAGGACATACTTATGTATGCAAAAACGCAACAGAATAGAGAAGAGATCCTGCTGAACATTGGGGCCTACTAATAATATGTCATTTAACGAAAGACCATTAGTCGTCTTGGACGAACCATCAAAAACAACGCGCAGTTTTGTGGTCAAGCTAGAATGTTTAAACACGGCATGGTGAGGCAAGTAGTAAATATTTGACGCTCCTGAATTGATAGCGCCATGATCGATGAGTGTCATGTGCCCAAGATCCATATATTCCCTGATAAAGTCCGCGTAGTCGCGAGCGAGCTTGGCATCGCGCCTGAATCGACGCTCCAAGCTTAAAAATCTTGATTCGGCACTTGTGTAAGATTCCCCCAAGTGGGGATTATCAGACTTGAATGGGAGCGACACTATAAATCTACCCTCGTGGTTGCGCTGAGTAGAGCGCACAAAATGCTCTTTGCAAGCCGACTCGCCGTCAGGGGTATCGCCAGGGATTGTTTCTGCCTCCCAAAATCTCGAGAGAGATTGCAGAATTTGACTGTCATTGTTCCTTGCCAGGAACGAAACCGCAGGACCCTGGGAGTGGCAGTGTTTGGGCAGATTGCCGGCCAGAATGTAACCCAGTTTTGTTTCCTGAATGATAGGGAAGTTGGGTCCGCGTGTGTATTTATTGGCTAATATTAAATCCAGATAAAATTGTGCCCCTAATAGTATGTCGATCTGTGAAGATATATTAAAATCTGGGTCGGCGAGAAAAATTTTGTTTGGAATGTGGAACCGGTTGATGTCAAACGAGATTGAAGGTAGATTATGAGTTAAGTTAGATAGGACGGCACATTTGGCCTCAAAACTATGTCTCTGATAGCGAGAAATAATACGCATAGAAACAATGTCAGTAGCGCAACACGCTATGTTGTTTATTCCTGTAATTGGAATATTAGATCGGGTTAGTTTAAGGTGCAACCTTTTCGCAAATGATTTCGTACAAAAATTGATCTGGGAACCGGCGTCTATGAGTGCCCGAGCTTCATGCCTGTTGCCAGCCTGATCAACGACATATACAACCGCTGTGGATAAAAGAACATTGTTTTTACACTGTAATTTAAAAGAGCAATAATTGCTGCTGGCAGCTGGTGATTTCGGCACGTAATTAGCGTGCAGCAAGGTGTGGTGACCCTTTGAACAAATTTTACAGACCTGTTTACTTTTACAATTTGTTATCAAATGACCTGCTCTAAGGCAGTTAATACAGCATTTATGATTTGCAACCAATTGCCCCCGCTCAGCGGCACTTAATATACGAAAATTGTTACACATGTAAAGCGGGTGGTCAGATTTACAACACACGCATAAATAATGCCTTGCCGCTGCGTGATAACTCTTAAAGGTATTGCTGCCAGCAGTATTTCTTAAGCTATATTTCTCAAATTTATTGTTTGGTTTTACGCTAGGTTTGTTGAATTGCTGTCCGGATTCAATTGGCATTGTATTTTCTAAAAGCTGTCGGCGCAAGTTTAAAAAATGCGTAAAGTCTTGAAAACTGGGCAAGTTGTCAGGGTCTATTGACTCCTTCCAAAATTTTAAAGTAATAGGGTCAAGTTTGGTGGAGAGCAACTGTATGGTAATAAACTCAAATGAATTTACAGACAGCTTCATTGCCGCCAGTGAATTAACGGAAGACGTTATTGTATTCGTAAACTCCGCCAAGCTTTGGACTGAGTCCTTTATTGTGGACTTAACCTGAAGTAGGTTTTGTACATAATATTTGGCTAATATAAATGGATTATTATACCTCTCGGACAGCAAGTTCAACGCTATTACATAATTTTCTTGACAAATGGGTAATGATTTAATTAAGTCTAATGGTTCACACTTCACCGAGGAATGCAAATAATGCAGTTTCTGTACTGGTGTTAAGTCGGATCTTGAATGCACTAGATCATTGAAAATTGAATAGAAGTGTTGCCACTCAAGTATGTTGCCTGAGAAGCAGGGCAAACTTATCGGCTTTAAATGCATAGGCGTCGATAGTACAGGAGGCACAGTCTGAGTATTAAAAGTGTCAAGAAGTTGTAAAATGTTTGCCTCAGTTGAGTATATCATTTCCTCAACCTCGACTCGGTCTGCCTGAGCAGCGCTCGTGTCTTTACTGATAAGCTCTATCTCAGACTGTACCTCGTCGTACTTCGAGGCTAAGCTCTTAAGACTTTCTAATCTTACAGTCAGAAAATGTTTTGTGCTTAAATTAATATCAAACGAATTTACTGCGGATTGTATCCGCACTATCGCGGACTTTAATCCGCCTCTCTTTCTGGTCAGCACCTTGAGGCCTTCTTCAGACATTTTTTACGCACCTTTTTACTGTTGCTGGTGGTACGTGGTTGGCGACGTCCCACAGCGTCGGCTCCTTGGTGACGATGGTGAACAGCTGGCAGAGATGACCACTTTGAAGCACTGCAGCCGGCAGGAACTTGCTATTACGTTGTCCGAAGATGACGAGCGAAATGGCGACGCAAATCACGCCACGGTCGCATTAGCTGACGCGCTAATCCGCCCGTGATGGCCAGAAACAGATATAAAGATATTACGTGAAAATCCAGGTCCGGAGTGACCAAAAATGATTAGTCCCGGTCCAAGTGGACCGAAACTGTTGAATGAAATAATGTTCCACAAGCGTGGACAGGAAGTGTTAATTAATTGGGCCCAAGTGGGCTAAATGTATTCTTCTTGAATTAAATATTCTGTTGGCTGGTCTTCCATAGTGATTGAGATGATGTGTAAAATGAATTAATTCTGCATTAAGAAATAACAAGAAGTGGACTGTATACGAATAATTTTAATATTTTGAATAATTACATTACAGCTGTAAATTTGAATGAGGCTGGCTAATACTGCATGTTGCGAATTAGTATGAATTTAGCTAATCATGAAGAGGGCCTAGTCGGCCATAATCGAGAATACAAAGGCCTAAAGCCTACATTTAATGTCGACACTAATTGACAGCGAAGGATTCGGCGAACCGAACGCCGAGGAAGCTAGCTATGCACTGTGCAAGGTACAACCACGCGAAAATTGATGCGCGATGTAAATCAGATTAGCCAACCTAGAATATAAAATCATTGCGCTACCGTCCACCATAATTCTGACATAATTACAGGAATAAACAACACAGCGTGTTGCGCTACTGACATTGTTTCTAGGCGTATTATTTCTCGCTATCAGAGACATAGTTTTGAGGCCAAATGTGCCGTCCTATCTAACTTAACTCATAATCTACCTTCAATCTCGTTTGACATCAACCGGTTCCACATTCCAAACAAAATTTTTCTTGCCGACCCAGATTTTAATATATCTTCACAGATCGACATACTATTAGGGGCACAATTTTATCTGGATTTAATATTAGCCAATAAATACACACGCGGACCTAACTTCCCTATCATTCAGGAAACAAAACTGGGTTACATTCTGGCCGGCAATCTGCCCAAACACTGCCACACCCAGGGTCCTGCGGTTTCGTTCCTGGCAAGGAACAATGACAGTCAAATTCTGCAATCTCTCTCGAGATTTTGGGAGGCAGAAACAATCCCTGGCGATACCCCTGACGGCGAGTCGGCTTGCGAAGAGCATTTTGTGCGCTCTACTCAGCGCAACCACGAGGGTAGATTTATAGTGTCGCTCCCATTCAAGTCTGATAATCCCCACTTGGGGGAATCTTACACAAGTGCCGAATCAAGATTTTTAAGCTTGGAGCGTCGATTCAGGCGCGATGCCAAGCTCGCTCGCGACTACGCGGACTTTATCAGGGAATATATGGATCTTGGGCACATGACACTCATCGATCATGGCGCTATCAATTCAGGAGCGTCAAATATTTACTACTTGCCTCACCATGCCGTGTTTAAACATTCTAGCTTGACCACAAAACTGCGCGTTGTTTTTGATGGTTCGTCCAAGACTACTAATGGTCTTTCGTTAAATGACATATTATTAGTAGGCCCCAATGTTCAGCAGGATCTCTTCTCTATTCTGTTGCGTTTTCGCATACATAAGTATGTCCTGATTGCCGACATCGAAAAAATGTATCGTCAGATTCGCGTAGCTGAAGGAGATTGTCACTATCAACGCATTTTGTGGCGTGACTCTCCCCTCGAACCACTTAAGCATTTCGCGCTGCAAACAGTAACCTACGGCACGGCTAGCGCCTCCTTTTTGGCCACTCGGTGCCTTCTACAAATTGCTAGAGACAATCAAACTTCCTTTCCCAAGCGGCTTTAGCCATAACTAACGATTTTTATGTCGACGATCTACTTACCGGTTCGGACACTATCCCCGATCTAACCAAGCTGAAATCCGACCTAGGTGCGTTACTTGCTCAATATGGTTTCACGTTGCACAAATGGGCATCAAATAAACCCACAGTGGTCGCAAATCATCACAACTTTTCACTACCCCTAAATAAACAGGACAACGTGCGTACCCTGGGCATTCTTTGGAACAACACTGCCGATTCATTTTTGTTTGATGTCAAACTATCTCCGGTTGACCATAGCATATCCAGGAGAAAGATTCTTTCAATTATCGCCGGAATATATGATCCGCTGGGTTTAATCGGACCAGTTGTCTTTTTGTATAAACACTTTATGCAGCGACTTTGGCTTTGTAAGCTTGGTTGGGATGAACCGATTTCCGGTCAGTCACTTTCGGATTGGCATTCCTTGTGTAACAAATTGAGTCTGATTGGTAAAATAGTAGTCCCGCGATCTATTCGTTGCAACCGTGAGGCGGTTACGGTTCAGTTGCATGGGTTTTCGGATGCCTCGGAGAAAGGGTTCGGCTGTTGTATATATATCCGAGTCATTTATAAAGATTCTACTGCTTTCTGTCGTCTCTTGTGTTCCAAATCTCGCGTGGCTCCCCTACGCCAAGTGTCATTACCTCGCATCGAGCTCTGCGCTTGTTTGTTATTATCGCGACTCGTATCTAAGGTTATTCCTGCTCTTTATTCGTTTATTGATAATGTACATTTGTATTCTGATTCTATGGTGGCTCTTTACTGGATTCATGCGCAGTCTACGCGTTGGAAGACATACGTCGCTAATCGGGTTGCTGAAATTCAGCGTCGCACGCAAGCTTATACCTGGCATCACATTGATTCGCGACGCAATCCTACTGATATTATATCTAGGGGGTGTTTCCCTGACGTTTTGCGCGATTGCTCGCTTTGGTGGCACGGTCCTAGCTGTCTGTCTCAATCGTCAGAGTCTAATCCTGTCCCATCCTTCGTACCGGCCACTCCATCGTCTTCGGAAGTCACCGCGGAAGAGAAAACTGCACACAACCGGTCTCTAATGTCTACCCTGGCTGTTGACTTATCGTTGGACTTTTCCTCGTTGCACCGGCTGACACGTGTATACGCTTACTGTTTTCGTTTCATAAGAAATATTAGGCACTCATGTGCGGACAAACTTTCGGGCTGTCTGACCCCTGTAGAAATTCATCAGTCTCTCAATTTCTTCATAAAACAATCTCAGTCGATCCACTTCGCAACCGAAATTAATTGTCTTCGGAACGGATCTTCTGTTTCCATTAGGAGCAAGTTGGCTTCTCTCGACCCGTTTCTTGACGACTCTGGAGTGATACGCGTGGGCGGACGTTTGCAGCATTCCCAGTTACCTTATGATTCGAGACATCCTATCATATTACCCCCATCGGCGCATATTACACGCCTTATCATCGAACGTGAACACATTCGTTTACTTCACGCTGGTGCTCAGCTCGTGCATCATTCACTGCGTCAACGTTGGTGGATTGTTAATGCCCGGCTAGTCATCCGTTCCATTATTCGTAAGTGTCTCAAGTGTATCAGGTTTAGTGCCACACAGCAGGTCCAGAGACTTGGCATTTTGCCATCCCCTAGAGTCACTCCTTCAAGGCCGTTTCTATTTTGCGCGGTTGATTATGGTGGTCCCTTCATGATTCGTCATGGCGGGCAGAAGTCTAGAACCTTTACTAAGGCATACGTATCTCTGTTTGTTTGCTTAGCAACTAGGGCTATTCACCTGGAATTGGTGTCCGACCTTACTGCCAGCGCATTTGTAGCTGCTTTACGTCGTTTTATGGCACGTCGGGGTATACCTAGTCAGCTGTACTCCGACAACGGCACGAACTTCAGGAAGGCCCGCACCATCTTACATGACATTTACAACTTTTGGCACAATAAGAGTGCCATCACCTCGATTAAGTCATTCACATCCTCTCAGGGGATATTATGGTCATTTATTCCGCCCTCCTCACCTCACTTCGGTGGCCTGTGGGAGAGCGGCATAGAGTTTGAAATTTCATCTGCGGCGCGTGGTAGGCAAATCTATATTAAACTTCGAAGAGTTCACGACCGTTTTGTCCCAGATAGAGGCATGTCTGAACTCTGGACCTTTATTTGCTATTTCTTCGGATGTTAACGACCCGGTGCCACTTACACCTGGCCATTTTTTGATTTGCGCGCCCCTAACTGCGATTCCTGATCCAGACCTTTCTCACGTTCCTGTTTCTCGTCTTGGTCGTTGGCAACTACTTCAGAGGTTTGTCCAGGGCATTTGGAAGGCGTGGTCTCGCGATTATTTGCAACAGCGTCACAAGTGGAAGTTTGCCAAAGATAATGTTTCCATTGGTGACTTAGCTTTGCTTATTGAGGATAACTTGCCTCCATTAGCCTGGAAATTTGGCGCGATCATCGCCACATTTCCCGGCCCAGATAACTTGGTTCGCGTCGTAGACATTCGCACGCCTACGGGTGTTTTGCGGAGACCAATACATAAATTATGTCTGTTGCCAGCGAGAGACGAGATTTGACATTATGATTATAGCACAATGCTGTTTTATTCAGCCATTGGCTTATTATTTGTTACGACCATTTGGTCAACATAATTGTGATGAATTGTCACAATATTTTTGTTAATTTTGCGTCGTGGCACGCTTCTAATTATCACAGTTCTGTGGTATCTTGATATTTGTATTGTATGTTAATTTTTGTGGCATACTATGTCTCACATTTTCATTGATGTTATGGGGTGTATGGCATGTCTTTGGGTGGTCTTATTTATGAAATGTTATTACATAATATTCGCATGTTTTGCCGTTAAGTAACCATGCATTCATTTCTTTATATTGTTGCTGATAAATGTGTACTATTCTGTGAATGTCTTTAAATTGTTAAATTGTTTCTTTAATTTCAGTATTGTATTGTTCTTTGACATTGCAATTATTTATCTTGTAATTATTCAAATTATTGTTGTTGTATTCACATAAATTGTGTCTATGTAAAAACTATTGTAAGCGTCTGCCGTATGTAACTGCCTCGTCTAATTTATTCATATTGTATTTTATACTTTATTCATTTTGTAAGTAAGCATGCACAATTCTTTATTTAAAATTATGACATACATGTCATAGCTGGGCTGCATTCAGCATCTGGTTTGCTCATACATTGTTACATATTGTAAATTCCTGAAACTTCAGGAATAGCATGTCTAGGTCAATACATGCCGCCCTGCTGAATATACAATAGAACATGCAACTACAACATGTTCAACAACAATTTTGTTCATGATGAACCTCCGTTCATGCATTAAACATTGTATAATTATGTATTTTTCTTTCATGTTTTATAATGTTACATACTGCACACACTTGTGTCAGAAATATTGTTAACCAGACTTATTCGTATATGAAACAGCTGTTCTCCAACCTTGGCCTACAATCGCCTGTCTACAGGCTTATCTTATGCATGCTTATCTCTAAACTAGCGGCAGACTGCCGTTATCTAATCTCAACTCAAGGTTCAACTTAGCCTTGAAGCTAACCATCGTTAGTAAGAACTGCACTCTTTTAAATTAAATTGTAAATGTATTCTAATTTATTAAAAAATGTATTAAAAAATCTTTTTGATTTTTGACGGGCAGCTTATGGACGGTAGCGCAATGATTTTATTTTCTAGGTTGGCTAATCTGATTTATATCGCGCATCAATTTTCGCGTGGTTGTACCTTGCACAGTGCTTAGCTAGCTTCCTCGGCGTTCGGTTCGCCGAATCCTTCGCTGTCAATTAGTGTCGACATTAAATGTAGGCTTTAGGCCTTTGTATTCTCGATTATGGCCGACTAGGCCCTCTTCATGATTAGCTAAATTCATACTAATTCGCAACATGCAGTATTAGCCAGCCTCATTCAAATTTACAGCTGTAATGTAATTATTCAAAATATTAAAATTATTCGTATACAGTCCACTTCTTGTTATTTCTTAATGCAGAATTAATTCATTTTACACATCATCTCAATCACTATGGAAGACCAGGCAACAGAATATTTAATTCAAGAAGAATACATTTAGCCCACTTGGGCCCAATTAATTAACACTTCCTGTCCACGCTTGTGGAACATTATTTCATTCAACAGTTTCGGTCCACTTGGACCGGGACTAATCATATGGTATGAGTGGTAACAAATTATCGGATTTTATTGTATCACACACACACATGCATGGAGAGAACAATTTCCTTTGTGAAGAGACAACTACGCATATTCAAATAGATCACCACGATTCCAAGGTCAGGAGCCGACGTACAGAGATGAACGTACGAAATGGCCATCCAAGTGGAAATAGATCGTAAATAGGCACTCTCATTGGTCCAGAAGACGGGACGTCATTAAAATAAGTGATGACCTAACAAACAATGACATGACAACAGGGCGTGAGCCAATTCCGAACAATAGACAATGACGTGGATGCGCTAACACATACACAAAATATGTGCTTTGCATCTTCCCAGTTCCTTACAACTCATCAAGATGTCTACACGCTAAATTTGTGGCTGGCCCAGTTTCGCCAGTAAAAGTGTTCTTTTACTGATTTAAAATGTAATTAACAGTACAAGTAATGTAGCACAGTTAACTGCTACTTGAGATGTAATTAGATTCAGTGTAACAAGGGAACAAAACGAGATTATGAGAGATGTCGAACACCTGGCCAAACGGAGAACATAGGAAGGGAGACCGCAACTAATAATCAGGAAAGTGCAAACTAATTAACTGTTATTCTTTGGTGAAAATGAGCTCTAAATATAAATCCAAAATTTACAAAAGGTACCGATCATATAACATGGGGGAAAGAGTGTGTGTGTGTGCGTAAGAGTATGTTTGTACTCATAAATTATTAATCAGCAAATTGAGGCATTGGTTTCTGTCATTTATTAAAGAGAAATAATAACGAGAGAACTGCAGTCTCTTGGAGAGGTATGGTAATAAACCAGACATACCATCAAATAATGAAATTAGTGTACTCAGTATTGATAGAGGAGTAGAAATCACGTAGCTAGTGATGGTAAGACGCCATTTTGTTGTATTGTAATATGTAACTCAGAAAAGGTATGATATTAAATTCAGTATATGTCCACACTAAAGTTGTTCAAATCATTGCTTCGTATACCTCTCTTGTTTCTAAATCTCGCTGCAACGAAACCCTGGACCCTAGAGAAGAAATTCAATTGGAATCTAAATCATGCACTAAAACCGAGAAATTTATGGTAAGTAGATGTTTGTTTTTTTTATTGTATGTTATTACCATAAAATACAAGAATAAAATATGTGAAAAGTAGCGGGTTGTTGACAATTTGCGCCCAGAACAGTGACTTTATAGGATTGTTGACAATTGACGCCCAGAACAAGGGACATTAGTTTGTTAGTTGACAACATAACACTTTCCGCTACTCAAGAAGTTCGCTTAAATTAATTCCTGCCCTGTAATAACTTTTAAAGGTAAGTAAACTTCAGGTTTAGATTTACGTTTCTTGATCAAGATGGCGCCCGACCTTTGAAATTATTGACTAAGTGTAAAGATATTATATTGTATTTTATTATCAGCAATAAAAAGTAGTATAACACGACGCCAGTACGAGTGCTTCAGCTATACGCAAGACAAGAAAAAGGAAAGTATTTAATGGACAGGCAAGACAACTTATCTGTTGAGTACGTGAATATTTTTTAAAAGAAAAAGCAAACGGGGGCCATTAATTTCCTTTAATAAAGTTTTAGAGTGTACAGCTGCCGCATGCGAAGTAGGGAAGAATCTTATAGTACGTATAGGAAAAGAGAAAGACGATCTTCTTACTGATTTTAGTGATACAGAGCCCAAGTTTCATACACCTAATAAAAAAAGAAATATAGATAAAAATGTTACGAAGTTAGATTCTTTCCAAGAAAATGCAATTCGACAGCATATTTATAGCTACTATTGTAGAAAAGAGCACCCGACAATAAATAAACTTCATAAGTCGTTAGCAGCAGCTGATCTTTTTGCCGGTAGTAAATCATCTGTTAGGAAAGTATTGCAAAATATCGGTTTTAAGTGTACAAACATTTCGGGGAGAAAAGTTCTTATGGAAAGTGAAAGTGTAGTTGCTTTACGTTGTAGATTTCTACGAGAAATTCAAACTAAATCTATTGAAGACATAGTCTGGTTAGACGAAACATGGGTAAACATAGGTCACAGTTTACGAAAAGGCTGGACAGATGATACTGTGGAAGGAACAATGAAAATACCTTTAGGGCGAGAGGGTAGATATATTATTGTACACGCTGGGACATCAAAAGGTTTCATACCTAACTGTTTTTATGCCTTTAAGTCAAAGAAAACGAGTGACTTCCACGAAGAAATGAACTCTGAAAAGCTTTACCAAGTGGTTCACAGACTCCTTATTAAAAAACCTCACAGTGCCGTCAACTGTTGTAATGGATAACGCCCCTTATCACTCGGTTATATACGACAAAGCGCCAACATTAGCTACACATAAAGAAGAAATTATTCACTGGCTTCATGAACATAACATTTCTACGACTGTTAGCATGAAAAAAGCAGAGCTATTGGAGCTGGTGTCAGGAATACGTAATTGACAAAGTAGCGCAAGAACATGGCCATAAAGTAGTAAGATTACCACCGTATCATTGCCATTTTAACCCCATTGAGTTAATTTGGGCACAAGTAAAGGGATATGTAGCAAGAAATAATAAGACTTTTACAGGAACTGAAGTAGAAAAATTGATACGCGAGGCCATTATGAATGTTACTGCAGACGATTGGAGAAAAGCAGTGATGCATACAAAGAAAGTAATTGATGAAGCATGGAGCAATGAAGGCATATTAGAAGACGCCGTGGAACAACTGGTAATAAATTTGGGGACAGAATCCAGTGACTCTGGTAGCGACATAAGTGGTGTAACACCTTTAGATTAATGCCACAGGCAGAAAACTACAGACAGGTAATAATAATTTCATTTTCAGTTTTGTTTTTATGGTAAAAGTAATAAAAACAAAACATTGACTCTTATTTTGCTGTCTTATATTTTTTATTATTGTTAATTTTTACTTTATTTATACACTAAGTTGATTATTGCACATTTGCACATTGTCACATTTATCGTTAAATCAAAAAATTAAAGATTCTGAACATTTGAAGTTAATTTAAAAAAAAACACTGAAGTTAATTAAGTTCTCGTTTATTATTCTCGTAAGAATTCACATTTTTAGTTTATGAATTATCCGTAGTTACAACTGAATAAATATTAGTTTTTAACTAAATATAATTATTACACTACGACTCGGAACACAAAACTTTAAAAGGCGAGACTTCTGAAGAAGCCTTTAAAAGGCGAAAGCCGGTTCAGGTTGTAAGGTAAAACTTTTTCGTTTTTACCTATAAAAAGTTTTGTGTTCCGAGTCGTGTAATAATTATATTTAGTTAATTAACGGACATGTCATGGACAACGAAATCGAAGATTAGTTTTTAAGTAGGGGAATACATATTTAGTCTGCGTGTACTGGATTTGTTTTGTCTGCGAGAAGTATGTTTTGAGTGAATGCAGTAACGAAAGTTACGCTTGCGTGACATCAACAGAAACACGTGGTTATGAAGTGGCAACATGGCGATGACATCATTGCAAACGTCAATCCCTCTCCTGTAAAAATTTTAGTATAATACTTTTTGATTTGCCAGTTGTTTATACTGTTCTACTCGTTCAAAAACTGATTCCTTGTTTTACATTAAATTTTTTATCTGCCCTTTCTTGAAGTTAACAATGGAATACTTATTTTCCGTTTCTTCATCAACGGTCTTGCCCAAGAAACTCTGGCCTGCTATTAGTTAATACCTGTGAACTCTGGTGTCACATGACCAGTTTACAAAAATCAAATATCCTTACTCCTATGCTAAAAAATACTTCTTTTCTAGCTTTAGATCATACTAAATTTAAGTTACTTAGTGGTTTTCCTTGTAAAATTATAGGTATTTTGATACCTCATTTTACATGAGTTGGTCGTTATAAAGGATGATTTCTCACCTTGCAAAAGTTCTAATTTTGGGCCTATACTTTACTTTTACAATTGTTATATCACTTTACAATTCTTTAAATTAATCCAATATGTAATATTACCATTAACACAATTAAGTTCATCACATAAATTTTGTCCCCTTCCTGTTTTATCACATTGGTTTACTAATCTACTCATTTCTGACATTATTTCCTTTGTATTGAATTTGTGGCCTAGGCCATCAATAACATTTCATTAATATATTCTAAATTACATTTATTATTACCTAGGTTTTTGGTTTTGAACCCTTTTTCCTGAGTTACATCTTATTACATGAGTCTTGACCCTTAACATGTTTTAACAATAGTTACTATAAAATCTTTTGACATATTACTTAAAGTAGTGTTTACATGGCCAAGTTTCCAATCATAAATTAACAAATAATATAATTAGAACAAAATCTTTTAACATGTTACCTTTAAGGTATTGCCTTCATGGCCCAATTCTACAATTATAAATTGACAAACACTCACAAACTACTTGGTGTACCATACTTCCATCTCATCAATCTTATCAAGCATTACTGGCTAATGAATAGATTATTGTTCATAGTCCTGGTTTCTAGTACACAATTTTCTTACCTTCCCAGTAGGCTCAAACTAACTTACTATGTCGTTTATAAATGTTACTAACTATAGGTTTTGGTAAATAACACAAATACAACTACTTACACCAAAGGCTTCACTAACATCTCAATCTGTGATGAAACCCTTCACCACAATTCACTATTGGTGTTATTTATGGGTTTTCCTTTTTTTTTTTTAAGTAATTAACCCGCACTTATGATGTCACTACTCCACTGACACTTATTGTATTTATAACATATTTGGTGTGTCACAGGCATCCTATTTGCCTAGTGTTTGTTTGTTTTTACATCGAGTAATAATAGGGATCATTATTTTTACAGTTCTTTTCTGTTTAACTAGTGATTACCGTTGTTCCCCACTCTCTTACATAAACATTCTTTTAACAGGTTTGTATTTTATGATTTATTATACATTTTATTTGCTTACTGCACTCTTGTATTGTATTTTTATTTTTATTACATTTTATGACCTAGTTTTTAAAAGTTTATTATTCGTTTAAAGTGGTAGAATAATTTATCCTACCCATTCTGACTTCTACTGAATTGAGCAATTCTTTATTTAAGACAGGACTATCATTATATCGCGTTACAATATGTGAGTATGGGATATGACAGTTTTACAGTCCAATCTTACCTGGTGACTACATATCAAACGTACCTCAGCTCAAGCCTGCCAACGAATCCGATCTCGTGGAGTTCTCAGCAGCAACGATCGTTGCTCCAGTGGAATACTCAGCCGTATCTACACAGCCTGTATTTGTCCGATCATGACTTACACCCATCTCATCCTTCTAACTGTCAATCCCGGCCGCCCCAATCCCTACAGAATCACTGAACGACGAGCCCTTCAAGTTATCTATCGTAGACCTTCCTGTACCAGAACCAGCAATAATGCTCTGTAATCCCTCAACAAACTCTTCCCCAACCCAGACTCCTTCCTGTACAAGCCTAACTGGAAATATTCTCAAACCCCAAAGCAACACGCTTCCGTCCAATCCATAGCTACCTCCATCAACAGAACTACCCGTAACTGCCACAGACCTTCCTTCCTCATAAATCGCCTCCTTACCATTGCCGATGGATCTCTTCCCTGAAACCTTTGCTGACAGAGAAATAGAAATATTTAACTGCCCCCAAGGGGGGTCTTGTAATGGGTTAAAATTTGGGCTCCAAGTTTTATATACCAAGTTTTAAAATATTTTATTGTGATAAAACACCTAATTAAAAATATGGAAGTAAAGGGAATGATGCGACTTCCAAATAAGGTAAAGATGTAACAAGTTGTATTTTTAGCTGGTAAAGTCACGATTAGTCACCAGTTAGGCATTTATGTACGACGAAATAGCTCGATGTTTAGGTGTGGCCAGTAAAATAGTGTCACGCTGGACAACGGAAAAATAAGTGACCAGGATGGGACGGTGGAGAAAACCAACGAAAACTGGTTTCAAGGGCGTAGTTAAACGGAGTTGTAGCGTAAGAACGCCAGCAAAGTGAGGCAGTCTCCATCCCGCTGCTGAACAGCACAGATGTAGTTCACAGCGTGCGTGAACAATCACGGTAGGCCTACCGAGTTTTTGTAATAAAGTGTTAAAATTGGAAATAAACACATAAAATCGGTGTGAACTAAATCAAAACAAAAAATGAAGATATAAATTTGGACTTTCAGAACATTTTTTTGTGGTTTTTAAAGTGAATTACGACTAGTGGTGCTACAACCAGGAGGCTCCAATACAAAAGAGATAAGTAACTGTAAAGGACAAAAACCATTGACCAAAACTCTTCAAAATTTGGTTATAATTTAAAATTTACTTTTAAATGAAACTTATCAAACTAAAAATGAGATCTCATTAGGGTGTGTGAGAGAGTGAAAGAAAAAATGGAGGGAAAAAACAAAGTACTGATTTGCGTTTGAAAACTGTCTTTTGTCTTATAATTTTTTTGTCTTATAACATTACAAAGAAAACTGATAATCTTTTTTTATTAAAATAAAATAAGATTGTGTCATAATAATGTGTTAGTTTAATTATTACGCCACTATACCCATAACTCTATCTCTGTGTCAATAAGTTCGCCTAGACGATTTTGTTAATTTACTAAATTGATTCTTTGGGGAGTGTGAATGGTTTCCACATTTCCTTCATAAAAATGTGGCGACCTGGGGAATTTGGGAATCTTTTGTCAGTTTGAAGGTAAGTCGTAAAGAATAGTAATAATCGGGGCTCAATCTAATTTCTTCATTATATTGTTTCATATAGTTACACACGCATCACTCTTTCTCTTGAGTGCCTCCACCTTCCCTACCTCTATCCTGTGCTGGCGCACAACTCTTCACATTGTTCCATGTTCCTTCAGGACGTCTCAAAAAAGAAAAAAAGTTTTACAAGGTGGCAGTTTATCCCTTGGTATTATCATGTTTGTGACATATCCTACTTCCAGTGCAGGATAAACTTTGCACTTATATGTTTATTGAAACTAGACTTCCTAAACTATTGATCCAAAACATCGGCACCCATCAGTAAACTCTCTTTATTGTTGTATCTTCATGTGAAGATATCACTAAGTATATCATCTAACACTTTGAAGATTAGGTTTACAAGTCCAGACTAAGCCTGCCACATCAATTTTTTCAGGTTTTATTGTTTTATTCACTTCACTTTCATGTTGGAATATGCTAATATATATGGTTTTTATTTCTTTTATGCCACTAAATGTTTTACAAAAACTAGGACATGAAAAACTATTAATTTTATTCTCATAAATTGTGGTTATATTTTGTAAATCGTATTCACTATTGGAATCAGACTAAAAATCAGTAAAGCAAAGGACTCTTCCTCAGGAATAATACAATTGCGATTACAGCTAGCCATTTTTCACAACACAAAATATTCAGAACTAACCATAAACAAACAATGAATTTTTTCAGGTTAGTTAGGGTATGATGTAATGTAAATGAGAGCCTATTGTTTATTTATATTTCCATTTCGTTGTTTTTATGGATCATAGTATTTTATGTAAGTAGCATGTACCATTACCAGTACAAAAATGGAAGCAGTCATATGTGGGCAGTTGTAGTAATTTGAAAAGAAAATGATAAAAACATACTGGTATAGTAAGTAGTCTGTTGTGATGTTTAGCAGCGGGTGTATCAGTACGTTTGTAGTATTCAAAAGTTTAAGTCTAAAATTTCTTTTTCTACAAGGTAAACACTATAAGAAATTTTCTAATGTGTCAGCTGTAGCCTAACAAAATCAGATGTACCATATGTAGATGGTAAATAGTAACAAAGTTATACAATGCAAATTAGAAAATACTAACATAAATAACAATTGAAATAATTAAAACCATCACTGACTGTTAGTTACATTGAAATAATTTATCAAGTTTCAACATAGTTCAGTAGACAACAGAGTAGCACAGATCAAGGAAATCGGGTTGATTCATGATAACAATCGTGTTACAAATTTCAAATCAATTGCACAAATCATGGTGTAATTTACAAACATTGAGTATGTTAGACTGGAGCAGTGAAAGGATTAAGGAGGTAGTATAAGCTAATATCAATCTATTCATGTTTTATGTACCGAGTCACTTTATGGTTAATATAATTAAATTACCTTATTCGGTCCACCTTAGTGACACTTGCTGCTGTCGTTTCAAATGATCAAATGAACTTCGGTTCTAATAACCTGTTTGACACTGCTATACGGTTGAATGATAAGTATAGCCAGTCGTGAGGAAGTCGTAGTACAGCGTGCATGCATGCGAGCGCTCCGAGCGATTCAGTTGTTACGTTTTTGTTTGTATATATTTTATTTAAAAGATTTTACATATTTTAAATTATGACAAACCACAAATTGTGGTATACTTTTATGTTTTGACTATGTGTATCTGAAGATGGGATTTTAATCCCGAAACGCGTCATTAAACGACAGCAGCAAGTGTCACTAAGGTGGACCGAATAAGGTAATTTAATTATATAAGCTAATAGTGTGATACTGTCATACGGCATACATGGGACAGTTGCATTTAAAGTTGGTTCATTGAAGAATTTTATATAGTCTGCTCATGTGGATTCATTGTGTCATTATTAGGTCTACTGTTGTAAATGAATTTGGTGTTTTCTAACATTTATTGTAACTGATCTATTTTCTATGTGTTTATTTAGGTAACAGAAGGTATGATGATCAGAAGTATTAACAAAGGGAAGTGTATATATACAGAAGGCGGTGTTAAGTGTGGTGCAAAGGCAATTCCAGTAACAAAATATTGCCGCAAACATATACTAGAGGTAGAGTACCATACATATTGTAATAAACTGATTTTATACTCATGTAAAAACCTAATTTTGTTTTATTTTGTAATGTGATGGACTGTGAAATTCTTTGCTGTATCGTCTTTAGCTTCAACATTGTTTTCAGCTCCATTCTTCTGAAGTAGAAACTGTTGGTTGTTATAACATGACAGTTCTCCACTGCTGTTGATAATGCCTGCGATACTATTTACCATTTTGTAGCATGACTTGATTGATTCATGCATTTTCACTCCCCTCTGTATTGTCTGCAAACTACAGAATCATTCTGAAACTGTAAGTTTTTTTAGCAATAATAAATCTTATTACATATATAAACTTAGTTTTTAAATCTTACCTCTGGGTTTAAATCCAGGGTTGTACAGACGAAACCAGTTGCAGAGGGGTTATCTGGATTTAAGTGCAAAATAATTACACAGTCTTTCCGATTCTAACAGATTCTTTCTCTTTTATTAAGCACAACTTCTCTAATTTACTTTATGAACTAATAACACAACAGATTATTATATTTTTTACTGGCTCTACCTCAGTTCTCAGATTATATAGAAAAATGATATGTTTTCATGCTAATCGCTTATTCTCTAATAATAATTATCAAACGAAAACAAGTATACGGTACATAAAAACACTTTCCTTAACTATTTCTTAATTTCTTGATTAATTCTACTTACCGAACCAGTACTCTTTTTATATCTTTTCCCCTCCCTCTTTCTTTTATAAAAACCCCTTTCCCTTAGAGATCTCGATTTATGGAGTTACATTTTAAATTTTCTTTTTATAATGAATAATCACCATTTATTTTAAATTGGTTTTAATATGAATATTCTGTGTTTTTAGTTACCCATCCGCTACGTGTTCCTATGGTTTGTTGCACAGCCTCGTGGTTACCGCTTTCTTCGTTCTAACGCACTCTGACACTCGTTTATATTGAGTTTAGTTGTTGTTTCTTTTTATCACCTTTTGTTTACTTTGATTTAATATCTGTACATATTGTAATTTATAGTCGGCCGACTTTAATTTGCTCGAGCACTGTTTATTTTTAAGTTTGTTGTGACCGCGCGGTCTGAAGAAATTGCGTCGACTGCTTGACCGCGATATATTGTTCTTACAGATTAATAGTTTAGAACCACGCGCTCCTGAACTTCCCCGCGTGGCCCTGCTGTCTCTTGGCTGGTTTAACAAAGACTGCTTACTGTGACTCTCTGATGAAAACTGGGGTGATTACATGTGTTTCTGTAATTCACAGAGAGACTGAGTTGCCAGAGGTTGCGTAATACGTCTAGCCGGGCAGGCTGCAGGCTTCAGACATAAACAGTCTGCAATAACATTGTGCAGTTTTGTAAAAGCAGGGGCTCACAATAGGTTGTTCCCTTGTATGAATTGACAAAATTTTATTCACATTATCTGCCTCCCAATTCTGTACCGTTACAATTCTAGCAAAAACTCAATTTTTCAGACGTGACGGATGGTTGCTTTCAAAACCTGGTACTGTGTAGACTTTATTTTTAGACTATTTTTATTTCCACATTAATTTTCTGTGTTGTATATTTAATTTTATTTCATTACTTGATATTATTCTTTGTCTGTGTTCTTTCTCTTTGTAGGCACACAACTTTCCAGGCCTCGTACAATCTCTTCCCTCACTTACCTCTGTCAGTTGTTGCTGTTGTTTACGTTCAATATTTTGCTTGGATCTGCTCTCACTCAACTAACCCATCTTCTTCAGGCTGTACCCACTCATCATTTTTCTTGTATCTGTGTTCTTCATTAGTTCTTTTTTCATGAGAAACTTCCTTTACCATTAGTTCTTTAGAATTCAGATGGGGTATTATATGTCAGTCACTAATAGAAATGATGTTAAGCACTGATAGGCATGCATTTTCGTAGAAACCGAACCACCATAATATTTGCGTTTTTTTGATTGCAATTGTTTGATGATAAAGTTGCTGGAGTATTGAGGTGTATTTAATCTTAATGCCAGAAGTTATGACTTCAGCTGCAGAAGGCATCTTCAGCATTGTGGTCTGCTATTATTAGCTGCCACTATTTTTTCATCTCATGGCAGTTCCTGATCACTGAATCTCCTGGCTTGTTACTTTACAAAGCACTTGAGTAGCCTGCATTGGCCATGAATCAGTCTCTGCTGCTAAGCCTCCAATCTGAGAAAGCCTCAGTGCCAGATACCGAGGCCAGGCTTGTTTAGCTTCAAGGTCCATTGTCCTTCAGTCCATTACACACAGAATTAAAAGAATCACCTAATGCAAGTAGACGAGTGGCAAGTGCAGTTGTTTATGTTATTTAAGTGCATCATGTATGTCACAGAAGTATGTTTACGTATTATACAACGAACTGACAGATTCGTTGATAATACAACATATTATTATGTCAGAAAATAAGTCTTAATTAGAAATTTCTTTTCTTATTTTTGTCATTATATTTATTGTTGAAAAAAATTGTTTCAGGATCCGCAACAAGTACTGTACAGAGCATGTGGTTGTCAAAAGGCAGATCATGTCTGTCAGGAGCCGACGCTGAATATATTTGAGAACGCAACATGTGTATACCATGTCCCTTTCCCCTCTTTACAGCAGCATAATAATACTGACACAGATTCAACCAACAACACAGTAAGTAGGAGTTGTGTAAAATATTACGTTATGTGTAATATTTACTTTGTTTTGTTTTGGGTGAGTAGGCTGAGGTCCACTGTTGGGATCCGTCTTCAGCCAAACGTTACAGCTATGTGCGTGGAGTAGTCCTTCAGTGAATGTAATATAAACTTATATAATGCTATTTTCTGGACGTGTATTTAGGAGATAAAATTTTGAATTGAAAATATGAAACTTGACACCAAGACTAATAACAAATGCTTCCCTCCACACACACAGAAAGAATAAATGTGAGAACGGTATACGTGGTTGACAGAAAAACACTTGAGGTTTGGTATCCAAAGGTGTCATATGAAGAGAAATGAATGCTACATGAAAGTGGGGAAATATAATATTGCTCTAAGCAACTGTAATACGAATACAGTTAAACCTTCGAATAACAAGTCTCAATTAATTAAGACATAAACCCACATAAACTCTTTTCTGGGGACCATAATAACTTTTTTCTTTGTGACATAAATTTGTTATAAAAAAGCACAATTGCCTTTGTTAAGAAAATTGTAACCTCTCAAAAATAAAATTGGTATCTTTGTTAAGAACATTCCTCTTGAATTATCATTTCTATGCTTGATTAGTCCAGTTTTTAGTTTCCATGATTAGTCCCATTTTCCTCTTGGCACTATAATTTTTAAAATCTCTGTTAATGGGCATCGTCTACAATTTCTCGTTAAGCATCTTTGCTTGGTTCAGACTTCACTGTGTGGGTTGAATCACATTATTTCTCTAGAAAGGGCATACTCTGGATATTTGTTCCAGTATTTTATCCAAGGACACGACATAGCATGATTCCTCTAGACCATTTTATTATGATGAGTATGTTTTACAAGTTCTTCAACATTTAAAGCTGCTTTATGTATCATAATTATGGAATCCAACTCTTTGTGTTCTACCGTGATTTTGCCTTCTAAAAAAACTTCTAATTTCACCATTTGTAACCAGCACTTAAATTTGATACAATTATCTCATGTGAAATCTGGTTTGCATATTTTTTAAAACTTTTGTGGACTCTTGCTATAAATTTTTGTTTTTCTTTATTTCACATCAAGTTATTTATCTTCCAAGATGGATCATATGCTGGGTAGTTAAATTATGATAATTGTTAAAGAGTAACACTTTATTATTAGTAACAATCTTACACGTTGTCAGTTCATTGTAATCTCATTGAACAGATTTTTCAGACACTACATGAAATTTGTTAAAATACGAGGCGTGTCCGGAAAGTAAAGATACAAAGGTCGTAATTGGTCTAAAAATATTTATTTACAAATCATTAACTGACAGTTACGTAAATACATATATCTTTATTTCCCTACATAATTATCGTCATTATCCAAGCACCTATTAAGTCTGGGAACCAGCTTTTGTATCCCCGTGTCATAGAAGTCTGCCGCCAACCATTTGAACTATGTCATGACCTCTTCTTTTACCTCGTCATCGTTATCGAACTTTTTTCCGGCCAGATATTGTTTCAGGTGAAGGAACAAGTGAAAATCACTGGGCGCGAGGTCCGGGCTATGCGGCGGGTGATCCAAAACATCGCATTTCCAACTGCACACATACTGCACGCGTGACCTCTGCGCTGCTCGGCAGTTGGAAATGGGATGTTTTGGATCACCCGCCGCATAGCCCGGACCTCGCGCCCAGTGATTTTCACTTGTTCTTTCACCTGAAACAATATCTGGCCGGAAAAAAGTTCGATAATGATGACGAGGTGAAAGAAGAGGTCATGACATAGTTCAAATGGTTGGCGGCAGACTTCTATGACACGGGGATACAAAAGCTGGTTCCCAGACTTAATAGGTGCTTGGATAATGACGATAATTATGTAGGGAAATAAAGATATATGTATTTACGTAACTGTCAGTTAATGATTTGTAAATAAATATTTTTAGACCAATTACGACCTTTGTATCTTTACTTTCCGGACACACCTCGTACCTCTTTTATAACAATAAAATCATTAGTGTGTCAAAGTATTTTTGTTGATGTCCAGATTTGCTTGGGTTTTAATATTGTATTTAAACCAATTTTCTGTGTATCTTGTGAGACTTAAAGCCACACGTTGTTGGCGTCAATTTGTATTAATCCAGACTCTCTCTGTTTGTGAAAAGCCTCACGTTTGTACGTCAATTTGTATTAAACCAATGTGTCGTTATCGTTTTTAGGCACCAAATTGTTTGTTTTAAAACAATTAAAATTTGTCATAACTTTTCCTTCTTTCACAATGAAACCGTATTACTTACCACTCTGTATTGGCTGAATTCGAAATTCGCTCTCTCGCGGCAGTATTACCAACCTATAATTCTGGTAAATAATTTCACTGTGCCATATGAAATAAATTAACGCATAAATATTGTCACATGAAATAATAAACAGGTATAAATTCTTAGTATTGGTTTATTGTATAGCGATTCTACCTTTTATATTGGTTATTACAGGAAATTATTAAAGTATATAAAGTTATGCTCCGGCTTCTGATGATTTATAATTCAGCGGTTGGCTGTGTTGGTTTTGGGTCGTTGACTGATTCAGCGTCTGTTGTCGAATTTAATTTCACAAAGGTTATTCAGTCAAAATTTCTTTGGATTACAGCAAAAGTTGACAAAATGATTCGAGAAAGTACAATCCTTCACATAGACTTAATTAAATATTACACTTTTTCTTTACACCACTACTCTTATTAACTAATGTAATTGTGAGTTCAACTCGTAACTATAGGTTAAGGTTTATATCGTTGACAAAATATTTTGGTATTTCCAAATGTGTTATTAATTTAATTGAACAGTTTTTTGATAATTATTATTTGATTTTTTTAATAGTCATTCAGTGTTTGAGAGTTTGAACCATATTAATTATATTGTGCAACAGTGTTAAAGTGTAGTGAATCCAGTCTCTTGTTTTGTAAATTAAAATGAATTTTATACTTTACTCCTTCCTTAACGTCTGATAATTTATTTTCATGTATGCTCGTAGCTATGTCTTCCTTCTTTTATTTCTTTTTTGTTTTATATTTTTTTATCTTCTTTAATTCAAAACTTTGTTTAGTTAATATGTTTTGCCCATCTTGTCTTTCATCTTTCAATAATTATTATATGGTTTTTCTCATTTGATTGATTCTTTTTTCTAATTATATGGGAGCGGCTATTTTTTCATCTGTACTCTACTGATGCTAATAATGGACTGTGTATAAATTTGTAACGGTTTTTTGGTTCTAACTGCTAAACCTATCATTCTCATTGGTTGAAATAATTTTGTACCCATTGTTAGACATAGCGTGTGTTTTCGCCCAAAATGGATAAATATTTTCTTTTAAGATAATTTGCTTGTATTACTATTAATACTTCTGTTATTACTACCATTGAATTGCATTTCTGTTTAATATTATTTTGAGATCCAACATGACTATGTTCCATCCAATATAAGCTGATTTAATGTTTTGATACTTTTGGTTTTTATACTTATTTTGGTTTATAAGTATGTTTTTTGAAAGAATTTTGTGCTCTTAATGTTCCTTGGCTCAATATATTATGTTTACCTAACTTTTTTCCTAACTGAATGTTGTTATTTGTTTACATTTTACAATTTTCTCATATTTCTTTAGGCCTACACCTGCCTACAATGGTTGACATTGATTATAATTTAATTTTCCTCTTGTACCTATGTTCTTATTGCTTTGTCTTAGTTTGTTTTACAATTATTATGAATTTACATACATTGGTTTATGATGAGTAGTTCCTTACAGACATATTATTGCCTTTTACATCTAGCCCATACTTAAGAAATTAACATTGCATATTTTTAGGATTTCTTCATCCTTTCAACACATTATTACTGCTTTTTTAGTATTATTTTCCCAACTCAACATAACATAACTTATTTTTAAGATTCTTTTAACAATTATAACAATTTCATAGTTTTATAATACTACTGCTACCTTCTACTATTCTTTTTATAATACAACTTCAATAATTGAGTATCCATCTTTTGATGTCTACTTTCCTTTTGATAACATATAACTTGTTTAGGTTTTGTTTATCCCTTTAACTTTAATAACTTAATATTTTAATACTAACATTCTTTATAACATTTACTTATTATTATATTTTTTGAACATGATACCTTATTCTATCTTACTTACTAGTGTTTTGTCTTTTTCAAAACTAATTTCTCTCACTGTACAACTACTTGATGTTTTTTGACATTTTGTTTATTATGCTAAGCACTTGTCTTTCACACCTTTCACTTTAATTAACATTCTTTATTGATACTTCTTTACACATGCACTTGGGTTACTTTGCTTTACCTAGTGTTGTTCACTTATTGTTTTTTTTTGTAACTCACTCCCTACCTACTTTATGCACTCTTGGTTCAATTTAATATGAATGTTGTGATAATCGTACTAGCTCTATCATATTTTATTTATTATACCTTTATTTATTATCATTTGATTTCATTAGTCTACATTTACATACATAAAATTATAACATTTCTGCTGGTGGTTTGTACCTTCAAGGTTCAATTATTTATACAAAAAGTGTCAATTTTATGACATTTTTATCATAAGTTTGATTATATTGATTTGGTCATTTGGCCAATCACTTGGGTGTGGTCATTGTCATTGTCTAGTCTAAGTTAATGTCATTTATTTTGCTATTTATTATAATTGTACCTCTTCTTAGCTGCATGTTTTCTCTTTATATTATAAGGTATTCCCTCCCTTTTAATGGGCGGCTTTTGGTAATGTAACAATATTCATCGTTTCTCTATATCATCTTATCAAAAAATTTTTCTCATCTTTTTTCATGTTTAGACTCCATATTTCTTTTAGACTCCATTACATCATCATATTACCATCTCATTGTACAACTTTTTCTCTTAGTCTGTTACTCTTCCTCTTACAATTGGGTAGACATTTTTTACGCATAAACATTTTGTATGTCTCTCTTCTGGATCCTCTCTTAAATGCCATGACCCAATTTACTATGTGCTTTATTACTATACTATCTGTTAACCTTGTGCAGTAATATTATTGTTTATTCTGGGTATTATTATTTTCCTTACCACTTGTGTTTTACTTCATCATGTGTCTTCAGCATCAGCTTCCTACTGAATATCAAAGAGTTGGCAGAAAATAAACTTGATATAACACATTATTTATATAACACGGTAATCAGTACAATACATTTCCCAGTTTTAGTCCACACTCAATCATGGACCAAAGCACTTTTTCAATTTGTTTGAAACTAATATATTGTTACGACATCACAGAACAATCTACTTGTTTGTCGAATGTGCCAGAAGAATCTCGATGTAATGTGTGTGGCGTACGTGCTTGTAGACGCATTTGCGAGTCTTCTCGATGCCGCCAGCCGTGCGGACCATGTCAAGGCCGCAGTTAATTACATAATTCATACGGACGCTAAGATGCAATCAGGAATCGTCTAGATTTTTGGTGGCTATAAATACATGGTGGCAGCAGCCTTAAGTTCAGTATTAGTACGATATATTGACAGCACGGTTCGAGAGTTATTGTCGGGCAAAATTACTGTGCGCGTTTAAGTGGTTATTAGTTAAGTGTTGTGTTTTATAATTGAAAACAATTGTGTTTAATTTTAGTGGACATTTTATTGCGTGTGAACAATTTTTATTTTATTTGTTGTAGAGGCTGTTGTTAATTATGAACCATTAACTGTGGAAATTAAAGCTGGAGTCTTGTACTTATTTTGTTCCCACTGTATCTACAACGATCGAGTAGACCATCGTAACAGTGGTGTCAGAAGTGGGATAGAACGGTTAACAGTGGAAACAGTGGACACTTTGTACAAGACGAGTGTGATTCGTAATTAATCGGTAAACATGGATCCCAGTCGGATGATGGAAGCTTTACAAGGACTGCTGCAGCAGACACAGGAAGAAGCAGAAAAACGACAGGATGAAAAACGCAGGCAGGAAAGAGAAGAGGCTGAGGAACGTCAGAAAGCATTAATGCTAGAGACAGAGGAATGATGAAGACAGGAGGCAGAGGAACGGAAGCGTGAAACAAGACATCAAAGCATTAATACAGGAGCAGAAACAGATGCAAGAACATAGTACAGCAGAATTGGGTCTCCTACGTGGCGACGTAGGTGAATTATGAGGTGAGCTTAACAACCAAATTACCAGAATATCTGACATAGAAGAATCCATATCAAATAAAATAGCTGAAGTAGAGAAAAATCTCTTGAGTGTGGAAAAAGCTATGTCAACAAAAATGGAAGAAGCAATTATAAATATAAAAGAGCAGATTAAAAATGAAGTTGAACAGTGCATGAAGATGCAACCAAAACAAATTTCTGAACAGACTGTACCAGTGATAAAGACAGAAAATAAGTTAATAGAGAAAGTCACTTTCCATGCAGTAGGGACAGTTTATGTCAAAGCTCCAACCTTTGACGGAAGCTGTCACTGGGCAACGTACCTCTGCCAATTTGAAGCTGCTGCATGCGCAAATAATTGGACAGAGAAAGACAAGGCTGTTTCACTCATTCTTGCATTAAAAGGACCTGCGGCGGAATTACTACAGAAAGTGCCACCTGACAGCCAAAACACCTATGCCGAATTGATAAAAGCTCTAGAATTGGGGTATAGTGATAAACATTTGCGAGATGTGTACTGCACCCAGTTGAGAACAAGAAGACAGCATTCCGGGGAGAGTCTTCAAGAGTTTGAAGCAAGTATCGACAGATTGATTAGATTGGCCTATCCTGAAGCACCAGAAGATTTTCGAATAAGGTTTGCGGTGCAGACATTTATTGATGGCATCGGAGATTGTAAACTTCAGCAAGTGTTATGAATGGCAATGCACCGAAATAGCTCAGAAGCTCTTGTTCACACCCTAGAGTTTGAAGCTGCCAAGTCAGCATCCCGCTACATTAATGGGTTTGTGCCATCACATTGCAGTCAGAAGATCCCTGTATCACATTGCCGTTACGATGGGTGCAGAAAAACAGTGTTGTCAGACAAACAATTAAAAAGTTCAAGAGAGTCGCAACGATTTGAAAAAGACAGAAGACCAAAATGTTACAACTGTGGAAAACGTGGTCATCTACAGGTAGACTGTTGGGAGAAGAAGATACCGAGAGAAGAGTGATTGCACCAATTGAGAAGTAAAGCCCCAGAACAGCACACAGTTTCCACGCTACATAAGACCAGTGGAAACTTGATTGTTAATGGATTTGCAGAAGGTAAGCCAACATCATTTACAGTTGACACGGGTGCAACAGTGTCCATTGTGCGCCCTGACTTAGTCAGCAACCGCCAGCCTCTAATTAGGTCTTGTACAATACAGACTGTGACTGGAAGCCCCATCAAGGTGCTAGGAAAGGTAGACGTACGTATACACCTGGGTCTTCTCGAGTTTAGCCACCAAATGCTCGTTGCAGATATTGTCAATGAAGTGATTCTTGGCACGGACATTATGAATGCCTACGGATTCATTGTGGACTTAAGAGAGAATATCCTGAACGTTGGCCAAGAGAAGATAAAGCTTTGCATGGCTAAAATGACAGGGTCTACCAACCATTCGATTAAGCGAGTGGCATTAGTCGAAGAAAATGTCAACAGGTCTGGTCAAGAGGAATCCTCCCTATTGCAAGCGGAAATGGAGGAAGAACTAGCAGAGGAAATACAAATAAGTGTAACGACAAAAGAAGTGATTGGAAAGCCAACTATGGGTGTCGAGACGAAACTCTTGCTTGTTCCTGAGCTGATAAAAGCGCCCGAGGGCAAAGTGGCTGAAGATGAGGTTACACAAGAGGTTGTTGACGAGAACCAAACAAACTTGGATCAGCCAGTGGTGGTTAGGTCATCAGCACATGACGCAACGGGAGTGATTCCAGCGAAACTAGTGGTTGAGTGGAAGACTCGCATTCCTGGAAACGTGATGTTCGGATCACATGAGACTGAATTCGAAGAACCGGAGAATTATCTTTGGCAAGGACGTCCACCTAGACTGCCTGGTCGAGTATTACTTCAGAGACGGTTTGCCAGTTCGGGACGAACAGGCTTAAGGAGAGGGGAGTGTTACGACATCACAGAACAATCTGCGTGTTTGTCAAATGTGACAGAAGAATCTCGATTTAATGTGTGTGGCGTACGTGCTTGTAGATGCATTTGTAAGAGTCTTCTCGAAGGCGCCAGCCGCGCGGACTATGTCAAGACCTCAGTTAATTACGTAGTTCATACGAACGCTAAGACGCAATTAGGAATCGTCTAGATTTTCGGTGCCTATAAATACATGGCGGCAGCGGCCTCAAGTTCAGTATTAGTGTGATATATTAACAGCGCGGTTCGAGAGTTATTGTCTGGCGAAATTACTGCGCGTTCAAGTGGTTATTAGTTAAGTGTTGTGTTTTATAATTGAACACAATTGTGTTTAATTTTAGTGCATTTTATTGCGTGTGAACAATTTTTATTTGATTTGTTGTAGAGACTGTGTTGTTAATTGCGAACTGTTAACTGTGGAAATTAAAGCTTATGTTTTCTACTTATTTTGTTTCCACTGTACCTACGACGATCGAGTAGACCGTCGTAACAATATAAACTCTCAGTTTAGGTCAACAAATGTTTTGTTAGTCCTGACAGTTGTTTCAGAGGTTACATTTAAAATATAATAACATACATTTGAAATATAACTTCAGAAGCTACCGCAGTTGGTAAAACAATTGTCAGGATTAATAAAACATTTGAAGTACTACACAAAGTGTTTATTGGAATTAAATGTCATTAACATGTAACAAGTGTTAAGTGACTATATTCCATCAATGGTTTCTCTTACACACACTACTTGTTCATATTTATATGTTATTCATAAGTGTGACTTACGTGTGTTCTGAAAAACATTTGATATGTGATATTAATTGTTGCAGTTACAAGTAAAGGATGAGTCGATAGAAGATAAAACGGAGGGAAATGAAGAAGGGGTCATGAACACAACTGACTGTGGTGAAGAAACAAAAAACAAGGAATCAGTTCTCAGGCAAGATGTAGTTCCTATGGAAACAGAAGATGACAGTGCAACAGTAGTGACGACGGTATCAAAAAGTAGTGACAGCAGTGACACACAACCTAGGAATGAAAAAGGAGAACTAAAACAGGGAGACAGCAACAGTAGTAGTGAACTCGTTATGGACGACTTGGGCGTGGATGTTGTCGAAGAAGTGTTGGAAACTGAAGACAATAACAGCGGTAACAGTAATAAGTGTGACAGTAGTAGCACAGATGGTGTGAAACAAGAGGAGAGTGCAAAAGAAGATAGTATGAGCAGTGAACAGTAGACACAGTGTTTTGTGTATTGTTGATTGTTACCAGTTTGTTATTAAAATATGATATTTTAGTTATATAGGTTGCTTGTTTTTATTTAAAGCAAAGTAATTTATATACCGTATTTCACCGCATGAAACAATTTAATTAAACTTTATTTATACTTTATTATTGAACTTTGTTTACGATATTAGTTTTCGACTCTTTTAGCCGCCATCTTTGGCTACCAACATCAGAACTTTTACTTACCAGGTCCAATGTTCGAGTGGACGAGCTGAAAAGCAAAGATTGTTGTTTTAAATAACTAATAATTCACTTATTTCAATCAAATTTATCTTATTTTATTCAATCAGAATTCATCTTTTCCATAAAAGAAAACACTATACATACCATCATAAAATACAAACGGAACCATTACTCCGCCCTCCTTTACACATTTAGTTTTAGTAATATTCTCATACATTGTTTAACAAAATAAAGAAAGTGGCTACAAACTTAAATTTATTTTTTCTTCACAAACCACCGCTTCTTATTTATTATTTAATTTTTATTCACACACATACACACACACATGCACCCCAATGAGATATCAATTTAAAACTTCTTTCAATCAAATCAGAAAACATGATATTGAACTTTGTTTAATCTTGTTTAGAATTTTGTTTCACCCCCCGAGTGTTACTTATCTTGTCATTGTCCAGGAGACGTCAAGCCATTTAGATGCGTATTTTCGATTTTTTCACATATCTTAATTCACTGTCCGTCGTCATTAATTCGATTCACTTGTCATCTGCTATTGTAGTTGAAAAACTGTTTACTTCAATATTGTTACATTTTTTAAATATATTTTAGTAGTGGGCCCACTTGAAATTTCGTTAATTCACATTTTTTACGTGTGGGCGAGCCGAAAAACTGTACTTAGCCGGCGGGCGAGTGAACGGCCCACGTCCGTAGTTGTTAGATGTTCATTGCCGACCTTTGTTACATTCAGCGCAGAACACTGTCGACCCCCTGCATTCCAAGTGACGTATTGCTAGGTTTGGCTCTGCGTCATATGTCGTGACCTCTGTTTACAAAGTTCAAATGTCATATGGCTGAAAAAAACTGCTTCTCGCGTTCTGCTTCACTGACCTTGACACTAATTCGTTTACATGGCATGGTGTTATGATTTTCAAATACAATTCACAATTATTATTTCTCTCCAAATTACCCCTGGGTGGGCCTAACCCGTCCCGTTACAATACCCCCTCAATGAGAGGTTTTATGCCAAAGCATAAAAACTCTCATTGACACTCTCATACTTCCTAAAGGGATCAGTCTGGATATGTCGCCACAACCCTCTTTATGTTTTATTAAAAATCATGGTTAACTTACCCGGTCCAGTGACTGTGGCCGCACCTGAATGACCTTACTGGACTTCTCTTTCGAGATCCCAACACCGCAAGGCCAGACAGGCACTTGACGCCCCTGTTCTGACGCACAGGCCAGCACTGGACGCCACCACAGCATCACCAGACACTGAAACATGAAATCAAAATATCAAATAGTGGCCGTGTATAATACCATATCCCTCACCGATTTGGTCCCCCTTAGCTGTGCTGGTTTGCGTTAAGAAGCACTGGTTTTTCTCTTAACCTCTAACATACATTGATGAATACTTAACATAACATGATACATTTTTTTAAAACTCCATACCAACATTCTGTATACCCTTCTCTTGTTAATTCTTATTCCAAAATTCAAAATTATTTCCCTGATTCCAATCAGAATTTAAATAAACATTTCCCATTACAACATTACAAATACCTTCCATTATATAATTCATATTTCAAAATAATTAAATTCATTAATAAAATTCTTATATAGAATAAAACACATTTTAAATCAACTACATCATAACAAATTATTTACTCAAAACTCGTTAAGCATCTTCATAATACTCCTCAAATCAACATAAAATCATTTAGTTACATGATAAGATCAACTACACATTCTACATCATCGACGTAACTCAATTTAATACTCAATAACTCATTACTAACAGTTTAGTAACCTCCTTCTCCATCATTATCTAATATCCCCCCTTTACCCAGTTACAATTAGGTAAATCACCTCACGGATAAACCGTGTAAGGCATTTACCTTGTTACATATGTACTGTATTTATGCCCCTGGCTTGTAACGGCCAGCTCCTTTCCACACACTATTGCTTAATGATGTTGGACTGTAGCGCCCATTTGCGTCCACAAAAACTGAATTTTATTAGGGTGCAAATGCTGCTTAAACCGTTCTTGCTTCGGCGTTATATAAAAATTCGGCAATACTGGTATCCGAGGACACCAGTAATCCTACTATAATGATTCATATGCCCTTAATAGTTCTATCATCCCATTCGATGGTAGCCGTTGTTCCAAAGTTATGGTGATTCCCCTGATTAAACCCCCTGTTAATTTCTAAGTTGTACCAATTTCATAGGCAACCAACCATGGTCAGTTTACAATAAGTCTGCCCACACCTGGTTGTCATCCAAAACCACAGTCTGGGCTGGTACCGGTAAGGCCGGCACTGCCCGAAAGTGGAGAATCGCATTTAAAACATAATTACATGTTTAAGATTCCTACACTTACATAATACAACTTAATAAACACTCAAATTGAACATTAACATTGCTATTATTACATTGAGACAAACATTTCAAATTCAAGTTTGCAAAAATTACACACATTACAACTTTACTTTAGTTTCAAATTCTATTAAATCTTTCACTTGTTACATTATAATTTCAATTATGAATTTCTATTAAGCATTTTCATCATTAATTGGTTCTAGTGATTCCCAGGCATTCATAATGATTTGATTTATTGAACGGGCATTTAGATATAACCTTACTCACCTTCTTCCTTCTAACAACCACTAACGGATTTGCATAGGGTGACACCGATCTCTCAATAATATTTACCTCCACTAATTTCTCCAACTCTACTTTAATCATTCTCCTCTTATAACAAAGCACCTGATACCCTTTCCGTACATAGGATGTGTGTTCCCGCACCACCAGCTCATTCCCTTATCAGTTCCTGGCCCTTCCAGGTAACTCCGCAAATCTTTTTAAACGTTTTCACCTCCCGCCACAACGTCTTGCGTTGAGGACTCCTTACACCTTCATCCTCACTACAAAATTTATGTACCCTGCTCTCACCTATTTACTCTCCACTCTCATCACTCCCTTTCTCTCTACACACATTCACTCTCGCTACTGTGTCCCTGCTACTAACCCATTTCTGTATTACTTTTATTCCAGAAATTCTTATTTTGTCTAATGCCCATTTAAAATTAACTCTGACTGACTGAATGCCTTATTGAAAGAATCATCACCTAAATTCCATCCTTTACCACATTTTACATTAACCCTCCGAATACCACGGTCAGATGGAACATAGAATACCACGGGGGTCTTTGTGAGACCCCATTCTTAATTTGGTTCTTGACGACGTTTAGTATGTCGGGTGGTTCAACTCTTTCACTTCACACCTGTTGGTAGTTAGGAAAAGGAAAATCATCTTAGAAAATGATTAAAATTAATAATACTTGCTCAGAAAGTATTTATTTGGAAAATGTGACAATTACGAAGTGTAGTGTTTTTCAGCCAAAAAGTATCAACCTTTGAGACAAACATATCTCCAAAGCCTCCCACAATTTCTTCATCAAGTTCATCGCCTTGAATTTCATCAGCTATTTCAACAACATCCTCAGCTGCAGAACATTCTGTAGTTTCTTGTACCTCATCGAGAAGGTCATTGGCTACAACTCTAGCCCTCTCCACAAGAAGTTTGGTTCTTGAAGACACAAGACGATCCATTTCACAACACGTACACACTGAACTTAGAATCAAACTGAACTGGAAGGAAAGAGATAACAAAACAATGAGTAGGACAAAGGGCAATGAGTGAACAACAGTGAGTGAGGGCAAAGTTTATTATGAGTAGGTAGACGTAGCTACAACTCGATACTCCCAATTTCTAGGAAGATCTTGTTTGTAAAAAGGGGAAAATGACTTTTTGGAACCGCAGCTGTGTTTACACTTCATGAACTGACTCGAGTGACACAATATTATGAAACTACACAACGATTTCATTTTCAAAAAAGGGTACACAGAATACCATAGGGTCTCGCGAGGACCCCAGCCACATTTTTTAGGAAACACTACGTGATTACAGTTGTGATATTGAAGTATTCAGCGGGACTGAAGATGAAAGTGGCAGTATATAGTTTTAAAAAAAAGTCACAGAGCCACAATTAATTCCTTCCAGTTTTTCAATATATTTTTGTCGAAATTCCATCATAAATATTAACGACCCCATGGTATTCGGAGGGTTAAGTTAATCATTGAAAATTACCTTAGAAAATTCATAACTTACCTTATAATAACAATATAACTCAATACCTAAACACATTGTATGTTTAATCATTTACTATTTATTATAAAATCTAAATCTCAGAAAAATCATTTAAATTCATCACCAAAATTCCTCTGTACAACATTTTAAAATAATTAATTCATCTCCAATTATTTAATTCAATCAGTTTTTAAAATACTAAGTTGCTTTAATTACATTATAAAATTCACAATTACTCTCATTATTTATTTAGTCAGGTAAAATATTATTATTATTAAATCAATTCCTATTACATACATACATTGTTTACATAAAATACAGAGTACACCATAACCTAATACACAAATACATTTGACATCAACACAAAAGTATATACAATCCACACTATTATCTGTTATAGTTTACCACAAATCATTTCATAATTCAATCCATTTCAGAACCCCTTACTCACATAATTAAATGTTCATACATAATAAATGTTTAACCACCATCATCGAATAATAATCTTGTCTTACGTCTACACAATTCATTGTTTCCAGCAACAATTTGTGTATTGTTGATTGTTACCAGTTTGTTATTAAAATATGATATTTTAGTTATGTAGGTTGCTTGTTTTTATTTAAAGCAAAGTAATTTATATACCGTATTTCACCGCATGAAACAATTTAATTAAACTTTATTTATACTTTATTATTGAACTTTGTTTACAATATTAGCTTTCGACTCTTTTAGTCGCCATCTTTACTGAGTACCAACATCAGAACTTTTACTTACCAGGTCCAGTGTTTGAGTGGACGAGCTGTTAAGCAAAGATGGTTGTTTTAAATAACTAATAATTCACTTATTTCAATCAAATTTATCTTATTTTATTCAATCAGAATTCATCTTTTCCATAAAAGAAAACACTATACATACCATCATAAAATATAAACGGAACCAATTACTCCGCCCTCCTTTACACATTTAGTTTTAGTAATATTCTCATACCTTTTTTAACATAACAAAATAAAGCAAGTGGCTACAAACTTAAATTTATTTTTTCTTTGCAAACCACCGCTTCTTATTTATTATTTAATTTTCACACACACACCCACACACACACACACACATGCCCTTATGAGATCTCAATTTAAAACTTCTTTCAATCAAATCAGAAAACATGATATTAACTTTGTTTAATCTTTTTTAGAATTTTGTTTCACCTTCGGAGGCGAAATTTTGCTTCATTGTCCAGGATACGTCAAGCCATTTAGATGCTTATTTTCGAATTTTTCACATATCTTAATTCACTGTCCGTCGTTGTGATACTCTATTCACATACAAATACAAAAAATTTTTATTTTCCACCTACCTTTCGTCTTCTGCCAGAGTCCGCAACACGAACGTTAAAATGCAAATATGATTATAGGTTATCGCAATAACTTACGCAACGCATTTTTAAAGAGAAATTAATTAAAATTTTATTTTCTACTTCAAAATTTTCTTTAAATTTTAAATGGTTATTTATTTGGCCTCTTAGCTCAAATCATGGAAACTGCATAAAACCCTTACTGTTAGTTACATGATGGTATTACACTTATACTTACAGAATTACAATACACCTTACCTTAATTAGACAGCCCAATCTGCTATTTATACTCACATTCACACCTTTACAAAACCAACTACTATTATTTAATTGACATGTTTGCACAAAACCCTTTATAAAAAATATTTGTTGAAATTACGGTTACTGGTTACCCGATGGCTCACTGCTTTCACTGACACTTGGCACGTATTCTTTAAATGTCCGAAAGCTTATTATTCATTTTATTTCGGCCCGCTCACTTCACCGATTCTGTTAATAATTGTCTGAGGGTCTATTTACTCACGGCGTCTCCCCGGCTACGTCGCACTGTGCACATGTTGGATTTATATTTACACGATTAATCAAATTTTTCGGCTCGCCAGCCCGTTATGTTCCAACGGCCGCCGCAGCCTCACCACAACACCACTGCTGATTCACATTTTTGCTATGTAATTTAGGTGAAATTTGTGTCCAGTCGGCGGACGCACTACGATTCGCGTCCGGCAGGTTATGATGTTACTTTCCGACTGACTTACATGCTGCTGGGCATCACTGCCTTGCCTGCGAACAAATATCGTCGCCGTTTGCAGCCTTCGTTATCTAAATTTTAGTAGCTGCACATTTGGCACACAGGATTTACGTGTGCTGTGCGACAACGATATTTCACAGCCTTTTGCGTGGATTAGGCGCTTCGCGGATGCAGGTGCTTGTGCATTGGTGAGTGGACGTCACACAGACGCAAAGTTCTTAGAATCGTGACAGTCGACAACATGACATTCCTTTATTAATATTTCATAACAGCTATTGCGTACTGCTCCATTGTTTAGACTGCGAGTTAGATTCAACCAAGGACCGGACACATATATGAAGTAAATTGTACAATTTTACTTAGATCAAAGCCAGAATTAATAAAAAATAAAAAACCTCCTAATTCGCCCCATTACAATACCCCCCCAATGAGAAATCTTCTGTCGAAACAGAAGAAATCTCGTTGCTAAAACCCCTAAGAAGACCGGTGAGGATATGGTGCCCAAACCCCCCATTTATTCTTATACCTCATGGGTAAACAACCCCCCTGGCTCGGTGACTATGGACGCATCTGAACGAGATCACTGGACTTCTCTGTGCGAGATCCCAACACCGAAAAATCGAACAGACACGCCCCACAGCGCACCTCACCTTCTCTCATGCTACCCCAAGAAATCCAAATCCCTGGCTTATATCATGCCAGATCCTCAACCGATATGTTCCCCCTTACATGCAAACTGGGCTGCCTTTAGCAGATACTGGGCTCACACACACACCTATAATATTTTTTAAACAAACTCATCAATTAAAATAAGTTCAAAATCAGATTGTATAAAAACAAAAAATCTCTTATCTTGCTAGATTAATTCTCTTTGTTATTATTACTGATAAAAAAGAAACAAATAAATTGAATATTTAATTAAAACATGGACTGCCTTATCCTAACATTTGATTATACATATATCCTAAACAATATAATTCAATAACACTATTAATACACATAAACAATAATACAACCAAAAATGCAAAACATCAATTTAATGGCAGGCACAAAAAGTATATACAAATATATATATATTTTTTTTTCTACTACCCCCCTTTTAATCCCTTAACCCCTGATACCCGTTACATTTTACTGTGTGCAGCACTAGACTTCTTGGCCCTCGCAGACCTCAATCTAGCCGTAATCACATCTCCCTCGTGACCTGTAACTGGGTCACCGCCCATCCACACTCACTATTACCCCCCCTAGACTGTAGCGTCTAGTTGCTTTCACAAGGACTGATGCGGCAGGGGTGGACATTTTTTCTTTTATTCCACCCCCATCCTTGCTTTGGCGTTACAATAAAATTCGGTATTACACCTACTCGTTTTTTATTTATACACCCCTAATGGACTACCACCCCATCTGGATGAAAATAGCCCTGTTCCAAAATTTGGTAGATTCCCCAAAAAATAACCCCCCTACTAAATCTAACAAACCACCGGTTAATAAAATAAAACAAACCACAAGCCGGTTATATCAGGTAAAATTCATGATTTGTCACAATTAACTACTTTCACGGTCATGGTCCGGTGAGGTCATGGCCACACTTAGGTGGAGAATCTACAGTTAAAACATAAAACATAGATCGACATTAATAAAATTTATATGAACAGTAATATACACATCTTATTTTCCAGACACTATCTCATCTTAAACGTTCTTTCAGTTTTTTAATTTAAATAAATCACATCAATTAGTATTTAATTTATACTTCCAGTTTGAAAATGAAATTAAGTTCATTATTACAAGTTCATTATTAAAAATCTTCTTTTCTATTAATTTAAGTACCAAATTAGTTTAATTTTATTTGATTAGTAACCTCAGAATTAATTACATTTTTCAAAATGATCCTACATAAATATTATCTACATTCCATCACATCAGATGTTTCTTTCTATTTCATAATAAGATTTTCCTACTGGCAACGATTCAGCAGACTACAACATTTTTGTTATTGTCACCAAGCATGTCTGTAGACATTAGTCACAACATACAACACACTTGTTTACACAAACAGTCGTCTGCCAGACTGGTGTTATAAACATAGTTATAAACACTCAGTTTCAACATTCATGGTTACATCATACTAACACCTGTACTTCACTTTTCAATTTGTTATAAATCTTTTAGATAACATATTTATCAATGTCTATTTCTTACAGTTCAACCAAATATAATTCTAATTCACCTTTCAGTTATTATTACTTTTTAATTACAGTTTCTATTTAATACCATTATCTCAATGCATTTTTATTATTGAATTAAACTTTTTTCCACACCAGTAAACATTTTATTCTATCTGATTGGTATTATGAACTTTATGCTTACAATACATTATCCACCTATTGACCTGAGCACAAAATACACACCACACACACACACACACACACACCAATATCTCCACGTAACCTCTGAAACATTTAACAACAATGTTATTTCATACAAACAATTTAACTGTCAATTACCAAACACCTATCTCGTAAAATAATTTGAATTCAGTAGAAAACTTCAATTAGATAACATTCAAATCAATCAACATATTTAAAACATCTCAACTTGGGTTGATTACATTAATTATTGAAAATACAATTCCATTGCTATCAACACAATTACAATTCTCCAATCACTGTTTTCAAAATTAACATAGTTATTTATTTAAATTGCAAAATATTATTATTTCAACAATTACCTGCATACACATTGTTTACTTAACATTCTACAATGCACACAAACAAATTTACTACAATTATTTACAAACTTTTGTTATTCACTGTTCCGTTTTTCCACACTTCATTGTCCAAGTCTGCCAGGTCAAAACCATAAAACAAAATATTTACAACTGTCCTTTATCATTTTATAGCCTATCCTCCATCGTCATAGATAAGTCTTTGTTTTATATAGCATTGTTCAATTTCATTAACACACAAATTACTGTCTTGTGTGTCGTCACCATAAAAACCAAATTCATTCATTTTACCAAAATAATCATAAAACAAGTCAACGTTAAGTACATCGGTTAAGTCTCCATCAGTAATTACATTCATTATCAAGTCAGTTATTTTTTCATCATAAAGTAAATTATTATTATTTAAACATGTATCATCAAAATAATCTTCACTCTCAATTTTAACAGGTAAGTACTTCAAATCATTTAACATCTCTTTCCACTCATTATAATCTCTCTTTAGTTTATATAATTCTATCTCTTTGTCAACACACAACTCTCCATCTAAATCTCTCTCATCAAAACACCATATTACACTTTCAACATCCTTCCACACAGAGGGTATTAATTTATACAAAAAAGAAAAACAACTCAAATCTTCCACTAAATAGGGTCTCTTGCCCTCCAATAATAACATTTTTGAACACCTTGGTTCATCACAAATAAGGGGAAAATTCACCCTCTGCCCTACACATTCATCTACTCTTTCTTTCCATTCCTTTTCTAATTCATCAACACTAATTACTACCTCGTTACAACATATAACGCTCTCTCTCTCACTCACTATTTCACTATCTACTCTCAACGTATCACTCTCTGATACCACCCTTTCACTCACATTACCATTTTCAATATCATTGTTAACAATTGTTATCTTACTCTCTACTACCACATTTTTAATTATATTCTCATTTTCGACATTATTGTTATCATTTGTTAATTTTTTATTATCATTATTATTTTTACTTTTACTCTGTTCTCCCACTGACTCTACTATTCTCTCAATATCTTGTTTCAATTCGTTACAACTACTTTTGCATATCATTTTTATCTCATTAATGTCACTTCTGAGTTCGTCAAATTTACAGTTAAATTCACTTGTCATTTCATTCAATTTTATATCGTTATTGCCAAAACGATTAATTAATTTGTTAAATATGTTATTCTGTACGTCTAATTTGCTGTCAAAACTATTCTTTTGTTCATCGAATTTCTCACTAAAATTGTGATTTTGAACGTCAAATTTTGCATTTATTTTAGTGTCCCTAACATCAAGTCTAGCATTTATCATGCTATATAAACGTGTTAACATCTCATCTGTATCAGATTTTTTACTTTGGACGGGCGTTGAATGAATTCCTTCATCCATAATTTTTGACTCAGTTCCACTTAATTCAGTCTTCATGTGGCTTTCGTTTTCAATGTCAGTTAAGCTGACATTCTCGTTATTATCTGCCATATCTATAAATTTATTAATCTAGATTTTCTTACATACAATATCTACCACTTTACTCTTAACCTCTGAACATTGACGTACTAATTTGTATGTACTGCGTAATTTTTGCGTAGTTACTTAACCCTCAAATCAAACTTGCATTTATCGTAGGTGTGGAATTTTAATTATTCAAATTCGAGTCCCGTTCGTAGCGCCAAATGTGATACTCTATTCACATACAAATACAAAAAATTATTTTTATTCTCCACCTACCTTTCGTCTTCTGCCAGAGTCCGCAACACGAACGTTAAAATGCAAATATGATTATAGGTTATCGCAATAACTTACGCAACGCATTTTTAAAGAGAAATTAATTAAAATTTTATTTTCTACTTCAAAATTTTCTTTAAATTTTAAATGGTTATTTATTTGGCCTCTTAGCTCAAATCATGGAAACTGCATAAAACCCTTACTGTTAGTTACATGATGGTATTACACTTATACTTACAGAATTACAATACACCTTACCTTAATTAGACAGCCCAATCTGCTATTTATACTCACATTCACACCTTTACAAAACCAACTACTATTATTTAATTGACATGTTTGCACAAAACCCTTTATAAAAAATATTTGTTGAAATTACGGTTACTGGTTACCCGATGGCTCACTGCTTTCGCTGACACTTGGCACGTATTCTTTAAATGTCCGAAAGCTTATTATTCATTTTATTTCGGCCCGCTCACTTCACCGATTCTGTTAATAATTGTCTGAGGGTCTATTTACTCACGGCGTCTCCCCGGCTACGTCGCACTGTGCACATGTTGGATTTATATTTACACGATTAATCAAATTTTTCGGCTCGCCAGCCCGTTATGTTCCAACGGCCGCCGCAGCCTCACCACAACACCACTGCTGATTCACATTTTTGCTATGTAATTTAGGTGAAATTTGTGTCCAGTCGGCGGACGCACTACGATTCGCGTCCGGCAGGTTATGATGTTACTTTCCGACTGATTTACATGCTGCTGGGCATCACTGCCTTGCCTGCGAACAAATATCATCGCCGTTTGCAGCCTTCGTTATCTAAATTTTAGTAGCTGCACATTTGGCACACAGGATTTACGTGTGCTGTGCGACAACGATATTTCACAGCCTTTTGCGTGGATTAGGCGCTTCGCGGATGCAGGTGCTTGTGCATTGGTGAGTGGACGTCACACAGACGCAAAGTTCTTAGAATCGTGACAGTCGACAACATGACATTCCTTTATTAATATTTCATAACAGCTATTGCGTACTGCTCCATTGTTTAGACTGCGAGTTAGATTCAACCAAGGACCGGACACATATATGAAGTAAATTGTACAATTTTACTTAGATCAGAGCCAGAATTAATAAAAAATAAAAAACCTCCTAATTCGCCCCATTACATCGTCATTAATTCGATTCACTTGTCATCTGCTATTGTAGTTGAAAAACACTGTTTACTTCAATATTGTTACATTTTTTAAATATATTTTAGTAGTGGGCCCACTTGAAATTTCGTTAATTCACATTTTTTATGTGCGGGCAAGCCAAAAAACTGTACTTAGCCGGCGGGCAAGCGAACGGCCCACGTCCATAGTTGTTAGATGTTCATTGCCGACTGCCTTTGTTACATTCAGCGCAGAACACTGTCGACGCCCTGCATTCCAAGTGACGTATTGCTAGGTTTGGCTCTGCGTCATATGTCGTGACCTCTGTTTACAAAGTTCAAATGTCATATGGCTGAAAAAAACTGCTTCTCTTGCATTCTGCTTTACTGACCTTGACACTAATTCGTTTACATGGCATACGTTGGTATGATTTTCAAATACAATTCACAATTATTATTTCTCCCCAAATTACCCCTGGGTGGACCTAACCCGTCCCGTTACACTCATAATGTTCGTCCTCCCATAATGGTCGCACCCTACTTTTGAAAGCTAAAATTTGTATTAAACATTTTTTAATACATTTTTTTTCTTTTACTAAGAAAAATATTTCTTAGAAAAAGAAGGAATACAGTCAGGAAATTTACACTATAGGTAGTTCAGTAGAGATGAATTCTTTATTTTTCGTGCGATATTTGGTACTACACGGCTACATTAACATTGGATTCGGAGAGGGGAAGCGTAGCAGCACTGGCACTGCGAGTTGTGTGGGGATAGAGTACGTTCCCCTACGCTGCATGACGTTTGTACAGTCAAAGTAAAACTTATTCGCAACTTGAAAATTTACCCGTCCAAAAATTACATACCTTTGAATTGCTAAAAAAATACATGATTAATACATAGCAGTCCTCATAACATTTAAAAAAATAAGTGAATAAATAGTGACTTTTAAATTAATGAAAAAAGACAAATGATGACAATTTATAAATTAACTTTGTAAATTATTTTATTAATAAATCGTTCTTTAAAAAAAAAAAACTATTTTTTTTAAATCATCTAACGTCTTAGTTACGCGTAAAGGTTGCATTGTGTTTTTTCGGGTATATTTCGAGCATAAAAAGTGCGACCATTATGTGGGGAAATACGGTAAAATTTTTTGAATAGGTCTTATAAATAGCATACTTTGTATATACAATATGGTGGATTCAGAATACAAAAATGGATTATTCTTCCATTCCAAGTGACCCAGCACCAGTTGCTTGACCATTTTGTTTTGTTACCAAATGTTCGGTACAGTTGTGTTTAGAGAAAGGTTTTGATATTTTTGTGAAGGGAGTGATCCAACAGAATAGTGCTAACAAATCATAATGTTGATGTAACAATGTGACGTATGCATTGCTGCTAAGTTGTATGTAACTGTATAGCAGTAATGATGATGGCATTGAAGTGGGGGGAATTCTACTCCCCTTGCAAACAATTTAGTGATGTGTATGTATTTAGTTTGAAGAGTTTACTGTGTGTTATGAATGACTTAATAACATTAAATGTATTAGGAGGAGAGGATTCTACCCTATCAGCTGATAAAGAATTTTAAAGGTCTCATGATTCATGAGAGAGGAGGAGAGAGATGTATCACACAATGGCAAAATATTGATAGACAGTAGGCGGAATATTGATAATTTTATTTACAAAAAAATAAAAAAACGTTTTTAGTTAAGTAACTGGAACTTTTGCATAAGTTAGGCACCCATTTGCTAAAAAAAAGAGTATCCAATTGGCCTTATAAGGGTGCGCACCCATACAAACATGTGCAAGTATAAAATGTTTGTGATGTGATTTTAACAATTAACGAACTCAATTGAGCAATTTGTATCTGAAGATGGAACACGTCACGTGTTCTGAAACGCGTCATTTTATTGCAAAAATGAAGTCACATGACGGATCTCATGTGATTCTATTAATTTATAAAAATAGATTGTTCGTATTGATTCTATTGTAAAATTCTAGGTCAACAACTTTCTATATCCCACCTATAAAACTACATTTTTTACCTTATTCAGACTGTTTTTCAAACAGTGATTGAAAGTGGTTATGATAAAAGTGATACAATATTTTTGGTTTAGTGGATTGATTCTTCAGTTGCAATTAACTGATTTTCTTATATTATATTTACAGTATTGTGTACCATTAGCAAATTAACAATGAAAAGTACTGTTTTACTGTATAATGTGTTGAGACAGATACTAAAACTATGCAACTGTTATTTTGTGTAGCTGACATTGCATAAATATTCAGTTGCTCAATTCATTCCATAAGCACTTATTACAGCAAGCCTGTCACCATTCCTGGTATTACATTTCTATAAAAAAGTAGCTGTGGATGTGATCTTCAAAATAATGCTAAAGTGTGGTTCAAAAATAATTTTTATTTATTTTACAATTTCAGTTATATGCTGTTAATTAATATTGTTATATACATGTCAGTCATTAAAAATTACATGCTTGCAAGATTTCATTAAGGTATTCAGTTCGTCTCAGATTCAGGCAAACTACTTTAATTTTCCTGATTCTGTAGAAAAAATGTTATTGCATTTATTAACCAGCAGACTAGTTTGTGTAAATATAAATGCATAAGTAACTGTACATTTTGCTAATGCTTTCCATTAACGACACGTAGGTTACTGTTCAGAACAATGATACAGCATTTTTTAAAGGTTTCAGAAAATACAGGAAAATGATAATTTTTGACAGGGATGGAAAAGTGTTGAATATGGGAAAATAGTTGCAGAAACCCACTAATAATTTATAACTGAAAAGAATATATTAACATTTACTATAGGCCTGTATTCTTACTGTTCGTATTTAGACTTCCAAGAAAATGTTAACGACAAATTAGTTGAAATAATGGAATTTAAACATAGGTATTTTAAAACATTACGTGCCTATTTGTTTAAAAATTATTAAAGTGTCATGGTCAAATGAAAATGCGATTTATATGTTTTAATTTAAAGGGTCCATATAGCAGTAGTTGTGGAAAATTATATCACACATACATCATAATATTCTTTCAGTGTGAGCCAGTGCAACTGTGACCTTCAGCAACAGAAGAGTGATGTGGCATTGGCTTATCAGTTGCCACATTCGTAAAATGTGCTGATAAGTTGCTGTCAAACCTAGCACAAGATTTCCCTATGATTTTTATGCTGTGAAGGATGATGCTGCGTTACACAGCGACTCAATAAGAATCTCTCTCTCTCTCTCTCTCTCTCTCTCTCTCTCTCTCTCTCTCTCTCTCTCTCTCTCTCTCTCTTTCTCTCTCTTCTCCCCACTATTTAAATTTGACTCCCATATAAACCTCTTTTTCGATGATCTGTTGAGGAGCCCTATAGGTGTTTGCTCTGTGTATTGTATACTAGAGAATTTTCCCGGCTTCGCTCGGGATAATGATTATAAAAGGATTGAGTGCATAATTGAAACCTTGTTATGCCGAAAACATATTTTACTTGTTCGACATATTAACAATGTTTATAAGTAAGGATCTTGTAAACAATAACAAAAATTAACAAAAACTTCTTATATTACAATAATTCAATTATAATAATTTTTTTTAAATAATAGAAAGATAAAAAAAAATTAAGCATAATAAATTCAGCTAAATTTATCTCAAAATTTTTACTGTAAAGCTTGATGGTACACTATGTTTTTCGTTTGTCCGTCTGAAGCACAGACAAATAAATTATCTGGGGTGCCGACTTTTGAGCAAGCTACATATAATTGGCCGTGCGAAAAACAAAAAGAGTTTCCAAGTTAATGCCTGCCACAAAGCGAATGTCCCTGTGCCGTGTTGATACTCATAGCGAATGCAAGCCGGATGGGAAACTGCAATCGCTTGAACTCTAAAGGCATATTTGTGTCACTGGGTATCAACGGAATGCGACGGATAAATACGTCTTCTCCTGCTGCATTCCCCGTAATGATCTTACGTCTTCTATTACATTGGGCAACAGATACTTTACGATGAGTCTTGTTCCATTGCACAGTTTTGGCAGGTCAATCTTACGTAATAGAATGATAGGGGTCCTGTTTTAAAGTCAACTTGTGTGGCGGCATTCCCGGGGGTTCCAGAGAATTTAAAATCTCCGTAGGGTAATAAACAGCGTGTTCAGTATTCATTACTGTATCAATGGATGAATAGGTAGTAGAGTTGCTGGGAAGCATATCCTGTTGTTATATTCAGTAACATTGAGTGTTTAACTCGTGTCGTTTATAATTTTGTTTGTTTAATATGCGAACGTTGTTACTGGTCTCGTTCGGTTTTATAAAAGCGTCTAGTAGCCGGTGTGCCTTACCTGTCCCTTCTCACTCTTTTGGACTTCCCGATAGGCGCCAAATTGTTTTGCGAGAAAACAAAAGTTTTTACCTGGATGGTTTGACAGTGTATTAGTGTAAATTCAAATAGTTCGCCAACTGGCATGAACTCGAATCTCGTTTGAGTGGGGGAAACGTGTTACCAACTTGAAATAATGTCGGTTAGGTTGACTCACTGCCACACAACAAACCATACATAATATTTTTCTATAAATAATTGCGGGACAGTTGTTAATGGTACACACTTTTTTATTTGGCTCAGAACTGTTAATTCTTGTTAACGCTTGTACAAAATATAGTAATCAATATAATAATTTTAGCCTCGGCAATAAATAGTCGTTCACTCAGCGGATGGCTGGGTTGGCAATACAATGTTTCATTTTGCCACAAGACAGCGTTGATTATTATTTACAAAATAAATAATCCAAAATAGTGTCCTTTTAAGTATTAAATTTCTTGGATTTCGTTGTCCATGACGTGTCCGTTACTTAACTAATAGGTATCACTTATTAAATATCATTACCGCTGTTCGTATTTTGGTTCAAGGATTAATTTGACATCCAATACTATTGTGTTTACTTAGGTATTAACATTTTGACAGTTCTGTTAATTTTGTTTAATTACACAGTTTTCTTAATTTACATGATTACTTTAATATTTCCTTCTTAACATGATTGTCTAATCGTCTTTTATTGTTTATATGCCTTAGTTTTGCTAATGTTTTTGTTTAATTCTCAAAATTGAAATTTTTTTGTAGTTTTACAGTTAGGCATTTGCCTAGGCCTAAACAGCAATTGGCTATTTTTATTAAATTACAGAGATTACATTTTATTTTCCCCTTGTATGGGTTCTGATTGGTTTAATACATGATTTTATTCATTTGTTCTATGGTTTTATGTCTGTTCTTGTAATTATATGTGATTTTACTGGTTTCATATTCTGGCTTATCTATTGTCATAACTGCCTTTTAATATCATTGTATTTGTCTGTATTTATTTTGTTTCTTGTTTACTGTTTTTGTTTGTTTTTAATTATTATTTCTTATTATTTATTACTTAATATATAACATTGAATCTTATGGTTTAACAATTCCCACAGACATAATTCTATTCATTAAAAAATATAATTATTTACTTTTCATTGCCCACAATGTTCATTTTCATCATGTACTCATACTCTTTGGTGAGTAACAATTATTACACAGTATAAACAACAAACATATAAACATTAATTAAATATTTTGACTATAATGATAAATCCTTATTACTAATCCTGTATGACATTAGGTCATTAATATCTTACACTAATAACAATTTACTATATTTTTATTTAAAATCTTATAATGATGATGTTATTATTAATTGTCTTTCCCTTATCATTTTGGGTTAATAAAGATTGGTTTTATACCTCAGTATATTAGAAATTCTCTATGCTGTGTATTAACACACTAATAGTCCATTTTTCTTAAACTCATGGGTAATAATATAAATTGTCACTTAGAATATTAATTGTTCAAAATTTTAAACATGATATGTAGTTACTACTACTGCTAACTTAATTCTACTACACGTTAGTTTAGTTTATCACATACTGGTGTTCACTTATAATTGCTTCTAATCGCCACAGTCCTTCCTGTGTTTAGCAATTATTAGCTCTCACTCACTTTTTATGCACTTATAAACTTTTTTTTCACCGACTTATCAGTGTTTATCACTATTAATGGGGTTATATTTATTTTGGGGTATTTCAATTGCTAACACCTTGCACTGTATATGGTTTAAGTGTTACTGGTGGGTATTGCTTACTAAAATTCTCTTTCTCATTTGTTTAAAAATGTTCATTATCATTTTAACTCCCTCTCTCTCACTCTACTAAGTTTGATTATACAATTAATAAGTTTGTGTCGTGCTAGTTTGATTTGTCATAGTTATCTCTATTTACTTTGGTTAGTGTACACTTTTACAATTTAAGTCACTAAAATTTAACACTTCTATTTATAGATTGTTTGTCTGTGTTTACAATCAACATTATTATATACAATTATCATTGATTGGTCTCTTTTCACTTGGTCTATCTGGTTTTGTACACTTTCACTGTCTTTACTTCATTTTGTTATATTTTATATATCCCCTCCTTGGTGTTGGGGCTGGTTCTATCTTCTCACTTCCATGCTAATTATTTATACATCCTTATTTGATTATTTATATATCCTCATGTTAGTGTGGTGGCTACTTCTGGTTTCTCGCTTACAATGTCATAATTTATATTATATTCTTGTTTTGGGGCTGGTTCTACTCTCTCACTTACCATCTATTGGGCCATTGTGGTTAAATCGCCATGTATTATCGTTTTCAACGTTTCGGTTCGTTGCTTGTTACCTTTTTTATTATTAGAGGTTACTTTCCTGATTACCTTGACATGTTTGATCGTATTATTATTTTGAATCACCCATTCTTTAATCTCTGACTCATCCCTTTTTATTCATAGTGTTAATTATTTAAATAATTTATTTTCTCATGTTTCTTCACTATTGTTAGGTGAAGATATGTACCATTACACTATATGAGATCGTTAACATATTTAACGCTGTCGTTTTTGGGAGCAAAAATGGCCCTTTCGCACAGCCATCGGCGCGAGTTGTAATTTTCATGTATATCAGGAAACACTTTAGTTATAAGTTCGTCGAGTGAAGAGACCATGTTGCAGAAATTTGAGGGTAACGAAATTAGACCGGTAGTGGGGTCTACAGGAAATTCTTTATTGCCAAGTAACAGCAATTGTTGTGCAAACTGCTCTGCACTTGTTTCTCCTCGTAAGTGAACCCGCATGAGATTCATTGTACGCACATGTCTCCATAAGACTGATGACTTAAGACAGGCATTAAGTTCATCGCCTGGTGTACACCGTGGAATTATGGGCAGGGTTTGTCGGGAATCTCTTGCCAGGAGGACAAACCACCCCCCATAATTCGCCTATTACCCCGTATATCTTGCAAAGTGCGATCAAGCACTTCTAGTGCCCTTTTTTGAGCCATGGTGCATTTGTCCCAAACGATTAGTTTGCACTGCTTGAGCACTTGCGCTTGACCGGAGCCTTTGCTGATGTTGCAAATGGGCTGTTCTGAAACCTGCAGATTCAATGGTAGTTTCAGAGCTGAATGCGCTGTTCGACCGCCAACTAACAGTGTAGATGCTATTCCAGAGGACGCCACAGCTAAGGCAATTTCATTTCTTTTGCGGATCTCAGCCAGCAAAATGTTGATCAGAAATGTTTTCCCAGTTCCCCCGGGTGCGTCCGGGAAACAGAGCCCACCATTTCCAGCCTCAATAAGACTTAGAAAAGTGTCATATGCTTGCCTCTGGTCTGTGACCAATAGGGGTTTATCTTCAAGAAACGTTTGGAGAGCATTAATGTCGTAGTTCCTTTCCCTCCAAATATCCCTATCTAGAGCTTCTTGACCATTCCAATTTGGCGCCTGTAGCCCAAGCTGCAGGATAGTTTTTCCGTTGATAGAGATACATTTGTCCTCAAGATGTGTGAGCGCTTGATTAAATATTTCTGCAGTGTAGTCAAAGTTAATAGTTGGGTTAGCCCTCTGTACATCTCTGAGAATATCCTCACTTAAATTTTGTTTATATTTATCCCAAAGACTTTGTGGACTGGATGGAGCACACGTCGTGATTATAACGGCGAAAAGGTTTCTGAGTTGCTTTGGGAAACATGTGACAGATGCCTCTTCCATGGTCGTGTTCGAATGCTGATCATTTTCAAGCATGCTTCTCTATAGCTTTCACACAGTTGTCCCTGGAAGGTTTTAAGATCGTTGAATGATGTAGGTCCTCGCACATCATGAAGCAACATTCTCAGGTAATAGCACTCAGCATTACTGGGATGAACTGTGTAGACATGGCCAATGGCGGCAGTTGCGCGTACATCGGGATGATCAGGAACTCGGGCTCCCTGCTTCCTCCTGCAGAAACTTTTCCGTGACGCGTTCCAGGTAGTATTTTGGTACTTCTGCGTGTAGTAAGGTCTTGGCAAATGCATCTTGCTGGCACAACTGGAAAAATGATGTTAATGTTGTGTTGGGCGGCCGTTCTGCTCTTTCTTGAGCATTCCCTTCTGTAAAGTATACTCTCTGTCCATTCTCTAAGTGAACAACAGTTGGGTACCGTTCGTGGATTTGAAAATTGAAGAGGCACCAAATGGCTTCATTACTGCTAATATATCTCCCCAATTGGTATTGAGTCACCTGATCTGCTGCATTTTCATCGGCCAACCCGAAAACGGCCATGTTACTGCCTTTGGTGACGTATTTGGAAATGTACTTAATGGATTTTACAGAGTGGCAGTACTCGACATTGATATGAACGTGAAACATTTTTGAAAGGAGAGGGGCAATAAGGCACTACCCATCTGTTATCAATTTCGACGTCTCTGTTTTGGTTATTCACTTTAACAGTTGTCGTGAAGCTTCCATTTTCAGGTTTACGTCTTGTATAACGGGTAACCATCGTTGCCTGATTGAGTCTCATCAATGAACTGTCGTGGATAGTTCTTAGTACATTTGCCATTTTTCATGCACGGCGCCCTCGGGTTTAACGGTCCGCACGACCCATGAATCATGTTCTTTGAAACTATGTCGAATAGCAGTGTATAATGTTAATTATACTAATTTATGCAAATAGTGAATTATTCAATTAGACTAAAATGTGTTGAATTGATCTAATTATGTAAACGTATTAATTACTCTGATAATTGAGTGTATTCATTATTAATTAGCATAATTACTGAGACTCTATGTTTGTCGTTATAAAAAACAATATAATAAAATTTATTAAAACAAATCAATTGACGTTAGTGTGTTTTGATACTAAGGTTTGTGACAATAATGAACGCATAAAATACATAACGAATAAAATGCTTATTTATTATACATTATTCAAATAAACTTCTGATACACAAATGTAAATTATTACCTGAAAATACATTCAGAAACATATAAGAACACAAATCACAATATAAATCCGTCTTCGTTGCTAGCTGAAAAACATAACATACAACACTATAAATATACATAAAACATAGACAATCAAATATTATTCACCTTAAACTAATGCGTTCATTATGTGTCTCAGATGAGTAGCTTTTGTACTTTAACATTATCTTTACAATTGATCATATAATTTCTCAAAGGTTCTTGGAAAAGAGACAGAGCAGCAGTATTATTATAGCATTAATATCATGAGGACTTAACTTGATATTGTGAATATCCAAAACTCCATCGGTGAAATTTCCTGTTCACATGGTGATCCCATGTGAGTAGTAGTTCCGTTGATTAGATGTTCACTATCACTGTGTAACTCGCGAACAGGATTCATTCGCGGCATGCGTCGTGTGGCGTCCATTTATAATAAGAGTTTATAGAGTTCTGTGTTATGTAAGTGCAACCATTATTAGTGGTTGTGTTCAAATAACTGTCTATTGCAAAACTGCTTCATGTGACTATTCACGTTTTATTTAGTTTGATCGTAAATGTGCGCAATGTTGTGCACGAGTGTTTATGAGTGTTGAGTCACTTACTGTTCATGAGTCCGCGCGACTAGAATGGTTATGTCTGAATCATATTACTTTCTGATATGAGTCACAATATCCAAAGTTGATGCACAAAAGTTCTAATATCGAGACGTTACTTCACTTGTTAATGTTTTAGTTTGCATGACGTCGAATAATTCAATAGTACTTTTAAAGTTTGTCGTATTGAACTCAAAATCTAACGATACTCATATAACTTCGCACTAAGTAACTAAATTGCGCGTTACTGCGGTTAATTTCTGTAAACTGAGTGAAATACTAAACATAAAGTTTTATAAGATTGTGATTGAGACTGAAAAACTGAGTAAGTGAGTAACTGAAGTTAAGATTAAGACTGCCGAAAAACTGAGTAACTGAACAACTGAGAGACTCGCGTACCCTCCAAACAGTTTTTATTAAACGTCTTCTACCATAATGCAATTTTCTGTCTTCCACGCCTACGGTCGTTCTCGATAGGTCCAGTATTTCCTTCCACTGTGAAGATCTATGGTTCTCGACTCCCTGATTCGCTGTCCTAGTTGTCACCATGACGACAGTTCTCTCCACTTGCTTCTTCGGAAGATGCTAAACTCTAATTGGCTACCGAACATCCCCTGAAATACACAGCGAAGGGCTTCGCACTATTTCTGAGAATATAGAGTAATTGCTCGCCTGTCCGTCAAACCTTTGTTCTTATGAGTTTCCCAAGGTCCGTTGTTGCTTCCTTGCTAACAATCTGTAGCGTCCTGTTCATTGTTCAACTACCCTTCGTCTTTTTTCTACCAATTAACAGGTCGCTGTCATCCTGAGCTGCCTCCACGGTTTCTCGTCGTAAATATCAGTTGTCACTCTGGCGTTGTTTTCACGCTGTGCAACATCGTCATTTGTATTCATTTGGTGTATTCTGCATTGTCTCTGTACTTGGTAAGACCTTTCTAAATCCTGTGTCAGTGAGTATCTCTTTTTTAGGTTCACACGCTTTGATTTAACCCTACAGCATCTCCTCGTTACAATTTCTGCGTACCCGTGCCACTGGAATCTGCTTTTGTTCGGTTTGTTGTGATGTCGTAAATTTGAGTTGAGTTTGGTCTGTCAAAGTCGATCCCAATTCCTTTTGTTGCGTTAAGTCAAATGTTCTCTCATTGTCTCGTAACTGGCGTCGGGTTGACGTGTTGTTAATTGTCTTTATTTATTGCTCTGGCTTGTGTTGGTGACTTGACTGTGTGCAAATGCACTTCTCGATCAGAAAATTATGAATTTGAAAATTTGTGATCGCTATAAGTGGGTCCTTTTGAGGATCCGGGAGCTCTGCGGAAATTATGTCATCTATTTGGGTCGGTCGGATTTTTTCTTTGAGCCATACCAATATGTGTACGTGTGGAAGACCACGCTTTTGCCATTCGACTGAATACATCCAACAGCGAGTTTCCCCAAATATGTGGGTTTGTGTAATAACGTCAATAAGTGTAATTAGCTTTTGCTTAAATACTCTTGCTGTTAAATCGTGGCGATCAATCGGCGACTGGCCTTCCATAAGCTCAACTGTAATCTCTGGCCACTTAGGGTTGCACGTAAAGGTAATGAAAAGATCCGGACAGCCTGTCACTGTGTCATCCAAGACCGGCCGGCGTCCTTATATATCCAACCATGATGTTGGAGGGGGCAGGGCGCGGGTGCGGGTGAGAAGGGTGTAGGAAGGGGAAGGGCGGGCGAGATAGCAGATGAAATGGTGACTCACACTCACAACGGGGTAAAAAACAAAACAGTTGTGCACCAACATTCAACTTTGATTGTTAATAACTTCGGAACTAAGAACGCTATCAGAGCCGGGTAAATTGCATTTTGTAGCAAATTTTATGTGCTTTTAGAAAATTACTCCACTTTGGTCGATTTCCTCACCGTTTTCAAGATATTCGCGGAAAACCACAAACTTGCTCGTTAAAATTCTGCTTAAGGGGTGGGGGTAGTTTTTCAAAATAAAATGTAGATAAGAATTTTCCTCTTGTTTTAAACTGTTAGTGTGCAAAATTTCATCACGATCGGAATACAACTGTAGATCTGTATAAAATACAAACAAACATTCTTCTTTATATATAATTTGTGATGTTATTCAATTTGTTTCTTTATATATATAGATTGGTGTTGGCTAGATTTTCAGTTTTCCATTCACAGTTTGGTTGAAAGTGGTATACCATTTACTTAATGTATTGAGTGTTGCTTAACATTTTCCTGTTGTAGGCCTACCATAAAATAGGGTGAACTGATACACTAGGGTAAAGCTAGAAATAAAATGTTTTTGCTTTAGAGGTCATTGCTCAAACACCAGGAACTGAACATTAGTAATCTTTAATATTTTTGTGATTGGTTTTGAAACTCTGGAAAGCTAATATAGGCTGTCTAAGGCACTTAAACTGGAGTTTGTTCTGAAGGTAAGCTATAAATTTAGCAATAATGACATAGTATTGTAATTTTGATATTAATTATTTTTTTTTAGCACATTTTTTATTTCCAATCACTGTTGGGGGGAGATGAGTGTTACTTTACTCCAGTCTCATACTCACTCCCATGTACTGTATATTGAATTAGTCTAATAATTTCTAATTTTTTTCAGTGCAGCAAGATGCCAAAACAACGTAGAAGGCTGCTTGGAGCAAAACCAGTAATGAAAGTTGTTACATTACCAAACGCCGCCCAGTAAAAGGGAGGGAATACCTTATAATATAAAGAGAAAACCTACAGCTAAGAAGAGATAAGATGAGAAAATTGACAATTTTAATAAATAGCAAAATAATGGCATTAACTTAGACTAGACAATGACAATGACCACACCCAAGTGATTGGCCAAATGACCAAATAAATGTAATTAAACCTATGATAAAAATGTCATAAAATTTACAATAATTAAATGAATAATTGAACCTTAAAGGCATGGACGTAGCCAGGATTTTGGATGGGGGGGGCAGGGTTACCTAAAGGGTTACCTAAAAAGCGCTGGGGGGGGGGAATAAGCAAATTGTTTCATCTTGGTATGTTATTAAGGCTCGTCAGTATAACTATGGCATACCTATTATAGGAATCTGAGCTAAAAAGAAATTTTTAAAATTAATCCAAAAGGGAATTTTAAAAAGTTTTACTCTATTGATCCAAAGCAGTGATTGTCGGATCTATTTAAAAGACTTTTATGTTACTTTATTTGTGAGTTACCTCTCACAAAATTTTTTTTATTAGCTACTTTTTAATAACACGCACTGTTATCGAGTTAAAAATTAAATTTTCCTATATTTAAAAACTTTAGGAATTTTTTCTCTGGGATGAAGAATACTACGAAGAAATGTTTTAGATTTAACCATAGTAGTGCACACTTAGTTTTGATATATTTTACTTTCGTGGCTGTACTAGGCACTGTTATATTCTTGCGTGATTACTTCTATTTGGTCATTAAGAGGGTACCCTAGATTGTCAATATATACCGCAAGAAGTTCAAAAATATTTTAATTCAAGGGGTGTTACTTGATCCAAGGAAAGATGTTCTGGGGTGTCTGAGACCACAAGATGCTTTAAGGGTTAAATAATCACCAAAAGTCATAAATAATAATGTGATTTTAATTAAAACGTGGCAACAATGAAAAAACAGAATTACGTACAAATACTGTGATGAATGAAAAAATTAAAGTTTTATAATATGAGATAAAATTAGTATAGTACAGTATAATTTTATACAATTATATATTTTTAAAACAATATTAGTTTTTCGTATGCAAACTAGCAAAGGATATATTATCACAAAGTATTAAACTAAAACATTTTACTAAAATAAGTTGCTAAAATAAGTTTTCTTGGATTTTCAGAAAACCTTTTCAGCACTTCCTTCTCCAATTGCTCCTTTTTTTCTAAAGCAGTTTTTCTGTGGACACTCATTAAGCATAGTCCATTGAGACGCTCCCCTGTCATCGTTGACCTAAGCCAGGTCTTTACTCTCCGCAACGTACTAAACGACCGCTCTACAGTACAAGTGGTGCAAGGCAGAGTAATAGAGGTAAGCAGCGCTTTTTTTGTGGCCGGGTAAAAGATTTCAGCCTCTTTTACTAGATCTGCTATTGTCAGTTTTTTTAGCTGCTCTTTATTGAGTTTCTTCTTCTCCCACATAGTGTACCATAATTCAACTTCGGAGGCAACATCTTTTAAGTTATAAAAATCTGAGAACTCCTTGACTTTTTTTTTAAAGTCTTTCATGGTTATCTCGAGCATAATTAACGGATGTAGAGACAAAATTGAAAAGGCAGGTGAGTGTTCATCTGAAAAACGTGCCTCCAGTGAAGAAACTAATGAATCCAAGTAAGGAATTACCAAGGATCTGTTCCAGTACTCTAAAGGACTGGAAGCTGGAGGATTGGAGCGATGTTTTTGTTTTTGAATAGATCTTGGGACTGTCAATTCCACTTTAACATCTTTGGTAATCTCGTCGACACCATTTACAAGCTCTGTAGTAACTTTCTCTGCATCACTACGATGAGTTGTTATCACTCCAAGGATCCGTTTGATGTGTTTTGAGCATTGGACCAGGTCCAGGGTTTTAAATGGAAGAGCATTTACAACAGGTTCCAATAAGGCAGAATATTTTGCTATCAGAGCAACAGCAACAATAAATTCAGGTTTTGTGGCTGCAGAATGTAATTGAAATGCCTGATTCCTCATGTTCGAATTTCCTTCTTCCAGTGATAATCTCTTCAACCCTTCAACAATTTTTATGAAATGCTTGTTAAAAACTGAAATACTCTTGTATTTTTGGGACCATCGTGACTCACAGAGCATTGGAATGTTCGGGGCGTAGCGTCTTCTCAACACTGACTCTCTGAAGAACCTTATAATGTCTTTGATAGTGGCGATGGTGTTGGGTATTTGTGGAACACTATTCAAGTCATTTACAACAAGATTTAATTTGTGTGATGCACAATAAAAGAAAATAGCTTTCTCATACTTATTTCTTATAATTGATTGTACACCTCCATACTTGCCAGCCATAGCTGAACATCTATCATAACCCTGACCTACACATTTCTTCGGGTCAAGTCCTTCTTTTTCCAGAAACTTGTCTATCGCTGTTGCAATCGTGGTGGCATTGAGGGCAGGAAGGTCCACAAAACCCACAAACTCTTCCCGAACTTGCATTTCTTTTTCATCGAAGAAGCACAAACCGATAGACAGCTGCTCTTTCCCTTATATATCAGCAGTCTCAACTGCCAGCACGCTAAAGGCAAATGCCGTCTTTGCTTGTTCTATAATGTCATCTTTGATAACAGCTCCGCAGAGATTAATAATTTCATTCTGGATCTGAGGGGACATATATGTTCCATTTTTTCTCATATTAAGGATATCACAGTGACGTTTTAGTTCTTGGTCACCAGCATCGATTCGGAAGTGGATCAGGTCTTGAAATACACCTTCATGGTGCTCATTTCCCCTCAGAGGCAAATCATGGGTACCACAAAATATGATTGTAGAAATTATCGATGCTAAGATTTTTTTGTTTTCTTCTATTAGTATCTTGTGGCCCAATATCACCTGAACGTCGACAGGAATTTCATCCATAAAGGTTTTGGCTGCACTGACTGCAGCTTTGTGCCAGTGGGTGGAAGCATGACTTTTGCAATTTACAGGTAAATGTTTGTAACATACAAAAGGAGTTACAATGAACGATCCTAAAACACCCTTCTCTGTACCGGGAAGGGGTGGGAACAGCACACAGAATTTGCAGAGTGCGCCTTTCAACCCCTTCGAATATGCTAACCAAGGGGAGTAAGTTTGAAGCCAACCGTGATTAAACTTCCTGCTTGAGAGGCCGACATCTTTAGCAAAGTCATAAGTAGTGGGTGGAACCCAACAGTTCCTTTTTTTTGGTGCTGTCATCTGAGACGTCCGTCCGATCCACCAACCCAAATCATTCTCACACTCACAGCAGTCTTCAACATCAGGTTTAGGTGACTCGCTGAGTGTTGGAATGGAAGAAGGCCCTGGTTGAAGCTCAACAGGGCAAGGTGCTGGTGAGGTTTTAACTTTCTTCTCGCTTTCACGTTCATCGCTGTCATCTAAATCCCTTTTTTTGCTCCCTAAAATAAAGAAGAGAATTCCCATTTTTAAATTTTAGTTTTGGAAATTGGAAGCATCCGAATAATCGAAACTTAACCTAACTTTCTTCACTCAGGGAGAGTTCTGTAGTCTTGACTTTTTTGAGACAAACAAAATAATGTAACCACTATAGGTATAATTTGTAACAAGACCTGTAAACTGTAGTTACAAATAAAAGAAAGAACAAATTTTATTTAAAAAAAAAATTTTTTGAAAAAAAAATTTATGTTTGTTGGTTGTGTATATAATTTAGAATTAATCCTGGTTTTGTTTTATTTAAATTTTTAAAATTCTGTAAGGTACTTTTGGTTTAATTTGCACTTCTGGTAGAGCTTAACAAAATCTGGAGTTAATCAGATTATCTCCTTTCAGCAATTGATTACTGATCTTCAGTGCTGCTCCAGTATCTCACCTTTTGATAATAATTCTCATCTTCCAGGAAGTCTCGTGGTTAATTAAACACTTAAAGTAAAATGTGAAATAATTTTATAATTCACACAGTTGAAATAAATTGATTTATTGACAGTTATTAATAATAATCGATTTTAAATCGATTTAGAGCAATTGTTCGACTCCGTCACAGGGATATATCGATATGTGAATACAGGTTAAAATTTTATATAATTATTAAAAAAGGTTCTTTCAACGATTATTTTATAATATAGTCAGAGAAGGGCAGGACTAGAAAGTATAACATTTACAAGAAATAATTTTAAATAATTAATATTTAACAATTGTGAATAATATATAATGTTTAATATATTTGAATTCTCAAACCAATGCTGCTTCTATGAAATCAGTCGGAAGGATGCAGTGCATGTTGGGACCATCATGGCGGCTAGCTGAATTGATGAGGTTATACGTAATCTTGTCACAGAAAAATCTCACAATAAATTCACCTTTATAATTGTTTTAAAGATCTCCGAAATTGTGTATACTGTCTAGTATGTTGTTTGAGGTATTCTGGATGAGTGTTCAGTGTCCACTGGTGTTAATTGTTTTCTATGAGAGGTGTTCACTTTGTCTGTTCGTGATGAAGAATTGTTAATCTGTTGTAAAGTGAATTATTAATATTATGTAGGTTCAATGTTTTAAATCACTTGTATTATATGGTGTATTGTTCGTTTCACTATTCTCGTGGATTATTTCATTAGTTTTGACTCGAAAAGCATTAATTTATGTAACTCCCGTTTTCCACTGATTTTAGGCTTTAACCTATGCACTTTATTATACGGTTTTAAGAACGCGATTCCGCATCGACTGTTCCGTTTGAATGTTAACAAAGAACTAACTTACTTCCTCCACTTTAGTAAATATCTTGCCAAGTTAATATTGGAAAAGTATTGTTAAAATAATTTTCACTCCCATGTACATAATTCCAAAGTACATTATATATGGAATAATTTTAGTTTATTGTTCGCTTTCATGAACTATTAACCATATAATTGGTTTATTTATCTCATTCTGTTTAATTTGATATGTCATAGTCCATATTTGTTGAGATTTTTGTTAAAATTACCATTTTTCTGTCTTTTTGGAAATCTAGGCCCAAAAAAACTGTTTCCGTCCTTCCACACTTTTACTGCCATTTTAAGTGTTATTAATATAATTATAATAAATTTCAAATGGTCATAAATCCTTTCCTTTCCTTAATTACTTATAAATTTAACATTTGAACTGTCTTTTAGTGATAATTTCTGAATTTACCATTCCTCTTTAAAAATAGTTATTTTATACCTTTCAAAAATTTTCAATAATTTAAGATATTTTTCTATATTACTCTTTTAAATCATAGGTTCATTTACAGTAGTTGTTAATTGATCTACCTTACCTAAATCTTGTCAGTTTACATGGTTCATTGGTTAATTAACTGGTTTATATTAATTTTTTGTGAATTCATTATTTGGCCTAGAGTTTAGTATTTTACATGTATGGTTTTTTCAAATAAATTTAATTCTACTCCTCCTCTGACTCTTAATAGTTAACATGACATAAAAGAAAATTGTTTACATAACTATTGTTATGTGTAGCATCTAATTCATGCTACTGTTACAAAAATAATAATTAACATTAATCAGCATTCTATAAAGTTGGACATGTTTGCTGAAACTGTTTTGAACATACATTTAACTCCTTTGTAAATTAATACAGCATCCATACTGAAACATTTTAATTTGGATGTATGCTGTGATATAACTAATACAACTTACTCTAAACATATAAACCTTATTCTATTAGAACTCTTTTAAAAATATGGAGTTCATGGCTTTGAACAATATCAGCCATTTAAACTTCTTAATTCTATTAAAACTTAAACTATTTCCAGTCCTTTCTGATTTTACTACTATTATCTAACATCCCCTTATACAGTAAACATTTCCACCCATACTTTAGTTGTTATTGTCATTCCTACGAATGTCTTGAGATAACACAGTGACCTTATTTAATGAAATATTGGAAATATTATCCATTTTAATATTTCATTATTTGTTAATTATAAAATATAAAAGTTATTTTATAGCATATTGTTTAAGCTATAGATACACTACAACTTGAAGTTTATTACATTTCAAAACACTTACACTAGTACACTTTCACTGTTGGTTCTGACTTATATTTGAGTTTTATTATTCTCAGACCAGACCTTTAGTCATAATGGACTGTGAAGATTTGTTTATTTTTTATCATATAATAACTTTAGTTGGTGCACTTCTTATCATACTACACAACACTTTTGTTTATAAATAATTACATTTTCATAAGGTTTTGGGATGTTATACTTTCTTTAATGGTATCAATTGTTTTGGGGTTAATGGTAGTTAATAATAGGTTTTTATGGTGGTTCTTCCATCCTATTTCTTCCTTTCTTCTCGTCTTCCTTCTTGTGTTCATTCTTGGGTAAACCAAGGTACTCAGTGTTATCTTGTCTGATGGTTGGTTCGGAGTATCTTCTTTATTATCTGATACTGACTTTACTCTTCTTTCTTGGTTTCAGGGTATCTTGTTTATTACCTGATATTAAACTTTACTCTTCTTTCTTCTTGTGTTTGGGGTATTTTGTTTATCACCTACTCTTAATACTATTCTTTTTTCTTGATTTTGAGGTATCTTGTTTATCACCTGCTCCTAATACTATTCTTTTTTCTTGATTTTGAGGTATCTTGTTTATCACCTGCTCCTAATCTCCTGGGTAATCTCCTGATTTTTTAATATGAGTTTTCTTTAATTCTTTCTTTGACTTTTATGGTTGTATTTTTATTATTTAATTATTGTTTTTCTTTTATTGTGGTGTTTTCCTTTGAAGTTTAATTGAATTTTATTTGACATTCTTTGAGTATATGTAATTTAAATATTTTTTATGATCTTAAATGAATTAATTATTGGTGGAATATCTGTCATGCTACAGATTGCCCTTCTCCAGAAGTGATTTTTTCAGACTATACTTGCTTTGTCTGAAACAACTGCTTATGATAATTATTATAGTTTTTTATTATTCTTGACTTCCTTCCATTTCTAAAAATTTTCTTATATATATTTGAGCTTACATATTTCTCATTCTTACTTGATCTTCCTTGATAGTAATAGTCATCTGAGTTTCATATTTATTATTTTATTTTCATATTTCTTCTTAGTATTTTCTCCTTGGGATATTTCCTCCGTATCTTCCCTAATTTGTGAGCTGGTTCAGTTCAGAGAGGCACTGTACACTACTTCCTCTGCTGTCCAATACTTCACTTCTTATTTGAGTACAGAGGCAAATCATCTCTGCTCAAAAAACATATTAATACTGCTGGAATTATCTACAGACAGATTAAAAAATTACATCAGAATAGTACACTTTTGTTACTATTACAAAAAAAATATATCTTTGGATACTTTACTTATTATATTGCTCAGAGATTTTAATATTCCTATCTCAGTTGTTCTTCTGACTCTTTAACTTGATGGTTATTTCATTTGATATCATGGTAGGAAGCTCTTCTATTAGTATAATTTTCAATTTTTCTTATCATATAACTTTTTTGGTTATTAATGCTTTATTCCTTTCTGGTTTTTTTATTACAATCTGCTTTGGTTTATAGTAGCATCTTTTTATGACATTGTTGGTTTGTTGCTCTGTTTTTATTAGTTCCACTTGTTCCATGTTCTAGAACTTTCTTATAATTGTCGTTATTACAATTGACATTTAATTCATGATCATTCCAATATTAATTTGTTTAATTACATCATATCTTTGATCTTATTCTCAAATTACTCCTCTCTTGGTTTTTATTCTTTCAAATGAATGTTTTAATTAATTTGGTAATGAGGTCATCATTTCTCCTTATACCACTTCAAAGTTTGATTATTTTATATTTCCACATAAGTTTCTGTATTTTATCATATTTAATCAATCAAATTGTATCACTGATTTTATTCCCTTTTTTATAATTTTATTGAAGGTTTTTTACACTTTATTTATTGAAATTAGACATTATCATACTCTTTCAGAATTACTTGGTTTAATTCTAATTTCTGTTTCTTTTATTTATCTCATAAAGATTTTCCATAAATATGGTAAATATATTGTATTAGTACCATAAATATAGTATTAATTCTTTTCTTATTATTTCCAAAATGTTTTTTCTTCAAATAATTGGTTTGTAAGGTGTGCTTACTTTATTTTTGAATTTTTATTTTTATTCAAAAATTCTTTTCTTATTTTATATTATATTTTCAAAATGTTTCTTTCTCAAATAATTGGTTTGTAAGTTGTTCTTACTCTGTTTTAGAATTTTTATGATTCAATTCAAAATTCTTTCTATATTTTATATTATATTTCCAAAATGATTCTTTCTCAAATAAATGGTTTGTAAGTTGTTCTTACTTTGTTTTTCAATTTCGTTATGATTAATTCAAAAATTCTTTTTATTTTTATCTCTTCAAAATGTTTTTTCTAATAATTGTTTTGTAAGGTGTGCTTACATTATTTTTGAATTTTTTTGTTTTATTCATGACATTTCTTCATGGATGCCTGGTTATAGACACCCTTAATTTTACTAGAACCCATCTCCTTAATTTCATAGGTGTTATTATTTTTGTCTTTGGAGACTACATAGGGTCCAGTGTATAAGAGTAATAATTTCTTAGCTATCCCTTCTAGTGAACTTGGTAACTCCCTATTTTTTAATAAAACCTCACCAGTGGTATAGGTGATTATTTTACCCATCCCTTTATTATATTTAATCCGCCGTTTCTCCTGGTCTTCGGCCACCTTATTATAAAATTTAATTTTATCAAAAATATATTTATTTTCTCTCGGGAACTCCAATATTTCTTCGATCTCCCTTGGGGGTTGTCTTTCGTACATGGCGGAGTATGGGGTAATTCCTATTGCTAGGTGGTATGCCAGGTTGAGGAATTCTTCTGTGGCCTCTAGGTATTCTTGCCACCTCCTCTGTTGATCGTGGCAATACGTACGTAATATTCGCCCCACCTCTCGCAATACTCTTTCTGCCGGGTTACTGCTCGGGTGGTATACCGAGGTTTTATAGGTATGAACCCCCATCGACAGTAGTGTATCCTGCCATTTTTTCCCCTTGAACTGGGTTCCGTGGTCGGTGATGATCGAAACTGGTTTTCCGACATCTGGGAAGTACTGGTTGGTTAATATGTCAAGAATTTTATTTGTAGTCGCCCGATTCTCTGGGTATAGCTTATAACCAAATTAGAATAGGATTCTAATTCCCAAAGGAAAATTGTGGGGTGTAACCTCTTTCTAGGATACTCTCCTTTCAGTCCCACTGTTGGAGTCGTCAATTTATAACGAAAGAAAAAGTGTGTTGTAATTGTGTTGTAAAATGTCGGGCGTTACCTCCGCGCACTTTTGTTACTTACTGTTGACTGGATCCTCTGCGGTGATGTAGTCCTGTAACACAACTTAATACTATGTTTTTTGTGGGCGCCACTTGGAATCGTTTGTTCCAAGAAATAAATGTGATTATTAAAGTAATTAAAATTTTCAAATCTTACTTCTATGAAAAAGTATAAACAAGTCAGTTTAGCTTGAAAAAATCAGGTAAGTTTAATGATTCTTCAAAAAAACAACAAATCGTCTGAAGGACTAACATTCATATAAAATTTATAAAATTGCAGAGAAAAAAATTCACAAGTTATTATTATTATTATTATTATTATTGACAATTTTATATATCCAATCAAGTATCGGCTAGTGTTTTCAATTTTTTACTCAGTTGAAAAGCATGAGTTTAATATGTGAAAAAATCTTTACTCTCAGGACGTGACTCCTTTGAACTACCAAGACATATCAATAAGACGCTTTACAAGAAAAATTAAGTGATTTGAAGGTGTGTGTGGCATGTGTAGTACAACTGTGTGATAAATGTAACCAGGTAAAAAAATGACTTTAATTTTGGTAACTCACGTTCCAATGATTAATTAATCTCGCACAGGACACTCCTCTCGGGTAGTTTTTCAATCTCGCCTCTTCACGTGTGCACTGAATCTATTTTAAGTCAAAATTGCGATTATTTACTATTTCCGCACTTTTTGTGAAAACGGCAGTAGATTATCGTTCAAATGCCGCCGCTACAAATCATCTGTTTCGCGTTGATTCAGAAATTGGCCACCGTAGCGCTGATTCCCATGCAGTGTCGATAGAAAGGCTTTATGTTTGTTTGTTTACGTTAAGGGGATTATTGTCAAGTTAGTCAGTCTATGCGAACACAGCAGAAATGGTTCTCTATTTAAAGTTTTGGTCCCTCCTGGGCCGTTGACGTTCTGGCTGCGTGATTTCTATTAAAATTTGCCGTGTCGCTGCTCTATTTCAGCAACACATTGGCGTAGATTCTCGTTGAGGTTAAGTCAGTCTGTTTGTCAATGTACGGGAAAAAGCCTTTCTTCGTGTCTTGTCGATTTCTCGCCTCTCGGTTTCGCCTTAGCTGCGTTGATCAGTGTCGTGGGTGATGCATCAGTTCTGGAGTTCAAGTTTCAAGTGTTTTTTGGGTCGAATTTGGTCTCTCTTTTATACTAATTCAGGCTGATTGTTTTCATCGACTTCCGGTATATTTGTGTAAAAATTCTTTCTAGATTGTTCGAGAATAAACGAAATGGAACATTATGGAACAATTTTCACTTCCGTCGAAGCTTTTAGAACGAATTTCTTATTCTTCATACTAATGATATTTCAAAATTTACTCTGGTATTTATCAAACAGTTTTACATTAGTACTCACAATTTGTATGCCATTATTACATTTAGATTCTCTGTTTTCAACTGAATCTAGTGATACTAATTATGATTGGTTTTTAATTAAATTAAGTCTAATAAGTAACACAATATACAACTCTCACCTTGGTTGTTGTCATTAAAATTCAATTTTTTTTAGAACAAAAATTGTTGTGGAACTATTATGTCTCTTCCACAATCTGAACATATAACATTACTACCTTCCTATAACAAAACAAACAAATTTTAACATAGCTAATACATAAATAATTACAATTTTACCTGGCCCCTGTCTATGGCCTAGGTTTTTTGTTAATGTTATAACACAATAATTAGTCTCTTTCTTTAACATATGTAGTATTTCACTAGTGTACACTCAGAGTTTATTATATTGTCTGTCTTTTGTGATACCTGGTTACTCTTTACATATATTATTTTTATCACAGGATGACATAGCATCATTGATTGGTCTTGAGATGTCCTTTTTTTTATGGTGTGACAAATCTCACTTTCATAAGTTAAATTCTTTTATAATTGACTTTATTTTCAACTGAGTTTGTTCGTTCTTTAAGGTATACTGAAGTATTGTACCATTCTATTTTATTTTTGTTATCATTTTGTAAATATTTAGCCAGATATGATTATTTTTGTACTGGTTGATTGGCTCCAGCCATACATGGTATAGGTAAATATTTTGCTAACTTGACTATTACAATGTTAAAGTTAGTCAAATATATTAGTAAAGTCGCTTTATATCATATTTCAACTTTCTAATGCATTTTGGTTGCATTTTGGCAACATTAAATCCATAAATTATACAATATGATATGCCTACCACATGTTTATAGTCAATACTGTTTTTGGTTATTTTGATTGACTTTTACTCATTTGACAGCTTTCTTTATTTAAGATAAATTGTTCACTTTTGTCTGCTTGACAATTACATATAGTTTTTATTTCAATCTGATAATAATTAATTTTTTTCATGACATCTGATTGTTTGGTCTCTAATCCAACACATTAATATTTTTTGTCATAACAAATATATAATTTTTATTTTAACTTAGATTCTTTCTAATAATGTATTTAAGTCATTTAATACATTTATTTTATTTACATTACATAATATAATAATCGATCATGCCCATTCATTCACAAAAAATAGTTCTTAATACTCTATTCAGAGTTATAAAACTTAATAATTAATGACTTCATTTTGGTTGATTCTGACATTATTCATCTCTCTTATAGTGTCTTATGGTTTTTTCACTGTTATTCACTTTAATAATATATATGGGGTTTGTGTCTTAGTCACAGTCTGGTCGTTTTTCATGTTAGTAGTAATAATTATTAGCCAATATTACACCATTTTTTAGGACTACTTGGGTTTGATACTGTTCACCTCACTTTCCTCTTATGATAATTGCTATGTAAATGGTTTCCTTTATGGAACGTTCTGTGACGTTACATATGCCTCCCGTTAAAGTTGATAATTTTTGAAAAACATATCTTTGGTTTTGATGAAATTATCATCTCTATATTAACCCTTTATTAGCTTCTTTATATTTAATTCTTTTATCTTATAATTAAATTCCTGTACTACTCCTTTAATATATTAATCCAACTCAATATTCCTAGTTCGTTCTTTGTTGTATCACCTATTCCTTTCCTTTTTACCTTGATGTTATTTAATTAATCTTTGATATAATTCCCTAACTTTCATAGAGGGTTGGGAGTCAGAGTGGCTCGCTATGGCATACATTCTCTGCCCTTCCTATCTATAACTACTGAAATCAGAGGCAACACATCCCTGTCCAGAAAATAATAATTGCACCTTTGCAACAAATAATAATAATAATAAAAATACAATATTCAAAGATCATAGGCTCCTACACATAAATTCCCTTTCTTAAACTCTTCTGATTAATTCACAATTATATTAATATATCGTTCTCCGCAGGTAAAATTATCGTTTAAAATCATTCAATGTTAATAGCTATATTCATATTCATCATTATCTCCTTATGTAACACACTGTTCTTCCCTTTTTTTTTCATTTATCATTTCCATTTAGTATCAAATATATATGACAGTATTTCTCCTTCTTTTCTCCTTTACTAAGTGTCCATCTCGTAATATTTATTAATAACAATCTCTCTCCTTCTCTAAGTACGGGTAAGCTGGTAAATATACGTTGACATGGCTATTGGAAATAAATCTTGCCTACGGTGGAATATGTCCATCTCGTAATATTTATTAATAATAATCTCTCTCCTTCTCTAAGTACGGGTAAGCTGGTAAATATACGTTGACATGGCTATTGGAAATAAATCTATATTTTATATATATCTTTATTCCTTTGGTGTAAGGTGTCCTTCTCGCAATATTTATTAATAATAATCATAATACAATAATATTTATATTTATTTAATAATCTCTACCTCCTTTCTAATTCTGGGTAAGTTGAAAAATTCATGTTAACATGTTTAGTCAAGGTACCTTCTTAATGATGCTGTATTTGACTCGGGTTTTTGGTCATGGTACTTGTTCACTGATTGAGTATTTGACTTGTGATTTTTAATCATGGTACTTTTTCAATGATGTTTGGTTATACGTACCTTTTACTTTGTTACTAACCATGTCAGTTACCTCGTAGGTATTGTTTTTATTGTCTCTGGTGATCGTGAAAGGTCCTGTATATAAGAGTAGCAATTTCCTCGTTATGCCTTGTATAGCACTGGGAAATTCTCTATTTTTAACTAACACCTTTTCTCCTACCTCATATTTAATTGCCTTGGGCTGTGATTTGACATATTTTTTCCGCTGCTGTTCCGTTTTTTCTAACACCTTGTTATAAAATTTTGCCCTTTCAAATTGGTATGCGGGTTCGTCGGGAAAATTAATAATTTCTTTTATCTCTCGTGGTGGGGGTCTTTCGAACATAACTGTGTATGGCGACACCTCGATGGTATTGTCATATGAAAAATTGAGAAAATCCTCGGTAGATGCTACGTATTCATGCCATCTTTTCTGCTCGTTACGGCAGTATGTTCTCAGTAACCGTCCTACCTCCCTTAACACTCTCTCGGCTGGGTTACTATTCGGGTGATATACAGACGTCTTGTACGTTTTTATTCCGTGTTCTCCCAGGTTTTCCTTCCAAAGTTTTCCCCTAAACTGGGTACCGTGGTCCGTAATTATAGAATACGGTCGGCCTACCTCCATTATATATCGCTCTATAATGATGTCTATTATTTTCCTGGTCGTCGCCCTAGTTATTGGGTATAGCTTTGTATATTTGCTAAAGTGGTCGAAGATGATTACGATAAATTTATATCGGTGTCTCCCACCGCTGCGTGGAAATGGTCCGCAGATATCGAGAAATACCTTTTCCAATTTTTCGGTGGATGATATGGGTATCATGACCCCTTCTTTTCTCTCGTTATCACACTTTACTTTTTGACAAATATCGCACGACCGTATCGCCAGTTGCACCTTCTTATTCATCCCTTTGATGTATGTTTGCTCTTCCAATGCCTTCCTTACTTTGAGGGCACCCATGTGTCTGTACCTATCGTGATAGTCGATTATTAGCGGTCTCTCCATCGCTGGTGGAATTACTAATTTCCAATTCTCCTGGTGCGGGGTATTCCTTATAAACAAAGTGTCGTTGTGTATACAATAAAATCTGTTTATGACCTCATCGCCTTCCTGTACCCTTTTTCTAATGTCCCCTAATTTTGGATCGGCCTCTTGTTGTGACTTTATATCGTTTAAAATATTATTTAAATCTTCCCTCCTCTTAATAACATGGTAAACCTTAGCTAATTGTTCCTTTTCGCCGTCAAAGGTTTGGTCTGGTATATTGACGCGAGATAGGACGTCGGCTGCCACGTTCTGTTTGCCGGGTATATATTTCCCATGTGATATTATACTCTTGCAAGGCCAAAACCCATCTCATCAGCCTTCCGTGGTTCAGCTTACAATGCTTTAAAAATGATATAGATTTGTGGTCGCTTCTAACTGTTATGGGGTACCCTAATATATATGTCCTAAATTTACCGCATGCGAAAACTACACTCAACAATTCTTTTTCGGTAGTATTGTAGTTTCGTTCGCAACTGTTCAGCACGCGGCTAGCAAAGCTAATTACTAAATGGTTACTGTCCTGATCTTCCTGATATAGGGCTGCACCTAAACTCACGTTACTGGCATCGCAGTTTAGAAAAAATGGTTTTGTAAAGTCGGGATGATGCAACATTACTGTTTCTAAAAACTTTTCCTTTATGATATTGAGCACTCCATCTTGCTCTGGTCCCCAAGTCCATTTGTCTTTAGCTGATAACTGCTTTTGGAACCTGGCAGTTAGTTCTGAGTAATTGGACCGAAACTTTCTGTAATAGTTACAGATTCCTAAAAATGACTGCAGCTGTTTCCTGTTCTTTGGGGTGGGGAACTTCTGTATGGCTTCTACCTTCTCTTTGGATGGAGTAATCCCTTGTTCTGTTAAATTAAAGCCTAAAAATTTCACCTCATTTGCAATGAATTGGGACTTGTCTAATTTGAGGGTGATATTATTCTCTGATAATTTCTCTAGCACCTGTTCAACCCTATTACAATGGTCGTCCCAATTCGCTGAAGTTACCAGTAGGTCGTCGACGTATACTGTCGTAAACTTCAGTACTTCCTGCCCCAATATTCTGTCCATTATCTTTACAAACACCACCACAGAATTTATTAAGCCAAAAGGTAACTGCTTAAACTGATAGTTTCTGCCCTCGAATATGAATGCCATATATTTCCTACTATCAGGGTGGAGTTCTACCTGCCAGTAACCGCATACCGTATCCCATGAGCTTATATATTTGGTTCCGTGAAACTTTTTCAATATCTCCTCTATCTCCCCAGGTGATGTGCGGTCGTTAACAATCATTTTGTTGATCTCCCTAGCATCGAGATATATACGTACCTTTCCATTCTTTTTTGGCACAGCTATGATTGGGCTGGTAAAGGGCGAATGACTATACTCGATTATGTCGTCCTCTATCATCCTGTTCAATTCTTCCCTGACTTCGTTCTTTAGCGAGTATGCGATCGGGTACGATTTCCTGTTAAATTCCACCGGAGTTTTGAATTTTATGGTGCATTGATAATCTCTGGCTTTACCTGGAGCGTTCGAGAATATGTGTTTATATTTGTTGTATACCTTGATTAATTGTTCCGCCTGTGTTTCGCTGACCAGACCCCTTGCTTTCGTCTTTTGGAAATCCCGTATTTCTTCTAACTTTTCTAACCACAACTCTGGGTTTTCCTCCTGATATAATGGCATGTTGATTGGACGATCGGCACAATAATAATGGTTCACTATCACTTGATAAGGTGTGTTGTCTGTATCATTTCCTTGGACATCGATTAAATTATTGGTCCAAATTCCCTTGTTAGTTTTTAAAGTTATCACCTTACCTTCCAAATCTATTACAGCATTGTATGGCCTAAGTATATCGCAGCCTATTAGGATATTCATGGGTAAATTATTCGCCACTAATAACCCTATTGGTATCGTTACCCCATTACTAGTCATCTCTAATGACACCTGTTTCTTTATTGATTTATTTTGCCTCCCCGTTGCTCCGACTAAAATAATGTTATTTATGGGTAGAGTGGGTATTGGTAAATTACTATTTTGTTTGATCCTCTCTAACTCAACACTATCGATAAGTGATACGTTTGACCCCGTGTCAATGAGTAATATCGCTTCTATGCCATTGATATTTGCTTTGATCTGCACGATACTATTATTCCCTTGGTTACTGTTTTTAATGATATTGTCACCCTCTTCTAATAACTCCTCTCTAATATCCTTAAGATAATTATTTATTCTTAATATCATAGTCCCGTCTTTGTCCTGTCTATGTTCGTAACTAGTCACCCCATAATATTGGTTCAGTGAAGGGCGGTTTTCCTTTTCCACTGCCGCATTTAGCTTAAATGAGCCACGGTCTCATTGGCCCGGTCTCCCGGAACATTGGGTTGCTGACCCGTCTGTGTTTCCTGCCTGACCTCGGGATTACCATTGATAGGTTGGCTATTCGTCGTGTTGCCGTGGCTACCTGGCGCCTGTTGTGGGTAAAACATGTAAGTGGGTACATTGGGTGGATATGGCCGTCGGTTATTGGCCATTGTATAATTTACCTGGGGTCTATATTCGTGATTTCTCCTATCGCCTCCTCCTTGGTCGCCCCCGTTACGATAACTATTGCGTTTGACCATAATTATTTCCCCTATAGTTATTTCCGCGATAACTATTTCCCTGGTGGTAGTTTCTACCGTAATTATTCCCGGTGTAATTACCTCTGTTTGGTCACGGATAGTTGCGGTTATTTGGACCCTGAGTGTTATCATTTCGGCCATTTGGTGGGGTATAATTATTCTGACTATTTGTGTTCAGGTTATTACCGTTTCCACCTCCATTCCGGTTTGGTCCGTTATTGTTGTTATTGTATTCTACCTTACGATTGGGGGGTTGGTAATCCTGGAACCTCCCAGTGGATTCACAATTTTCCAATAATTTGGCCAGATCGGCTATTTTACTGAGCTGTTGGTATAATTGAGCATCTTTGATACCATAACTGTAATGTCCAGCTAATTGCCTTACCAAACATTCTTCTGGGATCGGCGGTATCAACTTCCGTGCTAAACATACCTTTCCCAGGAAATAAGACGTCGGGGACTGTCCATTGGACGCGTCGTATTTGCCATAGAAAATGTCCATTCTTACCCTGTTTTGTGCAGTCTCCGACCAATACTTCTCCTTGAACTGGCGTTTAAACTCTTCTAAATTCGTGATTTCGGGTCGTACCGCTATCCACCAGTTATCCCTAGTGTTTTTAAACGTCTCGTCAAGCATCTCTCTTATCCTGTCCCACCTTGTTTCTCTATATCTCCCAATAAACTCCTCCATTCTTTCTAAAAATTCCATTGGGTTTCGTCGATAGTTTTGGAAGTTGATTACTTCCCTGTTTTCACCATGACACGTATGAGTATTTACTATAGGTGTGTCTCTCAGCGCCTCTAATCTTTCCTGCAGGTTCTTCTCTCTCTGGTCTATTTCCAGTATACTATTTTTGTTAGTTTTTATTTGTTCGTCCAGCCTGTTAGTGATATCATATATTTTCTGCATCCTCTCGCTAACGTCTTTCTGGACTTCTCCCACCTCCTGCATGATGGCGTCTTGGTTCTGCCTTACCATGTTTTCGAGATTTCTAACATCTTGTTTGGTCTCTACTGTTTGTTCCTCTAGATTTTCGAAACGTGTATTGTGTCCCTCTTGTAACCTTTCCAACTGTTTCTCCATGTTTTCGACCTTCCTGTCACTATCGATTTTATTATCATTGATCGTTTTGTTTACTGTTTCGTACTTTATGCTAATTTCTTTTTTCAGGGACTCTATACTTTTTTTATTCTCCTCCTGAAATATCTCCAGTTTTTTCCCATTGTCATCTATTTTCTCGGTTATATCCTTCTTTAAAGATTCTATGTTTTTATCTAATTTCTCCTTATCTTCCAGTCTGTTTATATTATTGTCCTCCTTCAATGATTCTATACTTCCTTTTATTTCCGCCTTGTCTTCCTGTCTATTTTTATTCATGGATTCTATTATTTCCTCCTTATCTTCCTGTCTATTTTTTTTCATTTCTTGGAGCATCACCATTATTGCACTCATATCAACGCTTGCTGTTATTTTTTCTGGTTCGGGTTTCTCTGTTTGTTCTACCATTTGTATGGGTTCTTCTCCCGTTTGCTCCTCTAATTCGTCTGCCGTTTGTACCGGTCTTTCCATTTCTAGTGTGGGCGGTTCTAATTCCGTTTCCTCCCTTTGTACTGCCTCTCCGTCTTCCACACTTAACTCGGGTTCCACGTTCTTCTTCGCCTTCTTTCCCTTAGGTTGCGGCATTTTGATCTGTTGGTAGTTGCCGGGCTTGTTCCGTCTTTTTCAAGCCTCACTAGTTGGGCTGCCAATTTATAACCAAATTAGAATAGGATTCTAATTCCCAAAGGAAAATTGTGGGGTGTAACCTCTTTCTAGGATACTCTCCTTTCAGTCCCACTGTTGGAGTCGTCAATTTATAACGAAAGAAAAAGTGTGTTGTAATTGCGTTGTAAAATGTCGGGCGTTACCTCCGCGCACTTTTGTTACTTACTGTTGACTGGATCCTCTGCGGTGATGTAGTCCTGTAACACAACTTAATACTATGTTTTTTGTGGGCGCCACTTGGAATCGTTTGTTCCAAGAAATAAATGTGATTATTAAAGTAATTAAAATTTTCAAATCTTACTTCTATGAAAAAGTATAAACAAGTCAGTTTAGCTTGAAAAAATCAGGTAAGTTTAATGATTCTTCAAAAAACAACAAATCGTCTGAAGGACTAACATTCATATAAAATTTATAAAATTGCAGAGAAAAAAATTCACAAGTTATTATTATTATTATTATTATTATTATTGACAATTTTATATATCCAATCAAGTATCGGCTAGTGTTTTCAATTTTTTACTCAGTTGAAAAGCATGAGTTTAATATGTGAAAAAATCTTTACTCTCAGGACGTGACTCCTTTGAACTACCAAGACATATCAATAAGACGCTTTACAAGAAAAATTAAGTGATTTGAAGGTGTGTGTGGCATGTGTAGTACAACTGTGTGATAAATGTAACCAGGTAAAAAAATGACTTTAATTTTGATAACTCACGTTCCAATGATTAATTAATCTCGCACAGGACACTCCTCTCGGGTAGTTTTTCAATCTCGCCTCTTCACGTGTGCACTGAATCTATTTTAAGTCAAAATTGCGATTATTTACTATTTCCGCACTTTTTGTGAAAACGTTGGCAGTAGATTATCGTTCAAATGCCGCCGCTACAAATCATCTGTTTCGCGTTGATTCAGAAATTGGCCGCCGTAGCGCTGATTCCCATGCAGTGTCGAGAGAAAGGCTTTATGTTTGTTTGTTTACGTTAAGGGGATTATTGTCAAGTTAGTCAGTCTATGCGAACACAGCAGAAATGGTTCTCTATTTAAAGTTTTGGTCCCTCCTGGGCCGTTGACGTTCTGGCTGCGTGATTTCTATTAAAATTTGCCGTGTCGCTGCTCTATTTCAGCAACACATTGGCGTAGATTCTCGTTGAGGTTAAGTCAGTCTGTTTGTCAATGTACGGGAAAAAGCCTTTCTTCGTGTCTTGTCGATTTCTCGCCTCTCGGTTTCGCCTTAGCTGCGTTGATCAGTGTCGTGGGTGATGCATCAGTTCTGGAGTTCAAGTTTCAAGTGTTTTTTGGGTCGAATTTGGTCTCTCTTTTATACTAATTCAGGCTGATTGTTTTCATCGACTTCCGGTATATTTGTGTAAAAATTCTTTCTAGATTGTTCGAGAATAAACGAAATGGAACATTATGGAACAATTTTCACTTCCGTCGAAGCTTTTAGAACGAATTTCTTATTCTTCATACTAATGATATTTCAAAATTTACTCTGGTATTTATCAAACAGTTTTACATTAGTACTCACAATTTGTATGCCATTATTACATTTAGATTCTCTGTTTTCAACTGAATCTAGTGATACTAATTATGATTGGTTTTTAATTAAATTAAGTCTAATAAGTAACACAATATACAACTCTCACCTTGGTTGTTGTCATTAAAATTCAATTTTTTTTAGAACAAAAATTGTTGTGGAACTATTATGTCTCTTCCACAATCTGAACATATAACATTACTACCTTCCTATAACAAAACAAACAAATTTTAACATAGCTAATACATAAATAATTACAATTTTACCTGGCCCCTGTCTATGGCCTAGGTTTTTTGTTAATGTTATAACACAATAATTAGTCTCTTTCTTTAACATATGTAGTATTTCACTAGTGTACACTCAGAGTTTATTATATTGTCTGTCTTTTGTGATACCTGGTTACTCTTTACATATATTATTTTTATCACAGGATGACATAGCATCATTGATTGGTCTTGAGATGTCCTTTTTTTTATGGTGTGACAAATCTCACTTTCATAAGTTAAATTCGTTTATAATTGACTTTATTTTCAGCTGAGTTTGTTCGTTCTTTAAGGTATACTGAAGTATTGTACCATTCTATTTTATTTTTGTTATCATTTTGTAAATATTTAGCCAGGTATGATTATTTTTGTACTGGTTGATTGGCTCCAGCCATACATGGTATAGGTAAATATTTTGCTAACTTGACTATTACAATGTTAAAGTTAGTCAAATATATTAGTAAAGTCGCTTTATATCATATTTCAACTTTCTAATGCATTTTGGCAACATTAAATCCATAAATTATACAATATGATATGCCTACCACATGTTTATAGTCAATACTGTTTTTGGTTATTTTGATTGACTTTTACTCATTTGACAGCTTTCTTTATTTAAGATAAATTGTTCACTTTTGTCTGCTTGACAATTACATATAGTTTTTATTTCAATCTGATAATAATTAATTTTTTTCATGACATCTGATTGTTTGGTCTCTAATCCAACACATTAATATTTTTTGTCATAACAAATATATAATTTTTATTTTAACTTAGATTCTTTCTAATAATGTATTTAAGTCATTTAATACATTTATTTTATTTACATTACATAATATAATAATGGATCATGCCCATTCATTCACAAAAAATAGTTCTTAATACTCTATTCAGAGTTATAAAACTTAATAATTAATGACTTCATTTTGGTTGATTCTGACATTATTCGTCTCTCTTATAGTGTCTTATGGTTTTTTCACTGTTATTCACTTTAATAATATATATGGGGTTTGTGTCTTAGTCACAGTCTGGTCGTTTTTCATGTTAGTAGTAATAATTATTAGCCAATATTACACAATTTTTTAGGACTACTTGGGTTTGATACTGTTCACCTCACTTTCCTCTTATGATAATTGCTATGTAAATGGTTTCCTTTATGGAACGTTCTGTGACGTTACATATGCCTCCCGTTAAAGTTGATAATTTTTGAAAAACATATCTTTGGTTTTGATGAAATTATCATCTCTATATTAACCCTTTATTAGCTTCTTTATATTTAATTCTTTTATCTTATAATTAAATTCCTGTACTACTCCTTTAATATATTAATCCAACTCAATATTCCTAGTTCGTTCTTTGTCGTATCACCTATTCCTTTCCTTTTTACCTTGATGTTATTTAATTAATCTTTGATATAATTCCCTAACTTTCATAGAGGGTTGGGAGTCAGAGTGGCTCGCTATGGCATACATTCTCTGCCCTTCCTATCTATAACTACTGAAATCAGAGGCAACACATCCCTGTCCAGAAAATAATAATTGCACCTTTGCAACAAATAATAATAATAATAAAAATACAATATTCAAAGATCATAGGCTCCTACACATAAATTCCCTTTCTTAAACTCTTCTGATTAATTCACAATTATATTAATATATCGTTCTCCGCAGGTAAAATTATCGTTTAAAATCATTCAATGTTAATAGCTATATTCATATTCATCATTATCTCCTTATGTAACACACTGTTCTTCCCTTTTTTTTTCATTTATCATTTCCATTTAGTATCAAATATATATGACAGTATTTCTCCTTCTTTTCTCCTTTACTAAGTGTCCATCTCGTAATATTTATTAATAACAATCTCTCTCCTTCTCTAAGTACGGGTAAGCTGGTAAATATACGTTGACATGGCTATTGGAAATAAATCTTGCCTACGGTGGAATATGTCCATCTCGTAATATTTATTAATAATAATCTCTCTCCTTCTCTAAGTACGGGTAAGCTGGTAAATATACGTTGACATGGCTATTGGAAATAAATCTATATTTTATATATATCTTTATTCCTTTGGTGTAAGGTGTCCTTCTCGCAATATTTATTAATAATAATCATAATACAATAATATTTATATTTATTTAATAATCTCTACCTCCTTTCTAATTCTGGGTAAGTTGAAAAATTCATGTTAACATGTTTAGTCAAGGTACCTTCTTAATGATGCTGTATTTGACTCGGGTTTTTGGTCATGGTACTTGTTCACTGATTGAGTATTTGACTTGTGATTTTTAATCATGGTACTTTTTCAATGATGTTTGGTTATACGTACCTTTTACTTTGTTACTAACCATGTCAGTTACCTCGTAGGTATTGTTTTTATTGTCTCTGGTGATCGTGAAAGGTCCTGTATATAAGAGTAGCAATTTCCTCGTTATGCCTTGTATAGCACTGGGAAATTCTCTATTTTTAACTAACACCTTTTCTCCTACCTCATATTTAATTGCCTTGGGCTGTGATTTGACATATTTTTTCCGCTGCTGTTCCGTTTTTTCTAACACCTTGTTATAAAATGTTGCCCTTTCAAATTGGTATGCGGGTTCGTCGGGAAAATTAATAATTTCTTTTATCTCTCGTGGTGGGGGTCTTTCGAACATAACTGTGTATGGCGACACCTCGATGGTATTGTCATATGAAAAATTGAGAAAATCCTCGGTAGATGCTACGTATTCATGCCATCTTTTCTGCTCGTTATGGCAGTATGTTCTCAGTAACCGTCCTACCTCCCTTAACACTCTCTCGGCTGGGTTACTATTCGGGTGATATACAGACGTCTTGTACGTTTTTATTCCGTGTTCTCCCAGGTTTTCCTTCCAAAGTTTTCCCCTAAACTGGGTACCGTGGTCCGTAATTATAGAATACGGTCGGCCTACCTCCATTATATATCGCTCTATAATGATGTCTATTATTTTCCTGGTCGTCGCCCTAGTTATTGGGTATAGCTTTGTATATTTGCTAAAGTGGTCGAAGATGATTACGATAAATTTATATCGGTGTCTCCCACCGCTGTGTGGAAATGGTCCGCAGATATCGAGAAATACCTTTTCCAATTTTTCGGTGGATGATATGGGTATCATGACCCCTTCTTTTCTCTCGTTATCACACTTTACTTTTTGACAAATATCGCACGACCGTATCGCCAGTTGCACCTTCTTATTCATCCCTTTGATGTATGTTTGCTCTTCCAATGCCTTCCTTACTTTGAGGGCACCCATGTGTCTGTACCTATCGTGATAGTCGATTATTAGCGGTCTCTCCATCGCTGGTGGAATTACTAATTTCCAATTCTCCTGGTGCGGGGTATTCCTTATAAACAAAGTGTCGTTGTGTATACAATAAAATCTGTTTATGACCTCATCGCCTTCCTGTACCCTTTTTCTAATATCCCCTAATTTTGGATCGGCCTCTTGTTGTGACTTTATATCGTTTAAAATATTTTTTAAATCTTCCCTGCTCTTAATAACATGGTAAACCTTAGCTAATTGTTCCTTTTCGCCGTCAAAGGTTTGGTCTGGTATATTGACGTGAGATAGGACGTCGGCTGCCACGTTCTGTTTGCCGGGTATATATTTCCCATGTGATATTATACTCTTGCAAGGCCAAAACCCATCTCGTCAGCCTTCCGTGGTTCAGCTTACAATGCTTTAAAAATGATATAGATTTGTGGTCGCTTCTAACTGTTATGGGGTACCCTAATATATATGTCCTAAATTTACCGCATGCGAAAACTACACTCAACAATTCTTTTTCGGTAGTATTGTAGTTTCGTTCGCAACTGTTCAGCACACGGCTAGCAAAGCTAATTACTAAATGGTTACCGTCCTGATCTTCCTGATATAGGGCTGCACCTAAACTCACGTTACTGGCATCGCAGTTTAGAAAAAATGGTTTTGTAAAGTCGGGATGATGCAACATTACTGTTTCTAAAAACTTTTCCTTTATGATATTGAGCACTCCATCTTGCTCTGGTCCCCAAGTCCATTTGTCTTTAGCTGATAACTGCTTTTGGAACCTGGCAGTTAGTTCTGAGTAATTGGACCGAAACTTTCTGTAATAGTTACAGATTCCTAAAAATGACTGCAGCTGTTTCCTGTTCTTTGGGGTGGGGAACTTCTGTATGGCTTCTACCTTCTCTTTGGATGGAGTAATCCCTTGTTCTGTTAAATTAAAGCCTAAAAATTTCACCTCATTTGCAATGAATTGGGACTTGTCTAATTTGAGGGTGATATTATTCTCTGATAATTTCTCTAGCACCTGTTCAACCCTATTACAATGGTCGTCCCAATTCGCTGAAGTTACCAGTAGGTCGTCGACGTATACTGTCGTAAACTTCAGTACTTCCTGCCCCAATATTCTGTCCATTATCTTTACAAACACCACCACAGAATTTATTAAGCCAAAAGGTAACTGCTTAAACTGATAGTTTCTGCCCTCGAATATGAATGCCATATATTTCCTACTATCAGGGTGGAGTTCTACCTGCCAGTAACCGCATACCGTATCCCATGAGCTTATATATTTGGTTCCGTGAAACTTTTTCAATATCTCCTCTATCTCCCCAGGTGATGTGCGGTCGTTAACAATCATTTTGTTGATCTCCCTAGCATCGAGATATATACGTACCTTTCCGTTCTTTTTTGGCACAGCTATGATTGGGCTGGTAAAGGGCGAATGACTATACTCGATTATGTCGTCCTCTATCATCCTGTTCAATTCTTCCCTGACTTCGTTCTTTAGCGAGTATGCGATCGGGTACGATTTCCTGTTAAATTCCACCGGAGTTTTGAATTTTATGGTGCATTGATAATCTCTGGCTTTACCTGGAGCGTTCGAGAATATGTGTTTATATTTGTTGTATACCTCGATTAATTGTTCCGCCTGTGTTTCGCTGACCAGACCCCTTGCTTTCGTCTTTTGGAAATCCCGTATTTCTTCTAACTTTTCTAACCACAACTCTGGGTTTTCCTCCTGATATAATGGCATGTTGATTGGACGATCGGCACAATAATAATGGTTCACTATCACTTGATAAGGTGTGTTGTCTGTATCATTTCCTTGGACATCGATTAAATTATTGGTCCAAATTCCCTTGTTAGTTTTTAAAGTTATCACCTTACCTTCCAAATCTATTACAGCATTGTATGGCCTAAGTATATCGCAGCCTATTAGGATATTCATGGGTAAATTATTCGCCACTAATAACCCTATTGGTATCGTTACCCCATTACTAGTCATCTCTAATGACACCTGTTTCTTTATTGATTTATTTTGCCTCCCCGTTGCTCCGACTAAAATAATGTTATTTATGGGTAGAGTGGGTATTGGTAAATTACTATTTTGTTTGATCCTCTCCAACTCAACACTATCGATAAGTGATACGTTTGACCCCGTGTCAATGAGTAATATCGCTTCTATGCCATTGATATTTGCTTTGATCTGCACGATACTATTATTCCCTTGGTTACTGTTTTTAATGATATTGTCACCCTCTTCTAATAACTCCTCTCTAATATCCTTAAGATAATTATTTATTCTTAATATCATAGTCCCGTCTTTGTCCTGTCTATGTTCGTAACTAGTCACCCCATAATATTGGTTCAGTGAAGGGCGGTTTTCCTTTTCCACTGCCGCATTTAGCTTAAATGAGCCACGGTCTCATTGGCCCGGTCTCCCGGAACATTGGGTTGCTGACCCGTCTGTGTTTCCTGCCTGACCTCGGGATTACCATTGATAGGTTGGCTATTCGTCGTGTTGCCGTGGCTACCTGGCGCCTGTTGTGGGTAAAACATGTAAGTGGGTACATTGGGTGGATATGGCCGTCGGTTATTGGCCATTGTATAATTTACCTGGGGTCTATATTCGTGATTTCTCCTATCGCCTCCTCCTTGGTCGCCCCCGTTACGATAACTATTGCGTTTGACCATAATTATTTCCCCTATAGTTATTTCCGCGATAACTATTTCCCTGGTGGTAGTTTCTACCGTAATTATTCCCGGTGTAATTACCTCTGTTTGGTCACGGATAGTTGCGGTTATTTGGACCCTGAGTGTTATCATTTCGGCCATTTGGTGGGGTATAATTATTCTGACTATTTGTGTTCAGGTTATTACCGTTTCCACCTCCATTCCGGTTTGGTCCGTTATTGTTGTTATTGTATTCTACCTTACGATTGGGGGGTTGGTAATCCTGGAACCTCCCAGTGGATTCACAATTTTCCAATAATTTGGCCAGATCGGCTATTTTACTGAGCTGTTGGTATAATTGAGCATCTTTGATACCATAACTGTAATGTCCAGCTAATTGCCTTACCAAACATTCTTCTGGGATCGGCGGTATCAACTTCCGTGCTAAACATACCTTTCCCAGGAAATAAGACGTCGGGGACTGTCCATTGGACGCGTCGTATTTGCCATAGAAAATGTCCATTCTTACCCTGTTTTGTGCAGTCTCCGACCAATACTTCTCCTTGAACTGGCGTTTAAACTCTTCTAAATTCGTGATTTCGGGTCGTACCGCTATCCACCAGTTATCCCTAGTGTTTTTAAACGTCTCGTCAAGCATCTCTCTTATCCTGTCCCACCTTGTTTCTCTATATCTCCCAATAAACTCCTCCATTCTTTCTAAAAATTCCATTGGGTTTCGTCGATAGTTTTGGAAGTTGATTACTTCCCTGTTTTCACCATGACACGTATGAGTATTTACTATAGGTGTGTCTCTCAGCGCCTCTAATCTTTCCTGCAGGTTCTTCTCTCTCTGGTCTATTTCCAGTATACTATTTTTGTTAGTTTTTATTTGTTCGTGCAGCCTGTTAGTGATATATGTTTTCTGCATCCTCTCGCTAACGTCTTTCTGGACTTCTCCCACCTCCTGCATGATGGCGTCTTGGTTCTGCCTTACCATGTTTTCGAGATTTCTAACAACTTGTTTGGTCTCTACTGTTTGTTCCTCTAGATTTTCGAAACGTGTATTGTGTCCCTCTTGTAACCTTTCCAACTGTTTCTCCATGTTTTCGACCTTCCTGTCACTATCGATTTTATTATCATTGATCGTTTTGTTTACTGTTTCGTACTTTATGCTAATTTCTTTTTTCAGGGACTCTATACTTTTTTTATTCTCCTCCTGAAATATCTCCAGTTTTTTCCCATTGTCATCTATTTTCTCGGTTATATCCTTCTTTAAAGATTCTATGTTTTTATCTAATTTCTCCTTATCTTCCAGTCTGTTTATATTATTGTCCTCCTTCAATGATTCTATACTTCCTTTTATTTCCGCCTTGTCTTCCTGTCTATTTTTATTCATGGATTCTATTATTTCCTCCTTATCTTCCTGTCTATTTTTTTTCATTTCTTGGAGCATCACCATTATTGCACTCATATCAACGCTTGCTGTTATTTTTTCTGGTTCGGGTTTCTCTGTTTGTTCTACCATTTGTATGGGTTCTTCTCCCGTTTGCTCCTCTAATTCGTCTGCCGTTTGTACCGGTCTTTCCATTTCTAGTGTGGGCGGTTCTAATTCCGTTTCCTCCCTTTGTACTGCCTCTCCGTCTTCCACACTTAACTCGGGTTCCACGTTCTTCTTCGCCTTCTTTCCCTTAGGTTGCGGCATTTTGATCTGTTGGTAGTTGCCGGGCTTGTTCCGTCTTTTTCAAGCCTCACTAGTTGGGCTGCCAATTTATAACCAAATTAGAATAGGATTCTAATTCCCAAAGGAAAATTGTGGGGTGTAACCTCTTTCTAGGATACTCTCCTTTCAGTCCCACTGTTGGAGTCGTCAATTTATAACGAAAGAAAAAGTGTGTTGTAATTGTGTTGTAAAATGTCGGGCGTTACCTCCGCGCATTTTTGTTACTTACTGTTGACTGGATCCTCTGCGGTGATGTAGTCCTGTAACACAACTTAATACTATGTTTTTTGTGGGCGCCACTTGGAATCGTTTGTTCCAAGAAATAAATGTGATTATTAAAGTAATTAAAATTTTCAAATCTTACTTCTATGAAAAAGTATAAACAAGTCAGTTTAGCTTGAAAAAATCAGGTAAGTTTAATGATTCTTCAAAAAAACAACAAATCGTCTGAAGGACTAACATTCATATAAAATTTATAAAATTGCAGAGAAAAAAATTCACAAGTTATTATTATTATTATTATTATTATTGACAATTTTATATATCCAATCAAGTATCGGCTAGTGTTTTCAATTTTTTACTCAGTTGAAAAGCATGAGTTTAATATGTGAAAAAATCTTTACTCTCAGGACGTGACTCCTTTGAACTACCAAGACATATCAATAAGACGCTTTACAAGAAAAATTAAGTGATTTGAAGGTGTGTGTGGCATGTGTAGTACAACTGTGTGATAAATGTAACCAGGTAAAAAAATGACTTTAATTTTGATAACTCACGTTCCAATGATTAATTAATCTCGCACAGGACACTCCTCTCGGGTAGTTTTTCAATCTCGCCTCTTCACGTGTGCACTGAATCTATTTTAAGTCAAAATTGCGATTATTTACTATTTCCGCACTTTTTGTGAAAACGTTGGCAGTAGATTATCGTTCAAACGCCGCCGCTACAAATCATCTGTTTCGCGTTGATTCAGAAATTGGCCGCCGTAGCGCTGATTCCCATGCAGTGTCGAGAGAAAGGCTTTATGTTTGTTTGTTTACGTTAAGGGGATTATTGTCAAGTTAGTCAGTCTATGCGAACACAGCAGAAATGGTTCTCTATTTAAAGTTTTGGTCCCTCCTGGGCCGTTGACGTTCTGGCTGCGTGATTTCTATTAAAATTTGCCGTGTCGCTGCTCTATTTCAGCAACACATTGGCGTAGATTCTCGTTGAGGTTAAGTCAGTCTGTTTGTCAATGTACGGGAAAAAGCCTTTCTTCGTGTCTTGTCGATTTCTCGCCTCTCGGTTTCGCCTTAGCTGCGTTGATCAGTGTCGTGGGTGATGCATCAGTTCTGGAGTTCAAGTTTCAAGTGTTTTTTGGGTCAAATTTGGTCTCTCTTTTATACTAATTCAGGCTGATTGTTTTCATCGACTTCCGGTATATTTGTGTAAAAATTCTTTCTAGATTGTTCGAGAATAAATGAAATGGAACATTATGGAACAATTTTCACTTCCGTCGAAGCTTTTAGAACGAATTTCTTATTCTTCATACTAAGGATATTTCAAAATTTACTCTGGTATTTATCAAACAGTTTTACATTAGTACTCACAATTTGTATGCCATTATTACATTTAGATTCTCTGTTTTCAACTGAATCTAGTGATACTAATTATGATTGGTTTTTAATTAAATTAAGTCTAATAAGTAACACAATATACAACTCTCACCTTGGTTGTTGTCATTAAAATTCAATTTTTTTTAGAACAAAAATTGTTGTGGAACTATTATGTCTCTTCCACAATCTGAACATACAACATTACTACCTTCCTATAACAAAACAAACAAATTTTAACATAGCTAATACATAAATAATTACAATTTTACCTGGCCCCTGTCTATGGCCTAGGTTTTTTGTTAATGTTATAACACAATAATTAGTCTCTTTCTTTAACATATGTAGTATTTCACTAGTGTACACTCAGAGTTTATTATATTGTCTGTCTTTTGTGATACCTGGTTACTCTTTACATATATTATTTTTATCACAGGATGACATAGCATCATTGATTGGTCTTGAGATGTCCTTTTTTTTATGGTGTGACAAATCTCACTTTCATAAGTTAAATTCGTTTATAATTGACTTTATTTTCAACTGAGTTTGTTCGTTCTTTAAGGTATACTGAAGTATTGTACCATTCTATTTTATTTTTGTTATCATTTTGTAAATATTTAGCCAGATATGATTATTTTTGTACTGGTTGATTGGCTCCAGCCATACATGGTATAGGTAAATATTTTGCTAACTTGACTATTACAATGTTAAAGTTAGTCAGATATATTAGTAAAGTCGCTTTATATCATATTTCAACTTTCTAATGCATTTTGGTTGCGTTTTGGCAACATTAAATCCATAAATTATACAATATGATATGCCTACCACATGTTTATAGTCAATACTGTTTTTGGCTATTTTGACTGACTTTTACTCATTTGACAGCTTTCTTTATTTAAGATAAATTGTTCACTTTTGTCTGCTTGACAATTACATGTAGTTTTTATTTCAATCTGATAATAATTAATTTTTTTCATGACATCTGATTGTTTGGTCTCTAATCCAACACATTAATATTTTTTGTCATAACAAATATATAATTTTTATTTTAACTTAGATTCTTTCTAATAATGTATTTAAGTCATTTAATACATTTATTTTATTTACATTACATAATATAATAATGGATCATGCCCATTCATTCACAAAAAATAGTTCTTAATACTCTATTCAGAGTTATAAAACTTAATAATTAATGACTTCATTTTGGTTGATTCTGACATTATTCGTCTCTCTTATAGTGTCTTATGGTTTTTTCACTGTTATTCACTTTAATAATATATATGGGGTTTGTGTCTTAGTCACAGTCTGGTCGTTTTTCATGTTAGTAGTAATAATTATTAGCCAATATTACACAATTTTTTAGGACTACTTGGGTTTGATACTGTTCACCTCACTTTCCTCTTATGATAATTGCTATGTAAATGGTTTCCTTTATGGAACGTTCTGTGACGTTACAAGCTTGATGAACTTCGTGAAATGGTCCATCACGATGACTAGATACTTGTATCTGTGCTGACCCCCACTGCGGGGAAATGGCCCGCAGATGTCCAGAAATACTTTTTCTAGCTTCGTTTGAGATGTTATTGGAATCATTTGCCCTTCATTTTTCTCGTTATTTGATTTCACGAGTTGGCAAATGTGGCAACTCTTTATGTATTTTCGGACCTTCCGATTAATATCCTTAATGTGGCAGCTCTCTTCCAGGGCCTTTATCACCTTTAAGGCGCCCATATGCCCATATCGAACATGATAGTTATTCACTATCTCCTTTTCTATATGGGTTGGAATAATAACTTTCCATTCTTCCTTCTTCAAAGATGGTTGTATAAATAGTATACCGTTGTGTATTTTATAATATTGGGCGATAGTCTCGTCCCCTGCTTCCAATCTTGTTTCAATGGATTGTAACTTCGGGTCTGCTTGTTGGTGTGTGCTCAGGTTTTCCAGTAATGATTCTAGATTGGCGCTGTTACTCAGAATGTGGTATACCTTAAGTATACTTTCCTTTTCCCCCTTGAACGATTGTTTATTAATGTCTATTAGAGACAACACGTCCGCGACGACATTCTTCTTTCCGGGGATGTACTCCCACTTAAGATCATACTCTTGTAGCAACAATATCCACCGTGTCAACTTTCCGTGACTTAGTTTACATCTCCTTAAGAACGATATGGACTTATGGTCTGTCCGGACGGTAACGGGGTAACCAAGGATGTATGTGCGGAATTTTTCACACGCGAATACTACACTTAACAACTCTTTTTCAGTGACATGATAATTCTTGTCGCACTGATTTAATGCTCTACTGGCAAAGCAGATCACAAGATGTTCGCCCTCCTCATCCTCTTGATACAACATTGTGCCGAGGCTGATGTCGCTGGCATCGCAATTCAAGTAGAATGGTTTGCTGAAATCTGGATGGCGAAGTATTATTGGTTCCAGAAATTTCTGTTTAATCAGTGTTATGGTCTCATTCTGCTCTATACCCCATATCCATTTATTCTTGGATGACAGTTGCGGCTGAAATCTGGCGGTCAATTCAGAATACTTTTCCTGGAACTTGCGGTAGTAATTACAGAGTCCCAGGAATGACTGTAATTGCCTTCGATTCTTAGGTGTGGGAAAGTTTTGAATCGCTTCTACTTTTTCAGCCGACGGTGAGATTCCCTGGTCGTTCAATATAAATCCCAAGAATTGAATTTCCTTGGCTATGAAGTGAGATTTCTCTAGCTTTAGCGTGATGTTATTCGCAGCTAATTTTCTTAATACGTGTTCCACACGGTAGCAGTGTTCCTCCCAAGTTTCTGAGCACACTAGCAAGTCATCAACGTACACGGTGGTGAACTGTAGTGCTTCTTGGCCAAGTATCTGGTCCATGCAGTGTACAAAGACTGCGACTGAATTCACCAGTCCGAAGGGCAACCTCTTAAACTGGTAGTTCCGCCCTTTGAATATAAAGGCCAGATACTGGCGACTCTGTGGATGTAATTCCACCTGCCAGTAGCCGCACACCGTATCCCAGGTACTAAAGTACTTGGTACCGTGGAACCGTTTCAAAATCTCTTCAATCTCACCGGGCGAAGTCCTGTCATTAATAATCATCTTATTAATCTCCCGCGCATCTAGGCACAAACGGACTTGTCCGTTTTTCTTAGGAATAGCCACGATAGGACTTGTGTATGGGGATTGGCTACTCTCTATTATGTCACGGTTAATCATCTTTGTTATTTCAGCTCTTACTGCTTCCTTTCATGATTGCGCGATGGGGTAAGACTTCCGGTTAAAGTCCAGTGTGTCTCGGAACTGTAGAGTACACTGGAAGTTTTTTCTTGGATTTCGTTGTCCATGATGTGTGCGTTACTTAACTAAATATCACTATAATATTGACGACTCGGGACACAAAGTTTTTTATAAGTAAAAACGTAAAGTTTTACCTTACAGCCTAAATCGGCTTTCACCTATAGAAGGCTTCATCAGAGGCTGTCGTTAGTAGCGCTGCTTTTGTGTGTTCAATGTATCTCTGTTTGAAGCTACGTCCTGTCTGGCCTATGTAGAATTTACTGCAATTTGAACAATTTAGTTTATATACACCGGGTAGATCGAATTTGTTTTGTGCTTTGGGCATGCGTTTTGATAGTGTGTGTTCTGTTTTGTTAGTAGTTTTGTAAGCGATTCTGTATCCTGCTTTTTTGAATTTGTGGGCAATTTTTTCTGTTTGTTTGTTGATGTATGTTAGTGTTATGAATTTGTTGTTTTCTGTCTTTGTCTGTTGTTTGTTTTGTGTTTTGTGTAGGAGTAACACAAAACATCGCACAAAGAACATACATAAAAGAATCAATTAAACAACTATATAAGAAAAAAGACGCTCTTAACCGCAAAGCATTAACACTACACCTACATATCGCCAACACATACGGACACAATTACATGACTGAACTAATACATCACACAAATGAATGGACAAAAAAACAAATACATATCATACAGACAAAACACGACAGAAAAATAAAAAACCTGACACCAATCAAAACAGATATAATTCCCTCGCACAAATTCTACCCACGTACAGTAAACCTCACGAACGTCACACTCACAAAAAACGAACAAACACTCCTTGATAAAGGCCTAAAACATAACATACATTACAAACATAACAACCAAACACTAACAAAGCTCATAATTGACACAGAAACAAATATACAAAACACAGCACCAGAACATCAAGACACATTAAGACATAATATAAACAACACAATAGGAGTACATAAGACACCAGACAACAACAACCACAACTCAGAAATACACACAGCCATCAAACTGAGGGAAAAGGCACACAAACACAACATCACATTTGTAAAAGCTGACAAAGGCAACACGACTGTAATTATCCCCACAGACAACCTACACAAAAAAGTACAAGACTTCATAGAACAGAACAACATCACAGAACTAAAACACGACCCCACCGACAGATACCAAAACTCAGTAAAACAAATAGTCAACAAAGCCAAACACATTATGACACATAAACAAAAGCCCTACATGAAACAAATCCGACCATCAGCACCTACACTCCAAGCGCTTCCCAAAATCCATAAAGAAGACATTCCGATCCGCCCCATTATCAACTACCGTAATGCCCCTGCACACAAACTGGCAAAATATCTAGACAAAATTATTAGACAACACAAACAAATAGACAACAACATTGCAGTAAAAAACAACACTGACCTAGTAACAAAAATAAAAGACATACACATCCCCCATAACGCCACATTAGCCTCCTTTGACATTAAAAACCTGTACACAAACATCCCCATCTCTGAAACATTCACCATCCTACAAAACAAACTCAAACAGAACAACACACCAGACGAACTTATCAATGAAATAACAGAAACTCTGAACATTATCACAAAACAAAACTACTTTACTTATAACAATAAATACTACACACAGAACGATGGCCTACCCATGGGCTCCCCCATATCCAGCATTCTAGCAGAAGTCTTCCTCCAACACTTAGAAAAAACAAAAATACTCACAAACAATGACAGACACTCACATAAAATACTATATTGGCACAGATACGTTGATGACATTCTAATACTATACAGGGGAAACAAAAGACAATGTGAACAGTTACTAACGTACATAAACAAAATACATAAAAACATAACCTTCACTGCCGAATACGAACACAACAATACCATAAACTTCTTAGACCTCTCCATCACAAAACTAGAACACAGGCACAAATTCAGTATATACAGAAAACCAACTACAACTGACACACTAATACACAACACCTCCAATCACCCAATACAACACAAACTAGCTGCTTTTAGAACCATGATACATAGACTTAACAACATCCCCTTAGATGAAATAGACTACAAAGACGAACTAAACACGATAAAATATCTAGCAGAATCTAACGGTTATGACAGAACAATAGTCAGTAAACTCCTACACAAAACACAAAACAAACAACAGACAAAGACAGAAAACAACAAATTCATAACACTAACATACATCAACAAACAAACAGAAAAAATTGCCCACAAATTCAAAAAAGCAGGATACAGAATCGCTTACAAAACTACTAACAAAACAGAACACGCACTATCAAAACGCATGCCCAAAGCACAAAACAAATTCGATCCACCCGGTGTATATAAACTAAATTGTTCAAATTGCAGTAAATTCTACATAGGCCAGACAGGACGTAGCTTCAAACAGAGATACATTGAACACACAAAAGCACTCCACACCACTACAGAATCTACCTTCGCAAACCACCTCATTGAAGCAAACCACACATATAAAAACATCGACAATAACATGAACATACTACACGTACACACAAAAGGCCGAAAACTAGACACTCTAGAACAATTAGAAATATACAAACACACAAAAACAAATAAAAACGACATCCTAAACGAACAGACACAATTCAAATCGCACGCATTATTCGAACACATCTCACCACACACACACAGCTTCAATCTTTCGAAACACTTTCTTGTCGCCAACAACAAGACGAGCAGCGCTACTAACGACAGCCTCTGATGAAGCCTTCTATAGGTGAAAGCCGGTTTAGGCTGTAAGGTAAAACTTTACGTTTTTACTTATAAAAAACTTTGTGTTCCGAGTCGTCAATATTATAGTGATATTTAGGAAGTTTTTTACTTTACTGGGCTCGTCAGAAAACACTGATTTATAATGTTCGTATATTTTAATTAACTTATTTGCTTGGTATGGTTGCAATTTTTCTCCGGTTATACCGCTCCGGAAATCTCCGATTTCCTGGATTTTTTGGGACCATAAGTCCTCGTTAGCGTTATCGTCTATCTTCTGTTCAATAATAGAAGTTGGAGGTATATAATTGATCTTACAAATCTGTTGGTGGATATTATTAGGAATTACTTGGTCGCTACCAACCAAGTTAGCCGTCCAAATGTGTCCGTTTGTAAATAGAGACAATTTCTCGGTTCGCAAATCAATTATGGCGGAGTTCCGCCTGAGCACATCACACCCGACCAATATATTAAACGGCAGCCCGCTCGCCACCAAGAATTCCATTTCTATAGCTATACCGCAGCTCGTCACACTGGCGGAGACTTGCCTTCGTATTGTTTTATTTTGTCGGCCGGTTGTACCTAACACAATAATATTGTTTAATGGCAACGTCGGTAATGTTCTTCCGCATTCTCTCTGTATTCTCTCCAACTCAGTTGTACTTATTATGGATACGTTGGAACCAGTATCGATCATTAAATTAGCGGGGATTCCTTCTACCTCCGCATTTACATGTATTATTTCATTATTAGTGTTATTGGTGGGACTATTATCGTCCTCTTCCAATAATTCATGTCGGATGTTCTTCAGGTAGTTACAACCTATTATAGTGATACGATTACCTTTATTTTTATTAGTCAACTCATTATTATAATACCCAGTGTTTAGGAGCAGTAACGGGTTCTGGTGATTTATTACTGCCTCCTCCCGTTTAAAGGCTCGACATCATTGTTATGTTGTGTCGCACTTGTGGATGCATCATGTGGGATGCCTATAGTGGGTCCTTGCCGCTCGGTTCTATGATCTTCCGGTCGTTCGCTGTTGGTCAGCCGTTCAGTGTTATCTAAACTGGTACCCCGTCTCGCTGGATAGTACCTTGGTTGATCTCGTTCTCGGCTCCTCGGCCTATCTTCATACTCGTGATAGCTGTTTCTTCTCTGGTGGTAGTACAGTCGACTCTCGATAATTTGACACTTAAGGGACCAGAGAAAAATTTCAAATTACCAAGAGTTCAAAATAACAGGAGTTTAAATAACCAAAAGGGAGGGAGGAAAAATCAAGTAAACAAGAGTTTGATCAAAATTCGTGATTTATTATTTTAAACATTTGTACAATTATTCACAAATGTTCATTTTGAAAAGAAGTCCGTAATTTTCTGTTGAGTGAGCGACTTCAGTCTATCATTGTCCAATGAATTTTCGATAGTGGTGAGAGCTGCGAAGAAATCGTCACTTGTGTCGGTTCTGAGGGCGTAGAAGCGTAGGGTAGTAAGAGATCTCCTTGCCTCGCTCAATGTGACTGGAATTGGCGGTTGTTCTTCTTCGTTTTCTTCCTCGTCCTCATCCAGAGGGGCCAAATTCAACAGTTCGGCATCGGTTAGGGCACCGTGGACACTGATGTCATCGTCAACATGAGCATAATCCTCAAATGTTAATTCTCCATAGTTAGGTAGAAGTCCCCACCCTGAGTCAGAATTTGTAATTTTTGGCGGCTCCGATGACTGTTCTACGTTTTCGGTTTGCTTAAACCCGCACTTTCTGAAGCAGTTATAAATAGTGGTAGGGTTGACATTTCTCCAGGCCTTATCAATCATGATTATAGCGGTCAAAACTGTTATGATTACCTTCTCACCTTTTTCAATGCTATCCAGCACAAGAGAAACAATTTCTCTACGGTAGAGAGTTTTAACATAATACATTTTAGGTTAGTTGTCTCCAAGTCGCTTATATTAATATAATAGATATTTACCATATATCCGTCGTGCGACTTCGTTTTTCTCGTCTTATTTTGACGCGTTTCGGCAACGAATTGCCATCTTCAGAATCTTAATCACTCATATGAGATCGTTAAAAAATTAAAAACATTAAAATCATTACGGTAAAAGTGCACTTTTACGATATTGGAAACTCACAGACGCGAACATGAAAGTTTATGTTTCTCGAGTGGACTATATCGATCGACTGCTTTCGCGTGGACAATATCGATCAACTGATTCACTGTTTATATAGCCACTGATAAACCTGTTTTGCTTAATATAGCCCATATGTACTGTGACATTTCATTTACTGGCGCCCGTGTGCAAGTATTGCCGTGTCGTACAACATGTTATGTGAAAATGTAAGTTTATCATTCAAGACATAATCACTGTTGATTTTGACGGCTTTATATATTTCGTATTCCTCAAGCGCGTCCATGTATTTTCCTTTCCTGCAGCAATGCAAAGGCTGGAAATTTGTCTCAAAATCACTGTAGTTATGATTACATAGTATCAGGTGCCTGGCAAAATTAGATGTTGTTTTATGTAATTCCCTTCTGGGAAGATGTTCGTTATATCTTTCTTCAAATGGTCTGCCTGTTTGGCCTATGTAGAACATGTCACATGAGCTGCAATTCATCTTGTATACGCCGGTTCTTTTTCTTTCTGGTATACTGTTTTTTCGGCTAAGAAGTCTCTGAATGTTGTTATTTGTACGAAAGGTTACAATTACATGGTGTTTCTTGAGTTCGTTAACTAGAATATTTGAAAATCTATAGAAAGGCCACAACAACGGACGTCACAATTCATGCCGATTCATATCATCCCACCTCGCATAAAATGGCAGCTTACAATAGTTTTGTGCATAGATTGCTAACTATACCGTTAAGTGAAAAAGACTACATTGAAGAGGTTAATACCATCAAGCACATAGCAGCGGCTAACGGATATAAAAGTTCATTAGTGGATAAATTAATAAGTAAACACAAAGAGAAGAAATTAAAAAAGTCGAACAATGATAACACACTTCCGGTTAATAAATACATATCTGCAGATTACACAAACATTTTACCAAATATTCTAGTTAACGAACTCAAGAAACACCATGTAATTGTAACCTTTCGTACAAATAACAACATTCAGAGACTTCTTAGCCGAAAAAACAGTATACCAGAAAGAAAAAGAACCGGCGTATACAAGATGAATTGCAGCTCATGTGACATGTTCTACATAGGCCAAACAGGCAGACCATTTGAAGAAAGATATAACGAACATCTTCCCAGAAGGGAATTACATAAAACAACATCTAATTTTGCCAGGCACCTGATACTATGTAATCATAACTACAGTGATTTTGAGACAAATTTCCAGCCTTTGCATTGCTGCAGGAAAGGAAAATACATGGACGCGCTTGAGGAATACGAAATATATAAAGCCGTCAAAATCAACAGTGATTATGTCTTGAATGATAAACTTACATTTTCACATAACATGTTGTACAACACGGCAATACTTGCACACGGGCGCCAGTAAATGAAATGTCACAGTACATATGGGCTATATTAAGCAAAACAGGTTTATCAGTGGCTATATAAACAGTGAATCAGTTGATCGATATTGTCCACGCGAAAGCAGTCGATCGATATAGTCCACTCGAGAAACATAAACTTTCATGTTCGCGTCTGTGAGTTTCCAATATCGTAAAAGTGCACTTTTACCGTAATGATTTTAATGTTTTTAATTTTTTAACGATCTCATATGAGTGATTAAGATTCTGAAGATGGCAATTCGTTGCCGAAACGCGTCAAAATAAGACGAGAAAAACGAAGTCGCACGACGGATATATGGTAAATATCTATTATATAGAGTTTTAACATTTTGAATTATGCCTTGGTCTAACGGTTGCAATCTTGATGTCGTGTTGGCTGGAAAAAAAATCAATTTTAGTGGTCTAATGGTGGTGGGTTATTATGCACGGTGCAGTTGTCCAAAAACAGTAAGATTTTGCGTTTTTCCTTTTTCATGTCACTGTTACTGAGATCAGCCATTCATTAAACAACTCTGTCGTCATCCACGATTTTTTGTTTGACCTATAAGCTGTGGGCAGCGATTTTATTCCTTTAAAACAGCGTGGTTTCGCAGATTTCCCTATAATAAGTGGTTTCAATTTTTGAGAACCGTCCATGTTACACGCTAAAAGAACCGTTAATCTATCCTTGCTGAGTTTCCCTCCATGACACTTTTCGTCTTTGAACGTCAGAGTGCGATCAGGAAGACATTTATAAAAAAGCCCGGTTTCGTCTGTGTTGAATATGTTCCTTGGGTCATAGCCATTCAAAAGTTGGTTTAGTTCGTCAATCCATTGAGAACAAATGGAAATATCCACGCTGGCGCTCTCTCCGCAGATTTTTTTAAATGTGATGCTATGTCGATTTTTGAAATTTGAGAGCCACCCCTCACTTGCTGCAAATCCTTTAATTCCAAGAGACTGCGCAAAAGACTTGGCTTTTTCCTTCAACACGAAACCGCCGACGGGAACGTTTTGTCCTCTACACTGACGAATCCACTTAAGCAAGCAATCTTCAAGACGGGGAAATTCACCCTGGCGTGACCTTTTTCTACTCGCAATTAAGGCACTTCCGGTGATGCGATCTTTGTTTTTCAAAATCATCGACAATGTCGATGGTAAAATGCCAAACTGTTTAGCGACATCTTTTTTTAATTGTCCATCCTCCACAGCTTGAATCACACGCTTTTTTTCACTTATGGAAAGACACTTGTTCTTTCTTGAATTCATTTTAATAACACAAATCAAACATTAACATGACTCACTTTAACGTTTGAAGGAAGACTGGAATGCGAACTGCAAACTCACTCATATCTCATTTATGTAAACAATCGACAGGTCTGTACATGATGTAAACAAACGACAGGTCTGTGCATGATAAACGCTTCAAATTATAGAGAGTAGGGAAGCCCGGACTTCAAATTATTGCATGTTGGCGGGCAAGATACTATTCCTTCAACTTCAAATTACCGAGTGGACCAATTAATATTGATTTTATTCAATTTATCGAGTATTTTTCAAGGGACCGGGAAAAAATTTCAAATTATCGAGAGATTCAAATTAACGAGTGTCAAATTATTGAGAGTCGACTGTACCTCCATTGGCGACCATCTTCCGCTCGAATGAAGTTTACTCGTGGTCGAGAAAACCTATTATTATTGGGGTTACCATTTGGTGGACTACCACGATTGTTATTATTATAGTAACGATCGTTATTATAATTGGGGCTTCTCTGACTATTAGGGTTTGGAGGGTATTGGTTTTGGTTACCCTGATAACCATTATTGGGTCGATTTTGGTTCGTATTATTTTGAACCGTGTTATTATTATTACTGTTATTATAGTTGTTGTGCTGTGGGTATGCTCGGCTTCCTTGGTATCCCGTGTTGATGTTGGTCGTACCCTGGTTGTTATTTGGATACGTCCTAGGTTCGGGCCGATCGTTTCTTCTCCGGCTTTGTCGGTAGTACTCTTCATTTTCGTAATTCTCGAGGAGTTCGGTCATGGCCTGTATGGTTTTAATTTGGCTGCCTCTCCTCGCTCGAATCACCTCCTCGTCATAATGGTACGAGAGTTTGTTGATCAAGCATTCCTCAGGTATGGCCGGTTCCAAATGTTTGGCCATACATACCTTGCCGAGGAAATACGCCGTCATGGAACTACCTACTTGCTGTTTATAATGGCCATGGCATATGTTGTCACGTATTAGGTTTTGGGTCGTTTCAGACAAATACTTTGCCTTGAAGAGGCTTTTAAATTGCTGGTAGTTCTCTATGTCGCTTCGGTTTGCCATCCACCAGTGGTCGCTCATCTCCCGAAAAGACTCGTCTAGAAGTTCTCGGTTTTGGACCCATCGGTTTCCTCTATGTTTGTCCATGTACTCTTCAATTCGGGCCAAGAACTCCATTGGCTTTCGCTTATATTGCCTGAAGTTTAGCCATTCTCTGTGTTCAGACATGGGGAAATTATTGTAGCCAGTTGGCCGGTTTCTGATTACCTCCATTTCTTCCTGGCTCTGTCGCACTTGTCCAGTGATATCAGTCATAGCTGCTTCCATACCGTCGCATCTTTCGGTGACATGGGTTCGCAGCTTATTTATTTCTTCCTGTGCTAACTTTTGGTTTTCTTTCCACTTAGTTTTTTGGTGTTCCTTGACCTGGGTAATTTCTTTATTTATTACCTCCCTGACTTCCAGTACATCACATTCCGTCTGACGATATTTTTCGTCCACTTCCCTAATCTGCTGGTTTACAACAACTACTTCTTGTTCCAACTTTTTGACCATGGTTTTTTAGTGTCGTTTATTTTTCTATTCAGCTCTTCCTTCGCTAACTCGATTCTCTCGTCTACCTTTTTCATGCTCTCCTGGTTGACTTCCCTTAGTTCTTCTCTTAACCGTTGATTATTCTCGTCCATTTTCTCCTCCATTTTCTGATTATTTTCCTCCAACTTTTCCTTTAATTGCTGGTTGTTGTTCTCCATTTTCTGGTTAGTTTCGTCAATTTTCTGACTCAAAGATCTATTGTCCTCTTTCATCTCCTTGCTGGTTTCCTCAATCCTATTGCTGGTATTTTCTATCTTACGGCCCAATTCTTCCTTTGTGGATCGGTTGTCTTCCTTCAAATCTTCTAATTTTTCATTTAAGGAGTGGCTGTCTTCCTTCCTTTCCTTACTCAAATCTTCCTTTGTGGATTTGATTTCTTCCTTCAAATCTTGACTCATTTGTAAGAGCATTTCCATCATTCTATCCATTTTCGTATCTCCATTGGTATTGGATTTCTCCTTCTCCTTCTCTGGGACATTGACGTTCCCTGTCTGCGTTGTTACTTCAGGTTGTTCCTCTGATGGTGCGGGTTGTTTTGGTTTCACCGGGGTTACTAGCACTTCTAGATCCTCCATGGGTGTTGCCTCCTTATCCCCCATGTCAACTTCCTTTTCGGCCTCTGCCGCCCTTTTCTTAGAAGTAGCTCGTCTTTGCATTTTGCCTCCTTTTCTATGATATAATCGCTGCCAAGCTTAAATTAATTAAGCCCTCTAGTTGGACGCCAATTTGTAACAAGACCTGTAAACTGTAGTTACAAATAAAAGAAAGAAAAAAATTTTATTAAAAAAAAAAAATTTTGAAACAAAAAATTTTATGTTTGTTGGTTGTGTATATAATTTATAATTAATCCTGGTTTTGTTTTATTTAAATTTTTAAAATTCTGTAGGGTACTTTTGGTTTAATTTGCACTTCTGGTAGAGCTTAACAAAATCTGGAGTTAATCAGATTATCTCCTTTCAGCAATCGAGTACTGATCTTCAGTGCTGCTCCAGTATCTCACCTTTCGTTAATAATTCTTGTCTTCCAGGAAGTCTCGTGGTTAATTAAACACTTAAAGTAAAATGTGAAATAATTTTATAATTCACACAGTTGAAACAAATTGATTTATTGACAGTTATTAATAATAATCGATTTTAAATCGATTTAGAGCAATTGTTCGACTCCGTCACAGGGATATATCGATATGTGAATACAGGTTAAAATTTTATATAATTATTAAAAAAGGTTCTTTCAACGATTATTTTATAATATAGTCAGAGAAGGGCAGGACTAGAAAGTATAACATTTACAAGAAATAATTTTAAATAATTAATATTTAACAATTGTGAATAATATATAATGTTTAATATATTTGAATTCTCAAACCAATGCTGCTTCTATGAAATCAGTCGGAAGGTTGCAGTGCATGTTGGGACCATCATGGCGGCTAGCTGAATTGATGAGGTTATACGTAATCTTGTCACAGGAAAATCTCACAATAAATTCACCTTTATAATTGTTTTAAAGATCTCCGAAATTGTGTATACTGTCTAGTGTGATACTCTAATTAATTACAATTACAAATAAATAAATTATTTATTTTCCACTTACCTTAAAAATCTTTTTTCAGCCCAGAGTTACGTCACACGAATGTTGGGATGCAAGCATGATTGTAGGGTTATGTCAATAACTGATGCAACTCGCATTTTGTGAAGAGATTAAAACATTTTTTTAATATATAATTATTTCATTTTTGTATTGTTCTCTAATCATGACATATTCTTACCCAAAATTCAAAAACAAATTAAAAGTTCCTTAAATGTTAGTGAAACATCTTATATTAACACATTTCAATATTCATCTTATACTTACATAAAACAGCCCAGTCTGCCCACAGTCACATTCACACTATTAATTTAAAATCCTTACCATTTTTTATTCCACCCCATATTTACGTCCATTGATTGTTTATACAAATGAATTATTATGCGGGATTACCCAACCGATGTTATCCTGCCTTGGCCGTGTGCTTCTTAGTTCGCAAGTTTAGCTCACTTTGTTCTATAGCTGCACATCATCTGTTTTAATTTATTGCGCCCGTTATTTTCTTGGATCCCGGCCGGTATAATAGCTGTATTAGACTGAGTTCTACATGTTTTATAAAGTTTAGGCCGACCGGGTCCACGCGGCACTATTTGCGTCCGTTAGGTGTTGTGGTTTCTCCTGGACTGCCCATACGTGAGGGCGGACATTACTGCCTTGGCTGAGAACAAATTTCTTCGTCGTTCACAGCCTTTGCTGTCAAAGTCTTGGTAGCTGTTCAGGTAACACGTGTGTTTTTCGTGTATTTGACGTCGACGATATTGAGTGCTCACTGGTCGACGTCACACATGCGGGCTGGACTTAAACTTACATCCGCCGTCTCAGACCACGTGGCGAAAAATATTGTCTCCAAGCCATGTTGCTTTACTAACTTGGCGTCGGTCTGCGCACCTGCTGGATGTGGCATGTTTGTGCATGTGTGTCACACAATCGCAAAGTTCCACAAATTGTCAACCCGCACATTCCTTTACAATTGTTTCACCACCCATCTACAGCGCACCGTCTCTTTGTTTGAACAAAACTTCTACTCAAACACGTGTCTGGCCACACAGATAAAGTGAATTGTGATATTTAATAAACTAAAACCCCAAATTTAATAAAAATAAAAAACCCCTCACTTTAGCCCCATTACAATACCCCCCAATGAGATGTCTTCTGCCGAAACAGAAGAAATCTCATTGTTAAACCCCTATGAGGACCGGTGAGGATATGGTGCCAACAACCCCCCATTTGTTCTTACTCATTACGGGTAAACTACCCCCCTGGCTCGGAACTATGGCCGCATCTGAATGAGATTACTGGACTTCTCTATCCGAGATCCCAACACCATAAAATCGAACAGACACGCACCACAGCGCACCTAACCCTCTATCATGCCATCCCAAAATCCAAACCCCTGGTCTTATATCATGCCAGATCCTCAACCGATATATTCCCCTTACCATGCACACTGGGCTGCCTTTAGCAGTTACTGGGCTCGTACATACTCTTATAATATCTTGTAAACAAACTCATCATTTAAAAGTCACAAAATATTTATCTTTAAATTCAGCATTTTTTAAAGTCCAAAATCAGATTGTTATATTATTATTATTTTCATCAAAACCAAAAAAATCTTTTATCTACCTTTATCAATTTTCTTCATTACTATTTATACTCAGAAAAACAAACAAATTGAACATTTAATTAAAACATGAACTCATTTATCCTAACATGTGATTATACATACATTCTAAACAATATAATTCAATAAAACCCTAGTAATACACATAAACAACACTACAATCAAAATTCAAAACATCAATTAGATGGCAGGCACAAAAAAAAAATCAAATTTTTTTTTTCAAAAAAAATTTAAATTTATTAAAATGTTATTCTTTATTTATTTTGAAAAAATCTAAGTTTATTTAAATCCATTAAACATCAAAAGTGGCATCACTTCATTGCCAAAACTGGTCTAGTTTACAACATCACCCATCAGCTGATCAAACTGGGTCAAGTCAACAACCTTGATCTACACAGGTTATACATAGGCTACATCAGAAAATACATTAAACCTCTTTAAAATTTTACCTTCAAACATAATAACACATAATAAAATAAGACATTTAAAATTAACATAGTATTATTACAATTAACAATAAAATTGACATTTAAATTACTCAGAATTACACATTTTACAACTTTACTTTATTCTCAAATTCTATTAACGTTTGTCACTTGTTTCAATTAAAATTCTATATTTTTACTATGACTCTCTTTCTTTAATATTCTCCATCTCCATTAGTTTGGGTGATTTAATTATTCATAATGACTTGATTGTATCAACTTGGCATGTATACATTTATAATCTTCCCCTCTGACTTTAATATCACTAACAGCTTTAACTAACATGACACCCATCTCTACCAAAACATCTATCCAACAATCTCTAAACCCAACTTACTACTCAAATCAATTCGCATCATTCTACTTTTATATAAAAAAAAATATTCTCTACCCCTTTGTACTCAGGATGTGTGTTCCCTCCCAAAAGCTCATTCCCTTATTTGGCCCCTGGATTCTACCTAGGCGACCCTTTCCGGCGCTAAATGGTCCCTTCCCGTCCCAACCCTTTTGTTGCGGACTCCTACCACACCACCCCCTCTTACAAAATTCCCATCAACTCTAATTACCATTCTCATTACATCACTTCAACTACAACAAAATATCTCCATTTACTTATTACATCAATATATCAATCAATTCTCTACATATATTCCCCCTAGCTACTGTGTCACCATTACATCTCAAACTCTACATTACATTATTCATAACAATATTATTCTCTCTATTACCACTTTAACCTCAACATGGACTGATTTACTTGTCCTGACAAAATATTAATCACCCAAAATCTACCTTTTACTATCTTTTACAAATCATTTAACGATATCAAATTATTCTCATCATTTAAAATAAAATCTTTAACACATTAAAATCACTATTCAAACATTAGTTACCTTGGAAATTAGCAAACAATTTATAAGTGACATTCTACAGCGGATCAGCTGATTTTCTTAGCAAGGTGAATGACCTTACCATAAACACGTTTCAAAATTATACAAATTATACATTTTATCAACACTTACCTCTAACACAATAAACTAATACATTTATAAGATAGAATAAACAAAGTATAATATACATACGAACACCTATTTATCAAATCATAATACAATTATTTAATTAGTGCAAGAGCGAGTTATCATCTTTAGGTTACAAAATTTTAATTCGTTGCTCCCCTGAGCAACCCCCCAGCCACACACACTATTGTTTTTTCTGTTGGACTGTTGCGCCCATTTGCCTCCACAAGGACGGCATAGGTGGAGGAATTTGACATCTCCATGTCCTTGCTTCAGCATTACATTGGAAATTATTTAGATATCAACATATCTTTTGTTACATAATTACACACCCTTAATGCGGGTCTACCACCTGGCCTTGCTGTTCCTCCTCGAACAGTGTGGCAGCCGCTGTTCCATAGTTTCCGGGATTTCCCCTAATTTCACCCCCCATCAATTTCTAATATGAACCAATTTCAAGCCAGCTATGGTCAAGGTTCTTGTTTATGGCCATAGCTGACCGCTAGCCAAAACCACGATTAGTGCTGGTAAGGCAATAATTGCCCGAAAAGTCGGGGAAATCATCTCTACTTTCAGGCATGTTATCATCATCATTTATCTGCACGGCACGGCAGTTTATCAAGATACAATATAAAATTGTAAAAAAGGGTGTGCCATGCATTTTACGCCATTTGGGCCTCCGATGGAGGTAACACTCTCTATTACCCCCAACACTTTCTGCTATCTACTGTGGCACATGCCACCACAGCGATAGCACACTAATAACTAAACTAAATCTTTCTACAATAGCAGTCCCTACATTCCATTATTGTCACTTCTATAAACACCACTCTACCCCCCAAAACTACCCACATATCTTGTATAATACATTACATAACATAATAAACAGCTAGACATTGACCTTGATCGTTAGCATACATTAAACAGACAATTCTCTTTTAAATAATTTGTATAGAATCTTATAAACATTATTACTTGAAATTTTTCATTAACTCTTTTATATATCATCATTTCATTATTTATCCCTGTCTGGAATTAGATTCCTCAAAATTTCAAATTCATTATTAACAATTAATTTACATCACCTTTCAGTTATTATTATTTTTTAATTATAGTTTCTATTTAGTACAATTATCTCAAATTATTTTCATTATTGAATTAAACTCTTTTCATTTGAGTTAAACACCTGTAAACATTCTATTCTATCTGACTTGTATTATAAAATTTATACTTACAGTACATTATTCACCTACTGACATAAACACAAAATATACACACCACACACACCAATACCTCCACGTAACCTCTGAAACATTTAACAACAGTGTCACTTCATACCAAACAATTTAACATTTATTTATTAATTAATCATTATCAAATTCAAATCTCATAAAATAATTTAAACTCATTAGAAAAATTCAATTATACAACATTTAAATCAATCAAAAATATTTAAACATCTCAAAGTATTTTAATTAAATTAATTATTGAAAACACAACACTTTTAATTACTTTCACCAATTACAATAATTACAATTCATTTGTTATCCTCTCCAAAATTACTTTGTCCTTTATTTAGACTGCAAAATATTATTATTATTATTATTATTATTATTATCACAACAATTTCCACTACATACACAAATTGTTTACCTAACATTTTACAATACACATAATTAATTTCACTATCAATTATTTACAATTCTTCATCATTAATTATTCAGTTTTATCACACTTCATGTCCAAGTCTGCAAGGTCAGAACCATAAATCAATATATTTAAAATGTCCATCTATTAAGTTTATGTTCAGCCTCCATCATCAAAAAGTAGTCTGGGTTTCACATAACAGTTTTAAATTTTATTTACATACCTCATATGGCTATCCTGTGTGTAATAACCATAAAATTTTAGTTTATTCGTTTTACCACAATAATCATATATAGGGTTACTTCCTATTATAATTATTTTATCATAAACCAAGTCAACATTATTTATTTCTGTCCAGTCTCCATTAGTAGTTATATTCAATATCAAGTCAATCATTTTCTCATCATAAATTAGATTATTATTATTTAAACAGGTATCATCAAAATAATTCTCATTCTCTATTTTATAAAGTAATTATTTCATATCTTTTCTCTCTATCACTTCTAACATCTCTTTCAACTCATTATAATTCCTCTTCAACTTATATAATTCTATCTCTCTATCAACACACAATTCTCTCTCTAAATCTCTCTCATCATAACACCATCTCACACTTTCAACACCATTCCACACAGAGGGTACTAACTTATACAAAAAGGGGAAACAGCTCAAAAACCTCATGTCTTCCAATAACAAGGGACTCTTGCCCTTCAACAATAACACTTGTGAACACCTTGGTTCATCACAAATAAGGGGAAAATTTACCCTCTGCCCTACATACTCATCTACTCTCTCTTGCCACTCTTTCTCTAATTCATCAACACTAATTACTACTCCATTACAACCTATTACTCTCTCTCTCTCACTCACTATCTCACTATCTGTTTTCAACGTACCACTCTCTGATACCACCTTTTAAATTACATTACCATTTCCAATGTCATTGTTATCATTTGTTACCTTATTCTCTAATACCACATTCTTAATTATATTATCATTTTCAACATCATTTCTATCACTTGTTACTTTTTTATTATCATTATTATTTTTACTTTTAATCTGTTCTCCTGCTGACTCTACTATTTTCTCAATATCTCGTTTCAATTCGTTACAACTACTTTCGCATTTAATTTTGACCTCATTAATATCATATTTAAGTTCGTTAAACTGTCTCCTCTGTTCCTCGAATTTAGTGTCAAATTTACTGTTAACCTTTAATTTCATTAAATTTTATATCGTTATTGTCAAAACGACTATTTATACCATCAAATTTACTATTCTGTTCATTGAATTTTTCGTCATTACTATCAAATCGTTTACTGAGAAGTTTAAATAAGTCATCCATGGACATCTCTTTTTCTTTTGTATTTGTTTTAATTGTTACAGGAGTGGAATTCGCTCCCGGCGTACTAATTACAGATTCTTCTACATTACGGTCATCTATTGATAGTGACTCTGTTTGAAAACCTGAGTCGGTATTTATTTGACCCTCTGTTTGACTGTCAGAGAAGCTGACTTCGTTATTAATACTCTCATTATTATCCATTATTTATTATTTTATAATACTTGTTACTTTACTCAAATTAATTTAATTCCTCATAACACAATTTCAATCTTACATATACAATGCGTAAATTACGTACTTCTACTTCACTACTTTAACCCCAAATCACGCTTGCATCTGTTATAGGTGTGGTTTTTCTATTTTAATTTATAAAAACTGTCCCTGTTCGGGTGCCAATTGTGATAATCTAATTAATTACAATTACAAATAAATAAATTATTTATTTTCCACTTACCTTAAAAATCTTTTTTCAGCCCAGAGTTACGTCACGCGAACATTGGGATGCAAGCATGATTGTAGGGTTATGTCAATAACTGACGCAACTCGCATTTTGTGAAGAGATTAAAACATTTTTTTAATATATAGTTATTTCATTTTTTGTATTGTTCTCTAATCATGACACATTCTTACCCAAAATTCAAAAACAAATTAAAAGTTCCTTAAATATTAGTGAAACATCTTATATTAACACATTTAAATATTCATCTTATACTTACATAAAACAGCCCAATCTGCCCGCACTCACATTCACACTATTAATTTAAAATCCTTACCATTTTTTATTCCACCCCATATTTACGTCCATTGATTGTTTATTCAAATGAATTATTACGCGGGATTACCCAACCGATGTTATCCTGCCTTGGCCGTGTGCTTCTTAGTTCGCAAGTTTAGCTCACTTTGTTCTATAGCTGCACATCATCTGTTTTAATTTATTGCGCCCGTTATTTTCTTGGATCCCGGCCGGTATAATAGCTGTATTAGACTGAGTTCTACATGTTTTATAAAGTTTAGGCCGACCGGGTCCACGCAGCACTATTTGCGTCCGTTAGGTGTTGTGGTTTCTCCTGGACTGCCCATACATGAGGGCGGACATTACTGCCTTGGCTGAGAACTAATTTCTTCGTCGTTCACAGCCTTTGCTGTCAAAGTCTTGTTAGCTGTTCAGGTAACATGTGTGTTTTTCGTGTATTTGACGTCGACGATATTGAGTGCTCACTGGTCGACGTCACACATGCGGGCTGGAGTTAAACTTACATCCGCCGTCTCAGACCACGTGGCGAAAAATATTGTCTCCAAGCCATGTTGCTTTACTAACTTGGCGTCGGTCTGCGCACCTGCTGGATGTGGCGCGTTTGTGCGTGTGTGTCACACAATCGCAAAGTTCCACGAATTGTCAACCTGCACATTCCTTTACAATTGTTTCACCACCCATCTACAGCGTACCGTCTCTTTGTTTGAACAAAACTTCTACTCAAACACGTGTCTGGCCACACAGATAAAGTGAATTGTGATATTTAATAAACTAAAACCCCAAATTTAATAAAAATAAAAAACCCCTCACTTTAGCCCTGTTACACTAGTATGTTGTTTGAGGTATTCTGGATGAGTGTTCAGTGTCCACTGGTGTTAATTGTTTTCTATGAGAGGTGTTCACTTTGTCTGTTCGTGATGAAGAATTGTTAATCTGTTGTAAAGTGAATTATTAATATTATGTAGGTTCAATGTTTTAAATCACTTGTATTATGTGGTGTATTGTTCGTTTCACTATTCTCGTGGATTATTTCATTAGTTTTGACTCGAAAAGCATTAATTTATGTAACTCCCATTTTCCACTGATTTTAGCCTTTAACCTATGCACTTTATTATACGGTTTTAAGAACGCGATTCCGCATCGACTGTTCCGTTTGAATGTTAACAAAGAACTAACTTACTTCCTCCACTTTAGTAAATATCTTGCCAAGTTAATATTGGAAAAGTATTGTTAAAATAATTTTCACTCCCATGTACATAATTCCAAAGTACATTATATATGGAATAATTTTAGTTTATTGTTCGCTTTCATGAACTATTAACCATATAATTGGTTTATTTATCTCATTCTGTTTAATTTGATATGTCATAGTCCATATTTGTTGAGATTTTTGTTAAAATTACCATTTTTCTGTCTTTTTGGAAATCTAGGCCCAAAAAAACTGTTTCCGTCCTTCCACACTTTTACTGCCATTTTAAGTGTTATTAATATAATTATAATAAATTTCAAATGGTCATAAATCCTTTCCTTTCCTTAATTACTTATAAATTTAACATTTGAACTGTCTTTTAGTGATAATTTCTGAATTTACCATTCCTCTTTAAAAATAGTTATTTTATACCTTTCAAAAATTTTCAATAATTTAAGATATTTTTCTATATTACTCTTTTAAATCATAGGTTCATTTACAGTAGTTGTTAATTGATCTACCTTACCTAAATCTTGTCAGTTTACATGGTTCATTGGTTAATTAACTGGTTTATATTAATTTTTTGTGAATTCATTATTTGGCCTAGAGTTTAGTATTTTACATGTATGGTTTTTTCAAATAAATTTAATTCTACTCCTCCTCTGACTCTTAATAGTTAACATGACATAAAAGAAAATTGTTTACATAACTATTGTTATGTGTAGCATCTAATTCATGCTACTGTTACAAAAATAATAATTAACATTAATCAGCATTCTATAAAGTTGGACATGTTTGCTGAAACTGTTTTGAACATACATTTAACTCCTTTGTAAATTAATACAGCATCCATACTGAAACATTTTAATTTGGATGTATGCTGTGATATAACTAATACAACTTACTCTAAACATATAAACCTTATTCTATTAGAACTCTTTTAAAAATATGGAGTTCATGGCTTTGAACAATATCAGCCATTTAAACTTCTTAATTCTATTAAAACTTAAACTATTTCCAGTCCTTTCTGATTTTACTACTATTATCTAACATCCCCTTATACAGTAAACATTTCCACCCATACTTTAGTTGTTATTGTCATTCCTACGAATGTCTTGAGATAACACAGTGACCTTATTTAATGAAATATTGGAAATATTATCCATTTTAATATTTCATTATTTGTTAATTATAAAATATAAAAGTTATTTTATAGTATATTGTTTAAGCTATAAATACACTACAACTTGAAGTTTATTACATTTCAAAACACTTACACTAGTACACTTTCACTGTTGGTTCTGACTTATATTTGAGTTTTATTATTCTCAGACCAGACCTTTAGTCATAATGGACTGTGAAGATTTGTTTATTTTTTATCATATAATAACTTTAGTTGGTGCACTTCTTATCATACTACACAACACTTTTGTTTATAAATAATTACATTTTCATAAGGTTTTGGGATGTTATACTTTCTTTAATGGTATCAATTGTTTTGGGGTTAATGGTAGTTAATAATAGGTTTTTATGGTGGTTCTTCCATCCTATTTCTTCCTTTCTTCTCGTCTTCCTTCTTGTGTTCATTCTTGGGTAAACCAAGGTACTCAGTGTTATCTTGTCTGATGGTTGGTTCGGAGTATCTTCTTTATTATCTGATACTGACTTTACTCTTCTTTCTTGGTTTCAGGGTATCTTGTTTATTACCTGATATTAAACTTTACTCTTCTTTCTTCTTGTGTTTGGGGTATTTTGTTTATCACCTACTCTTAATACTATTCTTTTTTCTTGATTTTGAGGTATCTTGTTTATCACCTGCTCCTAATACTATTCTTTTTTCTTGATTTTGAGGTATCTTGTTTATCACCTGCTCCTAATCTCCTGGGTAATCTCCTGATTTTTTAATATGAGTTTTCTTTAATTCTTTCTTTGACTTTTATGGTTGTATTTTTATTATTTAATTATTGTTTTTCTTTTATTGTGGTGTTTTCCTTTGAAGTTTAATTGAATTTTATTTGACATTCTTTGAGTATATGTAATTTAATTATTTTTGATGATCTTAAATGAATTAATTATTGGTGGAATATCTGTCATGCTACAAATTATAAATACTATTACGTGACCAATATATTTTAATACTATTCAACGTTGTAGAAATATCCTGAAATTTTAGAAATCGACATAAAAAATTAATGGCTAATTTACCTTTAAAAAACTTTCGTATATCCATTTTACTACTAACTATTGATGTATCCTGTAGGTACTGTGGATGAAGTGAGGTCTCTGATGAGGTTAGACTATATTTAAATAAAGACGGAAACTAAAAAGAAGCTTGCAAAGCCGAGTTGAGCTATAACGCTGTAGCGTGACAGAAAATCCACTACATTTTAAGTCATGTGAAATCATAAAGTTTAATTACACCAACAAATGTTATAATAATATTGAATGACATTTAAATAAATCAGAGGAATGAACCACAATAAAATAAAAATCCTCATTACATTATATATAAAAACCACTGTTTAACAAACCAAAGAAAGTATCGAAGCAACTCATAGTATAATATCCGTAAGTTACCCAGGAAGCTCAGAGCAGTAAACCAGTTATATAAGACCATATCAAGAAAAAAGAGACTCAATTAAAGAGTGGTGAATACCAAAATACCCCAAAAACAAGAAGAGGGAAGAATAAAGTTTGTGATCAGGAAGAAAACAATACCCTGAAACCTGTATAGAAGAATAAAGTCAGTTCAGTGAATAAATTACATGCTCCAAACTAAACCTCAGTCGAGATAACACCAAGTACCTTGGTTTACCCAAGAATGAGGAAGGAAGACCAGAAGAGTGAAGACTAGACGAGGGACAAGAATGAAGACTAGAAGAAGGACAAGAAGGAAGACCAGAAGGAAGATACGAAGAAGGACAAGAAAGAAGACAGGAGGAGAGGAAGAAATAGTATGAAAGAAACACCGTTGTAAAACCTATTATTATATAAACTACTATCAACCCCAAACCCACAAAAACTATGCAAAAGAAAGTATAACATACCCAAAATCCTATAAAATGTAATTATTTTGAAAAACTAAAGTGCTGTATAGCGTTATAAGAAGTGAACCGACTAAAGCTATTGTGTAATAAAGAAAATAAACTAGTCTTAACAGTCCATGATTACTAAAGATCTGGTCTGAGATAATAAGACTCAAAATATCAGAACCAACAGTGAAAGTGAATTTGTGTAAGTGTTTTTTAGAAATGCAATAAACTTAAAGTTGGTGATACTATAACTTATCAGTATGCTATATCACAACTTTGATATCTAATAATAAACAGCATAATAAAATAATAAAATGGAAGGTTTCCAGTATTTTATTATTTTAATGTAAATCTTTATTTACAAGACATTTGTAAAAAATGATAATAAATAGAGTATGGGAGTTAATGTTTACTGATGTAGGGGATCACAATAATAATGGTTTAAACCAGAAAGAACTGGCATTAATATAATATTAATAAGTGTAAAATGTTTAACTAGACTGTTTATTCACAGTCCTAAAATCAATGTGTTAATAAAATGTATTTGTAAGGGTTATTAGAAAATAAGATTTATGTTATGTGTTTTAAAAAGAATTATGTTTGATAAATAATAGCCTACATACCATTAATAATGTTTTAATAGGTATGCTATGTTAGCTCAAGAATAGTTAAAAGATGTATGTTCAAACCATGTCTGCAATATGTTCGATTGTGCAGATTGCTAAACAATGTTCATAATTATTTATTTTAATAACAGTAGTGTTAATTAACTACTACACCACACAATAAGTTATAAACCATGTTATTTTCATATAATTGTAATTATGTAAAGTCAGAGGAGGAATTAAGTTTAAATTTATTTGAGAAAGAAGGAAATATAAAATTCTAAAATCTAGGCCATCTGGTGAATTCACAGAAACAATATAAACCAGGATAATTCACTTATAAATCCTGTAAACTAGCAAGATTTATATAAGATAACTCAATTAACCACTACTGGAAATGATCCTATGAGTTAAAATGATAATAAGGAAATATACCTTAAAACATTGTAAATTTTCAAAATATATAAATTAATTAATTTTAAAGAGCAATGTCAAATTTACAGATTAACACAAAAAACCAGTTCAAAGGTGTAATTTATATGTATTTAAGGAAAGGAAGAGGAATATGACTAATTAAAATTTATTATAATAGTATTAATAATATTTAAAATGGAGGAATTTTATATAAAGACGGAAATCCAATTTTGAGCCTATATTTCCAAAATGTGAACAAAATTTGTTAATTTCCACAAAATATCTACAGATATGGACTATAATACATCAATTTAAAGGGAATGAGATGATTAAACCAATAATAAGGTTAATAATTCATAAAAGAGATGAATAAAATAGATAAATTCTATATATAATGTAATATTTTATCATGTGTACAGGTAATCGAATATGTTAACAATACTTTTTCAAAGATTAACTGGGCCAGATTTATGACCAAGTTAATTAGTCTTTTGTTGAATATCAAGCTGGACAGTTGTGTAAAGAATGTTTCTTTAAATCGAGAAAAATGGTACTAGCGTTTAGCCATTAAAATATGAAACGAGAGTTAGTCGAATTAGACACTTTTTAAAGCTAAAGCTGTTAATTCATTCACGACAATAGTGAAAACAAACACTTAACTCCATAATACGAGTGATAGAAACAAGTAAAACACTATATTTCAACTGATTTATTCTGCAATTCCTAACCATAACTTGAAAACTTAACTGCAGAAGTTGAACACATAGAAAATAAACTAACTAACACCAGTTTACACAGAACACTTCGCTAGAATACACCAAACAGATTAACAGACATATTACACCAGTGCGGGGACATTTTAAACCTTGATGAAGGTAATTTTATAGTGATTTTCTGACACGACGCATTTGCTGTAACTTAGTGCAACTCGAGTAGCGGCCATCTTGAAAACGGAGTCTGCTTACCACATCGCAGTGACGTCAGTCTTCATTGGTTTGACAAAACATTTATTACAATATTATATACTGGAATTATTTAAATACTATTGAATAGTAATTATTGTATTTATTTTTAATTGTTAATGTTATACTTTCTCGTCACCCTTCTCTGACTATTAATTCTAATCGCTCAAAGAACCTGTCTTTTAATATAATATATCACAAATTTTGTTCTGTATGACACAATCGATAATTCCCGAGACAGAGTCGATAATTGCTCTCCATCGATAAAATATCGATTATTTATTTAAATTGTCAATAAATCTTTATATTTCCATCATTTCGTATCTGTTACTTATTTCACAGGGTAATCTAAGGGTATTTATAAGGCTGAAGGACTTAAGTAAGAAGAATCTATTCTATTTGAACAAGATATTGGACCAGTCAGAAAAGTCACCAATCGATTATTAACTGGAGTTAATCTATTTAACTCCAGACTTGGTTCAAATCTTCAAGAAGTGCTCGACGGTCAATAAATACCTACCTGTTATTAAAATTTTACAAGAACCTTTTAAAACAGATGTATTTCTCATTTAAACACATTTATTAACATAACAAAATTATTTTATTATTTGAAAATTCTATTTTTATTGAATTTTCCATTTTATTTTTATTCTTTTGTAACGACCGGCATACAGCGGTCTCGGTTACAAAGTGGCGCCCAACGTGGGGCTTAATAATCTAAGCTTGGCAGCGATTAATAAACAAAGACAGAGAAAGATGCAAAGACGAGCTACATCGAAAAAGAGGGCGGCAGAGGCCGAAAAAGAGGTTGACATGGGGGATAAGGAGGCAACACCCATGGAGGATCTGGAAGTGTTACTAAACCCGGTGGAACCGAAACAACCAGCGCCACCAGAGGAACAACCCGAAGTAACAACGCAAACAGGGGAAGTCAATGGCCGGAAGGAACAATTGGAAAGGCCAACACGAACGGAGGATGGAAGTATACAAGAGATGATGAAAATGATGAGGGAAATGAGTAAGAACTTAGAATCCAGAATGGAAGGAATGGTAAAGAAAATGGATTCTACGAAGGAGGATAACAAATCAATGAGTAAGAAAATGGATTCAACCAAGGAAGACTTAAGTGGAATAAATAAAAACATAGAAAATACCAACAAGAAGATTGTAGAAACCAGTAAGAATCTGAGTAAGAATTTAGAAGAGAAAATGGAGGAAAATAACCAATCTATGAATAAGAAAATGGAAGACCTGAAAAAGGAAAACCAATCCTTGAGTAAGAAGATGGAAAGGAAGATGGAAGAAAATAATAAGAATATAAAGGAAGAATTAAGGGAAAATAACAAGAATTTGGAAGAGAAGATGGAAGAAACCAGTAAGAAGATAGAGAGTGACAACCAACAATTAAAGGAAGAATTAAGGGAAAATAACAGGAAAATGGAAGAGACGATGGGGGAAAGATTGGAAGAATTGAGAGAGGACAATCAACTGCTGAGAGAAGAACTAAGGGAAGTTAACCAAGAGAACATGAATAAGTTAGACGAGAGGATTGAGTTAGCCAAAGAGGAGATAAATAAAAAGATAACTGAGACGAAGAAGTCCATTGTAAAGAAATTAGAACAGGAAGTCGTGGTTGTTAACCAGCAGATCCGAGAAGTAGACGAAAGATGTCGTCAAACAGAAAACGAAGTGCTGGAAGTCCGGGAAGTAATAACTAAGGAGATTACTCAGGTCCAAGAACAACAGAAAACAAGAATGGAGGAGACCAAGAAATTTGCCTTGGAGGAAGTAAATAAAGTGAGGACCCAAGTAACAGAAAGATGCGACGGCGTGGAAGCCGCTATGGTGAACATAACCGGACAGGTGCGTCAGAGCCAGGAGGAGATAGAGTTAATAAGAAACAGACCATCGGGATATCACAATTTCCCCATGTCAGAGAACAGAGAATGGCTCAATTTCCGGCAATACAAACGGAAGCCTATGGAGTTCTTGGCACGAATAGAGGAGTACCTCGAGAAACACCGAGGGAACCGATGGGTCCAGAATAGAGAGATCCTTGACGAGTCGTTTCGGGAGGTGAATGACCATTGGTGGATGGCCAACCGGAGCGACATCGACAATTATGAACAATTCAAGAGCCTGTTCAAGGCCAAATACTGGTCAGAGACCACGCAAAATCTAATAAGAGATAATATATGCCATGGCCGCTACAAACCACAAGTCGGCAGCTCAATGACAGCTTATTTCCTCGGCAAGGTGTGTATGGCCAAGCACTTAGAACCAGCCATACCGGAGGAGTGCCTAATAAACAAGTTGTCTTACCATTATGATGAGGAGGTGATTCGTGCTAGGAGGGGCAGCCAGATAAAAACCATCCAGGCAATGACAGAACTCCTAGAGAATTATGAAAATGAAGATTACTACCGGCAGAGTCGTAGAAGAAGTGATGGGCCCGAACCAAGGACGTACCAGAACAATAACCAGGGTGCGAACCACATAAATACTGGGTACCAAGGAGGCCGGGCATATCAGCGAAATAACGGTTCTAATAATGGAAATAATGTAAACAATACTATTTGCAATGATAATAATAATACGGGTCCCAACCAGCAAAACCCAAATCGACCCTCTAATGGTTATCAGGGTAACCGCAATCCCTACCCTAATAACGTAAATAGTCAGAGAAGCCCCAATTATGGTAATAGTCCTTACCCTAATAATGCTAATCGTGCGGGTCCCAATAATGGTAATTTTAATAATAATAGGTTTCCTCGCCCTAGAGTGAACTTCATACGAGCCACAGATGGAAGACAGCGAGGATTCAACCACAATCGACGAAACAGTTACCGAAGATACGAAGAAAGGCGGAGGAGCCTAGAACGGGACCAACCGAGGTACTATCCGACGCGTAGGAGCAATAGTTTGGACAACACTGAACAGAGGTCGCACCATGAACGACCGGAAGACCATAGGACAGATCGGCAGGTAACCACTCTGAGCATCCCGAATGAGGCATCGAATAGTATGGCTCAAAGGAACAACGATGCCGAGCCTTTAAACGGGCACAGGCAGTAAGAAATCGCCAGAACCCGTTGCTGCTTCTGACTACTGGGTATAATAAAAATAATGAGTGCAATTTTGAAAATAATCACAATCGTATTACAATCATCGGGTGCAACTACCTGAAGGACATCAGACAGGAGTTATTGGAAGAGGATAACAGGAGTCCCACCAATAACTTCAATAATGAAATTATACATGTTGACGCCAAGGTAGAAGGCATCCCAGCCAAGTTAATGATCGATACTGGGTCGAACGTGTCAATAATAAGTACGACGGAACTGGAGAGGATACAGCAAGAGTGCGGGAGAACTTTACCAACATTGCCGTTGAATAATATTGTTTTGTTGGGAGCAACCGGCCGACAAAACAAAACTATACGTAGACAAGTCTCCGCCAGTGTGATGAGCTGTGGTATAGCGATCGACATGGAATTCTTGGTGGCGAGCGGTCTGCCATTTAATATACTGGTCGGGTGTGATGTGCTTAGGAGGAATTCCGCCATCATTGATCTAAGAACTGAAACATTGTCGCTGTTTTCTAACGGACATACTTGGACGGCGAACTTGGTGGGTAATGACCAAGTCGTTCCCGATAGTATCCATCAGCAAATCCGAAAAATTAATTACATCCATCCAACATCTATGATCGAAAAGAGAATAGACGACACCTCCAATGAAGATTTATGGTCACAAAAAATCCAGGAGATCAGGGATTTCCGGAGCGGTATAACTGGCGAAGGTTTAACAACAAACCAAGCGAACAAATTAATAGACATATACAATAAATATAAATCAGTCTTTTCTGATGAGCCCGGTAAAGTGAAGAATTTCCAGCGTACTCTACAATTCCGAGACACTGTAGACTTTAACCGGAAGTCTTACCCCATTGCGCAATCACGAAAGCAAGCAGTAAGAGCTGAAATAGAGCAAATGATTAATCGTGACATTATAGAGAGTAGCCATTCCCCATATACAAGTCCTATCGTGGCTATTCCTAAGAAAAACAGACAAGTCCGTTTGTGTTTAGATGCGCGCGAAATAAATAAGATGATCATAAATGACAGGACTTCGCCCGGTGAGATTGAGGAGATCTTAAAACGGTTCCACGGTACCAAATACTTCACTACCTGGGATACGGTGTGCGGATACTGGCAGGTGGAATTACATCCACAGAGTCGCCAGTATCTGGCCTTTATATTCGAAGGGCGGAACTACCAGTTTAAGAGGTTGCCCTTCGGACTGGTAAACTCAGTCGCAGTCTTTGTGCACTGCATGGATCAGATACTTGGCCAAGAAGCACTAAAATTCACCACCGTGTACGTCGATGACTTGCTAGTGTCCTCAGAAACTTGGGAGGAACACTGCTACCGTGTGGAACACGTCTTACAGAAGCTAGCAGCAAACAATATTACGCTGAAGTTAGCAAAATCTCATTTTATTGCTAAAGAGATACAGTTCTTAGGCTTCATATTAAATGATAAGGGAATCTCACCGTCGGCTGAAAAAGTCGAAGCGATTCAGAACTTTCCTACACCAAAGAATCGAAGGCAGTTACAGTCGTTCCTGGGACTTTGTAATTATTACCGCAAGTTCCAGGAAAAGTACTCCGAACTGACTGCCAGATTTCAGCCACAACTGTCATCTAAAAATAAATGGATCTGGGGTAATGAACAACAAAATATATTGACTCTGATAAAACAAAAATTCCTTAAACACATTATACTCCGCCATCCAGATTTTAACAAGCCTTTCTTTCTTAATTGTGATGCCAGTGACACCAGCCTCGGCACTACTTTATATCAAGAGGATGAGGAGGGCGAGCATCTTGTAATCTGTTTTGCCAGCAGAGCTCTGAACCAGAGTGAGAAAAACTATCACGTGACAGAAAAGGAGTTATTGAGTGTCGTGTTCGCGTGCGGAAAGTTCCGCACATATATTCTTGGTTATCCCGTTACCATCCGGACAGACCATGAATCTATCTCATTCCTTAAGAGATGTAAGTTGAGCCATGGAAGGTTAACGCGGTGGATACTATTGCTGCAAGAATACGACCTTAAGTGGGAGTATATCCCCGGAAGGAAGAATGTCGTCGCGGACGTATTGTCTAGAGTTGACATTGACAAGCAGACGTTCGAGGGAGAGAAGGAGAGTATTCTGAAGGTGTACCATATTCTCAGCAGCAGCGCCGGTCTACAATCAGTTCTGGAACAACTAAGCACACACCAACAAGCTGACCCGAAATTAATTTCTATTATCTCAAGATTGGAAGCAGGGGATGAGACAATCTCCCAATATTACACTATACATAAGGGAATCCTGTTTTCCAAACCATCATTATATAAGGAGGAGTGGAAGGTAATAATTCCGACCCATATCGAGAAGGAAATAGTAATCGAATATCATGTTCGATATGGGCATATGGGCGCTTTAAAGGTGGTAAAGGCCCTGGAAGAGAGCTGCTATATCAAAGACATCAATCGGAAGGTACGGAGGTATATTAGAAACTGTCGCATTTGCCAACTCGTAAAAACTAATAACGAGAAAAGAGAAGGGCAAATGATTCCAATAACATCGCAGTCGAAACTTGAGAAGGTATTCCTAGATATCTGCGGGCCATTTCCCCGCAGTGGAGGCCGCCACCGATACAAATATATCGTTATCATTATGGACCATTATACCAAGTTCGTGAAGCTATACCCAGCGAATCGGGCGACTACGAATAAGGTTCTTGAGATCCTGATCCACCAGTACTTCCCAACCGTCGGAAAACCGGTATCGATCATAACCGACCACGGAACGCAATTCAAGGGGAGGAAATGGCGGGATACACTGCTGTCCATGGGGGTTCATACATACAAGACATCCGTATACCACCCGAGCAGTAACCCGGCCGAAAGAGTCTTGCGAGAGGTGGGGCGCCTATTAAGAACGTATTGCCATGATCAGCAGAGAAGGTGGCAAGAATACTTGGAGGCCACTGAAGAATTCCTCAACCTGGCCTACCATCCAGCCATAGGAATAACCCCATACTCCGCAATGTACGAGAGACAACCCCCTAGAGAGATTGAAGATATCTTGGAGTTCCCCAGAGAACATAAATATAGATTTGATAAAATTCAATTTTGTAATAAGGTGGCCGAAGATCAGGAGAAACGGCGGAACAAATACAATAAAAGCATGGGTAAGGTTATTCATTATACCGTTGGAGAGAAGGTGTTGTTGAAGAATAGGGAATTACCCAGTTCCTTAGAGGGGATAACAAAAAAGTTATTGCTCCTGTACACTGGTCCCTATATTGTCTCAAAGGACAATAACAACACCTACGAAATCAAGGAAATGAGTTCAAATAAAATCAAGGGTGTCTTTAACCAGGCATCTATGAAGAAATTTTATGAATAAAACCAGCCAAATTCTAAAAAGAAATATAAGCACATATATTCTACAATTATAAGGAAATTTTATAGCAATGATAGAAGAAGAGTTTAGAATATAAAATCAGCCAAATTCTAAAAAGAAATATAAGCACATATATTCTACAATTATAAGGAAATTTTATAGCAATGATAGAAGAAGAGTTTAGAATTTAAAACCCCCAAAATTCTAAAATACATGTAAGCCAACCTTACATCAAGATTATTTAAAGGAAAACCATTTAGAAGATATGCATAAGAAGAAGTTAGAATAAATAATTATCCAAATTCTAATAACAATGTAAGCCCATTACATACAATTTATTTGAGAAGAAACATTTTAGAAGAAGATATATAAAACCGAATTTTGAAATAATCATCAAAATTCAAAAATAAGGTAATACCACATTACATAAAAAGGTATTTGAAGAAAAACTTTATGGCTATAATATAATAATAAAGAAGGAGAGAATTTAGAAATAAAACCATCTAAGGTCAAAAACAAGTAAGGACAGCTTACTAAATATTTATTTGAAGAGAAACATTTTGACAATAATACCAAGAGAATTTAGAAAAATAAAACCAGCCTAAACACATGTAAGCCCACCTTACATACAAATTATTTGAGAAAACTTTGTGGAATAATATAAGAAGAGTGAATTTTGAATTATGAATAAATCAAGTTTCCAAACCAAGTATAAGTACAACTTACCAACCAATTATTAATAAAACACTTTGGTGAGATAAACAGAAGAGATTTCATACCATATTTATGGTAAGCATAGAAGATAATTACCATGGTAACAAAGGATCATAATGGGATGAAGAAAGGAAACAGATTTACAATTAAAACAAATAATTCTGGACAGTATGATCATGTCTAAGTTCAATATGAAGAGGAAAAACCTTTCCATAAAATGATGTTAAAGGAAATAAAAAAGAAAAAATTCTTTAATACGATTTGAGTGATTGAATATAATAAAGTACAAAAACTTCTTTGGAATTATGAGAGAATGAAACTTTGAAGTGGTATGAGGAGAAATTATGACCTCATTATGAAATTAATAAAAAACCATCATTCGCAAGTATAATAACAATGACAGGAATAATGTGAAAATAATGTCAAAGATTTATGTAATTAAACGAATTAATATAAAATGATTTATGAATTAAAAGACAATTATGATAATGACGGTTATAAAAAATTCTAGAAAATAGAACAAGTGGAAATTTAAGAACAAAAAACAGTCTAAAAATGTCATAAAGATATGCTACTATAAATAATGCAGATTATAATAAAAAAACCAGAAGGTAATAAGGAAATTATAACCAAAAGATTTATATGATAAGAAAAGTTGAAAAATGTAATAATAGAAGAGCTTCCTACCATAATATCAAATGAAAGAAACATCCAGATAATGAGTCAGATGAACAACTGAGATAGGAATATTATAACATTGCCAAACCCTGATCACATTTGATATAAATAAGTATGTAAAAAATGCCAAGAAACAATATATTTTGATAGATAAATGATAACGAGAATGAAAGTAGTAAATATAATCAATAGTGAAGGAGGAAGAATACAACCAAAGGTGGTTACAAAACAAGAAAATACGAACTAGACTGACAGACAACTGACATTGACCCAACCCCAGAGATTGGCCAGATATTAACCAAAGTAAAGCGAGACAAGAAGACAGTGAAGAAAAAAGAAAAAAAAAATTACATGGCCATAACAATTAACTCACAAGATTGTTTTAAAAGAGCATAATTTTTTATTATTGTTAATAATTTATGTTTAAATTTTTATTAGTGGTAACTTGTAAATGACAGTATCTCAGCAATTGTTATACATAAAAAAACCATGTGTAGATATGATTGTATGTACATCCTTATCTATAGGTGATGTGTCAGCTGTTATGTTTAAAATTACACTCATACAGACAGGGAATAGAAATGTGTGCGTGGTTCAATCAGAGAACAAATTGTATAGTCTACTATATACTTTGGAACTTTTACTAAGATTATTTCAGCAGTATGTATATTATTTCAGCATTATGTGTTTGAAAGTATAAGGTTTTGGAGAGTTTATTTATTCGCTAATATTATTGCTGTTGCTACAGATGTAGTATGTTTCAATTAACACAATATATTTTAACATTATTGAATTGTTGTTATTATTACTAATTATGACATTTCAGACCAATTTTTATCACTTTAATGACAATATATACAAAGTTATGTTTTATTTGAAAGATGTATTTACAATACCATGTTGTTTGCATATTATAAAATGATATGTGACAGTCTGAAGTTAACAAAAGAGACATGAACTCATTAGATACAAAAACTTTGTAATAATAGTGAGATCGTGAGAAATATAAGGGTAATTAGAGATAGGTAGGGAGTGACAAAGATGAACAGTGAAGTGATAAGTGTAATAAAATAAACAGCATATAATCTTAAGAAAAAAGATTTAAACAAGTGTGACAAACCCAAAACATAAGCACATGTTAAATGAGCAATTAAGTTAAGAATATTAGACTGAAAGACACAGAATAATTGTGAATGTAAAAAAAAAAACAGAAAAAATATTATCTCAGTATAAAAATCACCAGGGTGATTACTGTTATAAAAGAGATGGTGTAGGTATAACACTCACCAAATTTGTTCATTTGTTAATTTAAAGAAAGAAGTTATTGGCTTAATGTTTAAGGCAATAATTACCAGAAGAAATAGTTTTACAGTAATATGTTAGTATGTTTTAAGTAAGTAAGGAATTTATAAAGAAAATAATAGCAATACCTTTATAAGAAATAATAGGCAAATTATATTAATTATGTGTAACGAAAGGGAACATGGCAGAATTATATTAAAACTTAGAAATAAGTAAATTATGTATTAACATAGTATTATCAATTTTGGACTAAAACATTAATACATGACTTAGACCAATCTTGTAAGATATCAAACTAATCTTTGAAAGAAAATAGAAACATCTACGTAAAGATTACAACCATTGAAATTATCCCCAAGTAAATATAGCCATTATAAAATATTTATTCAAATTAAACAAAAAATTCAAAGTTTGATAACAATGTGTTTATTTTGAGATCGACCAGGTAGAATAATTACGTTACCATGGAAACTGTGGAGTAACAAGAAAAAATACCGTTAGATTTTTTTACTGAATGTATGACGCTTTAATGGTATAGACGCTAATTTTCGAGTGACCAAAATTGTCAATTAAAACATAGCAAATATCAGAAAAAGTTACTACTAAGTGTATACCAAGACATAAGACAAGGATTGGAATCATATTATTGAAGTTGAGGCCAAATTAACGAAAAAAGAAAATAAATTACTACCAATTAAACTGGAAAAGATGCCTGATGTCCTGAACCCAGCAAATTAAAGAAGATTGTAGTATAACCCATGAATAACAGATCGTATGAATTCGCCATAACTATGGAAGTGATAAGTACCTCTTAAATTACCCAAAATATATAAATAAACTCACGTTAATTATCTCACTAAAGGTCGAAATCTCACTGAACTGAAATTAATTACTTTCAGAGATTAAAAAGAATACTAAGTCACTGACAATTTATAAACTAACCAATATAAACTGTTGTTAATGATCCATAACTTGTAAACACTTTTACTACACTGCGCTAAACAAATTATACCTACACAATATGTTAGTTAAGTTTACTTGATGTAAGGGTGTGTATTTTTATTGTTTTTAAACATTTGTAATCCTTTGAACGTAACCTCAAGAACCTATGACAAACCAACATTAATAACTTGTATACAATTTTCAACAGACGCCATCATTAAACGTCTGATTATCAATTCAAATATCGATTGTCAAACCCTGTAATTGTCTCATATAAACAACCGGAGCATTTGTATTAGAATAATTTGTATTAAATGAATAACAATCACTAATAAAAAATGTGTAAGTATTGAGTGTAACCACGGTGTTATAATTTCATTAGGAGGTGCACAATATTTTATGTACATTTCAGTAGACGACTAACGATTTACACAGCACACACAATGAATTGCTGAATGCTACAGTTGACCTAGGCGGGCGGAAATATTTGAATTATTCAAACCGCCTGAGCTGCGCTGGTCATACACCTTTGAATTTTATTTTAATTGTTTTAAGAAAACAATTTGGCGCCACCGGGATTTTCTCACCCCTAGTGAACATCAAGACCTGGTTATTCGTACGTTCGCAACGGACGAAATCTGCGGAAGTTGCACGCAGTTGAACTACGGATCGAGAAGACACGTTACACCCATTACACACAAATTGTACATTATCCACATTTTACAGAGTAAAACGGTAGCCGTACTCACGACTACATTACAAAGTGGCTCCCATCGCGGGGCTTAAACGAGGCGGACGTCTCGTTACGTTACAAATTGGCGCGCCAACTAGTGGAGCTAGAATAATAAAGAAATTATACAATTAAACCCTATAAATTCTAGCGGCGATTACGAAAGGTTACAATATGCACACCAGAGGATTGTCGAAAAAGTTGGCAAAGGAGAAGGAGATGGAAGGAAACAGAGGGGAAGAAGAGGAAGGAACACCGATTGAAGAAGTGGAGACAATAATAACCACAACAGAACCAAACCAAGACGAAGAAATGGAATTACAGGCGGGCGACAAGGGAGAATTTAGAGGAGACCCGAACATACTAAAATTAATGGAAATGATGAACAATAATTTGAAGGAGATGAACAATAAATTCGACAAGAATGAGGAGAGCTTGAAGGAGATGAACAATAAATTCGACGGCATGAAGAAAGAAACCAGTGACAATTTGAAACAGATCAATGAAAAAATAGTAAGTACTAAGGAAGAATTGAGGAAAACAGTCAACCAAAATAATGAAACACTACAACAATGATTGCTGGAGGAAATTCAGCAAAGAAACGAAGAATTAAAGGAAGAATTGAAGGAACAGCTGAAGAAGGACCACGAGAAAAATAAAGAAGAAATGAAGCTGCAGATGGCACACCAATTAATGGAGTACCGAGAAGAAGCAAAACAGCAGGTTACGGAAATCAATGACAAATTAGAGGAAACGTTGGAGAAGCTAGAGAAGACCAACGAAAATGTTTCTGGAGTCCGCAAGGAAGTACTCGATAAAATGAACCGTCTCGAAGGAGAAAATAAGAGAAGAATTGAGGAAGGTCATGAAGAAACAGTCAGAAAATGTACCCAGATAGACCAGGACATACACCAAGTCCGGGAAGAAAACCAGAAAGAGGTAGCAGCTGTACGAACAGACTTCGGAGAACGAATGGAAGGAGTTTACAGTAACTTAAATAAAGTAGATAGCAAAGTAGACAAAAACCAACAGAGGATTGACGAAATGCGCAGAATAGAAGAGTCATTACGGGAAGAAGTGGATGCCTGGCGTGACCGACCATGTAATAATAATCATGTCATGAACACAGACAACAGAGATACTATTAATTTCCGTAATTATAAAAGAAACCCTATTGAATTCTTGAAGAGGGTAGAAGAGCTAATCATCAAGAATCGAGAGACTCGATTGACTACAATAAGAGGGATGTTGGACGAAATGTTCAAGGAGACATACGACAACTGGTAGACTGCCACTCGACCAGACATCCAAAACCTTCAAGACTTTAAGACTCAGTTCAAGGCTAAATACTGGTCTGAGTCAACTCAGAATATGGTCCGCAATAACCTGAGCAATGGAAGGTATGAAAACCAGAATGGACAATCCCTTACCTCTTACTTCTTGGGAAAAATCTGCATGGCCAGGAATTTGGAGCCACGTATACCTGAAGAGTGTCTGGTAATACAGTTATCTTACCACTACGACGACGCCATCCAAAAGGCACGGATGTACAGCCAGGTAAAGACCATCCAAGACATGGCTAGCTTACTAGAAAGCCATGAACATGAGTGGCAGTACAGGAAAAATAGAGGGTACAGTTTCAGAAATAATAGAACTAATGAGGGACAATTGTCACAGAACCAACAGGGAGATAATAAACCACCGATAAATAACCCTAACAATTACCAAGGGAACACACGGGGCAATAACGCGCCCAGAAATTTTAACAGAAGTGGAAACCATAATAATAACAACTTCAGGAACAACCACAGGGGTAATTTCCCGTCGAATGGTTACACCAACAATTATCGCCCTGGAAACAACAGTAATCAGAACAATAATCCAGGATACCGGCCACAGGTAAATTACATAAGGGGGCAAAGACAAAGGAGCCCAAGAAGAAACTATCCCTCATCTAACTATCGGCGAACGTACTATAACCAGGTACCCGATACGAGAAGTCACCCATTCGAAGAAGATCACAGGCACAGCATGGATGACCGGAATAATCAACAGGGGCCGAACGCTAACCAACCATCAAACACTACTGATGTTGGGGGCAATGAGGTCAACCCTCATTTAAACGCTTAAGGCCAGTGAAAACTGCGGACAGCCCATCACTGGACCAATCTCTGGGTGAATATAAGACAACACATGACAAGAAGATCACAATAATATGTACTAATTATTTGAAAAATATAAGGGACGATTTGATCGAAGAATAACCAAAACTACTGAAGAAAGAAGAAAGGAGAATAATGAAATCCACTGAAGAATTTATAAACTTAGCTTACCACGACTTTACGGAAGCTACCCCATACACAATGATGTTTGAGCGGCCACCGCCTAGAGAGATAACTGATATGATCCAATTCCCCACCAACACCGAATATCAATTCGAGAAAAAAAGATTCTATAACAGAATAGCCGAAAAGGTAGAGCAACAAAAGAATAAATACGCTAAGAACCAGAAAAAGACTATTAAGTACGAGGTAGGAGAAAGGGTACTGTTAAAAAACAGAGAATTACCCAGCTCCATAGAAGGCATCACTAGAAAGTTACTATTATTATACGTGGGACCATACACTATAACAAAAGACAAGGGCAATAACACTTACGAGATCACTCACCCCGTCACCAAGAAAATAAAGGGGGTATACAATCAAGCCTCAATTAAGAAATATTATGACAATCAACAATAACTGTAAAAAAAACAATTTAAAGTAAAAAACCAACAAAAATACTTTAAATAAAGAAAAAAAAATAACGTGACAAACAAACAAGTCTGCCAATGTCATAAAGAAAAGATCTCTAAAGAATGTCAAAATTCCAAAACATTCGTAAGTACAGCTTACACTAAGCATTAGAGAAACCATTATGATGAATAAAAAATTGTAAAAAATCAAAAAAGATATGTAAGAAAAGCTTACCCAAATATCTCAATAATATTTTAGAACAAGTAAAAATGGAGAGATAAAAGTCACAAGGCATTCAGATAAAGTAAGAGCAACCAACTTACTACAATATTTAAATAAAAATTAACAATAGAGGAGTGTAGTTACAAAACATTCCTACAAAATAAGGTTAAATTACCATAAGATTTAGCCAAAAAATGAGGCATAAAAAGCATAACATACTGTAAAGGAATAAGCTACAAAAAATTCCTAACTAGTAAGAAGCCATAACTTACTATGATATTTAAAAATTATGAAAAAAAAAAAAAATATATCAATAAAAATGATCAGCTTCCACAACTATTTAGAAAGAGGGGAAGTAAAATTACCCAAACCAATGATCACAAAACAATATAAATGAAATCAACATTCTAAGAGTCATAATGTGAGATGAGATGAAACAAAGAGTAATTAAAAATGAATAAAAATGTGAATTGTATCAATAAAAAACAATGCTTCAAATAGTATCTATAAAGAAAGATGAAACAATATATGATTCGAACTGAGCAATAATGAAGTATAAAAGTAAAAGATTCCCAACAAATATTATGATTATGATTATTATTATTATTATTTTGAGTCACGAGTTGACTATATTTAAGAATTATTAATTGAGATTGTCTGTTGAATGAACCAGCAATCATTTTACTGAGCAGGGATGATGTTCCCCTGATATCAGTATAAGAGTAGTTTTGATGAAAAATAAGATTTATAGGGAATAAGTTATAATAAAAAATTCAATAAGCCAGTTCGCAATGTGAGAAAATAATGAAGAAAAGACTAAGAAGAATAGAAATAAAAGATACCGAATTAATTATAAAAAATGAATGAGAAGCAGGAGAATTTGAAAAAAAAAAATTTGATACGATACAATTGATAATTTCATCAAACTTAAATTCACGTTTTATAAAATGATCAATTTTGGTGGAAGGGCATTATATAACATTGCCAAACCCTGATCACATTTGATATAAATAAGTATGTAAAAAATGCCAAGAAACAATATATTTTGATAGATAAATGTTAACGAGAATGAAAGTAGTAAATATAATCAATAGTGAAGGAGGAAGAATACAACCAAAGGTGGTTACAAAACAAGAAAATACGAACTAGACTGACAGACAACTGACATTGACCCAACCCCAGAGATTGGCCAGATATTAACCAAAGTAAAGCGAGACAAGAAGACAGTGAAGAAAAAAGAAAAAAAAAATTACATGGCCATAACAATTAACTCACAAGATTGTTTTAAAAGAGCATAATTTTTTATTATTGTTAATAATTTATGTTTAAATTTTTATTAGTGGTAACTTGTAAATGACAGTATCTCAGCAATTGTTATACATAAAAAAACCATGTGTAGATATGATTGTATGTACATCCTTATCTATAGGTGATGTGTCAGCTGTTATGTTTAAAATTACACTCATACAGACAGGGAATAGAAATGTGTGCGTGGTTCAATCAGAGAACAAATTGTATAGTCTACTATATACTTTGGAACTTTTACTAAGATTATTTCAGCAGTATGTATATTATTTCAGCATTATGTGTTTGAAAGTATAAGGTTTTGGAGAGTTTATTTATTCGCTAATATTATTGCTGTTGCTACAGATGTAGTATGTTTCAATTAACACAATATATTTTAACATTATTGAATTGTTGTTATTATTACTAATTATGACATTTCAGACCAATTTTTATCACTTTAATGACAATATATACAAAGTTATGTTTTATTTGAAAGATGTATTTACAATACCATGTTGTTTGCATATTATAAAATGATATGTGACAGTCTGAAGTTAACAAAAGAGACATGAACTCATTAGATACAAAAACTTTGTAATAATAGTGAGATCGTGAGAAATATAAGGGTAATTAGAGATAGGTAGGGAGTGACAAAGATGAACAGTGAAGTGATAAGTGTAATAAAATAAACAGCATATAATCTTAAGAAAAAAGAGTTAAACAAGTGTGACAAACCCAAAACATAAGCACATGTTAAATGAGCAATTAAGTTAAGAATATTAGACTGAAAGACACAGAATAATTGTGAATGTAAAAAAAAAAACAGAAAAAATATTATCTCAGTATAAAAATCACCAGGGTGATTACTGTTATAAAAGAGATGGTGTAGGTATAACACTCACCAAATTTGTTCATTTGTTAATTTAAAGAAAGAAGTTATTGGCTTAATGTTTAAGGCAATAATTACCAGAAGAAATAGTTTTACAGTAATATGTTAGTATGTTTTAAGTAAGTAAGGAATTTATAAAGAAAATAATAGCAATACCTTTATAAGAAATAATAGGCAAATTATATTAATTATGTGTAACGAAAGGGAACATGGCAGAATTATATTAAAACTTAGAAATAAGTAAATTATGTATTAACATAGTATTATCAATTTTGGACTAAAACATTAATACATGACTTAGACCAATCTTGTAAGATATCAAACTAATCTTTGAAAGAAAATAGAAACATCTACGTAAAGATTACAACCATTGAAATTATCCCTAAGTAAATATAGCCATTATAAAATATTTATTCAAATTAAACAAAAAATTCAAAGTTTGATAACAATGTGTTTATTTTGAGATCGACCAGGTAGAATAATTACGTTACCATGGAAACTGTGGAGTAACAAGAAAAAATACCGTTAGATTTTTTTACTGAATGTATGACGCTTTAATGGTATAGACGCTAATTTTCGAGTGACCAAAATTGTCAATTAAAACATAGCAAATATCAGAAAAAGTTACTACTAAGTGTATACCAAGACATAAGACAAGGATTGGAATCATATTATTGAAGTTGAGGCCAAATTAACGAAAAAAGAAAATAAATTACTACCAATTAAACTGGAAAAGATGCCTGATGTCCTGAACCCAGCAAATTAAAGAAGATTATAGTATAACCCATGAATAACAGATCGTATGAATTCGCCATAACTACGGAAGTGATAAGTACCTCTTAAATTACCCAAAATATATAAATAAACTCACGTTAATTATCTCACTAAAGGTCGAAATCTCACTGAACTGAAATTAATTACTTTCAGAGATTAAAAAGAATACTAAGTCACTGACAACTTATAAACTGACCAATATAAACTGTTGTTAATGATCCATAACTTGTAAACACTTTTACTACACTGCGCTAAACAAATTATACCTACACAATATGTTAGTTAAGTTTACTTGATGTAAGGGTGTGTATTTTTATTGTTTTTAAACATTTGTAATCCTTTGAACGTAACCTCAAGAACCTATGACAAACCAACATTAATAACTTGTATACAATTTTCAACAGACGCCATCATTAAACGTCTGATTATCAATTCAAATATCGATTGTCAAACCCTGTAATTGTCTCATATAAACAACCGGAGCATTTGTATTAGAATAATTTATATTAAATGAATAACAATCACTAATAAAAAATGTGTAAGTATTGAGTGTAACCACGGTGTTATAATTTCATTAGGAGGTGCACAATATTTTATGTACATTTCAGCAGACGACTAACGATTTACAGAGCACACACAACGAATTGCTGAATGCTACAGTTGGCCTAGGCAGGCGGAAATATTTGAATTATTCAAACCGCCTGAGCTGCGCTGGTCATACACCTTTGAATTTTATTTTAATTGTTTTAAGAAAACAATTTGGCGCCACCGGGATTTTCTCACCCCTAGTGAACATCAAGACCTGGTTATTCGTACGTTCGCAACGGACGAAATCTGCGGAAGTTGCACGCAGTTGAACTACGGATCGAGAAGACACGTTACACCCATTACACACAAATTGTACATTATCCACATTTTACAGAGTAAAACGGTAGCCGTACTCACGACTACATTACAAAGTGGCTCCCATCGCGGGGCTTAAACGAGGCGGACGTCTCGTTACGTTACAATATTAAAACCTCTGAGAAGTATAATAAGTAATAAGTGAAGTATCCCAAAGATATTTTTTAAATAGTAACAAATGTGTACTATTCTGAATAATTTTTTAATCTGTCTGAAGATAATTCCAGCAGGATTAATATGTTTTTTGAGCAGAGATGATTTGCCTCTGTACTCAAATATGTGTGAAGTATTGGACAGCAGAGGAAAGTAGCGTACAGTGCCTTTCTGAACTGAACCAGCTCACAAAGTAGGGAACGATAGGGAGGAAATATCCCAAGGAGAAAATACTAAGAAGAAATATGAAAATGAAATAATAAATATGAAACTCAGATGACTATTACTATCAAGGAAGATCAAGTGAGAATGATATAAACTCAAATATAAATAAGAAAATTTTAAAATGGAAGGAAGTCCAAAATAGTAACAAACCTAGAATAATTATCATAAGCAATTGTTTCAGACAAAGCAAGTATAGTCTGAAAAAATTACTTCTGGAGAAGGGCATTCTGTAGCGTGACAGAAAATCCACTACATTTTAAGTCATGTGAAATCATAAAGTTTAATTACACCAACAAATGTTATAATAATATTGAATGACATTTAAATAAATCAGAGGAATGAACCACAATAAAATAAAAATCCTCATTACATTATATATAAAAACCACTGTTTAACAAACCAAAGAAAGTATCGAAGCAACTCATAGTATAATATCCGTAAGTTACCCAGGAAGCTCAGAGCAGTAAACCAGTTATATAAGACCATATCAAGAAAAAAGAGACTCAATTAAAGAGTGGTGAATACCAAAATACCCCAAAAACAAGAAGAGGGAAGAATAAAGTTTGTGATCAGGAAGAAAACAATACCCTGAAACCTGTATAGAAGAATAAAGTCAGTTCAGTGAATAAATTACATGCTCCAAACTAAACCTCAGTCGAGATAACACCAAGTACCTTGGTTTACCCAAGAATGAGGAAGGAAGACCAGAAGAGTGAAGACTAGACGAGGGACAAGAATGAAGACTAGAAGAAGGACAAGAAGGAAGACCAGAAGGAAGATACGAAGAAGGACAAGAAAGAAGACAGGAGGAGAGGAAGAAATAGTATGAAAGAAACACCGTTGTAAAACCTATTATTATATAAACTACTATCAACCCCAAACCCACAAAAACTATGCAAAAGAAAGTATAACATACCCAAAATCCTATAAAATGTAATTATTTTGAAAAACTAAAGTGCTGTATAGCGTTATAAGAAGTGAACCGACTAAAGCTATTGTGTAATAAAGAAAATAAACTAGTCTTAACAGTCCATGATTACTAAAGATCTGGTCTGAGATAATAAGACTCAAAATATCAGAACCAACAGTGAAAGTGAATTTGTGTAAGTGTTTTTTAGAAATGCAATAAACTTAAAGTTGGTGATACTATAACTTATCAGTATGCTATATCACAACTTTGATATCTAATAATAAACAGCATAATAAAATAATAAAATGGAAGGTTTCCAGTATTTTATTATTTTAATGTAAATCTTTATTTACAAGACATTTGTAAAAAATGATAATAAATAGAGTATGGGAGTTAATGTTTACTGATGTAGGGGATCACAATAATAATGGTTTAAACCAGAAAGAACTGGCATTAATATAATATTAATAAGTGTAAAATGTTTAACTAGACTGTTTATTCACAGTCCTAAAATCAATGTGTTAATAAAATGTATTTGTAAGGGTTATTAGAAAATAAGATTTATGTTATGTGTTTTAAAAAGAATTATGTTTGATAAATAATAGCCTACATACCATTAATAATGTTTTAATAGGTATGCTATGTTAGCTCAAGAATAGTTAAAAGATGTATGTTCAAACCATGTCTGCAATATGTTCGATTGTGCAGATTGCTAAACAATGTTCATAATTATTTATTTTAATAACAGTAGTGTTAATTAACTACTACACCACACAATAAGTTATAAACCATGTTATTTTCATATAATTGTAATTATGTAAAGTCAGAGGAGGAATTAAGTTTAAATTTATTTGAGAAAGAAGGAAATATAAAATTCTAAAATCTAGGCCATCTGGTGAATTCACAGAAACAATATAAACCAGGATAATTCACTTATAAATCCTGTAAACTAGCAAGATTTATATAAGATAACTCAATTAACCACTACTGGAAATGATCCTATGAGTTAAAATGATAATAAGGAAATATACCTTAAAACATTGTAAATTTTCAAAATATATAAATTAATTAATTTTAAAGAGCAATGTCAAATTTACAGATTAACACAAAAAACCAGTTCAAAGGTGTAATTTATATGTATTTAAGGAAAGGAAGAGGAATATGACTAATTAAAATTTATTATAATAGTATTAATAATATTTAAAATGGAGGAATTTTATATAAAGACGGAAATCCAATTTTGAGCCTATATTTCCAAAATGTGAACAAAATTTGTTAATTTCCACAAAATATCTACAGATATGGACTATAATACATCAATTTAAAGGGAATGAGATGATTAAACCAATAATAAGGTTAATAATTCATAAAAGAGATGAATAAAATAGATAAATTCTATATATAATGTAATATTTTATCATGTGTACAGGTAATCGAATATGTTAACAATACTTTTTCAAAGATTAACTGGGCCAGATTTATGACCAAGTTAATTAGTCTTTTGTTGAATATCAAGCTGGACAGTTGTGTAAAGAACGTTTCTTTAAATCGAGAAAAATGGTACTAGCGTTTAGCCATTAAAATATGAAACGAGAGTTAGTCGAATTAGACACTTTTTAAAGCTAAAGCTGTTAATTCATTCACGACAATAGTGAAAACAAACACTTAACTCCATAATACGAGTGATAGAAACAAGTAAAACACTATATTTCAACTGATTTATTCTGCAATTCCTAACCATAACTTGAAAACTTAACTGCAGAAGTTGAACACATAGAAAATAAACTAACTAACACCAGTTTACACAGAACACTTCGCTAGAATACACCAAACAGATTAACAGACATATTACACCAGTGCGGGGACATTTTAAACCTTGATGAAGGTAATTTTATAGTGATTTTCTGACACGACGCATTTGCTGTAACTTAGTGCAACTCGAGTAGCGGCCATCTTGAAAACGGAGTCTGCTTACCACATCGCAGTGACGTCAGTCTTCATTGGTTTGACAAAACATTTATTACAATATTATATACTGGAATTATTTAAATACTATTGAATAGTAATTATTGTATTTATTTTTAATTGTTAATGTTATACTTTCTCGTCACCCTTCTCTGACTATTAATTTTAATCGCTCAAAGAACCTGTCTCTTAATATAATATATCACAAATTTTGTTCTGTATGACACAATCGATAATTCCCGAGACAGAGTCGATAATTGCTCTCCATCGATAAAATATCAATTATTTATTTAAATTGTCAATAAATCTTTATATTTCCATCATTTCGTATCTGTTACTTATTTCACAGGGTAATTTAAGGGTATTTATAAGGCTGAAGGACTTAAGTAAGAAGAATCTATTCTATTTGAACAAGATATTGGACCAGTCAGAAAAGTCACCAATCGATTATTAACTGGAGTTAATCTATTTAACTCCAGACTTGGTTCAAATCTTCAAGAAGTGCTCGACGGTCAATAAATACCTACCTGTTATTAAAATTTTACAAGAACCTTTTAAAACAGATGTATTTCTCATTTAAACACATTTATTAACATAACAAAATTATTTTATTATTTGAAAATTCTATTTTTATTGAATTTTCCATTTTATTTTTATTCTTTTGTAACGACCGGCATACAGCGGTCTCGGTTACAACGCGATTGGTCTGTTCACCAGGAAAATGGCGGATGCTTTAAAACTAGGGACTTACAAAAGCGGGAAGTTCAAAACTGTAAATTAACTATATATGTTTCTTTAATTCTTTAAAGTAAAGTAAGGATAACTGTCCATCACTGCTCCTGTTCTAGCACTCCTCGCATGCACTTTTTATCTACTTTTATTTTATATTTTTTACTTTGTAACTTGATCTAGGGGGGCAGCTGCCCCCTTGGCTACGCCGCTGCTTAAAGGTACAAACCACCAGCAGAAATAATATAATTCTATGTATGTATAGACTAAATGTTAAGTAGACAAATAGTAAATAAACACAACAATGAAATCAAAGGATAATAAACAAATGTATAGAGAATAAAACGTGATAGAGCTAGTCTGATAATCACACATTCATATTAAATTAAACCAAGAGTGCATAAAGTAGGTAGGGAGCAAGTTACAAAAAAACAATAAGTGAACAACACTAAGTGATAATTAGTGATGGTTTTAACAACCAATATCCTGAATAATAATAAGTACATCTTGCCAAAACCATATAATAGTGCATACCGAGAAAAAAATAAATAAATAAGGTAACAAACACTAGGTAAAGCAAAGCAACCCAAGTGCACGTGTAAAAATGTATAAATAAAGAATGTCGATTACCAGTAATAAATAATATGAAAGTGAAAGGTGCGAAGGACAAGTGCTTAGCATAATAAACAATATGTCAAAATACATTAAGTAGGTGTACGGTGATAGAAATTAGTATTGAAAAAGACAAAACACTAGTAAGTAAGATAGAAGAAGGTATCATGTTCAAAAAATATAAGAATAAGTAACTGTTATAAAGAATGTTAGTGTTAAAATATTAAGTTATTAAAGTTAAAGGGATAAACAAAACCTAAACAAGTTATATGTTATAAAAAGAAGAGTAGACATCAAAGGATGGATTATACATTATTCAAGTTATGTTATACAAAGAAGAGTAGACATCAAAAGATGGATACTCAATTATTGAAGTTGTGTTATAAAGAGAATAGTAGAAGGTAGCAGCAGGAGTATTATAAAACTATGAAAATATTATAATTGTTAAAAGAATCTTAAGAATAAGTTATGTTATGTTGAGTTGGGAAAATAATACTGAAAAACAGTAATAATGTGTTGAAAGGATGAGGAAATCATAAAAATATGCAATGTTAATTTCTTAGATATAGATGTAAAAGGCAATAATATGTCTGTAAAGAACTACTAATCATAAACCAATGTATGTAAATTCATAATAATTGTAAACAAACTAAGACAAAGCAATAAGAACATAGGAACCAGAGCAAAATTGAATTATAATCAATGTCAACCATTGTAGGCAAGTGTAGGCCTAAAGAAATGTGAGAAAATTGTAAAATCTAAACAAATAACAACATTCAGTTAGGGAAAAATTTAGGTAAACATAATATATTGAGCCAAGGAACATTAAAAACACAAAATACTTTCAAAAACACACTTATAAACCAAAATAAGTATAAAAAACAAAAGTAGCAAAATACTAAATCAGCCAATACTGAATGGAACATAGTCATGTTTGATTTCAAAATAATATTAAACAGAAATGCTATTCAATGGTACTAATAACAGAAGTATTAATAGTAATACAAGCAAATTATCTTAATTAGAAAATGTTTATCCATTTTGGGTGAAAACACAAGCTATGTCTAACAATGGGTACAAAAATGTTTCAACCAATGAGAAGGATAGGTTTTGCAGTTAGAACCAAAAAACCGTTACAAATTTATTAACAGTCCATTATTAACTTCAGTAGAGTACAGATGAAAAAATAGCCGCTCCATATAATTAGCGAAAAGAATCGATCAAATGAGATAAACCTTATAATAATTAATGAAAATGGAATACAAGATGGGCAAAACATATTAACAAGATTGAACTAAGCAACATTTTGAATTACAGAAGATAAAAAATAGAAAATGAAGAAAGAAATAAAAGAAGGAAGACATAGCCACAAGCATACATGAAAATAAGTCATCAGATGTTAAGGAAGGAGTAAAGTATAAAATTTAATTAAATTACAAAACAAAAGACTGGATTCACTACACTTTAACACTGATGCACAATATAATTAACTTGGTTCAAACACTCAAACACTGAATGGCTCTTAAAAAACCAAATAATAATTATCAAAAAACTGTTCAATTCAATTAATAACACATTTGGAAATACGAAAATATTTTTTCAACGATATAAAACTTAACCTCTAGTTACGAGTTGAACTCACAATTACTTTAGTTAATAAGAGTAGTGGTGTAAAGAAAAAACATAATATTTGATTGAGTTTATGTGAAGGATTGTACTTTCTCGAATCATTTTGTTAACTTTTGCTGTAATCCAAAGAACTTTTGACTGAATAACCATTGTAAAATTAAATTCGACATTAGACATTATAAACCATTCAAAGCCGGAGCATAACTTTATATGTTTTCATAATTTCCAGTAATAACCAATATAAAAGGTAGAACCGCTATCCAATAAACCAATACTAAGAATTTATACCTGTTTATTGTTTCATGTGACAATATTTATGTGTTAATTTATTTAATATAGCACAGTGAAAATTTTTTACCAGAATTACAGGTTGGTAATACTGCCGCGAGAGAGCGAATTTCAAATTCAGCCGATACAGAGCAGTAATTAATATGGTTTCATTGAGAAAGAAGGAAAAGCTACAACAAATTCTTAATTGTTTTAAAACAAACAATTTGGCGCCTAAAATTGGGAAAATAATAGTTAATTTAAATCAGGTAAGAAAGAAGAGACAGGTATTGGGGAGGTCACGAGAACGACAGATAGCAGGAAATTTACGAAGTTTTGGACTTTGTTAATATAACATCAGAAGGAGTCAAATTAAAACTATCACGACCCGAGCTGATTGTTATAAATTGCCGCAACCAACGCGGTGCTTGATAGAGGAAGATTGCCACGGAAGAAAAAGATCGATATAAATTGGCGATCCCAACATGAGGCTTAATTGAAGAGAGACATAAGGTTTATTATAAAGTTAATAGACGTTTAATGAAGAACTTTGTGTTAGTGGTTGAAATCACAATCACGATAGCTATTCCCGATCTGACGATGAGCTGTGAAGCTTGAAAGTGCTAATCGGAATAATTTTTATATAGTGGTGTGCAATATTGATGATTATAAAGTTAATAGTGAAATATTCAAATAAAACTGTAAGTGATGTAAAGATGGGTAAATTAATGCATAAAACAGCTGCTGAGAAGTACAGCATAAACAAAATGACAATATCTAAGAAAGTGTAAGAGCAACAATCAAAAACGTGTGGTAGACAAATTTTTAAGTACATTGGAGGAAGCAGTACTGAAAGGGATGTTAAATTAGGTCTACATATTATTTACACTTACAGTACACATATATTGTTTTGTATGTAGTATAATTATACTGTGAACAACATATTGTATGGCAATTAGGTTACCACACTGTTACAGTAGCTACCACAATAAATATGGTGAGTCTGTTAGGTCTAATGTTTGTTTTCTTTTTTCAGATGAACTTGTTAACCTCAGTGAATGAGGATTTCCACTTGCACACATTGATTTCTTTGTAGTTATTAAAGGTTAGTTTGACAGCTGAGCAGAGTGTCACCAAGTTCATGAAGAAACTTTCAGGACAAAGTTGGGTTTTGTCTTTTATTAAAAAGGCACAACTTGTAAAGAGTAAAATGCCACAACATCAAAAGGGTTTGGGCTTCTGTTTTTTGCATATTTACGGTTCACAAATATTTTGATAATCTTTGAAGTCACATGAACAGATGTGTCACCAAATAGTATAGTAAATTACGAAAATGTAAATGATTGCAAATCATAAAACATCCCTCATGTTTTCATATAGTAGTAGTGACAGACAATTGTTGCCTGTGTATATTGTATATATTGTAAATAAATATTATCAATGTAATTTTAGTGTTTATTTTTATTCTTTTGTATTGATTGCCCCACGTTGTGCGAGCCAAATATGTAAACAAAATTATCAGTGTAATATTTTAGATATTCGTATTGAGGTATATAAATTCTTCTTTAACGCCTCACGTTGTAAGCACCAAATATGTAAATGAAAATCTGAGTGTTCTTAATTTATTTTTAATTATTTTATTTAAATTTGACTTGTTCTTTTTAACTGTGTTCTTATTAACAACTCTTGTTGGAGTGCCAAGTTTTGAATGCAATGATTTTTAATTGATGTAACTGGTGTAGAGATAATTACGTATTTTATATTCAATATAAACATAATTAGTTAGGTATTTGCTTCTTGAATATATAATTAATTCAAAAATTGATTGAAATTAATAATAATTTAAAATCAAAATATTATCATTGCTCACCTTGATACCAAAATGTTTGCCTCAATTTTCATCAGTGGAAGCACTCGTATTTTCGATAATTTACTAATTATTCTAAATAAGTACACAAGCTCTTATAGAGTTTATTTCAATATTCTTTTTATTGGTTTCTTAAACCTTTCCTTTAATATAAAACAAATACTTTCTGAACATTAGTTACCCTCGCTAATCAGTTAATTGCTCAGAGGTTGGCACTATTGAAAAATCTCAGGGAATATGTTATTACGTATAGGTTAATTCAACTTAAATATTCAAATGTGTGTTCTTTTGACTACAATAAGTTTTTCAAAAATGTGCTCAGTGAAGTACAAAACATCACAATTCTTCGATATAATATTACATAAAATAAATAATTGCTTACAACTAAGGAACGAAAGTTTTGTTAGTATCTATCAGCGTCAGTTATTTTCTGTGCTAACAACAAATTCACTTCTTAATTCTACGTACAAATAAATAATTATATTACAACTAATAAATCACAACAGTGTTAGTGTTTTCAGTGTTTGTTTAAATAATTAAATAGTGTATATTCAGTGTCACAGTTGGGTTATGTTGAAATAGTAATTTGGATTAATCTCACCGATTTTTTTGTATACACTTTCCTATTTCTGGTATGATATTTTCACAATTTAATATGTATACACCACTATTCACAGTTCACTTGGTTGATTATTCACTGAATTAAAACCTGTCTTGCGTTCACTGAAGTAACCTAACCTGTCTTGCATTCAAGACTTACTAATAATTTACTGCCCACAAGTGTTATAGGGATCTCGTTCTTAACTCTTTGAGGTTCAACAGTCAGCTAACTCTCATGTGTCAATTTTTCTGGCTTCTCGGTACAGAATTTGCAAAATTCCGATTGGTCGTAGCCTTAGGCATTGTCATTTGATGGCATCGGTTTTTCTAGTTCAAATCTACCTCCAAATACTAATTTCAAAACTCCCATCTTATGCTAGATACAATTTTAATGATATTGTCATCAATGAAATCCCCTTTTTACACTGATCATTTTGATACCTCACAAGATAGATTTTTGTTCAGTATCTTTATATGTTACATTTTTATTTTTTACCTAAATTTATGTTTTATGCTTAAAAGTACCCCTTCTGTTATAAAACAATTTCTATTTACTTTAAATATAATATTAACAGTTAAATAAATTGATATCAGTACTGGTCATGACAAATGTTAACATCATTGTCTTATAAAACCTATTGACTGTGGTACAAACATAATATTACCTTATGTACACTTTAACATCATTAATTTCTTAATACACATTGCTTATTTATAAAATATTATCATACTATGGATCTACTCTCTACCTTAATACAGTTAGTTTAAAACTTACCCTAATACAAATACAAGTCTTATAGAATACCATTTGACTAAACTATTTCTTAATTTATCTAACATAATAATCATCCTGACATACTCCTTAATATCCTGGTTAGTTCACGATTTATATCACTACTAACACAAATATTATATAACATGATTTAATTAACCATCTTGGTAATTCCTCAAACATAATATTTGTCATCCTGACAAACTCTATAGTACAATAGTTAGTTCAGTATTCTTACTAATAATCACAGAAGTTTTATGTAACAAAATTTAGTTAAAACATTTTGGTATTAGTCTTCTTTTCACTTTAATTGGCATTATGTTCTTTTAGACTATGCAAACACAAATACCTAATCAAGTCATAATTTCTAGTTACCGTACCATTTTACACCTACTGAAGTACACAATTATTGTTTCATATAACTGATTCCTGAATTAACACACTTTTCCTTCACAATATAGTATTACTCAGTTATACCTAATGTGATATGGCTCTTACCTATTTTAAATACAATCTGATATAAAGTTTTGCGACAATACAAGCATAGGCTGTAATGCGTATATGTAATATAAAATAAATATTTAATTGAATTTTAATAATATATAATAGACGAGCAGGTGTGAAATTGGAACCTGGCTTGCAAACAGGAGTCAGTACGCAGGATCATGCGATTACTGCTGCATGCGTGTACACAAGTAAATAGTGTGTGTGCGTGAAGCCTGTTTGAGCCTGAAAGTTTGCAACCTCACCCCAAGTCAATAGTCTTATTATAATTACACCTGGACCCCTAATTACACGTACACGTTGTTAGAAATGTTATTTACCGTTGTATAATTTTGTCGCTCATGAGCGTGCGCCCGACACATTTGCATTTAATAACGTTGTATCGTTGTAGTATTTTCTTTGAAATAACTGTCACAATGTTTTGATCTGACATGTATACTTTCCTTGATTATTATATATCAGTTTTATAATCTTAACCAAACATATTAAGACATATAACTTACAAAATAAACTTAGTATTTTACTATTATTTTGTACTTCAACTACCTTTAGTAACTTGGTTAAGTTATGCACTTTGGCATATGTCTATTCTTCAACATGTATGAGTTTTAATATTTATTTTAAGGGAACTGTCACATTACAATATAAAGCCCAAAATATGTACAAGATTCTTGGTGACAGAATAGCTGAAGGGTACATGGTTTGGCTGTTCAACAAAAGGTTGGTTTCATGAAAGCTTTGAAGTCTGTTTTATTGTAATAGTTCTTCCCTATCTGCAAAATGGCAAAACTGATGGTATTAATTAGAGATAATCTGTGCAGTCATTTCTCAAAATCAGCAATGATATGACAGAAAGGAATAGTAAGTTTAGTATGCAAGTGGTGCCCCCCCCCCCCCCCGAACAGACACAATTCAAATCACACGCATTATTCGAACATATCTCACCCCACACACACAGTATCGCTCTTTCGAAATTCGATTCTGTCACCCACAAGACGGACAGCGCTACCAGCGGCAGCCTCTGAAGAAGCCTTTTAAAGGAGAAAACCGGTTCAGGCTGTAAGGTAAAACTTTATGCTTTTACTTATAAAAAACCTAGTGTTCCGAGTTGTTAATGTAATAGTGATATTTAGTTAAGTACCTAATGGACACGTCATGGACAACGAAATCCAAGAATTTAACTCAGCAAGACGAGCTACAGTCCAAATGTACAAATTCACAATTTTGAAGGTTATAAAGATCGTTGCTCACATAACATTCAACAAAACATGCCTAAACAAATCAATAACACCAAAATACGCCCAAATCAAAATTAAACACAACAACCAGGACGCTCAAATAACACAAAACATCACACAAAGGACATACATAAAAGAATCCATAATACAGCTACCAGTATATAAGAAAAAGGATGTTCTCAACCGCAAAGCACTAACACTATGCCTACAGATCGCCAACATATACGGACACAATTACATGACTGAACTAATACATCACACAAATGAATGGACAAAAAAACAAATACATATCATACAGACAAAACACGACAGAAAAATAAAAAACCTGACACCAATCAACACAAATATAATTCCCTCACACAAATTTTACCCACGTACAGTAAACCTCACGAACGTCACACTCACTAAAAACGAACAAACACTCCTTGGTAAAGGCCTAAAACATAACATACATTACAAACATAACAACCAAACACTAACAAAGCTCATTGTTGGCACTGAAACAAATATACAAAACACAGCACCAGAACATCAAGACACACTAAGACATAATATAAACAATATAATAGGAGCACATAAGACACCAGACAACAACAACCACAACTCAGAAATACACACAGCCATCAAACTGAGGGAAAAGGCATACAAACACAACATCACATTTGTAAAAGCAGACAAAGGCAACACGACTGTAATCATCCCCACAGACAACCTACACAAAAAAGTACAAAACTTCATGGAACAGAACAACATCACAGAACTAAAACACGACCCCACCAACAGATACCAAAACACACTAAAACAACTAGTCAACAAAGCCAAACACATCATGACACATAAACAAAAGCCCTACATGAAACAAATCCGACCATCAGCCCCTACCCTCCAAGCGGTTCCCAAAATCCATAAAGAAGTCATTCCGATCCGCCCCATTATCAACTACCGTAATGCCCCTGCACACAAACTCGCAAAATATCTAGACAAAATTATCAGACAACACACACAACTAGACAACAACATTGCAGTAAAAAACAACACAGACCTAGTAACGAAAATAAAAGACATACACATCCCCCATAATGCCACATTAGCCTCCTTTGACATTAAAAACCTGTACACAAACATCCCCATCTCTGAAACAATCACCATCCTACAAAACAAACTCAAACAGAACAACACACCAGACGAACTTATCAACAAAATAACAGAAACTCTGAACATTATCACTAAACAAAACTACTTTACTTATAACAATAAATACTACACACAGAACGATGGCTTACCCATGGGCTCCCCCATATCCAGCATTCTTGCAGAAGTCTTCCTCCAACACTTAGAAAAAACAAAAATACTCACAAACAATGACAGACACTCACATAAAATACTATATTGGCACAGATACGTTGATGACATTCTAATACTATACAGGGGAAACAAAAGACAATGTGAACAGTTACTAACGCACATAAACAAAATACATAAAAACATAACCTTCACTGCCGAATACGAACACAACAATACCATAAACTTCTTAGACCTCTCCATCACAAAACTAGAACACAGGCACAAATTCAGTATATACAGAAAACCAACTACAACTGACACACTAATACACAACACCTCCAATCACCCAATACAACACAAACTAGCTGCCTTCAGAACCATGATACATAGACTTAACAACATTCCCTTAGATGAATAAGACTACAAAGAAGAACTAAACACGATAAAATATGTAGCAGAATCTAACGGATATGACAGAACAATAGTCAGTAAACTCCTACACAAAACAAACAACAGACAAAGACAGAAAACAACAAATTCATAACACTAACATACATCAACAAACAAACTGAAAAAATAGCCCACAAATTCAAAAAAGCAGGATACAGAATCGCTTATAAAACTACTAACAAAACAGAACACACACTATCAAAACACACACACAAAGCATAAAACAAATTCGATCTACCCGGTGTTTACAAGCTAAATTGCTCAAATTGCAATAAATTCTACATAGGCCAGACAGGACGTAGCTTCAAACAGAGATACATTGAACACACAAAGGCACTCCACTCCACTACAGAATCCACCTTTGCAAACCACCTCATTGAAGCAAACCACACATATAAAAACATCGACAATAACATGAACATTCTACACGTACACACAAAAGGCCGAAAACTAGACACTCTAGAACAATTGGAAATATACAAACACACAAAAACAAATAAAAAAGACATCCTAAACGAACAGGCACAATTCAAATCGCTCGCATTATTCAAACATATCTCACCCCACACACACACCATCGATCTTTCGAAATTCGATTCCGTCACCCACAACAAGACGTACAGCGCTACCAGCAGCAGCATCTGAAGAAGCCTTTTAAAGGAGAAAACCTGTTCAGGCTGTAAGGTAAAACTTTATGCTTTTACTTATAAAAAACCTAGTGTTCTGAGTCGTTAATGTAATAGTGATATTTAAATATCACTATAATATTGACGACTCGGAACACAAAGTTGTTTATAAGTAAAAACGTAAAGTTTTACCTTACAGCCTAAACCGGCTTTCACCTATAGAAGGCTTCATCAGAGGCTGTCGTTAGTAGCGCTGCTCGTCTTGTTGTTGGCGACGAGAAAGTGTTTCGAAAGATTGAAGCTGTGTGTGTGTGGTGAGATGTGTTCGAATAATGCGTGCTATTTGAATTGTGTCTGTTCGTTTAGGATGTCGTTTTTATTTGTTTTTGTGTGTTTGTATATTTCTAATTGTTCTAGAGTGTCTAGTTTTCGGCCTTTTGTGTGTACGTGTAGTATGTTCATGTTATTGTCGATGTTTTTATATGTGTGGTTTGCTTCAATGAGGTGGTTTGCGAAGGTAGATTCTGTAGTGGTGTGGAGTGCTTTTGTGTGTTCAATGTATCTCTGTTTGAAGCTACGTCCTGTCTGGCCTATGTAGAATTTACTGCAATTTGAACAATTTAGTTTATATACACCGGGTAGATCGAATTTGTTTTGTGCTTTGGGCATGCGTTTTGATAGTGTGTGTTCTGTTTTGTTAGTAGTTTTGTAAGCGATTCTGTATCCTGCTTTTTTGAATTTGTGGGCAATTTTTTCTGTTTGTTTGTTGATGTATGTTAGTGTTATGAATTTGTTGTTTTCTGTCTTTGTCTGTTGTTTGTTTTGTGTTTTGTGTAGGAGTTTACTGACTATTGTTCTGTCATAACCGTTAGATTCTGCTAGATATTTTATCGTGTTTAGTTCGAGCAGCGCTACTAACGACAGCCTCTGATGAAGCCTTCTATAGGTGAAAGCCGGTTTAGGCTGTAAGGTAAAACTTTACGTTTTTACTTATAAACAACTTTGTGTTCCGAGTCGTCAATATTATAGTGATATTTAGTTAAGTAACGGACACGTCATGGACAACGAAATCCAAGTGATATTTAGTTAATTTCTTCATTTCTCTCCGTTTTGTTAATTCCTTTTCACTTGCTTTCTTCTTCTGTACTTTGGACATGGTGATTTGCATCTAAAGAACAAATAATAGCTGTACCAAACTGGAAAATATAGAAGGCACAGAATCTAGAGTATTTTATCAATAAAAACCAACGAATATTTAAAGTCAAAAATATCACCTGAACAATTTTAGCGCTTACAAAAAATGGAGTGTAACAATATAATTCTAAATATAAATTTAAAATGAATAAAAACTAAACTAAAATAGCCTACAGGCCCTAACAAAGGAAAACAATTAAAAAGTAGTGGTTAATACTTCATATACTGTAATTATTACTGCAAGAATTGTATTTTTTTAGTCACATTCAAAGCCAAAAAGTTACACAAATTCCAAAATATTCATACAAACCGAACCAACAGATTGCATTACAGACATACTAAATTAATATGACTGATAAAACTAACAGTTTTTCTAATTCAGTTTTATTCAAAGTGTCTCGTAGTTTCTGTTTAGGAATCAATGGGAAACAATTAAAAAATATGATACCAGGCACGTAGCCAGGGGGGGCTCGAGGGGCTGAAGCCCCCCCCCAGAAATCTAAAGATTAGATTTATTCCTTTATTTGCTCCAACTGTGTCTTGTTGTTTTCGGGTATTTTTTAAACCTACTACCATCCAGACACTTTACGTAGCAAAAATGTTAGCACTCGGGGGAGTGCCGACAGAAGTGAAAACTTTTATACTCAGGCCTGGAGAAACGCTTTGTGCATGGAAAAAAAACATTTAATTTAGTGGTATTACAAAATTGCTATGAAATACTGTATCTACAACTGAAAATTATGAAAAATATTTTTTAATAAAATTTAATTAAAACAATGTAAAATTTAATCTTAATCAATTATAATTTTCAAATAGTAATTAATTTAAATATAAAAATAAATTTTTGTTATGATAAATTTATATTTTAAAAAGCACAATACTGGAACCTAACCTATAAAAGTTACGTGTTTTTCGAGAGATTTTACGATACACTCGGCGCGAGACGACTTCGGGTCCGAAGAGCGAGCTGCCTGTTTATGATTACATCGACGCTGTTTGTGCTTGTGTCACTGGAAGCGGATGGTGGACGTTGCAGAGAACGTAATCCGGGAGTCGCGGGAGAGGGGCAGGCAAATCGGCCTGAGCGCGCGAATGGAGAGAGGGGACCGCCTATACTCTCTGTATATTGTAATAAAAAGTGTGGGTTGGTTGTAAAATTTGTTAATTGATGTTATTTAGTGTTAATTGTGTCAAAATGTAACTTCTCTTATCATTTACGGGTAAACCGTATTTCGCTCTGCTGCATTCAAATGTTGCCGCCTCGCCACCTGATTGGCGCACGGCTTTCTGCAGTGTTGACTCGGCTAGTGTCTTGCTTTAACGCTTTCACTTCAATAATTCTTAAAGAACCTGGTTGTTTAAGACCTGAAGATGTCAGTAATGACGAAAAGCTTAGTCGAACAATAAAAAAATTATAGCAGTTAGCAAATTCATAAAAGAAATAGTAAGGATGGCTGCTAATTTAAACAATACGAACAATAATTCTTAGTTGTTATTATAAATTAACTGAATCAAACATACAGAATTGCAGATTGAGAACATTTATTAACCTTTTAGAATATTTCAATTACTTTATAGTACATCAAATTCGTTTTCTGCACCGGCTATTACACTTGTTCGGTTGGTACTTGCTCAGTTTGTGTACACAGCATCTTTAATGTTAGTTTACAGTTTTGTATGGTTATTCTCAGGGGTGTTAAAGTCCTTTCGGCTACAGAAATATATACTTACGGCTAACACACACAAAGTTATAGCAATTCTTAATACTAATTACATAAACAAATTAATTTCTCATTATATTCTATTAAGTAATTACCAATGAAAACTTGTAAAGAAATTTTGGGTTAGTTTTCGTTTGTCAAATTTATTTATCAAAAGGTTCGTCAATTATTTATTATATTTTACTTTTAATAATTGCTAATTGATTAAAGTTTAAATAGTGAATTTAACAAAGCATTTATTTCTGAATCGGAATAGTGATCAGTGAAGTGAAATAGTTATTTATTAATTCTGACCAAAAATTGTGAATTCGATTACGGGATAATGTTTATACTCATCGGTTTTCCTGCTGAAGATCCTGATGTCGTCTTCTTCTACGGATAACTCCTGGGCTGTCGTCTTCTTATACTGTCCAGAAGTTTATTTCCCTCGTCTCGATGTTTCTCCTCGCTGACTCAGGCCTCGTATTCCTTCGGTTGTCGTCCGTCTTCTTCTATTAAGATGTTCCAATGATCTTCATTTGGTGTCCGTTGTCGTCTCTCTTCGTCACTGCGTCGTTCCGTCTTCTTCAGATAATTACGGTTGGTTAATTAATTTTTTATAAACAAAATTTTGTTCAGGATTCCCTGGACTATTGTAGTTATCTCCGTCTGGTTTAAATTAGGTTCGAATTTACTTTAATAATAATAATTTTAATTTTAATACGAGAGCTCCTCGATCCACTCCCAAGCGTTGGTCAATAATAACTACTGAAAATCTAACGGTTTTTTGGCAATAAAATTCTTGTTGCTATGGTTACCTAATAAATTATGCTAATTTTCATTGGTTATTAACTTAAGTCATTGTTATGATTTAACGTCTTTTTTAGTCTAATTTTACCAAAATATCTTCAAATGAAGATTACTATCTTATACTAATAGCTAGAGTTATTACATGAGTACCATTCTTCCTAATTTTTCATGATGATCATTTTGATATCCCTCATGCCCACTTTTGAATAGCTAATTACATTTTTACTATTTTCCATTTTTATATTTTACATATATTTTATTCAAAATAAGTTGTTATTCATATATTTTGTTGCTAGGAGTACTCACTTAATCGGTTTAACCATTTGGCATAGTCTGCCTTAACTTTGGATAATTATTTGTTCTCAAAATTACTAAATTTATATTCAACAGTTGGCCTAGAGCCTAGATTTTATTCTACTCCCACCTAACATTTCTTAATAACATATCTGGTAATTCTAATACAATTTTATAAACAAAACAAACAATAAACATCAGTATTCCTAACTCTAATTCTTATTATGAAAGATTCCTTGTCAGGTTCTAGCCTGAAATAACTTTTAACTACCATTTCTGTCTTTTACTGTTATCTTGCTTATCCTATAATTTATTACATTCTATGTTTTCTGAACGATAATAAACTCTTATAATACTACTGATAAACTGTTCCTTACTCGAAATGTCTTATCTACTAATCCCTTCACTTAAATACAGTGTCTATACTTCTTATTTTACTACTCATTCTGATAACTTAATTCTTACCTTATTTTATAATTCTGACATCCTATTACCTAAATTTATAATATCACAATTAGTTTAATCTCTTACTAATGTACAGTTTATCAAAAATTGTTTATCTGTTTATTATAGTTTGCTTATATAATATTTTATTCTACACCCCCACTGCACTTTTCCTTTCATTAGAAGGTTTCTTTAATTATTATCATTCTCACTTTGTTCCATTATATGCTATACCTAGCACTTCACCACTTATTTAATTTTACACACATTTTTAACTTACTCACTTGTTTATTCACACGATTTGTCTGATTATTTTATATCACTGTGTGATTATGGTCATGAATAACTAATTTACTTCCAAATCACTCTGATCACTTTTAGTTATTACTTAAATTTTGTTTTTGTTTGGCTCAAAGCATTGTTTATTGTCTTTGGCTATTATCATTACTATTAGTTTGGGGTATGGTTAGTTTCTAACTCCCTACCTTATATTATATAAGTACATTCTTTTATCAATAAGATATATGTGATATTATTACCTTCCATTAATCTTATTATCCTAGTTAAATCTCATATACTACAAATATCAGTTCATTATTTAATTTACAATATACTGGTCATTATTTGGGATTATTTGATTGCACTTAGGTCTCAGCTGCTTCTTCATTGTCTCTTGGTTCCTTTGGTTTTTTATCCTATCTACTGTGTCAGGTCATTGTCAGGTTAATAGTCATTTGTCATTTATTGGGTTACTGGGTTATTGATCTCTAAGTTTATAAGTTTTTGCCTCTTACTCTTATCTTCAGCTTTTTATTTTATAATTAAATACAATTGAAGCTTCACTACCTTATGTCATGTTACAATATGTATAAGCTGATGACTCACCGTAACGGAAAAAAGTGTAACCGATGAGATGCTGTCGCGAAACTCTATGTTTTTCTCCATACAAAAAGTGTTTCTCCAGGCCCGCCTATAGAAGTTTTCACTTCAAAAAATTTAAGTCATCTAGGGGGCAGTAGCAAAACTAAGTCTTTGCCTTATAACTGCTTAAACAAGTTAGTGTAGTAAATCGATACTATATGGCGACACTTGTTGTCAACGATGGGGCGATAGTTGCGACTCATTTTCGCTAATTTGCTAGTTCTCTTGCTAGTAGGTGACGCTTCGCGTTACTAGATTATACGGGAAGATTCAACCGAGCGGGTATAAAAGCGCGTGCCTTTTCGCTGAAAGGTGATAAGTGCGGAACTAGAAAGCGATACAGTTAAGCATTATAGAGATAAGTGATAAGTGATAGTCCGAAGTTTAGTGTGAATTTTAGTAATCTCCTAGTGTGGTTTTGGAACAGTGTGCTTAGTGTGGGAAACATTTTTAAAGTGTGATTGGTGTAATAAATTGTTTTTTGTAAATTTGTCTTTGCTTTGCCAAGAATAGTCTTTGGGAATTAATTACAATGAAACGCCAATCGAACATCACTTCGTTTTTTAAGAAACCGAAAAAAGATGTTGATTTTAATGGTAAGTAGAAATTAAAATGTTGTGTTACTTTCGCTTTTCACTTATAAAATAAGACACTTCACTAAATGAACTTTCTACTCATAATAAAAGCACTAAAAAACAGTCACATAACCTTCACCGAATAAACAACAATAAACATCTGATCTAAGCAGCTGTAGTAGTCAGAAATGTCCATTGCGAACACGACAAAACAAAATCACTACTCAAATGAATTAGCTATGTGATAATAGTACTAATTTATATGAAGTCTATAAGGTGACAGCTCAAGAGCCCTGTCTTACGACCGCTACAAAACTTTAAACATTGATTAGTAATTATTTTTTTTAGGGCCTTTACATGTTTGATTTGGTAATTCTGAGCAATTACTGGATCAGCTTTGATTTTTTTCATACTGAAATATATGTTAGTGTAGACAGTCCTATACATGAAATCGCTAAAATAAATTGTCACAAATGATACGACACATGCGGTGATTACTTTTATTACCCGTATATATTTTTTGTTAACAGAGTTACCAAGCAGCAGCACCCCTAGCACTAGCAGTGTTGAGGAAGAGAGGGAACCAAGACATATGTCTGCAGCTGCGTATGGTTCCACGGTTGAAGTTCCAATAGAAACTGATTCCGATATAAATTCATCGACTTACCCTTGTACGACAACGGTAGAAGTATGGCAAGCAGATTATTTTGACATCGGGGACATAAACAGAGACCTTTTAGATAATAACATGAAAAAGAACATTCTTACTTCAGTTTGTTACCTAGACAGCCTTATGCCTTCCCAGTGACTGAAGGAAAGAAACAAAAAGAAGTTTCCAAGAGAAGTGGATAAAAGATCGAGAAACTGAAACCGGATTTCCCTTTCTTGCCTACTCCAAAAAAGAAGATGGTGTTTATTGTAAGCCCTGCTATTTGTTTTTTCATGAAGGGGTAGGAAAAGGAGATCATGAAAATCCAGGGAGACTAGTAACAAGCAGCTTCAGAGATTGGAAAAAGGCTAGAGAAACTTTCCTGAAGCATTCTAATAAAGAGTATCACAAAAACTGTGTTGTGCTAGCAGAAAAATTTCTAGAAGTCTTTTCAGGAAAATGTCAGGACATCATGTCTCAGTTAAATTCTCAACGGGCTAGAGAAAAAGAAGAAAATAGGGCAGCTATTAAACCAATTATAGAAACTATTTTATTTTGTGCAGAACAAGAATTACCTCTTAGAGGTGATCATGACAGTGGACCTCTCTCTTTGGATAAACCTGAAAAAAAGGATGGAAAATTCCAAGCTCTTTTGCGATTTAGGGCAAACTCTGGTGATGAAGACTTAAAACGACACATTATCAATAGCCGTAGAAACGCCACGTACTTGAGCTCAGATATACAGAATGAAATTATACAGATATGCTCAAACATAGTTACCGAAGAAATAGTTTCTAAGATAAATAATGCAAGTTGTTTTAGCCTACTTGCCGATGAAACTATGGATATTTCAAGCACAGAACAACTTTCTATCTGTGTCAGGTATGTAGACCTACTGATTCATAATGGTGATTCACAAACCCTAGTAATTCGAGAAGATTTTTTGGGATTTATCCCAATTCATGATCAATCTGCAGAAAACTTGACCAAAGTCATTTTGCAGCGATGTGAGGAGCTAGGACTTGACATGTCTAAATGCGTTGGACAGGGATATGATGGAGCAGCCAATATGGCTGGCCACATCAGTGGTGTCCAATCTAGGATCAGACAGCAGTATCCGAAGGTGAGATATGTTCATTGTGCAAGCCACTGCTTAAATCTTGCACTGTCAAATGCCATGTCAATTCCTATGGTAAAAAACTGTCTTGGTGTTGTCAATGAATTAGCTAACTTTTTTAGAAACCACCCCAATGCAAATAAAACTCTTCAGGATGCTATTTCAGTACATGCCCCAGAGAGTAGAAAAAGAAGACTTCTCCGGCTTTGTGAAACCAGATTCATCGAAAGGCATGACAGTGTCCTTACATTTGTTGAGATCTTTAAATCCATTTGCATCAGCTTGGAAGAGATTTCTAACAAGACATGGAAGATTTCTTCAACAGCCTTAACTTTGTTGGCAGCTGTGGAGAAGAGTGATTTCCTAGTCAGCCTACTTGTTTGTGACAAACTCTTTAGCTTTACTCTGCCATTGTCTGTGTTTATTCAAGATAAGTCTCTTGATTTAGCATCAGCTCTAAGCCATGCTAAAGAGGTTATTGTTACTCTTAAAAAACAACGAGAAGATGCAAAAAAATGTTTCAAAGATATATTTAATTCTGCATCACAGCTTGTGGAAGAGGTATTCCTAACTAAACTGACGGTTCCAAGACTAACATCAAGGCAGACAATGCATGCGAACCCTCAAATTACTAATGTTGAAGAATATTACAGAGTGACTGTCTTCATTCTTTGTGTTGAGAGTCTCATTCAAAATTTATCTGATAGATTCATATCAAATGAGGATATTCTACAAAGTTTCCAGGTGCTTCTTCCAGGCTATGCTTCTATTGATGAAACGAGCAAGTTGGAGAGTCTATCTCCATACTTTGAAGATCAAATGTCACTTTCTGCAGTAAAAGCTGAGTATGAACTGTGGTGTGAAAGAGCTTCCACTATTGACACCAACTCTGAGGTCCTGAAAGTATTGGAGTATTGCAATGCGACTTATTATCGTACAATCAACCACCTCTTAACTGTCTTGGCTACGTTGCCAGTGACAACTGCTAGTGTAGAAAGATCTTTTTCTACAATGAAAAAAGTGAAAACTTTACCTCGTAGTGTAATGAACAACGCCCGACTAAATGCACTTGCCATGATTTCCATTCACTGGGATGTTACTGTGGATCCAGATAAGGTGATCAACATTATGGCAGGGAAGAAATCAAGAAAATTGCTTCTGTAGTAAATAAAAAAAGAGACATGGTGCTCGCTTGTAGCAATAATAAACCCCTGTTGGAATTTGGAATTTAGGTGTGTAAGGTGCATTGGTAGGGCCTAATTTGTTAAAGTCATTTGTAGCTCAATAAATTTCTATTTAAAAAAATACAGTAGTAATTAATCTTCCTTCTTCATTAGCCGGATTTAACATTGTTTGAACACAGAGCTGAGCAGCAAATCTTTAGCCTTGATATGGCCACCGCCAGAAAAATTTCGAGAAATGAGCCCCACCCGAAACAAAATTCTGGCTACGGGCCTGTATGATACCAAACAACAATACTTATGTTAACAATCTGGTTGATATACATTCAGTAGTACCTATAGACTTCAGAAATAGTACATCAAATAGTAGTAGGAATTTTGTTGGTAGTTTGATAAAATGCTCACATCTGTTCTTTGACTGTCTTGTCTGTGGTCATGCTTGTCCACAGACAAGACTTCCACAGAACATGATGAATCCTAATATTTTGTGTTGTACAGAATATGGCTTTGAGGTTATATTCATAATAAGTGACTTGTGCAGTTTATACTACATTATATTTTATGTACAATGTAAATTTGTTAGCAAACATACCTTATTTTGTTTTTTTCTGGTGGTTACAGACGTGATGTGATGATCTTGACGCTCTTACATTAACTCTTGGAAAACAAATAAAATAGCTCATAAAATTAAAACAAACATACACTTGTTATTTCACAGCGTAAAATGGCTGCCAAAGAGTTTAGTTAAACACTAGAGACTAGACTGAGCGTTGCTGCCATCTGTGGATTTATTACTGAACTATAGTTCTTGACCACAGACAGTACAACAAAATTGGTGACGACAAAGAACTAATTAGAATTCACAATGTTTACAAATAAAACCGATATAATCTTTATATATTTAACAGTTGAGAATATTATATATTAAATATAATAATAATAATATAATTTTATTAAGTTTAAAGCAAGAATTCACCACATATGTTTTGAAAAACAGGATAGTGACAGACCACAGACGTGATATATTACTGTCTGTGGACAGAATTAAAATAACAAAAAATAATTTTTTTCCACTTTTTTTATACAGGAATATTAAAATAGGTTATTTTCTTGCTTCATTCATTATAATACACCACTAAAATGGAACAAATACTCCACAAATCTGTAGTGACACTACAATGTACGTTTTTTTGATAATGACCCTGTTACACAATTATTGTTTCATATAACTGATTCCTGAATTAACACACTTTTCCTTCACAATATAATATTACTCAGTTATACCTAATGTGATATGGCTCTTACCTATTTTAAATACAATCTGATATAAAGTTTTGCGACAATACAAGCATAGGCTGTAATGCGTATATGTAATATAAAATAAATATTTAATTGAATTTTAATAATATATAATAGACGAGCAGGTGTGAAATTGGAAGCTGGCTTGCAAACAGGAGTCAGCACGCAGGATCATGCGATTACCACTGCATGTGTGTACACAAGTAAATAGTGTGTGTGCGTGAAGCCTGTTTGAGCCTGAAAGTTTGGAACCTCACCCCAAGTCAATGCTAAATTAAGAATATATGTAATATTAAGCAAACCACAGATGTTAGCGAGAAGGTAAAAACTTCTAAAAATGTGTAAAAATCAGACACAAGTGCAGTGTGAATTTTATGTAATTCGGACAATAAGTGGAAATTCTGTGCGATTTTTAAAGCATTATAATTACACTAGTGGTGCGAGCATCATGATAATTGCACATCACATAGGTCATTAAATTAGACAATATTTTATCGCCGTGAAATCCGCGTTAAACAGTGCGATTGGCGAAAAAGTGCAAAAATGTGAAATAGGACGAGAGTGGGGGCTATCACGCCATGGTTCAACTGTCGACAGGCTAATTCCTGAATCGACAGCTGCAGTTTTCTTGGTGAATATAAATACAAGCCCAGGAGAGCTAATCTCTCTCTTCTAATAGTCTTCATTCGTGGCGGAACGCTATGTCCGTCAGAGACACGAAATTTTAATTACTTTGGACAGAGTTAGACAATATGTCTAACTCCAATAAGACTTTTTGTTAAGCATAACTTATAAAGTATTATGATAAATATTTCGATTTAAAAAAGTAATGGAAAACAGTAATTAAAAATTTACCGTAACAAAGAAATCTTCAGATGTCTACAAGTGATCTACATCTAAGAGCATTACTCCAGACCGAGGATGAGAGCACTACATGGCATAAATTCCAGACGTAAAGGATGAGTCATCGGACTTCCGAGAGGACCCAGAGGAAGAGGAAAGGATCCAGGACTTCCGAGAGGACCCGGAGGAATAGGAAAGGACACAGGACTTCCGAGAGGACCCGGAGGAAGAGGAAAGGATCCAGGACTTCCGAGAGGACCCAGAGGAAGAGGAAAGGATCCAGGACTTCATGACTATGCAGGATTCACAACATCAAGGACTCAGGACCAGGAGAGGGTATGCTGAGGAACCGCTACAATTAAGGTGAAAGAAAGCCATGTATTCCTCATAACAAAAGACTTAATCAAAGATTGATAAACATTGTCAAAAGAAAGACAATAATTTCAAAAAAAAGTGTAATTTATAACTTGTAAATATAAATGTCTTGTATAAAAAATTATAGCATAATTTTTGAATTAATAATTTATTGAAAATATTTTAATTTAAATTGTAGAGTAATTAGGAAAGCATAATTTTTGAATTGATAATTTATTAAAAATATTTTAATGTACATTTGAAAGAATCAATTAGATTTGTTCAAAGAATGAACAAATAGTTAACTTAGTTAAATATTTTTATATTGAAAGCACACATTCAGACTGAGTAGTCCAGACAGTATAACATAATGAAGAAATGTTTTTAATTAAAATTAATAATATTATATCTATGATATAAGCTTTATGTTGGTGATGAGATTACAGCAAACAAAGGAACTTTGAAACCATGTATAATGAATATCGTATGACGAAGTGATCATTATTTGTATATTATTATTTCTTGATATGTTTGTTTAAATTAATAAATGGGAACATATTGAATTTCCTAAAAAGGCTACCCTTATTATAATTACACCTGGACCCCTAATTACACGTACACGTTGTTAGAAATGTTATTTACCGTTGTATAATTTTGTCGCTCATGAGCGTGCGCCTGACACACTTACATTTAATAACGTTGTATCGTTGTATAAATTGTCGCCCGTCAAGGTGTGGCACGACACGCCTACATTTAATAAATAAATGTATGCTCTATTGTTAAATGTGTGCATAGGATTTGTGTATAATAATTGATGTGTATTAATGAATATTTTTATATGTGTTTAATTTTGTTGTGAATATTGTATTGTAATAATGCAACTGGCGCCCACCTCAACAAACAGGTGTAATTGTAGATAAGTAGATAAGAATAAATAAATAATAATAACAAAACAATAAATAAATAAAAATTAATAAGTCGGTTCCATAAAAATAATATTCTTAAATATTATAAATAAATATTTTAATAATTATTCAACATGGCAGAACCAGGAGGGTTGAATCTAGAAGCATTTAAAAATTCGATACTAGCAATGATGGACGAATTAGTAATAAAACAAGCCGAAAAATTTAAAGAAGAGTTAAAAGAGGAGAATATCAAGCAAATAAAAAAATAGATGAAAGAAATGCCAAACAAACAGAAAGTTTATAAAATAGATTAGAACTACAGTTTGAGCTAAACAAGACACTATAAGAATACTGAAAGTTTAGAAGAATTGAAGAACGATAATCTTGAAATAAAACAAAGTATAATCGACAGTAATGCACAGTTAACTGAAAAAATTGTTGATACTAACTTACATATTGACATGCTAGAGAATAATTTTAAACAAGCCTTACATGAGCAAGTTGTAAGAATTGAAAATAAACAAAAAGAATTATGTCTTGAGTGGAGAAACGATTTAAAAGAAGCGCATAAACAAATAAATGATAATATAAATGATACTTTAAATACAATAACACGAAAGCAGGATGATAAAATTCAAACTGTTAGTAATATGTTGCAAGCAAATACCAGTAAACTTAGAGAAATAGAAACACGTACTGTAGTCATTGAGAATAGAATTGAAGAAACTACGAAGGACCGTTCGGGAGTCGTATCACATATGAAAGAAGAAATACAAGAGGAAATGAACCAGATACGAAGTGAGTTGAGAAGATGACAAAATCAAATGACCATGCTTCCTACACCAATGGACAAAAGGAGCAGATTTAAGTTCTCAGGTGGTAAAGGGGAGAACAGTATGGAATTCCTAGCTAGAGTGGAGAAGGAAATAGAGAAGATTGGCAGTGCAATATGACGACGAGAAGATAGACTTCGTCACGCGATATCTTAGAGATTCAGCCAGTCAATGGTACTCTATAATTAGAGATAACGTCAGTACATATCAGCAGTTTCGTGAGGCATTCGAGAACCGATACTGGAATTTACATACCCAACGACAGGTAGGGGATCAACTCGAGTATGGAAAGTTCAACGCACAAGGACAATAGAGTATCGGACAGTACACAATTGCTCAAATAGAACGCGTAAAGCATCTTAAGCCTAAATTCTCAGAGTACGAAATTGTTTCAAAGTTATCTTACCATTTCCAGCGAGATATCCAGTTAGCAGTTTATACGCAGGGAATTAAAACCGTAGAAGAATTTTTAATCCTTGTGACACAGTCGGAGAATATCAATAAAGGTAAGAACACACAATACTGGGGAAAAAAATACGCAAATCACCACTATAATTATCACAGAGATGACAAGAAAGCAATACAAAACTCTACATCGCACCGTGATAATTACAAAATAAATTATACGCCACCAATACACAACACTACGACGCGCACAGCTACAGAGACTGAACGAATAAATACAGCTAAACAACAAGGAAGCATTGCGTGGTCGTCTAATCGTAAACATTTTTCAAAACCAGCTGACAAACGCATTGCCGCAGTACGGAAGGACGACGAGGGAACAATAAAGAGAGATAGGGAGAAAATGAATGAGATGGAGACAGCAACATTCCACAGTTGGCCGTCTATGTCAAAGGCGTCACAATGACTGAATAAATGGAAACAAACTTATATGATAAAGAACATATACCCTTACGATATTAGAGAGGACTTATTGAACAATGAGCAGGATATAAAGCGCAACGAACAACAAATACAATGTCCTATTGTAACCGTCGGAATTAACAGGTGTAAGATACGAATCTTAGGTGACACAGGCAGCCAGCTGTCAGTTCTTAACGCTGCTTGGGTTCAACGCAATAAGAAATATTTTAAAAATACTGCAATTTTGCCTCTAAATAATTTAAATATCACAACAGCTACCAATAAAAAACAAAGGGTTAAACAACAAGCATATGTAACCCTAACATATAAAAAGCTAGAATTAGAATACCCTATGATAATTATGCATAAATTGATCTATGATGGATTTCTAGGTATTGATATTCTAAATGCAATAAATGCTAAGATTAATGTTAATGATAATACAATTCTGTGTAATTATAAAGATGTTCAATATGAGTTAAATATGAATAGCGATGAAGAAGATTGCAAGGTAAGTGAAATACCTATTACTTTGTCTAAGCCACAAATACAGTATGGTCCAACTCAACATGTGAATGCAGCGGATGACACAGGAAGAAGAAAAACTGCACGAATTAATAGAAGAATACAGGGAAGTATTTAGTGAAGTACCGACGCAGACGACAGTATACGAGCACTCTATAGTCGTGTCAGACCCTACGAAAGTCATTAGGAGGACGTACCCTATCCCAATGCAATATGAGGAAGAGGTTGAACTGGAAAATCGGCGCATGATTGAAAATGGAGTCATAGAGCGATCGAACAACAACTTCCTGAATCCTCTAGTGGTAGTGAAGAAGAAAAGTGGTGAGATACGCCTATACCTTGACATGAGGGAGCTGAACAGCATTGTGTTAAAAGAGTATGACTGTGCACCTGCTGCGGACGAATTATTTACCAAGTGTGAAGGAGCGAGGTATCTGATGAAGCTGAATTTACGCTCAAGTTTCTGGCAGATTCCAATTCGTGAAGAAAATAGAAAGTACACTCCTTTCCTGTATAAAAGTAAATGCTACCAACACAGGGTAGTACTCTTCGGATTAAGCACGAGTTTGGCAGCCATCGTAAAGTGTCTAGAAAGAGCCCTAGGACCTGAGGTGGAACCCTACACCATGGAATTCATAGATGATATCTTAGTTGTATATAAAACACTAGACGAACATATAAAACATCTAAGCACGATATTCCACAAGTTTAGGCAAGCGAACATATTCCTTAACCTAGACAAATGTGAATTTATCAAATCCTCTATCCAATTCCTAGGCTACATTATTTCCTCCTCTGGTATTCAACCCGATCCTATAAAAATCTCCAGCATAACTAATTTTCCTATACCCGGAAATCTCAAAGGGTTAAGAGCATTCTTAGGACTAACAGGATACTACAGAAGATTCTCACCATTATATGCAGAGTATACGCAACCACTACTGGAGCTGACGAAGAAAGGACAGAAGTGGAAATGGGAGAAGAAACACCAAGATGCCTTTAACCAAGTGAAAAAGTTGTTCATCGAAAATATTATGTTACATCATCCTCAACGATTGGAAAATTTGTAATCTACTCCGATGCCAGTGACTACGCAGTAGGGAGTGTACTGTATCAACAAGATACTACGGGAGAGCACCGAGTTATCGCCTATGCCAGTAGAGTCTTCAAAGGAGCTGAAAGACACTACTCCACATCAGAAAAAGAAATTCTTGCTATAGTATATGCTCTTAAGCAATTCAGATATTATGTTTATGGTACTCATTTTGAGATACATACTGACCACCAAGCATTATCCTTTCTATTGAAATGCAAAGTAACAAATGCCCGATTATTAAGATGGATTTTAGCCATTGGTGAATACTTGTTCACCATTAAATACTGTAAAGGTAAAGGCAATATTATAGCTGATACACTAAGTCGATACATCACAGAAGAATGTGAAGAAGTCTATGAGAGCGAAAAAAAAGAAGTACAATTGCTGTCAATTAAATTTAAAGAGAACGATGAAATAAAACAAATGCTAACAAATTTAACACAACAACAAGATGTGGACGTTGCAATAAGAGAAATGAAAGACCAAGAACAGCTACCAAATCATTATAAGGTACTTGATGGAATTCTTTTCAGGTTAGTAAGACAAGACTGGAAGATAGTACTAACGAACGAAATGTTACAGAAATTAATTCAACCAGCACATGAGAGTTTAGCGCATGCTGCCACTCTGAAATGTTACCTGAGTCTACGAGAGGATTTTACGATTAATAGTATGTTTCGAAAAATAAAGAAGGAGGTGAAGAAGTGTTATGAGTGTCAAACGGCAAAAGGACCGAATTTACACATGTACATAGAAATGCAGAGCATCCAGAAGGAAAATAAGGGAGAGCTAATTGCAGTGGATTTTCTGGGACCACTACCACGATCAAGTCGAGGTGTGAAGCACATATTAGTATGTATCCATGTGTTTTCCAAGGCAGTCCGACTGTACCCAATTATGCGACCCACAACCAAAGTTGTTCTAAAGATACTACTGCAGAAATATATTCTGACATATGGAAAAATGAAGAAAGTACTCAGTGACCAAGGTGTACAATTCCAGAGTGAAAAATGGGAGAGGACGTTAAGGGAAAATGGAATACAACCTATACTCACATCCATAAGACATCCTCAAGGAAACCTTGCTGAAAGAGTTAACAAAGAATTGGGTAAATATTTACGAATATACTGCCATGATCAGCATAATAAATGGGCAGAATATCTACCATTTCTTGAGAAAGCCATCAACGAAAATTATAGTGAAGCAACAGGATATACTCCAATAGAATTGGAAGAAGATAAAAAGCCGAACAGATTTTGGACCAAGTATGTAAACAAACCTAACAACCAGAATGTACCTGTACCAAAAAGTGTAAAAATTGAATACGCAAAGCAACGGATAATAGAAAGAGGTAACAAGAGAGTGGAAAGATTTTACAGGACACACAAACTACAACAATTCGACATGGGAGAAAAAGTTTTAGTTAAAGCTAATCCAGTGGGAAAGCGAAGTGATAATACAGCGAAAAAATTCTTTAAACCGTATAACGGACCACATACATTAAAACAACGAATCGCGAGACATACATTTATAGTATATGACGATGTGAAGAAGAAAGAAATTGGCAAATACCATGCCAGTTCACTCAGAAAGTTTTACACGTAAAAATAAATAGGTCAGTGGAACCAGATTAAAAGAGAACAATGGGAAGAAGCAGCTACGCTTATGCATTGTTAGCAACTCGTAGGGAGGGGAGATAGGAACTAGACTTGTTTTACCCTCCAACTAAGGGAATTTGAACAATTAATATTCATTATCATGGATAGTAGTGTATAAATACAAATAAAAAAAATATGTAAGTAATATGAAATATAAAAATATAAGATGTCTAATGATAGAAAAAAAAATATTTTAATAAATAAATTTATTAAAATTTTTTTTTACCAAGTAGAGGAATAATGCGACAATACAAGCATAGGCTGTAATGTGTATATGTAATATAAAATAAATATTTAATTGAATTTTAATAATATATAATAGACGAGCAGGTGTGAAATTGGAAGCTGGCTTGCAAACAGGAGTCAGCACGCAGGATCATGGGATTACTGCTGCATGCGTGTACACAAGTAAATATTGTGTGTGCGTGAAGCCTGTTTGAGCCTGGAAGTTTGGAACCTCACCCCAAGTCAATGCTAAATTAAGAATATATGTAATATTAAGCAAACCATAGATGTTAGCGAGAAGGTAAAAACTTCTAAAAATGTGTAAAAATCAGACACAAGTGCAGTGCGAATTTTATGTAATTCGGACAATAAGTGGAAATTCTGTGCGATTTTTAAAGCATTATAATTACACTAGTGGTGCGAGCATCATGATAATTGCACATCACATAGGTCATTAAATTAGACAATATTTTATCGCCGTGAAATCCGCGTTAAACAGTGCGATTGGCGAAAAAGTGCAAAAATGTGAAATAGGAAGAGAGTGGGGGCTATCACGCCATGGTTCAACTGTCGACAGGCTAATTCCTGAATCGACAGCTGCAGTTTTCTTGGTGAATATAAATACAAGCCCAGGAGAGCTAATCTCTCTCTTCTAACAGTCTTCATTCGTGGCGGAACGCTATGTCCATCAGAGACGCGAAATTTTAATTACTTTGGACAGAGTTAGACAATATGTCTAACTCCAATAAGACTTTTTGTTAAGCATAATTTATAAAGTATTATGATAAATATTTCGATTTAAAAAAGTAATAGAAAACAGTAATTAAAAATTTACCGTAACAAAGAAATCATCAGATGTCTACAAGTGATCTACATCTAAGAGCATTACTCCAGACCGAGGACGAGAGCACTACATGGCATAAATTCCAGATGTAAAGGACGAGACATCGGACTTCCGAGAGGACCCAGAGGAAGAAGAAAGGATCCAGGACTTCCGAGAGGACCCGGAGGAGGCGGCAAGGACACAGGACTTCCGAGAGGACCCAGAGGAAGAGGAAAGGATCCAGGACTTCATGACTATGCAGGATTCACAACATCAAGGACTCAGGACCAGGAGAGGGTATGCTGAGGAACCGCTACAATTAAGGTGAAAGAAAGCCATGTATTCCTCATAACAAAAGACTTAATCAAAGATTGATAAACATTGTCAAAAGAAAGACAATAATTTCAAAAAAAAGTGTAATTTATAACTTATAAATACAAATGTCTTGTATAAAAAATTATAGCATAATTTTTGAATTAATAATTTATTGAAAATATTTAAATTTAAATTGTAGAGTAATTATGAAAGCATAATTTTTGAATTATTAATTTATTGAAAATATTTAATTTTCAATTGTAGAGTAATTATGAAAGCATAATTTTTGAATTGATAATTTATTAAAAATATTTTAATGTACATTTGAAAGAATCAATTAGATTTGTTCAAAGAATGAACAAATAGTTAACTTAGTTAAATATTTTTGTATTGAAAGCACACATTCAGACTGAGTAGTCCAGACAGTATAACATAATGAAGAAATGTTTTTAATTAAAATTAATAATATTATATCTATGATATAAGCTTTATGTTGGTGATGAGATTACAGCAAACAAAGGAACTTTGAAACCATGTATAATGAATATCGTATGACGAAGTGATCATTATTTGTATATTATTATTTCTTGATATGTTTGTTTAAATTAATAAATGGGAACATATTGAATTTCCTAAAAAGGCTACCCTTATTATAATTACACCTGGACCCCTAATTACACGTACACGTTGTTAGAAATGTTATTTACCGTTGTATAATTTTGTCGCTCATGAGCGTGCGCCCGACACACTTACATTTAATAACGTTGTATCGTTGTAGTATTTAATTCAAATAAGTGTCACAGTGTTTTGATCTGACATATATACTTTCCTTGATTATTATATATTAGTTTTATAATCTTAACCAAACATATTAAGACATATAACTTACAAAATAAACTTAGTATTTTACTATTATTTTGTACTTCAACTAGCTTTAGTAACTTGGTTAAGTTATGCACTTTGGCATATGTCTAGTCTATTCTTCAACATGTATGAGTTTTAATATTTATTTAAGGGAACTGTCACGTTACAATATAAAGCCCAAAATATGTACATGATTCTTGGTGGGTGACAGAATAGCTGAAGGGTACATGGTATGGCTGTTCAACAAAAGGTTGGTTTCATGAAAGCTTTGAAGTCTGTTTTATTGTAATAGTTCTTCCCTAACTGCAAAATGGCAAAACTGATGGTATTAATTAGAGATAATCTGTACGGTCATTTCTCAAAATCAGCACTGATATGACAGAAAGGAATAGTAAGTTTACTATGCAAGTGGTGCCCCCCCAGGTGAATGCCACACGTCCCCCTAAAATTTCACAATATCCCAACACCCATTTCAGCTTCAGCCTATGCTTAAAATGTAATTCATAATAACTGTTGTAGATTACCAAAACTGTTTTTCATTTTGTATTCATTAAAAAAATACTCTATATTTTAAATAAAAAAATCAATAAATTATTAATTCTGTATTCAATTCTTGGATTTCGTTGTCCATGACGTGTCTGTTACTTAACTAAATATCACTATAATATTGACGACTCGGAACACTAAGTTTTTTATAAGTAAAAACGTAAAGTTTTACCTTACAGCCTAAACCGGCTTTCACCTATAGAAGGCTTCATCAGAGGCTGTCGTAAGTAGCGCTGCAACAGCTAACAACAAGACGAACAGCGCTACTTACGACAGCCTCTGATGAAGCCTTCTATAGGTGAAAGCCGGTTTAGGCTGTAAGGTGAAACTTTACGTTTTTTACTTATAAAAAACTTAGTGTTCCGAGTCGTCAATATTATAGTGATATTCTGTATTCAAATTTAGCATGAGCTGTTAAAACAATTCAGTAAAATTTAAACTTTGTTTCAGCTTTCAATATCAAATTTTATTTTAATTTTTTATAGTTATTAACCTGTCGTCATAAAAACGCTTTGACTTATTTAATATTGTTACGACGGTCTACTTGATCATCGTAGGTACAGTGGAAAACATAATAAAAGACACCAATTAAGTCAATAATCACCAGCTTTATTTTTCACGGATAAACAGTTCATAATTAACAACACAATCTCTTTACAACAATCAAACAAAAATTGTTCACACGCAATAAAATGTCAACTAATATAAAACGTAATTGTATTACAATTATACTGCCCGATTATAGAACACAACACTTCACTAATAACCACTTGAATGCACACAGTAATATCACCCGATAATAAACTCTAACCACACATAATATATCACAACTATAACTGAAACTAAGGCCGCTGCCGCCTTGTATTTATACCCCCACTCACAGATCAGAACATTACAAACTATGCGTTATCTCTACCTACGACAAATTAATTAATTGCGGCCTTGACACAGTCTGCGCGGCTTTTGTCACAGTCTAGTTAATGCATCGAGAATCACATACGCCACACAGATTCCACTGGATTCATCTGTAACATTCGATAAACACATATATTGTTCTGTGATGTTGTAACAATATGAAAAAAACCTTTCATCTAAAAGAAATGAGAAAAACTTTTAATTTTTATTAAGAATAAATGAGAAGGTATAAATAATAAAGTGATTATAACTTTGAGTAAGATTCAACTTTTTAAGTTTAAATGAAAAGAAATATAGGATCTTTGGGATTTTCGTGCATAGTTGTACAATTTCCGTGTCTTCATTTGTACTACGTGCATGCGCACTGACTGTTTCTCTCCCCACTCTAGAGAACATACAAACACAAACCATATTACCCCGTACTAGGTTATGTGTAAGATTAAAAATAACCAAACAAGTACATTAAAATCCTTTTTTCAACATAATGTAATAAAAAGCAATGTGCAGTTTCTGTTAACACGCAAATGATTAAGTATTAATAATGGGTTACAGTGGAATTTTATGTTACTACCATCTGAATTAATGGAAATAAAATTGGAGAATCACGTAAACATTTTAAAGAATGCTTGTATATTACATACAAAATTATTACAGTACGGACCTATGTTAACGAATAGAAACAAATAGGACTCTATACTTTAGTATGTACCAATGAAATTCACCTTTTTTCAAATACCGATACCTATTGTTTTTTTCATACTCTTAAAAAAATGTCATTAACAACATACATTATGAGAAAACATGATTACAAATCATAACCTGCTATTAGTTACTTGTGAAGAAAACAGATATAACATTTCCAAACAAGAAATATTCAATTCTCCCCCGATTTTTTTAATAAAAATTGGAGTTTCCACTGCAAGTTTTTAAGTCCACTAACTACTTAATTTAATATACATAATTGTTCCTGATCTTGTTGGGTCACATTGTATTATACATCTGCTTCCTACTCATATGTGCAAACAATGTTTTTAATGTACGGTCCTAAACATCTTTAAAATTTAGACAAAGTCTAATGAGCAATTTGGCTTAACATGAATTTACATGACCTGGCTCAGAACAACTTTATTTTGGCAAATACAAAGATGAAGACTCTGTACACCCTGGTTGCAATTTCTTCAGGGCTCACACATGCTGCCAGGCTTAGTTCTATAACATGATAAGGAAGAAAGAAATCATCTCGAACCTGCAACCACTGTGGAAAGGTTTGTATACCATCACCAAGAAGTTTAATGATGTCATCTAACGAATAACTCATTAGGCCATTTAGCTTTATTTATACATTTAATGCATCTTAATTAGTACACTAACAGCACTGCTCTCTCTTGCAGTAACACAATACATTACACTAACTCTAAAGAATTTCTTGTTTTCAGTTTAAAAAAGTTGAATTTCTTTTCTTTTCCATTCACATTTTGTGAAACGACCTACATTAATATGTGTAGGCTATGCTTACTATATTGAAATTCAATGTTCACTATCCAATAGTTAAAAATTTTGTGAAATTAGTAACACTATGTACTAATGTGTGATTGTCAGTTTAATTTCTGAATTCCTTTGATTCATTAATAAATTTTACTAATTTGTTTCTTTATGTCTATTGAATGATTTCTTATTAGTTTTTAATCTTTGTGTTTTCATTATTCATTGTAAATTCTTGGATTTTGTTGTCTGTGACATGTCCATTGGTTAACTAATTATCATTAAAACACACAGAGGACTGATCCTCTTTTGCAAGATCACAAGTATGTTTCAAGACCATTTGCAGGTCAGGTATTGTTCTGTCTGTTCACTTTCTGAAAGTGGTTGAGGAGCAAGGGGGAAGATGTCTCCATTAAAACACACACACACACACACACACACACACACACACACACACACACACACACACACACACACACACACACACACACACACACACACACTAGCATGCACACAATTCCTTTTTTCTTTATTTAATTTGAATTCTGTATTAGAACAAATGTTTTCAGAGTTTACAAGTTTTTTTTTTTAATTTCTTCGATTAATTTTTTCAATTTTATACAATGTGTATATATACAGAGGAGTGTCAGTTGTTTTATGTTTTTTCAATAAATAAAAATTAGAGGGAAGAGAGAGAGAGAGAGAGAGACCTAAAATGACACGTACAGAAATTTCATCAGAACTTTTCCTGATAGTAAAAAAATAACTAAATAATGAATGGCAAAGAACAAAATTAATGTAAATTATAGTTATAATTTGTTGTCTAATAAACAGGTACTAGTAATGGCTTCATATACTTAACATCTTAAATTATAAACCTATTACAAACATACTTGGTATACTCAGCTTGAAACAAACATTCAGACCAATAAAAATGGTTTAAATTTTGCCATGCTGCATTATTAGTACTGTTGAAACAGCAGTTTGATTATAATTGTTTTTAGAACAGACTTCTGGAATAATGTGTGCAAAATGATTAAAGCATTATTAATAATGTACAGTGTGCCTTAATAAGTTGTTAATTATTCTAACTGATACATTGTCATGCCATTATATGACAGTTCTCAGAGCTTCAGTAATAGTCATCTTTGCTGTTAACATGGACACAAGTCTCTTTTTAAAAAAAAATTTCATTAGTAAAGTTACTTATAAGTAGGCATACATTTGTACTCATAATATGAGGTTAAGAATTAAGAAAAGGTGAAACCAACTCGTTACACTGAAAAACTTCTAGGTATACTACTACTGATTGGAAAAGACAAGATAACTCAGGGTGAACTTTTTTTCAAACCTTTTAACACCATGGATTCTGCATTTATCCACAGTTACTTTGCCCTTTTTTACATTTTATCAGCTTGTGTTCCCAGAGTCACAGTATTCTGAATTGTTCTAAAATTTCCATTTAGGATTAGACCCATCCATACTTATGTGTAGCACTTTATTAAGATGCAGATTTATTCCTATTAGAGTTATCTTCGAATCCCTTAAAAAAGCTGAAAGATTAGGGAGTCAAAGAAACACAGAATTCAAGTAGCAAGTTTCCACTACTTTATAAAACATAGCCTACAAGCAAACTTTGACATCCAGTAACTGTTGCTGAGAAACCTTACCAAGGGACTTATATAAAAAAAAAAAACAATTACACGCTTGCTCTTTTGAACATCTGATGTAAAGGTTTTGTAAAGTGTACCTAATGCTCGACTTTTCCTTGTATTCCATACTTCCAGCAGTTTTACATGATACATTCCTAACACGAATAAGAAAAGTTTAAATCTGCTGATGATCTAAAGGAGTGATAGTTATTTGTTGCAGACTGACAGGGTTATAAAATATTTCTGAAAGAAGTGTTGCTTTTACAACACCATCGTTTATCAAGTGACTACTCAAATCTGCCAGTTTTTCACAGAAACTGAAGTTTGATGATTAGATCCATCATGACCTAGTGATGCTCCAAATATTTCAAGGATTCTCCTAGCTTTAAAAAACTAGACTGGGCTCATTGATTGACATTATTAATGTTAAATTAACTTTGGGATACTTCCAAACATAATACAGTTTACAATAAAAATTTTATGCCTATCTAATTTTTCCAGAACTATGTACACATAGCAAAAATGGAATTTCTACAAAGTTTACATTAAAAGAATATGATGAAAGTACTGTTAGTGTTTAACAAATATTGACAATTTTGCCCAATACAGAAATGAAGGAAATTGACAGACAAATTGTCTACGAGTTCCCTGGAAGTGTTTGAAAAATGATAAACTTTTATTCTATCATTTACTTGTTACCGGTACATTATGTAACAGAACAACATTTCCTTATTATTTATTTATGATTTTTAATATACATAGTATTTGAATTAACTTGTTTCCATTTATTTTCCATATAGACAAAGACAGGGTAATTGTAAACATGCAGTTGGGATTATAAACACAACATGAAATAGTACAATGACAACTAGTTTACAGTTATCACTATTGTTGTTTCAATATTTCAAAGGATAAAGAAAACACCTGTAACTCTAAGATGTCAAGGATAATTGTAAATTGAATTTTACAGCTGTACTTATTATTTTATATTTAAACAATTTTTTGTACGCAACATAATAACAAAGATTGAAATAACTATTATTTCCAGTTATTTCAAATTTAAAAACCTATACACAATTTTTAATCAATCAAAATGTTTCACTCCATTTTACGTTTACAATTACCCCACCTAACTGCAAATGTATGGTGTGTCTCTATCTTCAGTTAGCACTTTTAATGTTAATTGTGTAACAGGGCAAATAAAAGGGGCTTTTTATTCTATTAAATCTGGGGTTTTATTTTATTAAAATATCAACAATTTATTTCATATGTGTGGCCAGTCCCCGGTTGAATCTGAAGCGTAGTTAGAACATTCTTGGAACTTTGCGGCTGTGTGACATCTACGCCCAAACGCACTAACATCGGCGGGGCGCCGACTGACGCCGAGTTGTTGGAAACAAGATGGCTTGGAGACAATAATTTTCACCACGTGTATCGAAGGTGATGGAAATGAAACTTAGTCCTGCCTACATTGGTGACGTCGACCAGTGCTCACTGAATATCGTCGACGTCCAAAACACGAAAAACCCATGTGTTGAATGTGTCACCGCTATGACTACAAAGTACAAGGCATTGCTTTCCGCCTTGTCGGACAGCAATCTAGTAGAGAGGGAACTTAGAGACGATCTTCCCAGTTCTCTCACTGAAGCTTACCTGGCCAGGTAACCGCCTCATGGGGCTCATTAAAAAATTCATGAATATCAAGTAAAAGTGCGTTTCCGTTAGTAAAAATGTGAAGGTGATTGGAGTGTTTCGGCAGAGAAGATGAAGTTATAAACTATTTCGGACTCACAACAAAATTTCGTAAGTGAATCGTCACGACTTCGGAGATACCCTCGTTACCGGCAAGGGTATTACTCAATGTATACTACCAATGTTTATAAATAAGTAAAAGGGGGTTTTTATATAAATGGTGTGAATGTGAGAATGGGCAGTCTGGGCTGTTTTCTTTAAGATAAGATGTGATAGAATTTTAGTAATATTTAACCATGTCATAAATGTCATCAGAATGTTTTGTTTCTTTTAAAATTTTGGCAAGACGTAATAACCAACATGTTAAAAAATCTAAAGAATTTAATAAAATTTAATTTGTTTTCTCTTCCTAAATAAGAGTTGCGTAAGTTATTGGTGTAACCTTACAATCATGCTTGCATTCAAAAGTTTGTGTGACGTAACCCTGGGCTAAGAGAACATGTGTTAAGGTAAGTGTAATAATGGTAATTTTATTTATTTATATTTGTATGTAATTATATTATCACAATTGGCGCCCGAACTGGGACGAATTTGATTAATTCAATAATTAAAATTCCACACCTACAATAGATGCAAGTTTGATTTGAGGGTTAAGTAACTACGTAAAAATTACGCAGCACATATAAAATAGTACATCAATGTTCAGAGGTTAAGAGTTAAGTGGTAGATGTTTTTATGTAAGAAAATCTAGATTAATAAACTTATAGATATGGCAGGAAATAATGAAAGCGAAATAAATGAAATGACTAATGTCGAAAATTGTGATGAATCAAAATATTATGAGTAATTTTGAGATACATTCGACTCCAAGTGCGAGTCAAGAGAAAATAGAAAGAAATGTAACAGATCAAAGCAATGTAACTGAAGATTCGGGCGTGCAGTTAACCCCGACTTCAACAAAAGGTAACAGTCAATTTAATAATGATGTGATGAATATGTTAATAACGATATTGAAGGATATCAATGAACAGAATAATAAATTTAATGAAATAAATAATCGTTTTGACAATAACGATATAAAATTGAATAAATTTGACACTAAATTTGACACTAATGAGGTCAAAATTAAATGTGAAAGTAGTTGTAACGAATTGAAACGAGATATTGAGAAAATAGTAGAGTCAGTAGGAGAACAGATTAAAAGTAAAAATAATAATGATAATAAAAAAGTAACAAGTGATAAAAATAATGTTGAAAATGATAATATAATTAAGAATGTGGTATTAGAGAATAAGGTAACAAACGATAACAATGATATTGAAACTGGTAATGTAATTGAAAAAGTGGTATCAGAGAGTGATCCGTTGAAAATAGATAGTGAGGTAGTGAGTGAGAGAGAGAGAGTAATAGGTTGTAGTGGAGTAGTAATTAGCGTTGATGAATTAGAGAAAGAGTGGCAAGAGAGAGTAGATGAGTATGTAGGGCAGACGGTAACTTTTCCCCTTATTTGTGATGAACCAAGGTGTTCACAAATGTTATTGTTGAAGGGCAAGAGTCCCTTGTTAGTGAAAGATTTGAGTTGTTTCCCCTTTTTGTATAAGTTAGTACCCTCTGTGTGGGATGGTGTTGAAAGAGTGAGATGGTGTTATGGTGAGAGAGATTTAGATGGAGAGTTGTGTGTTGATAGAGAGATAGAATTATATAAATTGAAGAAAAATGGTAATGAGTTGAAAGAAATGGTAGAAGTGATAGAGATAAATGATATGAAATACTTACCTGTTAAAATAGAGAGTGAGAATTATTTTGATGATGCCTGTTTAAATAATGATAATTTACCTTATGATGAGAAAATAACTGACCTTAGATTGAATATAACTACTGATGGAGACTGGACAAAAATAATTAATGTTGACTTGGTTTATGATAAAATAATTATAATGGGAAGTAACCCTATGTATGATTATTGTGGTAAGATGAATAAACTAAAATTTTATGGTTATTACATACAGGATAGCCATATGAGGTATGTAAATAAAATTGAAAAATGTTATGTGAAACCCAGACTAATTTTTGATGATGGAGGCTGAACATAAACTTAATAGATGGACATTTTAAATATTTTGATTTATGGTTCTGACCTGGCTGATTTTGGAATTGAAGTGTGATAAATTGAGTAATTAATGACAAAGGTTTGTAAATAATTGTTTAGTGAAATTAATTGTGTGTATTGTAAAATGTTAGGTAAACAATGTGTGTATGTAGTGGAAATTGTTGTGATAATAATAATATTAATATTTTGCAGTCTAAATAAATAACAAAAATAATTTCGAAGAGGATAACAAATGAATTGTAATTATTGTAATTGGTGAAAGTAATTAAAATGTTGTTTTTAATAATTAATTTAATTAAAATAATTTGAGATGTTTAAATATTTTGATTGATTTAAATGGTATATAATTGAATTTTCTAATGGATGTAAATTGTTTTATGAGATGTGAATTTGATAGTAATAAATAGATAAATGTTAAATTGTTTGGTATGAAATAACATTGCTGTTAAATTGTTTCAGAGGTTACGTGGAGGTATTGGTGTGTGGTGTGTATATTTTGTGTTTATGTCAGTAGGTGAATAATGTACTGTAAGTATAAAATTTATAATACCAATTAGATAGAGTAAAATGTTTACAGGTGTTTAACTCAAATGAAAAGAGTTTAATTCAATAATGAAAATAATTTGAGATAATTGTACTAAATAGAAACTATAATTAAAAAATAATAATAACTGAAAGTTGATGTAAAATAATTGTTAATAATGAATTTGAAATTTTGAGGAATCTAATTCCAGACAGGGATAAATAATGGAATGATTATATATAAAAGATTTAATGAAAAATTTCAAGTAATAATGTTTATAAGATTCTATACAAATTATTTAAAAGAGAATTGTCTGTTTAATGTATGCTAACGATCAAGGTAAATGTCTAGTTGTTTATTATATTATGTAATGTATTATACAAGATGTGTGGGTAGTTTTGGGGGGTAGAGTGGTGTTTATAGAAGTGATATAATAATGGAATGTAGGGACTGCTATTGTAGAAGGATTTAGTTTAGTTATTAGTGTGCTATCGCTGTGGTGGCATGTGCCACAGTAGATAGCGGAAAGTGTTGGGGGTAACAGAGAGTGTTACCTCCATCGGAGGCCAAAATGGCGCAAAATGCACGGCACACCCTTTTTTACATTTTTATATTGTATACTGATAAACTGCCGTGCTGTGCAGATAAATGACGATGATAACATGCCTGAAAGTAGAGTTGATTTCCCTGACTTTTCGGGCGATTACTGCCTTACCAGCACTAATCATGGTTTTGGCTAGCGGTCAGCTATGGCCATAAATTAAGAACCTTGACCATAGCTGGCTTGAAATTGGTTTATATTAGAAATTGATGGGGGGTGAAATTAGGGGCAATCCCCGGAAACTATGGAACAGCGGCTGCCACTCTGTTCGAGTAGGAACAGCAAGGCCAGGTGGTAGACCCGCATTAAGGGCGTATGAATTTATAACAGGGATATGGTGATATCCAAATAATTTCCAATGTAACGCTGAAGCAAGGACACGGAAATGATAAATTCCTCCACCAATGCCGTCCTTGTGGAGGCAAATGGGCGCAACAGTCCAACAGAAAAAAACAATAGTGTGTGTGGCTGGGTGGTTGCTCAGGGGAGCAACGAATTAAAATTTTGTAACCTAAAGATGATGACTCGCTCCTGAAGTAATTAAATAACTGTATCATGATTTGAGAAATAATTGGATTAGATGTTTATTATGCTGTGTTTATTCTATCTTATAAATGTATTAGTTTATTGTGTTAGAGGTAAGTGTTGATAAAATGTGTAATTTGTGTAATTTTGAAATGTGTTTATGGTAAGGTCATTCACCTTGCTAGGAAAATCAGCTGATCCGCTGTAGAATGTCACTTATAAATTGTTTGCTAATTTCCAAGGTAACTAATGTTTGAATAGTGATTTTAATGTGTTAAAGATTTTATTTTAAATGATGAGAATAATTTGATATCGTTAAGAATGTTAAATGATTTGTAAAAGATAGTAAAAGGTAGATTTTGGGTGATTAATATTTTGTTAGGACAAGTAAATCAGTCCATGTTGAGGTTAAAGTGGTAATAGAGAGAATAATATTGTTATGAATAATGTAATGTAGAGTTTGAGAAGTATGGATAGTGACACAGTAGCTATGGGGAAATATGTAGAGTAATGATTGATATATTGATGTAATAAATAAGTGGAGATATTTTGTTGTAGTTGAAGTGATGTAATGAGAATGGTAATTAGTTGATGGGAATTTTGTAAGAGGGGGTGGTGTGGTAGGAGTCTGCAACAAAAGTGGTTGGGACGGGAAGGGACCGTTTAGCGCCGGAAAGGGTCGCCTAGGTAGAATCCAGGGGCCAAATAAGGGAATGAGCTTTTGGGAGGGAACACACATCCTGAGTACAAAGGGGTAGAGAGTTTTTTTTCATAAGGGTAGAATGATGTGAATTGAGTTGAGTAGTAAGTTGGGTTTAGAGATTGTTTGATAGATGTTTTTGATAAGAGAGGGGGTGTCATATTAGTTAAAGCTGTTAGTGGTATTAGAGTCAGAAGGGGAGATTATAAATGTATAAGTGCCAAGTTGATACAATCAAGTTATTATGAATAATTAAATCACCCAAACTATTGGAGATGGAGAATATTAAAGAAAGAGAGTCATAGTAAAAATATAGAATTTTAATTGAAACAAGTGACAATTTTAATAGAATTTGAGAATAAAGTAAAGTTGTAAAATGTGTAATTTTGAGTAATTTAAATGTCAATTTTATTGTTAATTGTAATAATACTATTTTAATTTTAAATGTCTTATTTTATTATATTTTATTGTGTTTGAAGATAAAATTTTTTAAAGATGTTTAATGTATTTTCTGAGGTAGCTTACATATAACCCGTGTAGGTCAAGGTTGTGGACTTGACCCAGTTTGATCAGCTGATGGGTGATGTTATATACTGGACCCGTTTTGGCAATGAAGTAATGCCAATTTTGTTGTTTAATTAATTTTAAATTGTCTTAATATTGAAAAAAGTATATTTTAATAAATTTAAAGTTTTTTTGAAAAAAAAAAATTGATTTTTGTGCCTGCCATCTAATTGATGTTTTGAATTTTGATTGTAGTGTTGTTTATGTGTATTACTAGGGTTTTATTGAATTATATTGTTTAGTATGTATGTATAATCACATGTTAGGATAAATGAATTCATGTTTTAAGTGGATGTTCAATTTGTTTGTTTTTATGAGTATTAATAGTAATGAAGAAAATTGATAAATGTAGATAAAAGTTTTTTTTTGGTTTGAATGAAAATAATAATAATATAACAACCTGATTTTGAACTTAAAAGAACAGTGAATTGAAAGATAAATGTTTTGTGACTTTTAAATGATGAGTTTGTTTCTAAGATATTATAAGAGTATGTACGAGCCCAGTAACTGCTAAAGGCAGCCCAGTGTGCATGATTAGGGGGAACATATCAGTTGAGGATCTGGCATGGTATAAGACCAGGGGTTTGGATTTTGGGGTGGCATGATAGAAGGTTAGGTGCGCTGTGGTGCGTGTCTGTTCAATTTTATGGTGTTGGGATCTCGTACAGAGAAGTCCAGTAATCTCGTTCAGATGCTGCCATAGTCGCCGAGCCAGGGGGGTAGTTTACCCATGATGTATAAGAACAAATGGGGGGTTGTTGGCACCATATCCTCACCGGTCCTCTTAGGGGTTTAGCAATGAGATTTCTTCTGTTTCGGCAGAAGACATCTCATTGGGGGGGGGTATTGTAACAGGGCAAATAAAAGGGGTTTTTTATTCTATTAAATCTGGGGTTTTATTTTATTAAAATATCAACAATTTATTTCATATGTGTGGCCAGTCCCCGGTTGAATCTGAAGCGTAGTTAGAACAAAGGAACTGTTATGAAACAATTGTAATGGAATGTGCGGGTGACACAATTCTTGGAACTTTGCGGCTGTGTGACCTCTAAGCCCAAACGCACTAACATCGGCGGGGTGCCGACTGACGCCGAGTTGTTGGAAACAAGATGGCTTGGAGACAATAATTTTCGCCACGTGTATCGAAGGTGACGGAAATGAAACTTAGTCCTGCCTACATTGGTGACGTCGACCAGTGCTCACTGAATATCGTCGACGTCCAAAACACGAAAAACCCATGTGTTGAATGTGTCACCGCTATGACTACAAAGTACAAGGCATTGCTTTCCGCCTTGTCGGACAGCAATCTAGTAGAGAGGGAACTTAGAGACGCTCTTCCCAGTTCTCTCACCGAAGCTTACCTGGTCAGGTAACCGCCTCATGGGGCTCATTAAAAAATTCATGAATATCAAGTAAAAGTGCGTTTCCGTTAGTAAAAATGTGAAGGTGATTGGAGTGTTTCGCCAGAGAAGATGAAGTTATAAACTATTTCGGACTCACAACAAAATTTTGTAAGTGAATCGCCACGACTTCGGAGATACCCTCGTTACCGGCAAGGGTATTACACAATGTATACTACCAATGTTTATAAATAAGTAAAAGGGGGTTTTTATATAAATGGTGTGAATGTGAGAATGGGCAGTCTGGGCTGTTTTCTTTAAGATAAGATGTGATAGAATTTTAGTAATATTTAACCATGTCATAAATGTCGTCAGAATGTTTTGTTTCTTTTAAAATTTTGGCAAGACGTAATAACCAACATGTTAAAAAATCTAAAGAATTTAATAAAATTTAATTTGTTTTCTCTTCCTAAATAAGAGTTGCGTAAGTTATTGGTGTAACCTTACAATCATGCTTGCATTCAAAAGTTCGTGTGACGTAACCCTGGGCTAAGAGAACATGTGTTAAGGTAAGTGTAATAATGGTAATTTTATTTATTTATATTTGTATGTAATTATATTATCACAATTGCTATGAAAATAAATTGAAATAACATGTGTATGAAAAAGAAACATTAATTTTAATAGACTTTAAAAGACTTAATACAGGGAGTCTTTAAATTTGTTTTAAAGAGTTTTTTCCTAAAGCTCTTGAATTTTGCTTAGAATAGCCAAAGACCCAATAAATTCTTTTTTACAGTTCTGTATTTAATTTGAATTCAGTATTAGAACAAATGTTTTCAGAGTTTACAAGTTTTTTTTAATTTCTTGGATTTTTTTAATTTTATGCAATGTGGACACATACAAAGGAGTGTCAGTTTTATACGTATATCAATAAAGAAAAATCGGTATGGAGAACCATATATGACTTCCATGTTGTAATATTTATGTTTAAAATAATTTACTTGAATTCGGTTAGGTAATTTCTAAAAAAATATTGCCCACCCTCAAACTACTTTCACTATTTATAGATATATTTGTTATTATGGGGAAGTCGTTTAATATAATGTTATTTTCAGTCACTTTATCCATAAAAATTAGTCACTCTATCCATGTCAATAGATGTCACTAGCTGCTAACAGACATAGACTATGAGCATAGCATAATTTCATACCCAACTCTAGTGTCAATTGAGCTTCGACCTGCTGAGGAGGGAAATAAGAGGTCTACACATAGTACATGTCCGTTAAAGAGCTGTTGTATTTTACATAAATCGTTAAATATATATTCATCAAATAAATTAATAGGCAAAAAGTGATAAGTGAAAGGATGATTATGTCAAAAGATGTGGATATAATGTATTTTCATTTATTATATTAGGGTAATATTAGTGAAATGATAATATTCTACCACTACTGTATTACAGTATACAAATGTAATGAAATATCTTGGCACAATGCTATGTAATAAATTTGGATAAAAGGCTCATTTCAAATAGAAAGGATAGCTGGTATGATCAGACATAACAAATATGTATCAGTTTTTTGAGAATGTATTCCTATCAAACTGCAATAAGCATATTTTCAAACCTTTATGGATGTGTGTCATGGAATTTACAGATTGCACCAAAAGAAACAATTAAATTATATTAATAAAATTGATAGTACTTTCTCTTGTGAACTTACTTTGTTGTATTCTCTCATACGACATGTCAGAGTGTTGAGTGGTTGCAGGTTCGGGCTGATTTATTTCTTCCTTATCATGTTATAGAACTAAGCCTGGCAGCAGTTGTGAGCCCTGAAGAAATTGCAACCAGTCTTCATCTTAGTATTTGCCAAAATTAAGTTGTTCTGAGCCAGGTCATGTAAATTCAGGTTAGGCCAAATTGCTCATTAGACTTTGTCTAAATTTTAAAGATATAAAGTGTTGATAAAGATTTTAGGACCATACATTAAAAACATTGTTTCCACATATGAGTAGCAAGCAGATGTATTAATATAATATGTTACCCAACAAGATACAGGAACAATGATGTATATTTAATTAAGTAGTTAGTGGACTTAAAACCTGCAGTAGATACTCCAGTTTTTATTAAAGAAATAGGGAGAGAATTGAAGATTTCATGTTTGTAAATGTTATATCTATTTTCTTCACAAGTAACTAATGGCTGGTTATGATTTGTAATCACATTTTCTCATAATGTATGTTGTTAATGGCCTTCTTTTTAAGAGTATGAAAAAACAATAGATATTGTACTTGAAATAAGGTGAATTTATTGGCACATACTAAAGTATAGAGTCCTATTTGTTTCTATTCATTAACAAAGGTCCGTACTATAATAATTTTGTATGTAAAATACAAGCATTCTTTAATATTTTTACATGATTCTCCAATTTTATTTGCATTAATTCAGACGGTAGTAACATAAAATTCCACTGTAACCTATTATTAATACTTAATCATTTGCATGTTAACAAAAACTGCAAATTGCTTTTTATTGCATTATGTTGAAAAAAGGATTTTAATGTACTTGTTTGGTTATACGTTAGATTTACATAAAATCGTCTCTGTACCGTAATCATGTGCGATAAATTGGGACTAGGTTTTAATTCCGGTACTTCGAATAAATACAGCCTTTAATGTTATATACAGCCTTTTATCCATACAATAAATACAGCCTTTTAATGTACACTAACTAAGGAAATTTTTGTTAAGTCTAATCAATTTTTAAAATCTAAAAGGTTAAGTTAGATTGTTAAATGTAGACACAACCTCAAAAAATTGTCTATGTACCGTAATCGTGTGCGATAAATGGAAACTAGGTTTTAATTTATGTACTTCCAATAAATACAGCCTTTTAATGTACACTAACAAAGGAAATTGTAGTTAAGTTATGTTTTTAATCTTAGACATAACCTCCACAAATTGTCATACATAACCTCCACAAATTGTGAGGTGGTACCGGGTAAAACAGTTTGTATGTTATCTAGAGTGGGAGAGAAACAGTCAGTGTGCATGCGCGTAGTACAAATGAGGACACGGTAATTGTGGACATGGAAATTGAAAACTACGCACGAAAACCCCAAAGATCCGATTTGAACTTTTTTGTATGATTATGTAAAACTGAATAACTATTGGAAACAGATACTGTACAATTGGACTAATTTAAACAAGTTCTCAAACTTTGTGTTTAAATGTGGAAGAAAACAAAACATATCAATTTTACATCATCAGCTAAGAATTATCTGTATGTTGAAAAGAGTTAAAAAAATTTGTTTTTCTTTGTACAATGGGAACAGCAATTTTGTTAATAATTTACACATTTTGATCTGAGGATGTCACTTTCACACAAAAGAATAAATAAACTGGGGGGGCGAGACATCTCCCAGTCTGCTTCTCAAAGGGTTCTTGATCTGTTTTAAATGGCACATTGTCCTTTCTGCAGAACAGCTTGTTATGTGGAGAGATCAGGATCCTATACATTAATGTGAGATAAGGGAATCCTGACATGTCCAGCATACATATACAAGTCTGTCTATAATTTGGATAAAAACATTTTAAAGTACAATTTTATTCATTTTAAACTTTTCTTTTAAATAAAATTACCCCTAAAATTATGATCGTGCAACTTGTTCCATGATACCTTTGAGGGCATCTTTGTATTATACTTCTGAAACATCCCACTCATTTAGACCAGCCACTAGATGTGGTCTACAGGCCACTGAAATATAAATGGCATATGTTACTGCTAAGTTGGCATAACCAAGGAAATTATGGTACTTAACACTTTCAAGTACTGGGACTTGATCCATAATCCATCCCCTATGACAACTGGTTGTTTTCAAAATAATCTCTGCATTTTAACCCTGATAAATATTTGTAATATTTATTAAAGGTAAATAAACTTGAGATGTTTTAAATGCTTATGGGAAAATTAGTTTTGAAAATTGCATGATTTTATCTAAACCAAACACTTCAGTTTATCTACATAGTTCATGTAGTTTATAACAGCACAAATATACAATAACAATTTTTAAAAATCAATAAATAATTTCAAATTAAGTACATATGAAGGTGGTAACTTTCACTTTGAACTCCTATGGATACAAATACTACAATGTAAAGAAACATGCAGGAATTGGCAGCTGTTGAAATTATGTTAAATAAAATTACTTTGTCATTGCTGAAACCTGGATGTGATAGCGAGAAATTTTTGCCAGTCTTTCTGTGGAATATTAATAAAATACAAAGGGTTTGAATACATCGGAGAGTGGTGGCATAATGTTTAGCCGTCTATCAAAATACCAGGTCCACCTATGGCATAATAATGCATTATTGGCGCTAAAAGGTGTTGAGCAAAATTCATTTTTCTCCATTCCTGACAAAACCTTCTTGATGATATTTTGAGTAAGTCCCTAGAAAACATGAAAAGTTCAGAAAAGGAGGAATTGTTCTGGTGGACTACCAATAATCAGCTGTCAAACAAGGGTGTACATGCAAACCCCAAAAAATTTAAACCTACAACAGTGTGTAGGTTTATTGTAAGAGTTGCAATATGGAAAGGAAAACCACTAACCAAGTCGGAAAGACATTTCAAATGGAAATATGTTTAAGTATTTAAAATGTTTATGAGTCGCGTACCCCTGGGCAATGCACAGCGTACAATGGGTGTACGTTGTGTAGCAAACGGAAGAGGGTAAAAGGCGGGTTTCCGGAGCCTGAAAACTGGAACAAATCGGCTAAGGAATGGTAACCCCTACAGAAGCGTCCCTGGTCCTCCAAGTCGGGGGTTGAGGCGATGGACTAGTAACTCATCCCTTGGAAAAAATGTTTATATACTAAGGATCTCAGTGACAAGCCTCAGAATATGGATAGAATTAGAAATAAATGACCAATGGAAACGGATAATGAACTTGGCAACTTGGAACAACAGCTTTCCTGGTATGGGCACCTAATAAGAATGAGCGAAGAAAGAATACCTGTGAGTGTGTTCAAATACAGAACTAACAACAGAAGAAAAAGAGGCAGATCTAGATTAAAATGGATAGAAGGGATCGAAAGGAGTATGGAAGAAAAGAATCTGAAGAATGAAGATACACAGAATAAGCTGATATGGAAACTGAGATGCAGGATGCAGCAGTAGCTGTAAGATCCCCGTTAAAAAAAAAAAAATTAAATGTTTACAGTGATTAAATGGAGAAGAGGATAATGGTGCCACTGCTTCAGCTTCATTGATAGAGGGAGATGACGAAGAAAATAACTGGACCCATTGTTGTTGACCATCAGACTCTGCAAGTGTATGCCTTTAAAGTAGTGACATCCTGCACTTCAAAATGTGTAGCAGAAAAAGGATGGAAGTAGGACATTGTGAAAAAATGTTACGTGAATATAGAGTCATCAAGATAATTTTGTTTAACCTGGCACTGAGAAGTCCAGTATGATCTATTTGCATGAAACTGTACATGATCTTGTGCAGCCTGTTTCCCTCCATTATGGTTGACTACAATTTCCAAAAGATGTTTTTTAATTCTCAAATATAATCAGTCTTATTAACTTAATCTAATATAGATATTTAGATAAATACTAGCTACATTTGAGTAGCAAATTAGCCAATAATAATATTGTTTTTATTTTATTTTTTGTAATGTCATGGTGTAACTGTGTGAACTTATTTAACATGTTTTTTAACTAAATACAACTATTACATTAACGACTCGGAACACAAAGTTTTTTATGAGTGAAAACATAAAGTTTTACCTTACAACTTTTAAAACTCACTCATAAAAAACGTTGTGTTCCGAGTCGTTAATGTAATAGTTGTATTTAGTTAAGTAACAGAAACGTCATGGACAACGAAATCCAAGAATGTTTTTAATTTGTAAATTGTATCTTCACACCTGAATCTTCCTGAAATGATGCACAAGAAAAATAAGTTTTGTATCACTTTGTCATGTACTATTATATCACATGAAGTGATATGTTATTTTGAAAAAAAGGGATAACAATAAAAAATAATAAAGGATTATATGAAATCATACTATGTAGTATAGTCTACTGTTATCTGAAAGAAGTAGTAAGAAAATCTAATTTTTTTTTCTGGGGAGGGATATTATGCTTTCAATTTGGAAATGTATTAGTTTACTCTGATATACAATAAGTGTACAGATTTTGAATTATATCATTTTCTGGTACCAAATGGATCAAAAGGTTCATTATGCTCTCTGTTGTGTGCTGTATATTGGAAAGAATACATTTAGTTCACAACTGTGGTGCTAGATTGCAGCAGTAATCATTTTTGTTGATATGTTTCTGTTTGTGCTGCATGGTTTTGTAGTTATTTTAATTTAATCTGGAGTTTCTGTGAAAAATAGTATACATAAAATTGTTATGTGTATTTTATTTATAGAAACTGATAGAGAACATCAGAAAACAGTAGTTGGTGACAGTGTGCTGTTTATTATTTTATAGTCACTGTGAAGTTACAACTTCGTTAAGTCAAAGGCATCAGATTTCTACGGTGACACAGAAAAACTATTGTAAATAGTCTGTTTAGAGTACATAAGAAATAACAAATATAAATTTTGTAATATTAAAATCATTTTGTGAATTACATCCTTTTCAAAATAGAGCAAAAATGTCTGAGCTTGCTTAGCCAGGAAAGTATTAATCCATTTGAATAGTTTAATGGAAATCAGCTGAGATTTCCAAAGCTGAATGTGAAAAGCTTGGTTAGAAACAAATAAGTGATGACTCAAATGAATATTTTTTAAATTGTTTAATATAGTAGTAGACAGTACCTGTTTTTGTTCATAAAAACATCAATACCGGTAGTCTTAAAGATTTATAAAAAAATTAACTTTTTTATACAGGTCTCTTGAAAAACCAAATTAAAATACTCTTCAAAGGACTGCATGAAAAGTCACTTGGACAAGATTGATCAGGAGAAAATCACTGGGAAGGCATTTTTTCGGCATTGGCTAAACAGATGTTAATAATGACAACTGATTCAAATTGGATAGGGGGCATAAGAAATGTGTTCAAAGGTCACATCTTTAATTGCAAAATATAATTACTTCACTACCGACTCGGAACACAAAGTTTTTTACGGGTAAAAACGTAAAAGTTTTACCTTACAGCCTAAGGCTGTACCCATAAAAAACTTTGTGTTCCGAGTCGGTAGTGAAGTAATTACATTTAGTTAAGTAACAGACACGTCATGGACAATGAAATCCAAGACTTTAATTGCAATAATATTCTGTTTATTTGTTACTTCAAATATGCTGTAGAATAAATGAACTCCAAGAAAAATAGACATGTGTATTAGAGTTGTATCAAGGACAAGTTAATAAGTCTTAAAAGCTAAGGTTTTAGTAGTAACATGCAGTATGTATTATGTAAAGAGGGTATTAACTTTGTGTTATTGTGCATATAGTTTTTGTTTTGATAAGATGATTACCCGAGATAGGAACAGAAAAAAATCATTATGATAAAATGCTGTAATGTTAGTGATAGATTGTCTTGATTAAGGCCAAGACAATTTTTCCAGTTCAAGATTCTGTTTTATTAGTACAGTACAGGTATGACTAGGAATCACTATAATTTTTTGTTTTTCTAGAACTGTAATTTTTATCAGATTATGAATCTAGCTATTGTTTTAAAATGTGTATGTTGTATGTTGTTTGCTTCTTTTCACTTAGTGTTGGGGTTAGATATTTAAAATTCATGGTGTTAATTGAAACAGTTAAAAGTAAGATAATTTTTTTAACAAACAAAAGGAAAACACAGGTTAGGTTTTAAAGACAGGCTAGGTTTAAAACACATGAAGTTTTTAATGAAATATTTTTTTGTGTGTAAAATTTTTAATATATCATGATTAAATATAATAAATTTATTTACATAAATTTTGATATAGACGCATACAGTACTTACACAATTTTATTCATTAGTCTGGGCTAACAGTTTTCATTATTCTTTACATGGAATTGGTTGGTCATGTTCGGAAACAGAATTGGAATCACTTTCCACCATCATTCGTGGCTGCCTTGAAGAAAGAATAGGCTCGACTATTTTGTTACATTATTTTTCTTTCTTTGTTGATTTCCTGATGGGACCTCTGGCTGTACATACGATTGGATTGAATTTTCTAGAAATTTTGTCTTTAGTCATGCGTCTTCATTATTCAAAATGTGAATCCTTTCTTTAATAAGCTGAAATGAATGTGCCAACTCCTTTACTATTAAATGTGGTTCATCTTCCTTATTGATTTCTTCATCATCAGGTTTTTGCAAGAGTTTCTAATAGGTCCTAATTAGTATGTTCTCCTGTATGGGATTAAAGCACTTCTGTGACGTGTCCTGTTTTCAGTTGTTGGAAACATGTCACTTCTTGTCCTATGTTTAGTGTTTGTTGATTTAGACCTATTAGTTTCTAAATATATCTGTTAAGTTATTCATTGTTTACCAACTGTTCAAAATTCACATGTCATCTGTGTTTTGAGTAATGGGCAAAAACAAGAATTCTTTGGCAAAAACAAGTATTCTTTGTTAAAAAGGGTGTAGTGCTAATGAAAATTTACAACGAAATGCTAAATGTTGATTCTGTGCCTTCAAAAATAATGGTTTGTAAGAGGGCACTCGAGTCTAAATGTGATCGTAAGAGCTTTGAAGATGATGCCTCCAGTGTACACCCAAAAGTGACAACTCCAAATGCAGCAACCGGCTTGAGGAAAATTTTTTCATACAAAGTTATTGAGTTAAAATATGATACACACACACTTACATGAGATACCCATGATCTTAGGAGTGTGTTACACTCTCAACAGTGATATTCAAACACAATTTTTTACAATAATATCTAGAGTTGTTCCATTTAATGGGCGTCCACTGGGGAGATCACCTTCAGTGCTCATATGAGGATGTTTAAAACTCAAGTGCTCACTTACAGACTATCGTTTTTGAAGTTGCAGCACCTCGTAACACATCTACCATTTCGTTTTGTTGTGGACTTCCAATGGTACTAGACCTTTTTTTTTAACAAACTATTCAATCACAGCACAATGTTTTCAAAACACTTTGACATGTAAATTTCAAACAGCTGGTAAACAGTGAATAGATTGACAGATCTGGTAATTAACAGGTAAATATTGTTACGATACCAAAAGCAGCCCAATACAAGGGAAGATATACCATAGAATATAAAGTAAAAAGCATGCGGCTAAAGGTAGATAAAAGAAGAAGACTTAACAATTTTAAATAAATAGCACTAGAAATACTGTAACGTATACGAGACAAATGACTATGACCCAACCCAAGTGATTGGCCAAATGACAAATTATATGGCTAACAAATATAAAATAAAAAAAACTAAGAAAAGTAAATATAATTAAATGTACCATTGAATATAGAAAGTACAAACCAAAGGAAAATGTTGTAATATTAGCTAAGCAAGTATAGAATAATGATGAAATAAACAAATAATAAAATACACAAACAATTATACAGAAAAGTATAATAACAAAAATGAAATATAATAGAGATAGACTAATACTCAAAATAGTCATAGACCAAAGTGAACCAAGAGTGCATGATATGAATAGGGAGTGAATTACAAATAAACACTAAGTAATAAACACTGTGTGATAATGGTGATACCACCAATGTGATTAATAATAACCAGTACAGTGTATAAAGAAACAAAATAAAAGTGTATAACACTATTGACACTAAGTACAGTGAAGCAGTATAAGTGCAGGTGTGACAAAATATAAATAAAAAACATCGAATATAAGCAAGAACTCATATAAAAGTGAGAGTGCGGAAGGAAAGTGATTAACTAAAAATAAAACACAAACACAATCTGTATACAGACACCAAAATAAGTGAACAATACTAGAGTTTAGTTTTGGAAAAGGACCAAAAACAGTAGTAGATAAGATAGCATTATATTATATTATTATTCAGGATAAGAATCCATTAATATTATTCAAGGTATTATTGTTAACAGTTAGAGTTAATAGTTAAAGGACCAGATCAAACTTTAAACCAATAATATGGTATAAAATAAAAGTAGGCCTAGAAAAGAAATGAATGTTACAATACTAAAATTATATAATAAATGTTTGAAAGTATTGTTATTATGTCATAAAGAAAAGCAGAGAAGATAATAGTAATATTATAGAAATGTGCAAATGTTATAATTGTTGAAATAGTCTTAAGAGTAAGTTGTATTATGTTGAGTGGTGATGAAAGCCTAAGAAACAGTTCATGTTAAAGTTATAAATTTAGATATAAAAGGCATTAATAACTTATGTCAGACAAGCGGTAATATTCATATACTAAGGGATGTAAATCCATAATCATTGTAAACTAGCTAAAACAAAGCAATAAGAAACTAGTAATAAGAGCAAAATTAAAGTTTAAACAATGTCAAAAGGACAGGCAAAGGTAGGCCTAAAGCAATGTGAAAAAAAATTGTAAAATATAAACAAGTAACCGTACACAGTGAGGGAAAAAGATAAGTAAACATAAAATACCAAACCAAGGAACATTACAAACCCAAAATAATTGCAAAAAACAACATAATAAACAAAATAAGTACAAAGAACAAAAATAGCCAAATGTTAAAACAGCCCAGAGATAATAGAACCTAGTCATGTTTGATGTCAAATTACTCTACATCAGAAAAGCTATTCAATGATAATAATAAAAACCATATTAATAATAATACAAGGAAATTATCATAATTAGAAAATATTTATTCATTTTGGGCAAAAACCCAAGCCGTATCTAACAATGAGTACAAAATTCGGTAATTATCGACTTTCTGGGCCGCGCTGGTATTGGCGTGACATTTTTTTTTCTATTCTTCTATACTATATAAACACGAGAAAAATAATCTTAAACGGCGGTCAAACCTATTTACGGAGAAAAAAAATAAAATAATTACTCCCATAATTAACGTTACAAATTCATTAACAGTCCATTTTTAGCATCAGAAGAGAGCAGATGACAAAATAGTCGCTCCATAAAAATTAGAAAATATGCCAACCAGATGAATTAAAACAAATAATAATAAATGGAAATGAAAAACAACATTAATAGAACCTATTAGCAAGATCCATCCAATTTAATTGAGAATTACAGAAAATAAAACCAATATAAACTAATGAAATAAGAGAAGGAAGACCTGAATACCAGAATTTATGAAAATAATCTATCAAACATCGATGAAGTTGTAATGTATAATATTTAATTAATTTACTACACCCACGAGACTGATCACTACACTTCAAAATTAATGCACAATATCCAAAACTTGGTTCAAACACTAAAAAAACTGAATGACTATTAAAACCTGTAATAATCATTATTAAAAGATTACTCAAATTAATTATTAACACTTTGGGAAATAAGAAAATATTTGTACACGATATCTAACTTAACCTATATTTGTAAATTGAACGCACTATTGTTTTAAATACTAAGAAAACTGTTGTAAAGAAGGATCATAATATTTAATTAACTTGATGTGAAGGATTGTACTTTCGAAAATCATTTTGTTATCTTTTTGCCGTAATCAAAAGAACTCTTTGACTGATTACACGTTTGTATACACGTTCATATAATATAAACTCGACATTAGAGCGTGGTCAGTCAATGACCCAACGATCAATTGCCAACTGCTGAGTTGTAATTTCTTTAAAGCCGGAGCAAAAAGAAGTTATATATTTTTATAATCTCATGTCTTAGTAACTATCAAAAGCAGAACCGATAATTAATAAACCAATACTCAAAAGTAATACCTGTTCATTATTTCAATTAACAATCTTTATGTGTTTATTTCATTAATATAGCACCGTGAAAATTTTCTACCAGAATTACAGGTTGGTACGACTGTCGTGAGAGAGCGGATTTCGAATTTAGCCATCAAGCGACGAGAGATACTGTTGCATCAAAAGAAAGAAGTAAAATTTTTTAATTGTTTGGAATCAAACAATTTGGCGCCTATAATCGGGAAAATAACAATGATGTGGAATCAGGTAAACAGGTATTGGCGAGGTCACAAGAACGACGAGTATCGGGAAAGCTACGAGGTTTCAGACATCGTAAAAAATAACACGATCGGAGTCGAATAAAATAGAGTACGACTCAAGCAGCTTGTTATAAATTGATGCAACCAACGTGTGACTAGATTAAAACATACACACGAAGGAAGATTGTTGTTATAATATGTATCTTAAAAAACATGAAATATTTTAGTTCTTCTGCTAGGGTATAGATGTCATTCGTGAAAATTTAATTCAAGCGACCCTCATAATGTGTTTGACAAGATATTATTATTTATAATAATAATAATCTTCTCTTCATGAATCTGACCTCCTTCTCCATCATGTGCAATCTCTGCTGGTAAGGTAACCGCTTCCAGACCATTGAGACTACTGTTTTAAATAGCTGGTTAGAGGAGCAGTTAAACCACTCTATCAAACTCTTAGCCAAGACATCCTTCTACTTACCCTGGACTTAAACCTTGTGTAATCTATTGAAACAGGTGGCATGTTTCCATGTCCCCATCAGTGGCTTTTATGTTTTAATGATGAGAATGTTTTAAGAATGTTCTTTATTTTCTAATTCTTAGTCTTTGGAGCACTTCATTGTCGCTTTTCGAATTTATAAATAATGTTTCTGTGATATTAATTTTTTCTTGGATTTCGTTGTCCATGACGTGTCCGTTACTTAACTACTGTCGGATTTTTTATTATGGATACTCGAGTTTAAGCGTTAATTACAAGTGAACCTGTAGGTCTACTTAAAAACTAGTTACTTCAAATTTTTGCGCGTTTAATTATGCGTTGATCTGTGTAAGAAACATATTTTTTGAAGGTTGATTTAAATTTTTTTCGCGGTTAGAGTAGAAAAAGTCCATGTTTTTTTGTGTTTTTCAAGAAACCGCTCTCTTTGAAATTATATAAATTAAAAACCCTTGGTCCGATCATAACTAAATTTTTATACAGTATGGGCACAAGTGTTTTCAATGCACTACTTAAATTACAAAATTGTTTTGTGATCCAAAACAAAGTTGTTATCAGTTTTGTGAAACAACCTTTTCTCGGTACAGGATAGTCGTACAAAGGCAGACTTGGTCTTGTTTTGAAGCTCTTGATCGTGGTTATCAAAATCCACAACTGCTGCAAACATACATTGAGATGCCGATTTTATACAGAGTGATATTCATGCAAGGGTGTGTGTGCGCTGGACCGTGTGTAAGCGGGCCTTCCGGCGGCGAAAGCGGGTGCCGTGTTGCCAGGTTCAATCACCTACGAGTAGGCAGCTTATTGCAGGGGTTTTGTTTGTTGTTTTTCTATGATGACCAGTTTATTATAAAAAAATGATATAATTTTATATGCTAGCAAATATTTATTTAGTACGACTATGTTCTAGTCAGTGTGTTTGGAATAACTTGACTGTGCGGTTTAAGCTTGAGTCCAATTACAAAGAAAAACAGTGTTTACCGTACTCTTTGCTGGTTTCTTTAAGCAACACAGATACACCCGAAATGTTTTTTTTGTAAACTACAAGAGGTAGTAGGTGTGCGTTGTTTAACTTTTAAAACAGGGAACCCGTTACTGTTAATTTTTGTTCATTGTTCATATCCGATAAAATTTTTTAAATCATACAGAAAAATAAGAGTTTATTGTCGGTTGAATATCCGCATTTGAAAAAATTGTCTAAACGATTCCATTTATGGTAGAAAAGAAATCGTTTCTATATGACCACAGGCACAAATTCAGTATATACAGCAAACCAACTACAACTGACACACTAATACAAAACACCTCCAAACACCCAATACAACACAAACTAGCTGCCTTCAGAACCATGATACATAGACTTAATAACATTCCCTTAGATGAAAAAGACTACAAAGACGAACTAAACACGATAAAATATCTAGCAGAATCTAACGGATATGACAGAACAATAGTCAGTAAACTCCTACACAAAACAAACAACAGACAAAGACAGAAAACAACAAATTCATAACACTAACATACATCAACAAACAAACTGAAAAAATAGCCCACAAATTCAAAAAAGCAGGATACAGAATCGCTTACAAAACTACTAACAAAACAGAACACACACTATCAAAACACACACAAAGCACAAAACAAATTCGATCTACCCGGTGTTTACAAGCTAAATTGCTCAAATTGCAATAAATTCTACATAGGTCAGACAGGACGTAGCTTCAGAGATACATTGAACACACAAAGGCACTCCACTCCACTACAGAATCCACCTTTGCAAACCACCTCATTGAAGCAAACCACACATATTAAAACATCGACAATAACGTGAACATTCTACACGTACACACAAAAGGCCGAAAACTAGACACTCTAGAACAATTGGAAATATACAAACACACAAAAACAAATAAAAACGACATCCTAAACGAACAGACACATTTCAAATCGCACGCATTATTCGAACATATCTCACTCTACACACACAGCATCGATCTTTCGAAATTCGATTCCGTCATCCACAACAAGACGGACAGCGCTACCAGCGGCAGCCTCTAAAGAAGCCTTTTAAAGGAGAAAACCGGTTCAGGCTGTAAGGTAAAACTTTATGCTTTTACTTATAAAAAACCTAGTGTTCCGAGTCGTTAATGTAATAGTGATATTTAATTAATTTTTGTCATCTGACTAACGTCTGGAGCATGTAGCTTTATATAGTAAATGGTTGTGGTTTTTAGAAATCAGTGTAGTGCTGGATGCTAGTTTTTATATCCATATAATTGTAAGGTGAATTTTCTAGCGGTGTTTTGTATAGGAGAGTACAAACTATATAGCATTATTACAATTTAAGGATGCAGTTAGAGAAGCATAAGTAGTATTGTAGAGTGTTAGTTGATAAGTGCAGATTAGGTTAAAGTGCCCTATCGTTGGGACCAAGGATTCCAAAGAAGTTCACTGTTCAGTTCATGTCATCATTAAATTATGATACAATTATTTCTACATTATTTATTATTGTCATTTCATTTCAATAACTGTAGTACTTACAAAAATACAAAAAATATTTTTGATTATTTTAAATTGTAAACACTGCTTATATGAAAATGTCACCAGTACAGCTATAGTCTTATAAAATTTCATACTAGTATGTGCATTTTGTTGAATTTCTTAGCTATATATTTACTGCCACACATATATTATCATGTGAAGAATATGCAAGCCTCTGAAAACAGTATCTCAGGGCTGACAAATTGGAAAGCAGTGGTGTATGTATCTGATGAGCATTGAAGACCAACAGATATATGGGCATTTTTATCCATTTATTAATCACATCCTATCATAATCACCTGAAATCCTACAACAAAAATAACTAAATGGATCAATTATCAATTAAATGTTTCACATACTTTGTTCTGATTGCATCCTTACCTGAAGTAGGTATACATGGCATTAATTTTATGCAGCGAATAGATTCCTTTTTCATACAGTTTAAAAAAATAATGTTTCCCTAAACTCCAAACTATTTGTGAAAGTTATAAGGATTTTGGCAACAAATGCTAAAGTTATAGCCTTCAAAGACAAATGCCCTGTGAGGTCAAAAATAAACAAGGACGTCAGTTAGCAGGTATTGTGCAGGTTGTGCATTTTCTTTTAACATAGGTGATTATGTAACTATAAAACAGGTTTAGACATATATGTGGAATGATTTGTCAAACGCTTAAAAATAAGTCTAATAAACACACGATTAAATTTTACAAGTTGATGGGCAGTCATGAAGTTTGTATACTGTTGAAGAAACAACCGAGTAAGTGGAGATAAGATTTTTATGATTTCTATGGGGGTAATAAATGAGAATATCGTAAGGATTTAATATTTACTTTTCAGAAATAATCTTAACAAAATTGTTTGCAGTGCACAAAGAAAAAAACTGATGCATTTTAAGTCCTTTCAACGATTCTGAGCTGTTTTGTTTTGTTCCAAATTTAAACACAAATTAGGAGAACTTGTTTCAGTTAGCGCAGATGTATTTTTTTCGTGCAGGAACCCGTGACGTATCAGCTTCATCTTTGGAATCTCTGAGTAGCTTCTTTTCCTATGTGAACAGATCAATGGGAATCGATACCGCTGTCCAAGAACGGCTTCATACCCTGTGGTAGGAAAATGCAATTCTCAAGGCGCTTTGTGTCTGTACAGGTGCCAATAATAATAATAGAAGAAAAAAGGAATTTGATTTCTCGTTCCTGGCTTTCTTTTTGTGCCACTCAAATCAAATATACTTGAACAATTATGCTGAAAACTTGGTCATCTTGGTATGATGCAAAGAATACGGCATGTCATTAATCGCAGATATGGTAGTCAGAAATTTTCGTATCCAGTACTACATTCTACAATTAATCAGTAGATCTACATATTTTAAGTGCCCCAATTGGCACACGGACAAAAAATAACAGTCCAAAGTACACAGGGTTACTTACTCAGTCACCCTTGACAGCTGTGAAGAAAGTGAAAGTATAAAACCAGTTCACAGTTTACAGGTATTACTCCTGTATCAGAATCATAACTCTCCCGCTGCCGAGTTGTTTGGACAGTTATTCGTTTACCAGATCACTGTTTTCACATTTTCTTGTGCCCTTCTGGGTGGAATGTTATCCTTTTTAACAGGTACAGATTCTGAACTAAAATAAGTACGGATTTCTTCAGCTAATCTTCAACTCGGAAGCAAAATACAAATTACCACTAGTTAACTTATTTCGATCTGTTGTTTTGAAAGTTAAAACAACTGTGACGATCAGCAATCTCTAGTGGAGGATCTGAGTTCAAGAAAAAGTGTCGTTTACATAGTTGTAATGGAGAAGATTTGTAAGATTAAATAACCGAACAATATATACATGGAAAGTGTAGTTTGCGGTGAATGAGGATCGAACACACGACGCCTGCATGTCGGCCCGGGAAACACTGACGCTAGTTTCCTTATTCTCTGCACACGATTTCTCTTCCCCCTCCCACCTCACACGCGTTCACATGTACATGAATATTAGAGAACACTATTTAGGGAAGAATAAACGGTTATTTAAAGCACCAGTCCGCTGATTGAACTGAAAATTTTCGCGTTTTGGGTTTCCACCTAGACTTTCATAACCCGTAGTTGTGAAACAATTTTCCGTAAAACGTAAGAGAAATATGAGTCCTTCCAAATTTAATCTTGGCTTAGACAAGTGTTTCTCAACTGCCGTGGGCTGGCGTCAGTTATATCGGGCGGAGAGAGTTTCTCATGGAATTTGTAATTTCAGTTTATTTAAGCATTTTTCATGCATAAATGTTTGAAGGTGTCCCCCAAAGATTTACCTTTGTCTTGTAAACAAAATCTAGTGTCGGGACTGCGAACTTAAGCCTCCAGACCTATCCTGGGTTCACTCGGAGTTCCACCTCCTAAATTCTGGAGGCACCGAAAGCACAGACGGATGTCTGCCGTAAGTCTCAACGGGGCATTCATGTTAGCATTAAGTGAAATCCGAAGGGAGTACGAGACAGTAGAGCGCCGGTCCGTTGAATCGGTATGGATCCCATGGCGTAATCCACGAGGACATGGATTTTGAAGTGTACAAATACTATTTTCGTTCATGCCACAATTAATTGTTAATACTTCCATTATTTTACTGAAAAATTAAAGCTATGAGAATTAATAAGACTGAAGGCTTCGTTCTTCCTTGAAATGACAAACTGTAAAGTAACTGACCACATTTAGGCAAGGAATTGAAGGTGTACGGAGGATAGCTGCGGATAAGATAGATTTTTAACAGGTAAAAACATACCTCACAACAAGAAAGATTCCGACTGGGACGAGAAAGAGATTTACTAGGTGTTTATTTGGTATGTGGTTTTGTATGGCAGTGAAACAAGGAATATCAGAAAGAAAGAAGAAAGGTATTTAGAGGGAAAGGTGGAAGGAAAGAGACGACGGAGAAGAAGAAAAATTTGAATGCTTGATGACATCAGAAGGAGCTATAGACAGATGCACAGGACCAAGAGAAATTGTGAACGTCCAGTTGAAACTTGTTGTAAAACAGTTTAACTAAACAAATAGACTTTATATTAAATGAAATAAGAGTTGCTTTCCATTAACAATACATTTAAGTCTCAAAGTATCCATTCGAGCAGAAAAAAGTTTTTTAATTCGTCGTTTGGTGTACTAAAACGTTCATGCGTAACCTGAGGACGAGTTAACCTTCGAAAGATTAAGATTATTTAATTAATACTATCCATCAAAATGCTGAACTAGTAAAATCTAGACAAATCTCTGCATATAACTGTGGTGGGTATTTTATCCGCAGATTCAATGGGACTTGAAATTTAGCGCAGGCCCCAAACGGACAAGTAGAGATTGTTATTATGCAAGGACAACATTGGTTGATTTACCGTCGGATTGTGAGAGTAGAGTGTCCAGATAATGTTCTGCATAATACACAATAAATACCAGATGACAAATAATAATATAATATCAATAATAAAGACCAGATAATATTTTTCCCGAGACTAGGATCGAACTCGCTACTCACTGCGCTCTACAGTCAGCAGTACGAGAGGCAAATTGATTCGGCTGATGACCAACTGAAGTGTGTAAATGGTAGTTATACGAAACTAATGAACTGACACTAATGGGACCTAGCTCTATTTCTGTTCAATGCCATTAAATAGTGCTCCTGATGAATCCGTTACAGACACGTGTAAACTGTCGTTTAGATTGTGGGGTTCAGTTTGTTTACGGAATCGTAAAACGATGAAATAACTTATTACTTCTAAAACGGAGTAATGTATGCAACAGCTTCAGCCTAAGAGAGTAGAGAAACTGTTCATCATCATCATCATAATCATCATCGTTTTCGTTATCGTTATCGTCGTCACTTCACGATTTAGTCATTATTTCCCGTTACGGTCGTCCTATCGTTCCTTGGTCGACCTATGTTTCTTCTTCCTTTTGCTTTACATATTATTGCTTTTAAAGGTAATCTATTTTCTTTGTCGTCTTTCAGCGAACGGAATAAAACACTCGTAGCCTATCACTGTCGATAGCTTATTTATTTATCGTTATCACAAACAATTTTTCACACGTACAGTAAATATATAACACAGAAAACACAAATTTCGATTCACAACTGTTAATCGATTTTTGACACAAACGTAATTTATACAAACAAAAATATAACACACAGATATAATATTGATCCACAAATGTGGTATCAGATACACGCACTAATTCTGCAACTTAACTCACTAACTCTCAGAATCGAGACTGACTTTTTTTCTCCGTCTACCACTGTTCATCTACAGAAGGCAATGCCGTCATGCACGAACATATGTTATTTACCAGAATAGTTGCGGAACATTCAGGCGCGTGCTCTGTGAAACGTGCGTCAGGTTAAAATAAAAGAATAAGAAATAAAAACATTGTACCTGCGGAAGTAATTATAATTTGAAAAAACATAGGCGTTATATTTGGTTAGGTTTGTAAATTCCCCTCTGATTTTTTTCTGTTTCTGCCATTAACTTGAGGATATCCGTATATAAGAGTAAATTAAGAGATGTGTTCAAATATTTATCTATTCCCTCTCTAAACATTTGATTTCATTTAGGATTATATCATCAACACACACACACACACACACACACACACACACACACACACACACACACACACACACACACACACACACACACACACACACACACACACACACACACACACACACACACACACACACACACACACACACAGAGAGTATCTTTCCTTCGAAAGTAACTCTTCATGGTTTGTTTTTCTTGCAGCAAATGAACATTGGACATTAAACTAGCAAATAATTATTTCTCTTGCAAGTGTATTTGTCACTATGTATCTCTTTACGTTTGTTTCACAGATACAATATACGTCTTTAGAATGAACGTTTGTATTCGTTTTTGAATATGAATGAAAAAAAGCTACAAACTTGATAAATGAATTTGTTCATATCGTTAGAAACACTGACTATACACTAAACTTAGACCAGTTTTGTTTAGCGAGTCAGCTACATGCATACTTCCGATATATTTCGCATTTATATCAACTTGAGTTGTAGTTTGATGACAGCTTTTTAATTTATACTCAAACCTCTGAAGGCAGAGGCGTATTTACGGGGAGGGGGACCGGCTCTTAAAGAGTCGAAAAAACTTGAGAAATTTTGATAATCTCTTATTTTTCTTATTTGTTAACCTATTTTATTACTTTTTCAGCTATGTATGCTAATATAGTAGTAACTCTTTTTTAAATATACAAACAGGTTTATTACACAACATTTGCGTGTCCGTTTGCAGTATGAAATATAGGAGAATCAATAAAGTCAATAAGTATCTTCTAAATAATGTTTCAATAACGAGTGTTTTTATTGTTATTACAATTTACTTTAATGGGATTGATTTCAGGATGTTTTTACACGTTTTTAAGACTAGTCAAGCAAACGACAAGTGATTTATTGGCTAGTCTTAACTTGTTTTTTGTTTTGCTAAGGGCGACTTTATTGGAGCCCCACAAAGTCAAATAGATATGCCACTGTCTGAAGGTGCAGGTTGTATCTATGAAACGTACGTAAGGTGACGTAATGAAGCTAGTTGTTTTACGAGGGTCAGTTGAAAAGTTTGTGGAGCGACGTCTGTAGCTTAACGGTAAGACTAAAATTATTCGTGTGCTGCAAGATTTGTATTTTATATATTTATTTTATATGTATTTTAAATATATGTTAATTTAAAAATCCATCTATCAATTTAGTCATTGTTTAGAAGCTGTTTAAAATTGACGTGTCATCTGTGTTTTTGTGAAAAACGGACGAAATCATACATCTTGGTGTCATTCTTTGTTAAAAATTGTTTAGCGCCAACGGAAATTCAAAACGAAATTGTAAATGTGTCAAGAGATGCTGCGACTTCAAAACCAACTGTTTGTAAGTAGGGAGTTGAGTTTAAACGTGGTCGTACGAGCACCGAAGAGTCCCCCGTACTGGACGTCCAAAACATGCAACAACTCCAGATAGGGCAGCCACCTTGAACAACGCTTTTTCACATCAAGTTCTTAAGTTAAAGTATGATGCACACGCTCATATGAGATGCCTATGATTTCAGAAACGTCATCCACTTCCCAATCTGTGGTCTTCCAACACAATATGAAATTTTTTCAATAATGCCATTTTTTGTTGCACTTTCTGGACGTCCACTGCTGGGATCGTCTTCAGTGCTTGTACGACCACGTTTAAACTGAAGTGTGCTCCACTTACCGTTGTTTCTGAAGGCGAAGCATCTCCTAACACATTTACAATTTTGTTTTGATTTTCCATTGGCGCTAAAACGTTTTTAACAGAGAATTCATTACAACACGATGTTTGATTTTGTGCATTTTAAAAACACGCACAAATTAAAAACATGACAGGAAAATTTCAAACACCTGTAAAGAGTGAATAAATTGACAGACATATCTGGAAATTAACAGGTGTTTACGCGAAGTATACGTCTTGCAGCACACGAAATATTTTAGTTCTACCACTGAGCTATAGATGTCGCTCCGCGAACTTTTCAACTGACTTTAAGGTCAGTATAAGAACTTATCATTAATCTTTAAGGTCGTTCCTTACTCCCATTTTTCTCATATTCCAACGATTTTTGTCCTTAACATAAAACTCTTTCGTAAGTACTCTCGTAAATACGTGTTGCTAACACAATTGTATATTGGGTATGGCATTGGGACAGGCACTGGCCAAACTTGTTAATGGCCTCTCTAACACTGTTGTAACCTCCTGAACACTGTGCAACTGAATTGATAATATTTGTAACTTTCGTCTCTTTCCTAACCCAGTTGCTGGTTTCTGCATTTCTATAGGCCTACTTAGTAATTCCTTCAGGATTATCCGTTCCTATGTTCGCCCAGCTCCGAGTTTCTCGCGGGGTATTGATCAGCTTAGAGATCAAAATTTTTTTTTAGAGTAAGTGACGACGGAGAAATGGAATAATTAAGCTACTTCTCTTCAAAAAATATAGCAGTGTAAAAGAGCTAATATATTGTTTTTTGACAAAACACATTTGTTATCATTGCGTTGATAAGAAGTGATCAAGTAGGGAGTTTGACCGAGACGCTGCTCACCGTGCGATGCAAATTTTTTTTTACGTAAAAGTTAATTGAGATAGAGATTAAATTGTAACAGGGTTAAATTAACAAAAACAATAACACAACAGAGACCACACCAGCGCACGTATATATCGCGTCTAGGTCATCATGTGTAACAACAAACAATTCACTTCACTTTTCCTGGTCGCGGTTCTGCTTGTGTCAACTATAAATAACTGGGTATTTTTCCCTGAAACTTTGCGTTTTTTTTTATTTTTGAGAAAGCAAGACGAGGAAAACGTAGGGTATTTTGTTAACTGATAAGTTTTTTTTAAATGTAAATAGGCTGCTCATTGTGTGAAGAATATTTTATTGTGGAAATAAAATATTGTAGAATACAAATCCCATAGGTGTGAAATTCTTTCCAGTGTGATTTGAAAGACATCTTACGAGGCCGCCATTCTTGTCTCAAATGTGTGAAAGTCTGCGGTTCAAGTCTTACGGCAGGTCTGGTGTTGATGCAGTATCGTGAAGGCAACTGAGCAGCTGCAAACTGCAATTTGTGGCGTCTCCTCGCAAACAAGATTATAATCACAACGACTGATTAACCAGAGGACTTGCTTTGCTCCTGTTTGAAAAACCATGGCCCTCAACGGGCTGTCGCGCTGACGGTTTAGCCTACTTAGAGGACACTTGCAAACCGTTCTTGACGTAGACTCTTTCGTGAACTTTACGAAACGTACCGAGAAAATCACGGACGGTGAGCGCATAATCCGAAGGAGCCCTATGATACTGAAAACATATTTCACTAAAACTCTCATTGCGCGCGAACTGAAGTCTATTGACATAAGTGGCAAGTTATTATCACCAGTAACAATTCGATCACTCCAAGGATAATGGGCTTCCCCAAACACAACACTTTGTGTCGCCATGTGCAATCTCAGTTTCCAGTATAGACAGGGGGTTGGTGGTGCCACAGTAGGTAAAATTGTACATACTCACATGTCCAGAAAGAGGGAATGTTGTTGCGTCAGACCAGACTAGGCCTACTAAGAAAAAAATCGGATTCTTGAAAGAGAACCTATTAACCCATAACTAGTCACACATTGTACACGCCTGTCAGTTACCTTCATTTAATTCATAATCAAATACATAATGTAAGTTACGAACTTAAATAATCGGGAAGTGGCTCCTTCCGTAAACCGACCGCCTCGGAGTGACAGCACACCGTTCCGGCCGATGGCTTACAAATAATCGTGCAAAGGGGACCCGCGTTATAACAGGCACATCCCAGCTCAGAACAGACACTAAGCAAACGGCGTTCCTCGGGTTATGTCTCCGACAACGGATGTTAAGACACCCCGCGCACTCCTTGTCCTGTCCTGACGCTCCTTCCGTGGATAAACTCCAGAGGAAGGAACCTAGCCGTCGTCTCAGAGCGTCAGGTAGTGGTGTTCATTCTTTTCTTCTCCTCAACCCAGAGTTGATGGGGATGCAATTTCTTCCCTTCTGAAGAAGTCTTTCAAACACCACATACTTTCTTCCTCCTCTTAGCCCATTCGTATACTCATGTATGGACCTTCCTCTCCTACTACGCCCCTCGATCAGGAGTGAACCTGTTCGAATGGCGCAGCAGGTGACCTTTCCGCAGTGGGTCACCTGTGGATTTCTTTGTGTTCCAATTTGGCACACATCGGTCTGTGACCCCCGGGTGCTACTGCTAAGATATCCGAACACCCTCTTCTGTCCATCTGCTATACTGCTTCTCCTTTCCGCAGTGATTTGAATCAGAATCCTTCTGTTATCCATTTCGAAACCTTATCACTAGGCACGGTTTCTGTGCATTCATAAGGCCCTCCTCAAAAGCCCCTCAGAAGCTTTGTTCTTCTCCAATTTCCTCAGAGTCCAGGTTTCTGAGCCATATGTACACGTGATCCAAATAAAACTTTTTATGAATTTCTTATTGCTTTCCAGGGATATTTTTCTGGACGCCACACAAAAAATCTTTTCTTTAAAAATGCTCCTCTTCGTTGTGGATTTTTACTTTCTTACATCACTTGTGCACCTGCAATCTGATGTAACGCAGCTTCTACAAATGGTGATCATGCCACTGAGAAATTACAAGAACCTGCTAACGCCGCCTCGTGTGCGCTTAAGTGAGGCTGTAGCTTAGCCTCTTTGCAAAAGCCTCACCGAAAGTGACCGACTTTCCACGGTGGCTGTTGTCTTCCTCCACGCCAACATGGCATTCTGCTTCTGCTATGCTGGATAAACTTCAGAGGTAGACATGAAGCGGCACCACTAAAAAGTTCAAGAACGTTCAAACGATTTCTCGTCTTGACCCACACGCTAGTTCATTTAGTCAGGACCCATACCTTAATCTCTTTGTGTTCCAATCCGGGACCTCCAGGTACAAATATACCCGAGCACCATCTTCTGTCCACCTGCCTGCTTACTTAACCAGAGAACTGGCTTTAAGTCTTGTACACCCGCAGCAGAGTGAAATTTGTGCTGAAAGGAACTTCGTAGTTAATCTGCAGGGCATTTAAAACTTTGGTTTGATTTTTACTTGAAGCTTATCTCCCATAACGCTCAACTTTTAAGTTTTACACCTAAAAACACATTTCTGGGGTGGATTTGAGTCCAGTTAAGAAATCGTGTGGGAGTCTGCGTACGACCATATAAATACTTTCTGTGAAGGTCTGGGTGGGTTCCCAAACCGCTAAGCAACGTGTATCCATGCAATCTATCGTAGGCTCCATCAACAGAAGTACCCGGAACTCCCACAGATCTTCCTTCCTCATAAATCGCCTTCTTACTATTGCCGATGAGACTCCTCCTAGACGACGCAGAAACACCTAAATCCACACTTCGCACATACTCCACCTTGCATCATTCTTGCATCTCCTAATTTCTTAAATTTTCCTATCATCACATCCTATCTTTTGTTCTCTTCTTTGTGTCCCCCGCCTGTACCTTGACGCCGTTTTGACGCTCACCTCCATCTTTAGCGTCCTGCGCTGCACGAACTTGGCTGTTCATAATGGTTTTTATTTTGGCACTCCCATCAGTCTCTTCCGACACCCATCTAGTTGTTCGCACTACACTGACACACATATACACAACCACACACTACTATTTCTCCTGAGTGTCTCCGTTTACTCCGCCTCCGGCCCGCTCTGGCATACGTTTCTTCTCAACTTTCCATACGGCTGAAGGGGGCTTTGTCCCAGATCAGCCTGAGGCCTGAGATTTGTACCTTGGGACAAGCTACTCAAACTACTCGAAAAAATGGCTGGGTAGGTCACATTGCGACAAAAAGTTTGTTTGCTTCCATTATGACCCCGGGTGTTGGTCACTGTATCCGGCCTTCCTCCAGACACCCACTAAGACTTATCGTTTTAGTTTTATCGACGTTTTTGGTAGTCGTACAACTTTCGTACCGTTTTCATCCACATTTGTAGGGGATATGACGGGCTATATCGTTGGTATGTATCGTTATTTCTACTGACTTGTAGAGCACTCGTGAGCGATCCACGATCGTTGAAGAAGCGAAGCAAATTCTCAAGTTTTACTCGACCGTTTGGCATTTGTCTGTCTGTCTGTCTATTTGGGGTATGGCTCACGATAAATTTTGAACGCATCAACCAATTATCGTAAAACTTGGCAGGCGTGTCCACACATTAACCCTACATAATCTTACTGGTTTAGAGATTGATCCCTCAAAATACGGGGGGGGGGAGGCAAAAATGTAAGGATGTATAAATTTTGAAAAATCTCAAAGTTTATGTAGCGTACAAAATTAGAGAGATTTTTAACTGAAACATGAATTTAGAGTTGTTTTTGATACTTTCAAAATTTTGGGACACAGGAAGGGAAAAAGTGGATGAAAATTTTATAAAATTGCAAATTCCATGTGGGATATCAAATTAAAGAGAATTTTAATCATAATCTGAATATATCGTATCAAAATCTGAAACACTTGCAGTTTCTGAAAATTTCAAACATTTTGACTCGAAGGCCAAAAAATGAGATAAAAAATTCGATTGTTCGGAATTTTTAGTGTTTATTGTACGATTGCTGTAAAACTGTTACTTTACTAAACAAAAAATTGTAGTGTAATCGGGAATTCGTAATTTTTCAGACAATTGAAAAATTATGTAACATCAGAATGTATCCAATAGTAAATGTACTTCTTTCAGAATAGTGAGCGAGTTCTTACAGACAGTTACAGATTTTACAGCCAGGTCGAAGAGGACGGGGTTATCCTGATTTAGATCCTGAGTGAACTCAATCGGTTCTGTGAGTTTTCATCCATGCACGTGTTTCAATCATGGCCATTTTTGTTAGGTTGACTAGTTTTTTTGATACTGAAAATCCTAACATTATATTAATAATATATTAACATGGCGTCGTATGCCTGGCGGAAATCCACGCATAGTTGATGTAAATCAATATCAAATGCTTATTCAGGATTTGTTGGAACTGAGAATAATTTTCTCTTGTGGATCGTTATGATCTAAAACCTGACTGGTATTCCCCATTAATTGTTTCTGGTAACAATAATTGTTTGGTAACAATAATTTATAATCTTTTCAATGTCTGAAAACAGGTAAAAAGCCTACACACGTTTACTCAACTGGGCCTATTACGATTTTTTCGAGTATAAAAATACATCATAATGTACTTTAGACGATGAACAGGATCAATCATTGACTCACATAAATGACGGCTATAATCGAAGTGAGTTTTAAATAAATAAATAATTATTCAGTATACGTTCAAGGAAGTGTCAAGCAGCTTGTTTAATTATTACTAGCTTATTATTGACGGACGTGCAATTATGTTTCAAGGGAGACTGATACAAAAAAAGCCTGAGAAGGGAATCAAACTCATGCCTCCAGGAGTACCGCAACAAATACAATATGATAATAATATACTTCTTCCTACTTAGCCTACTATAGGCGGCACCGGTCTGTCTACAATCGATGCGCTTTGTTCGTAACCACCGGTTATGCAAACTGTGAAGAAAGTTGAATTTGCACTGTAAGATACTGTAACCGTTTGCCGTTTTCCCGCGGGTTCAACACGTGTCTTCAATTACACAGTAAACTTTCTCTTTGTGCTAATGAAGCCTTACTTTACAAACAAGAACTGCAACCGATCTTGTGTACATAAACATACATTGTTTGATTCATTTATTATGTGTTGGGGGTTATTTTAATATAGACGAATGGAAGAATGGAAGATCTCGTATTTTTCCTCTTTTTATTAAATTTATTTCTTCTTTGTTTTTTATCAGCAACTGGCCGTGAATAACTGATCAACGAGTAACGCCAGCGGCGATCGTTCGTTTCCCATTGAAGGTTGTCTGGTTTTCGTTGCTGCAAAGCAGCGGTCGAAAATGATGTTACTGAGATGCCATTCTTCCTTTTAATTTTTTGAGTTACTGTGTCTACGTTTCGATACGATTACGCAATATACATCTTCTTGTACTTCACTTTCTCGTGACATAGGTTGTGAACATTACTTTGAGACCAATACGATCTGTATACAGAGGGTCCGTTTTACCGGGATATGTCGGGACCGCACCTGTTTGACAGCTGGTCCTAATAACCGGAATTTCTAAAAAGTAAACAGGTGCACTTATATAACAAAAATAAAATATAGCCCTTACAACAGTTTGAAATAAACAGTAGTGGACATTCAATGGAAGGTTTGTCATTACAAGGATCGAATTTGCAAGATACAAAAGCGTTTTAAAATTAAAAACCGCCCAGTAAAATGGCATGAAAAGATAAGTAATTAATCAGTAAATTTAACGAAAATATCTAGTAAAAAATTTAATAGTACGTATAGTAGGCCTACATATTCTTGTTGACACACTCATTCTCATGTCAAAATTCATGCAATGAAGTGAAAACAGTTTATGTATCACTAAAAACTCAATTATAATGATAATGATATCGACGATGATTATAATGTTGACGGTGATGATGACGATGATGAAAAACAAAAGCGACTTTCAATGCGATGACGACGACGACGACGACGACGACGATGATGATGATAAATAGAATCATCGGATCGTCCAGATTGTACTTTTGACGATTCTGTGTATTAACGTAAAATGTTCCCACTGCAGAATACAACTGTGTAGTTGGATGAGGGAACTTGTTAGATTTTGCGTTTACTAGGGGGTTTACTTACTTAGCTTTGAGGATCCCTCCTGTGCGCAAGGCCACGGGCAACAGTATTGCAGCCTGTAACTACCTGATGTCAAGTCTTTTTGAGAGGAATTCGTCATGAGCTTCGATTCAGTAATGGCATAATTGCTCCCTTTGCCGTGTCCTCAGTTGACCTGCGAGTGAAACCTTCTTCGCACCTGTCCTCTATATCTACAGCATGTTCCTTATGAGCTATTGGAACGCCCCATGTCGGCGTTGATGATTCGTCCGTACCAAATCGTTCTGCACGAATTTATGGGAATCCGCTACTCAATCCAGAGCCATTCCGTCTATATCCGGCCGGACCCAGACGGATAGTACACGAGGAACAAATGTCACTGTGTGGTAGTCGAAGACTGATAGGAAGCACTGACACGCGTTAGGAAGAGGAAGTGTTGACAGACCTACACGGCACTGGACGGACCTAGAAAAAGACCTAACTAGTCTCAGATAGTGAAAACAAATAATGATAATAATAATAAGAAGAAGAGAAGAAACGAGGTGAAGAGAAGAAGAAGAAGAAGAAGAAGAAGAAGAAGAAGAAGAGGAGGAGGAGGAGGAGGAGGAGGAGGAGGAGGAGGAGGAGGAGGAGGAGGAGGAGGAGGAGGAGGAGGAGGAGGAGGAGGAGGAGGAAGAAGAAGAAGAAGAAGAAGAAGAAGAAGAAGAAGAAGAAGAAGAAGAAGAAGAAGAACTAAAGAAATTCATGCAAAAAAAATATATAGTTGAACAAACATCTGTTGTGTAGTCTGCTGTTTACAATCAAAATAACTGAACGTGAGAATGTCGTAGTTATCATGAGTTTCTGCAATGCATAAATCGAAAAATGTGAAAAGAATAAGAACTTCCCTGTTGAATAATCGAATAAGAAAAGTGTACTTTCTCACTTTCTCAGTTACTTTTCTGACGTCGACCGAATAGTGAAACTTGGCACGGAGGTATTCGAAACTACTAATAACATTTAAAATGTTTTGAAATATCCAGCATAAATGGATTGAATAAATTCTAACTCAGAACTTATAAATGACCTAAAATAATGAACGAGGAAGATTAATACACAAAAGAGATAAAGAAATGATAAAAAAATCGATGAAATTACCTACAAGTACAACAAATAGTGGCAAAAACAATTGATCGTCATTTATAAGCCTGGAGTGAAGAATAACTTACGGTGGCAATTAAACAGTTCAACGCACTCGGGGAGTCTGAAGAGATAATTATATTTTGTGTAAAGTATAAATTATAATAATTATTTCGCATTTGCATGTAGAGGCGCGCGTTCACGTGCGTAGAAGCGTGCAGTCAACGCACTGGGCAAGCCCAGTTGTATGTCAAGGAGAACCGCACAGCTGTTATTGCGTGACCAGTCTCAGCTGATCGCGCCCGGTTAATTCCTTAGAATTACTGGAAGTTTTCAGCAACCGCATGACGGATATTTATTTTACTGATTATCTTTCAAACTGCGACTGTGTTTATTAGAAAATTAAATACGCATTACGAAACTATGAGACGAAAACTCTGTGTTTTATCTTCTTAACCATGTTTACAGCCTACATTAACTACAGCGTTCTTCATGTTACATTTGATAGAGTGAATATGGGCAGGCTGTGAGCAGTAATGGCAAAGAAAGGAATCCCGCAACACCTCATTAGAGCCATCCAAAGTCTTTATGTGGAAAACAAAACCTTAATTGAGACAGGAAGACGGAGCACAACTCTTAGTGTGGTTCTGATCAATTGTGGAGTACGACAAGGGTGCCCATTATAACTTTCTATTTCACACACACACACGCACGCACACACATCGCGCGCGCAATGTATGGACGATTGGCAGATGAACCTTCTGAAACACTTTTTGATAGGTAGACAGGTATGATATCATGGGATTACTGCAAACAGTTGGTAACTAACAAAATGATGTTTTGGAGTAAACGCCATTTGAAATATTTTTCTACAAACTTGTTTGGCATTGATTAGGGTAATATACAAACTTGACATGTAATGCATTTTTTATTTCTTACATTATTGAACAGTTAATCATTATTAATAAAAAATATTCTTGATATTTATTTATTTTTATTTTTTAAACTTTTATTTGGTACTTACAAAGCTTTTGCAGACAGTAAGTATTGGCTGACGATTGTGAACACAGCATTAGATGTTACATAGGAAGAATAAAATCTAAATTAATGATAGTAAAAAAATAACATTTACAAAACAAAAAAGCTGTTTTATTATATTTTTTTAGTCTGACAATATGAAAACTTTCATCTAACACAAAAAGTAACCAATGAACGAAATTTAAAATTGTAGATCTTGAACACTCTCTTACTCTCCTAGTTTAAATGCATAATTAATAGCCATTTTTATAACAAAAAATAACAGTACTAACAATAATTTTACACAATATTAGAGCAATATAAATCTTCATGTGCCAAAAACTCCGCTTGAAGTCATGTTGCCAAGAGCATGAATCACCCTGTTGCAACTACAAATCGCTTACAGATAAAGTTATCAAAACATTTTTGACAAACTCAAACTTTTTCTTTATTTAAATAAAAGAAGTATTTTCATAGATGATTATTTCAGATTTTGTGTATTTGTGTATTTCATAGATGATTATGTATCACACAACATATTGGTGTACCAAAACTGACAAAACATTATTTTTGGCAAAACTGCACTTACCAACTTTGTCCAGTAACCCCACGATATGCAGTTGACACGTTGCTGTTTTCTAATGACCAGGCTGTCCTGTAGAACTTTGAAAGCGGTTGCAGATGGCTGTACACCCATTGCATCAAGTCTGCAAGAATTTCAGATTACAGACCCCTACATTGAAGATCAAAGTGTTGGCTTTTCATGTATCTGATCACTTAGGAGCAAATAGACGGTACAGGTTAGCAATTTTGAATATCTGGGTGTTTTATACTACAAACAATAACCTACAAGTCAAGCACAGAGTTCCATCAGGAGACCTCTAAAATCAACGAAGAAAGCGTAAAGAAATACGCCTGAAGTTTTACAAGGTGGTGGCCCCCCCATACTCCCTTTTCTATGGGTCTGAGAATTGAATTTTAACGAAATACAATTGAATACAAGGCCAGTTGTATTCAAGCGGCCGAAATGAGATTTCTCAAGTACGTGTCAGCGCATACTCTTCAAGATCGTAGAAGAAACTGCTGATGTACAGCAGGAACTGACTCGAGAGGATTGCTCAGTATCGGTTACAATGGCTGGAACATCTTAACCGAATGGATGACTGCCGCAGCCACAAACGACGAGCTGAATGGACGGAGAGGTGTGGGGCGTCCGAAGAAGCATTGGAGTGATCAGCTCTAGTCTATCGGCTTGAGACCAGAATAAACCATTTTTTGTTTAATCTCGTAGAAAATGATGATGCTCTACATATTTTCTTCGCCACTAAACGCTTTCTTTCTCTACTGGCTAATATATATTTTTAAAAATATTTTTCTCTCATACGAGTTCAGCGCACGTTCTTATTTTTTGCTCAGGAGCAAAGTTTTCGTTGGCACACAGTAACAAAGGAGATGTGAAAAAACTCGATATACACTAGATCAAAAGTAGGCCTAGTGAAACTCGAAGTACAACCCTGTCAAAAACAAGAAGAAAACCAAAAAGATATAAGATGAAAATAAACGTTCACAAACGGAGAGAAAAGTAAAACCTTTTCATGTTTTATGATCTGTATTTGAAAAAGTTATAAGTAATTTTTGTTCTAAATGACGGTAGTTTAGTTAAATAACGTTTCCGAAAGTTGTGTTTCTTATGATAAAGAAACAAAATTTTCAGAACTTCTGGATTCAGAACATCTTTTGAAATTGTTTGTGGAGTGTAGTAACCTGTTGCACACAAATGGAAGCTCAAAAACAACTTTTATATAAAAGAAAATCTCAACTTTTAAATTTGAGATTGGCATTTTTTAAAAATTTGACAAAAATGTTACTTCTTTCGATCTAATAATAAAATATTACGATTTGAGGTTTAATGTATTATTTGGGTAATTACCCAACAATCAGCAGCACTTATATGTAACATTCCAGCTAGGTTTAAATTATCGACTGTATTTAAGGTATTCAAGTAATCGACTGTTTAGTTGTAGTCCAGTCAAATTAGAGTTGGAGATCGAAATAAATAGTAGAAGGATGCGACCTTTTTTAATGAAGTATTATCATCTAGAACATTATTTTAAAATATTGTTCACCCTTCAGCCTTATGTCAAAACACCCCTAAACAACCCTTAAAATTCGAAAATTCAGTTTTTCGATAATAACTTTTAAACGATTTATTTATTGTGAAAATAAAAAATACCACCGTAAAGTAGAGACAATTTTTCAAAAAAAAATGTCTTAATACTTTTTTTCTAGAACTAACGGTTTTTACGTAAAAAAATATTGAAACGTACGAATAATTTGTTGCTGGAGGAGCGCGGGTAGGGCTAGTTGGCACAAGTTTTAGACGGCGCGCAACCAGTTATTCGCTTGTAGTTTTAAAAATAATGTTAAAATTGAAAAAAATAAACACTCTTGTTTAAAGGTAAGATGCAGCTATAGGCCTGTGTAGTTCTTTATTTTAAAAACTTATTTTTTCATTAAAATATTAGTTACTATATATGATGGCTTCGAAGTGTCGTTTTATCCTACAAATAATAATATTTAAAAATGTAATAGTTTTATTCACAAGATATTGTGGTTTTGAATTACTGATACTATATATATGAGAATGCAAAACATAAAAAGATGATATTGTTTACTGTTTTTAAAAAACAAGACTATGAAAATCGCGAAATTTCGATTTTCTTAAAATTTGCGTAAAATTACAACTTAAAACCAATATACAACAATGAGAGTTCATCCCAATTAAAATACGAAACATGTATTTTAAAGCTTGAAGAGTCTACTTTTGACATGTGCAATTATTATTTTAATTAAATTGTTCATTGTCAAAAAAATAATTATAGAACAAGTAACTGCATAAAACGTGCTCTTTTTCACATTATTACTTCTTACGCTTTATGTTTTAAATTTTAATATTTAATACTTTGGGAATATAATATTCAATCTTGGGAATACTATACTTGGGATTGATTACGTTATCAATCTTCGGTAAGGATTTATACCTTAGAGGCCGGCTTCCTTTTAAAATACCTTTTGAAAACTGCACGTGCCGATGGCACATACCGCACTCGCACATCTGCCGTCGGGTCGGAACTCGGGGGAGTATGCGCGCGCAACTTGGCTAAGCATGTGATCTAGCAAAACGGAGCGTTCAGTGCGCAATAAACTTAAACGTTGTTTCTTGATTTTGCTATTTGTGTCAATTTATTATTATGAATATTTTAAAAATTTATTTAATTTTGTGTTTTTAATAACAATCGTGCATAAAGAGTGAAATTTTTTTGTGACTTTAATTTAATATTTTTCAAGAAAAAGAAGAACAATTGTTCCGTAAGTTGTGTCTTCCGAGCTTGCGCCTTAACCAATGGCATTATTTTATCAAGATACGCCCCGTAAGACTGAAAAATCTAAAATATATGATTTGTGCCAAAATGACAAAATCGAGTTTGATCATGGCAAATGTACTTTCGTCCTTGAAGTATCGTGGCATGTTTCGTGGCATGCTTCTTTATCGCGTGCCTTGGAATAAAAATGATCAGTTTAACGACATATTCTACTCCTACGTAGCTTATATTAAAAAACACTTTAAATCTAATAATGTCATTGTGATTTGTTATATAATGTCATATATTCAAAAACAATTTGAATAACATAAAAGGCGTTGAACAAACACGTCGCGCAAATAAAAACGTATGCCCTGACCAGTGGCGAAGCTAGTAGTTAATGAACGGGTAGGCAAAAATCTTATCTTAAATTTTTTTTTAAGGAATCACTAAAAGGACGGTGGTTCAAATCGGACGCTGAGGTAGAGTTTGCTGTAAGCGAATGGTTCCACAAACAGCCGTAAGAATTTTACTAGCAGGGAATCTACAGGGTAGTGCAACAGTGGAACTCATGTCTTCATGTTAATGGACAGTTCTTTTAAAATCGTTGAATAAAAAATGCTTTACAGCTCTATATGTCTTTCTATTGAACAATCTTGTATTAGTCATACACAATAATACAACTGATTGAACTTCAAAATTTAAAACTTGATTAGTTTCTATATATATGTTTAATGTTACAAATAATTCAAATAACAATCTTGATCATCTGTTAGTTAAGCGGGATAACAGGGACACTTTTAATAACCGCATAAAATAAACACACTTATAAACAACACAGGCGCTTTAACTTAACTGTTTGGACCACAGAAGTGAGGCATGCCTCAACGCTCTATGTGTACAGCGCGGGACAATCCCCCCTCCCTTCACTTCCCTATCAAACCCGCACATTGCTTACATACGATGTATACAAAAAACGCTGAGGTAAGTTCAGGTTGCCCCATTCATTTTAAACGAGCTATGCCGAATCTCACCTGCCACCATCTAGCGGTCGCTCAGTAAAGCACGTTTCGGTTTAATAAATTCGACAGTCGCGGTAACAATGTATAATCTTTACGTTATGTAGTTCATACGTATTTATAATTTTGATTCTACAGAATTTTTTAGGGTAGGCATTGCCTCAATTGCCTCCATGTAACTTCGCCACTGGCCCTGACATTATTTTTTATGTGGAAATGTGTAGTACGGTACAAGAGGATACTTTGCTATCAAACAAGCAGAATAACATTCGTTTCATTAAATATTTAATAGAATATTTAAGAAATGATCACATTACAGTCATACAAGCAGAAAATAACGCTGACTTATTAATTGTAAAGACAGCTTCACAAATTACCAATAAAACACCTGTTATGGTTGCTGACGACTCAAATATTTTGGTTCTTCTATCAGCATTAATCCCGGAATAACGGGAAATGTAGACTATATGCTGAAATTACGAAAAAACGGAACTCCGCCTACTACTTATTCACAGAACAGTCTCAATGAATTACCCTTTTGCAAGAAATGTATATTATTTCTTTATGCAGCAACCGGTTGCGATACAACATGGAAAGGGCAAGATAAGTATTTTTAAGAAATTTGAAAAAATATCATGATGTCACTTAAAAAATTGATTGAAAACTTCTATAAAAAAATCAATCGAAAGAATGTATCTTTGTTTCTTTCCTATACAATAAACCAACGAGAGTAACATTAGATGACTACAGGTAGATCTGCTTTAAAACATCTGTGTTTAAAAAAGGTACAAAGGAAAAGGAAACTCTTGCGAAATACGTAAAACTGGAATCTTCGCCTCCAAATTCAGATGCCATAATATATCATTTTTATAGAGTGTATCTACAAGTACAAAAGTGGATGTCTAACGATTTACCTGCAGAAGATTGGGGATAGAAAAGGGGACAAATTCTTACCCCAATTTGAATGTCCAAACCAGCAGCCCCAAAAAACTCAATTCAAAAGATATTTTGTAACTGTGAAAAAGATTGCACATCAAAACAGTGTTCCTGCAAAACTACTGGGCTTTTATGCACGGACGATTGTGGTAGTTGCACAAGTGAAAAATGCAAAAATTTCAAAAATAATTGTGTAATTGAAAACGAAGCAGAAGACAATATTGTGAGTCCATCGTTGCCAGAGGAAATAAGCGATGAAGATGAGGAATAAGCGATACAAACCTAGATATTGAATCTGATGACAACGAACTTTCAGAGGAAGAATTCTAGCCATAATTATAAAATACATTTAATTAACTTTAATGATTAAATGATTAACTAAAAATGTTTTTGTAAACTTTAATTGATAGTTAATAAGATTCAAAAGGTTTCAAATCCAAAGATTTAATAGGTTTTTCAAAAAAATTCCCAAAGATACCCTTCATTTTCGCTTTTAATGTTCGCATTTTCTAGCCTGGACGGTTGCGCCCTTTATAATTTTACATTTTATTTTACGGTTCTATTAACTTTTCATTACTTTATAATAATCATTCAAGAAATTAAAATTAAATTTGTCGATTAAATTTACATTACACTTGTTTAAAAAAAAACGACAAAAAACGTAATTTTTTATTTTCACCATTTTCTTTTTGACGTTTGATATGTATGACAGGGGTGAACTTATTTTTTTATTATAGTAGGACATGTAGGGACGATGCCCTCAAATTTTCAGCCGTCTACTATTTTTTTTTATCTAAGGCTTATTTTCGAGCTAATTTGACTGGACTATTATTATACTGTTATGACAGTCGGTTTTCATGGTTTTGGGAAGTTTCGATTTTTGATGCTCTCTGTAAGTTTTAAAATATAAACGAACTAAATGTGCCAATATACTTTAAAGTTATTTTAAACAAGAAGTCACGTATTAAGGGAAGAGAGTTCTGGTTTCGTACAGCACAGCTTTGAACGTTTTAGCCTGTCACTTATAAACCTTCCACGGCTTCGATGACCTCGTGCAAGAATAAGAGCTCGAGTTTGTGATTTATGCCCTACCCTTCTCACCTTTTCTTCTTTCGCTCTATTCTTAATTTTTTGTTTTACGTAAGACTGCCTCCAAATGACGCCTAAATCTCACGGGCGTTGATGAGAGACTCGTCCTTCATGTTCCTTACTGCCTGAGCTACCTGTAACGCTATCCTCATAAATAAATAGTTTATTTATCCTTATGAATACTTTAATTTTAAAATTGTCCAAATGCTGGTTGTCGGTTAACTTCTACATAACCTTCATGTTTTGGCCGCCTTTTTTTCATAAACAGATTGTCTTTTTGTTCTACGAGTCGGCAGATTTGAAATACAAATCAGCTGAGATATTCTTGGAAAACGTTTGCTAAATGCGAACGGGCACGTGGTCTGATCGGCCTTGAGACATTCTCATTGACCTTGGCCATAAATATTTCCACCTGTACATTGTTCCAGGCTTCTGGTTAGTGAAATACCCACAGCCGCGGTTAGTCAGCTGTATGTGAAGTGAATATATTGAAATGGCCGTGGTTTACCTGGCTCACGCATTAACCTTACATTAACGTTACGGATTCGTATTTATATACAGTAAGACACCTTTCATATGCACTTCGAAGCAGTCTGTCCGTTGCCGGTTTGATTGAGTGATTGTCTGTTTTTTCAGATGTTTTTTTTTGTTGATTATTGGAAATTAGTTATTAATTTCAATTACTGAAGAAGTCGATTTGACGTTACTGTAAATTTACATTTAAAAGCATATTTTATATAATAATAAAAAAAACTTGAATCTATAGAAGACACCAAAACATTTTTTGTATGTATTTGAAGTAACACACACACACACACACACGCGCGCGCGCGCGCGCGCGCGACGCAATATTTTACAGTATGCAAGTATAGTGTATATACTGTACTATGTTCTTCGACCCTTCCATCCCGTTTCGGTTTCACCATTTCGTCCTCATATCTACCGATACTTCTTTTATCTTCTGGTCGATAGCTCACAGCCAGCTTCGCAATTCTTTCGGGGCCCATTCTTTAAACCTGAGTTTTCCACTTTTCCTCTTAGCTCTTATAAATTTTGACCATTGGTTGTAGACCCAATTCTTCTCGGATAATTACACTCCTGATTTTATCTTCGCTAGTACGTCCCAGAAATTTTATATCCGACGTTTGTAGCTACCTAATGACTCTACAATACAGGGAACATCGCTATCACATCGTAAAACTTTGTAAGTTTTCTTCTTAGTGTCTTTCGTGTGGTTGCCGCCTCTTATTGAGGATGTCTTTGTCTCCCTAGAAAGAGTAATCACAACTCAAGTAAGTTGACTTGAGTTGTTCTATCAACTGCGTACCTACCACGATCTTTGTTCTCACCTGTGAACTTCTTAAAAAGCCATTGTTTTGGTTTCCTCAGTAAATATATTCACGTCTAAGCGTATGCAGGCTGTGTACTGGATGTTGTAAATGTTACTCGCTGTTCTATGTTATACTTTGATCATCTGCAAAAAACAACGTGTTAAGAGATATTAGAGGTGCCACTCTGAACCATAAATTGAATATCATAACCTGAAGTTATCTTAGATGACGTTGGTCAGTTGCATTTATAATAAGTTCTGTATCCTCTTATATAACGATCTGATTTAATAAATAATTTAATAGAAAGAATGTTTAAAGCGGGGTTATTTTAGTCATTGTAAAAATTTTATTTACAGTATTGTTAGATGAATAATATTGTAAAGATGGCAACACTGTAATACATAACACAGTGGCGCGGTCAGGATTTCTTGGGGGGGGGGGGGGATTATAGGTTTTTATAAGCGAGAATACAAAAATTAAAAGAAAAAAAAAACACTTCATTGGCCTTGATCAAGTAAATATTCATTCTGAAGCTGCAGGCCATCCACTGCTTTAAAGATTGAATCGGGCCAATTTCTTCTCAGTTAAACCAATGACTGAAACAAAATTCCCCGTGAACTACATTTTTTCTCACAGTTTTGAGCTCACAAGTGATTGCAGCGTTCCACAAACAACAGTAATTATTGTATTCACATTTGGAATTAATTATTTAATTTGACTTATGTAACAACACTTTTACCAACAATTTTATTTAGCTTTTGACGTTCTCTTTTTTTTTAACTGTTTGGGAGGGAAGTTTGAACTCCCTAAAATCTCCCCCTGTCCGCGCCACTGCATAATGTGGGCGCCAGATTGGTTCTGTTTTCCTACTGTTGCGAGTTCGTATAGCATACATGAACTTTCGCGAAATGTGTATTAAGATATTACATCATAGCGGGCATGATCATCGTCGTCGTCGTCGTACTCACCAACACCACCGACATATGTATATACGTATATGCAACAGGACGACGGTGGCAGATTCGCCAACCTGCCTGTCTTCCCTCGCCTTTATTCGCTCTGTACTCACTACGTGTGCATAAACTGGCTTGCTAGTCCATCGTCTGGCAGAAGTTTCAGTTCCAAATAGAGCCGTATCGGGCGCCGAGCACGAGAAACCGCGCGGTGTGCAAGTGCTGCGCGTAGTAGCCTACCGTTCCGGCCGATGCCTAACGGTGCGGGTGGCGCCGCCTTTTGTCCACGTCAGCGCGGCTCTAAGCTCTTGCGGGTGAATCCTCAAGGGAGCCAAGGGACTGCACTGTGTCTTCAGCGTAGAGCGGGGCTGAAGAACTCTCTCCTGGAAGCCACGTCAGCCAAAGGGGATCCGCATCCCCTAACTCTTTGTGCAAACCTGCTGTTTACCGGGGTCCGATCCGGACATCGCAAACACACCAGGCCGAAGGACAACCTGCGCAACTTGTGACTTTCTGTTGAAGCGAGAATCACCAAAGATTTATAGGAAAGGGCGCTGACATTCCAGTAAAGTACACCTGTTGAGGTGCGCAATTAAACAATTTAACATAAACTGTTCGATTGCACAACTATTTAGTTCCATGTGTGCCACTATGCATAACTGTTTATGTGACTCACTGTTTAGTTGCGCGTATGAGCGTTGTTTTGGGAATCGCAATGACAACACCCAATTTTGTGTTTTCAATTCTACAGGACGTAACGTGAATCATTTCTACAAATCTCCAGTCCGCGTTGGCCCATCTACTGTAATTCCGAAGCGTGTGTGGAAATATCTTGGCGTCACGCTTGACTCCAAACTTACCTGGCGATCTCACATTACACGAACCTCAAACCTAGCCCGCAAAACGAATCCGATCTCTCAGAGTTCTCAGCAGCAGCGGATCGTTGCTCCAGCCGATTACTAAGCCGCATCTACACAACCTGCCTTCGTCCTATCGTGACGTATGCTCATCCCATCCTTTTAACAGCCGATCCCGCCCACCTCAATCCCTGCAGAATCACCAATGGAATCACTTCCATAAGCCACTTCCATTACCCATTTGGCTCTACACACACACACGCGCGCGCGCACTACCTCCAGAGTGCCTTCATCTTCTCCGCTTCCGGCCTGGAACTGGCGTGCGTCTCCTCACGTTCTTCCATTCGGATGAAGGGGGCTTGGCCCAGATCAGCCTGAGTCTTGTCCTATGGGACACTACTAACATCACTAACATCACTAAAAAAAAGTCGCAATGAAACTGGGCGCAACTGTTTCACGGTTATAAACTACATATTACCCAATCTAACTGCCCATCTGTTATTAAATTATTACGTAATACTGTTATTATCTCTCATGACTGAGAGGGAGAGAGAGAGAGAGAGAGAGAGAAAGAGAGAGATGTTAACGGATATGTTAAAAATGTAAATTTTACCTGTAAAAAAAAATTAATTAATTTCAACCGGGAATGGAGAAAACTTTGCCAACTAATAATCACCTGAATGCCGTAACGCGATGACTGGTGCATACTCGTGTGTGCGCGTGCGCATAAAATTATAATCATATTATTTCAGTGAGCGGAGTGTCGATTTAGGACATGAACTCACGGCAGTATGAATACATTATGTTAGTCAATCTTAAAACTGGTTGGATTAGTTCATGGCCTACCCAACTCTGCCACCTTGATACGCTTCGACTTAAATGTCGTTTCGCAGTTTCGATCTGAACTTTAACGATCCGATCTGTTCGACATTTAGATTGTCTCTTACATCCATTACGTGTAAATAACAAAATTAACCTAATGACGTTGATAAAGACGACTGATGATTGTAAAAATGAAATTTGGCTTTTGAGTATTCCATGATGAAAGCCTCGATTAGCTGTAACACACATTATGTAAGTTTGGTCACCAAAAGTCTTGCCTCATTGTCTGATAAGGCAGTCACTTAGAATGCCTCACCGTAGAGCGGACGAAATACGTGGGAACGATTAAAATTAAAACCGGCAAAATCTTGTTGTTATTAATAATGTAAATAAAGAAACCTTACGAGTGAGAGACTCAATTTTTAATAGAGAATCAAGTCAGATTATTAATCCAACCGTTGTTACGTGCCAAGGAGTAAGAATATTAGTTTGTTGTTGGTACATTGCTTATAAAGATTATTTGTTAAACTTACTAGGAACCCAGAAACTGTGTCTTATTCCATGCTATCTTGAGGAACATTTTCTCTTCAGGTAATGGAGCAGTCAATCTGAAATGTTTACAGCTGATTTTATATATTTATTTTTTACATACACGGAAAAAATAATACGATTTGTTTTAAACATTTTTGTATGAAATTTTTTATATCACTTTCAAGAATGAACATATTTATGAATTTTACTCAAGATAATTTATAAAGGTACATGTTTCTGCAAAATCCTTTCTTCAACATATGTGACTATTGAGATCAAGAAATTAAAAAAAAATGAATGAGTTAAATTTGTTACTGGATTTTAAAGAAAATGTTCCTTATGTGTAGAAAAGAATTCTCAGGAACGCAAAATTAAAATTAAAATCATGTTGTCTCAACACGTTTTGGTTTATAAGGTGTATTTCTTCTTAATATTCTACAAGCTTTCCTTCATTCTTTGTGTTCTGGCATTCTTGTAAATTCTGTACACTTATCTGCGCTTTGCACGCCCACCGTACAACTTGCATTTATCTATTCGATTACAGTACCTTCATTAAATGTTGCTGCAGCATTGTACACTCCAAGTTCTAGTGTCTTACTACAGGAAAGTATTTTTTGGAATTCTAGTTCAAATCCCATCGTTCCACAATTTCATTTTCATGCTGTTGTTCTGTCCGCTGGTTATTGATGTCTGGATAGTGTGTGTGTGTGTGTGTGTGTGTGTGCGCGTGTGTGTGCGTGTGTGTGGAACTACAGTGCTCAGACAACTTACTTCATAGGATTTAGTTTAGCAGTATTATTATTATTGAGCGATCGAAGCGAGTTCTCAGTTTTAACTAGACCGTTCGGCATTTGTCTGTCTGCCTACCTGTCTGTCCCACGATAACTTCTGAATGCAACAGATTTTCCAACAACTTGACATGTTTGTCCATGCTTTTTACCCTACAGAACCCAATTGTTTTTGAGTTGGCTACCCCAAAAGTAGAGGGGCGGGAAAGAAAAATTTGAAGGCTTCGATTTAAAAAAACGACGCAATGGCCGTGTGCGATATCAAATTAAAGGAAATTTTAACCAAAATATAAATTTAGTGTTCACTTTTGAAAATTTTGGGACGCCGGCGCCTAAAAATTGGTGAAAATCTTTATAAAATCGCAACATTTCTGTGGCGTATCAGATTGAAAGGGATTCTAAATACAGTGTGATGTAGTGTTAATTTTTGGCAATTTTAAAATTTTGTGACGCCAGTAAGCAAAAAGCGGAACAAAAGTGTGCAAAATTGCAAAATCCATGTGGGATATCAAATTTAAGAGATTTTTAACCAAAATCTGAATAGGCCTATAGTGTGCAGTTTTGGAAATTTCAAAAGGGGATCAAAAATTTGAGAAATCCAGCCGGGTGTTAGATTAAAGGGGATTTTAATACAAATCTGATTGTTTCGAATTTTTAGCTTTTATTGTATGATTGCTCTAAAAAAAAAAAAAAAAAAAAAAAAAATAGCAAGGTAATTCGGATTTTCGTAATTTTTCTGACAAATGAAAAATTATCTAATATCTAACTTTTCAAAAATAATAATTTAATATGCTTCGTTCAAAATAGTGAGCAAGTTCTGCAGCTCAGCGAGCTTACTACAGTCTGTAAAATGAACGGTGGCGGTTGGGACCGGCCAGACTGCCTAGGTGCCCTCACTGACGCACGCACACTCACAGCCGGCCCGTGCGCCGCAGGTATGATTCGCAAAGTGTGTCGTCCACTACATAATTAAAACTTTTTAAATTTGATTTTAATGCCAAACGAAATTACAATTTTTGTAACCTCTACGAAATTTTAAGAAAAATTAGTCTAAACACGACATAATTGCGACAAATCTCTGTTTTCAACACTATAAAAATCTAATCAAGCGACTAATGTTGATGTGGAAAAATAAAAAAAATAAAATATTCTTACACTCAAAGTCACATTTTAAAATGTAAATAACTAAATATGTACGCACATTATACATACAAGGTCTACATAAGTAACAATAAATCCTACTTCCTACAGCCGAAATTATTCATGTTACCAATTGTCTTAACTTAGTAATAATAGCTCTAACCTTTCCTTTTATGACATTTATCGTCAATGCAAACAAACCAATAATAATTTTTAAAATGATTTTGAGAATATATTACAGAATGCGACTACCCTACAATTATAATTGGCGATATTAATATTTGTATAATAAATAAGAATAAGGATAACTCAATAAGCATACAATTATGTAAGAAAATGTAACCACAAACGTGCAAACTTAAATATTAACATTTTAAATTAATTGTACATAATTATTAGTATTATTACACCAGATTCATGAGTCTTCACTTGCTGATTATACTGCAGAGGAGCGATGCCGAAGTCGTATTCTTCGCTATATAGTATCACTCTCGGACTCACTCTCTGAGTCACCTGGTGCCAAGTTGATGATGAATTCTTGAACACTAATGTCATCAAGACGCTCACTTCAGTCGTCGTCAATCAGCTTTTTCACGTGCTTGACATATTTATTCCACATATCGGGACTGAACGTGGTAATAGCTTCCATGCACAAATTTTCTATATCTTTCAGCTTACTAGTATCGTTTCTTTCCTTCACGTATCCTTTGAAGGAGCCCATACCATTTCTATCGGATTATACTAGCAGTGGTATGGTGGGAGGCAAATCACATTAAATCCAAGTTCTGCTGCTTTGGCATCAGTTACATACGTTGGATGCTGTGGTTTGTGGAGTTTTGTGAGCTCATAAAGATCAGGCTTACGATAATCGTCAGGAAAGGGTATCTTTCGTGCTTTTAGCCAGTTTTTCATATCAGCCTTGGTTGAAGACGATGTCGGTGCTTTGTCCTTCACTCTAGAGTGGTACGGGGCGTTGTCCATAATAATCGTTGAGCCAGGTGGAATAGCTGGGAGCAGGGTGTCGAAGAACTATTTTTCAAAAACTTCCGCTTTCATATCTTCGTGGTAGTCTCCGGTCTTCTTTGATTGAAACACTAAAGGTAGTGCCTTTATCCATCCAAGCTGGCTTCCTGCGTGGCAAACTATCAGTCGTTTCCCCTTTCCTAATGGAGTTGCCAGAGTACCTTTAACTTAGTCGTCTGTCCAACCTTTGTCTTTACTAATATTTTCATTTATCCATGTTTCGTCTAAAAATACTGTCTTACTCATATCTATGTTTTGCATCTTCCGAAGGAATCGGCATCTTGACAGGGCAACAGATGGTTTCTCCATCAATACTTTTCTTTTGTTAAATTTTTTATATCTTAAGCCAATTTCCTTCAATACCTTCGCTAACGACGGAAACGAGCCACTGAATAAACCTGCGTCCTGGAGAGAAGGTAACAGTTTTCGGAGAGTTGGGACTCATTTCCTTCTGTGCATTTCATGAATGTGGCGACGAATAGCAGATTGGTTAAAATCATCCAGTCCGGTTACAAGACATTTTCTCTTTTTCCTGTTCTTTTGGCGCATGAAGAACAACACTCTCTTCGTGGGTTTCTCGATCGTTATTGTCGTGATCTGTCCCTTTCCTGTCCATTAATTAAATATTTTCTTCACTGTCTTGACTAGCGCGCCGTATTTTGCGCACTTCAGCTATTCTTTGAGCTGCCCTAAGTGAAATTCCACATGCATCGGCCAATGTTTGTAAGACTTTCTTTACGTCAATCAAAGGTCCATTGTTTTCTCATGTTCGATAACAGAAGCTACCATTGTTCTTGCTTGAGTATGTAACACTTGACGCTTTAAGGCCGAACTCCTGTTAGTAAATAATCCTGTACAAAGACTAGAAAAGTAACACTACGAAACTGTTCCTTTAACTTCATATAAAAATATAAACTACTGTACTTACAGAGACAGCACCACAACCACGAACCAAACAACCGCTGTTGACTTAGCTTTCACTTAGACTAATCTATTGAGTATAGTGTCGCATTATATATCATCGCACTATTTGGATATTAACGAGTAATGTCCTTTCACTTCCGTTATTTGTTATAGAGAAATGGCCATGTGCACTCCATTTTGAACCATGACTAATGTTATCTGTTTGTAAACAGACGACATGTGATTACAACAGTGATTCATAACAGGAAATGACCTCATTGTGACTGTAAAGGACAGTGATTGCCTGTTATAGTTGTTGTTTGGTATCATTTTTCTTAGAATTTTGCGCAGAATTCAAAAACAATAACGGTTTTGGAATTTTTTAGTATAGTAAAAAAATGCTCTTGCGCTTAGAAATGTCCAGTATGTGAGTCGCGGCGGCCACCAAGGGGCGGGTATAATCCGCTACGTGTGTCTTAGTGAGGGTAAAAGTCGGTCAAACACCCCCAGACGGTCGAAAAAAGTTGACAAATTTTGTTCAGCTCTTAATTTTTAGGGTCTTTCATTATTTTTTCATTTTTTCAGCTGTGTTTTTCAGCTAGAAACTTTTTTTTCTTTTTTCGTATACAAACAGGTTTGTTACACAGTATTTGCGTATACGTTTGAAATATGGGAAACTCAATTTAGTCAATAAGTATCTTTTAAACGGAGTTTTAGTAACGCGTATTTTTGTTGTGTTATTACAGTTTACTTTAATAGGATTGATTTCAGGATGTTAAAACACATTTTTTTAGCTACTTTAAAGATAGTAATGTTGCTTAGTGTCAACTTGTTTTGTCGTTTAGTATGACGCCGATTCGACCGGACCCCGACAAGACCAAATTCTATGTACGCCAATATTTATTTTTATTGCTAATCCGTTACTGAAGTTAATCTTTTATGGCTTAAGACAGTCTATTTGTTCCACCCTAGGCGAATGTAAGAAAGCTTTTGCTTTTGATTTTCGTTTTCTTTTTTTTTACCTTTCGAAGTCTTGCTGGACGCATTCGTGTTTTGCGTATGGCCTGTGCATTCGTGTTGTTTGTTGTACGGCAAAACGACAGTAGTGCCAATAAATGCGGCACAAATGTAGTACAAAATAAAAGAAGACTGAAAACACATTCTGTTGTGTGCAGTAAAAGAAAATTGACTTTGAATACAACTTTCAAGGGGGCAAAAACGACATCAAAACAGGCGTTGCACACATAATGCACACTTCGGTTTTTTGAGACTAGGAATAATCCGTCACGTGATTTATATATTAATGTAAACAGAAAAAACAGTATGTACTGAGTTTAACGGTATGTAAAAAGGAAAAAAAAATATATGAACAAGTTTTCCCTGTCTGTGTCCTTAATTTATCTGTGCACTATAAGAAGTTTTATCTTTAAAAACTGTATGTATCTTAATATCACATAAATGTGTACTTGATGTACTGTGTAACAGTATAAAAAGATTGTGATAACTGTTTCTTTGATAACACTCACCATAATTAGAAAGGCCACCCCTTGCCACTACAATCACTTTCATATGCCATTCCCATTTTGACGCTTTCAAACGCATTCTTCTGGGTGTTACTGGCCTTTCGTTTCGAAGACCTTCTCTTCCAGTACGCTCGTGACACAGGGCGTTATGTCTTACAACATTTCGACAAATTAAATCTTTCAACAGTAGTAATCTTTTAACATGATAATGTTTTTAGGCTGGGCGTCATTCCACAAAATCGTTGTTGTAGTAACGTGCTATTTCTCGCTACGTAGCCCAGAAACTATTGTACACTCGAATTCCGTCAGACTGCTCTCCGGTGTTTACAAGAACACCAAATCCTCCGGGTAGGCATAATCATCGAAGCAAATAGGCCTACGTGCTGCAGATGGTACGGTATTGACCGTTTATCTAAACTCCACAAGAATTAAATTAAGTCCTCTTGGACTGAAGGCCACGCACTGTAGCTGTAATCATTCTTTCTTGTTTCTGCTAATCGTTTTGTTTAACGGCAATTGCCACTCCATATTCCTATAGTAATATCTCCTTATTAGTTTTTCCAAACTTTTACGTTCTTATCTAATTAAGATCTTGCCGTCCAGAATCAACGTGATAGTGTGTTTGAGTTTTATGTGTTCTTTAAGTTTAAACTTCTTAGATAGGCCTATCGTATATTACGGAATTTTCCTTTTCTTAATAATTTAATGACTCAAAAATCTGTTTTGTCTAACCACATGTCGATACCACCACAATATCGATAGTTCTTCTTGTAGAAATAAACTCTGTAAACAATGGAATAAAACATAGAAATAAAATAATGAAAAGTACTCAGTAGAGAGTGAATGAACAAAAGCAAAAAGTAAAATTATAAAATACAAAACTAAAGGAAAATGTTACACGCGAAAACCACAGAAAACGTGAAGTGAATGTTAAAAATCAGAAAAGGAAAAGTCTAATACATCTTTGTCAGTAAAAAAAGAGAAAGAAAAGTAAAAAGATGACAAGACGTAGAAAGAAAAGAAAATATTTTCTGAAGCTTAAACCTTCTTTATTACATTATAAATCTATGAGTTGCGTATAAAAGAGCTTGCGCCATAGTAATAATAACAATAATAATAATAAACAAAAAAATAATAATAAGATGATGATGATGAAGAACAACAACAACAATATGAATAGTAGTAGTAATAGTAGTTATTTTTTTTTTTTGAAAAGGGGAAATGCTTTATGTTCCATGAGAGGAATCCGTCTGTCCCCTGGTGTGTGGCACTCTTACCCTTAACCTACTTAACCTCACCGTGTTGGCGGTCAATTCATTCGCTCAAGTTCGGCATGAGCCTTGGGGTCTATCTTCCTCTGTCTTCCCTATTCCAACAATCTTGCCAGTGCCGGAGATTGAGTTCCAGGCACTTAATTCTTTGCCACGTCTCTTCCAATTTCATATCTTCTTTCGAAGAGATGCTTTCTGCTTTCGCTCTTGAGCCAGAAGGTCTAGGGGAACTACTCCTGCTATCATAAGGACTCCTAGCTTTGGCACTGTCTGATAAGAGGATGCTACTCTGAGGGCTTCTCTTCTCTGCACTGATGCCGTGTGTTTCATGAATTTATCCGTCTTTAGTCCATCGACCCAGATTTCGTAACCGTGGATTCCGTGACCACCATCAACAATCGCCTCTTGCTTGCAGCGGGACCTCCTACAATGGGCTGTGACGTGATGTGAGCCACCTTAACAACTGCACACTTGATTTGCTTCCAATAGGAGAACTTCAAACCTAGCCTCACCCCTAGGTATTTAACTGCCTTCTTTGTAAGTATAGCCTCAGCTCCCACATGCACCGGTATGACTGTGGGGATCCGTCGTCGTGTGTGCAATACTATTTCTCTCTTTTCGATGGCTAGATACAGGCCATGTTTCTCAAGCTACGAGCTCGCTCGCTCATTACCTTATTCAGGCTTCTTTATTCATCTTCAGTCTTTCGTGCTGCAGTCACTGCCGCGATATCGTTTGCGTAACCTACCAGGAAAGTGTCTGGCGGGATCTTCATCCGTAAAATTCATTCATAGGATACGTTCCAGATGTCAGCGGCGAAAATTGAGCCTTGGCCAGCTCCGGCGATGATCTTTTTCCTACAAAGTTTATCTCTCATCATATATTAGTACGCTGATGGCGTGCTCGGGTCACCTTTACCTTTGCTGACAAGCACTACCCTCTGCACTTTCCACCATTTGGAAAGCAAGATTCCCTCCCTTAGGTTGCTGTTATACATATTAAGGAATATCCCACAACAGGAACGGGTAACTACCTTCAAAAATTCTGAAGGAACACTGTCCGACCCTGGTGATTTGCCACTATTCATCACATTTGCAGCCTGTTTCAGTTTTTTCCTGACTAAATAGTGACACTTCATCTGGTGCAACGGAATGCAGCTCATGACCATGTACTGGGTAGGTCAAAAAGAATCTATCCATGATGTCAGCCATAGGTGGTGTATTCATGATGGGGCTGGGCTACTCTTTCTCATGCTTGCGCATGTCAACCCTGTAATTCAGCCCCAGGGTCACTATTCACTTCAGCCTTCAGTTCCTCACACGTTTGAGGTTTACTGCTCATAATAGCCTTTTTAAGGTCTTTTATTCTGCTCTGTATTCTGCTGTTCCTTGTTGTGTTCTGTCGCCATTATTTTTTCTCTTCCTGGTAAGAGTCTACTTAAAGGAAAGACACCTCGTCCTCGGGGTAGTGGTCTCCTCAGTCCATTAGTTTTTATGTACTTATGTACATAAGTACATGTTGCTTATACAAATTTTTTAATGGCATATGTATTCAGTATTTACTTTACGCGTGTAATTTCGAATAGAAGAGATTATTGATATGAAACAATCTCATGGAGGTTAGATTTTGAGGTACTCTCTCAAAATCCGTACCCGCACTACATTTTCAATATTTCGATTATGCGATTGTATGGACATACCACGATGTGGAGAAGAAGAAGAAGTGTACTAATTGTAAATTATTTTGTTCTTTAATGTAAAGGGAAAATACGTAAACTTTTGGTTTGTGACGTCAGGTGATAATGTTTTTTTGGTTTTTAGTTTACTGTTTACAGAAATAAAGGCCATGGCTGAAAAAAACATGACGTTTATTGTGTATATACAGAGACTATATAAAGAACGTAATTTAACAAAAACAACAACAGGAAATGTAAAGTGAAAATACAGTTATTTCTGAATAGTAAGATTAAAAAAAATCAATCAAATTTGTTATTCGTTAGGTGGCCAATATTGTTTTATGTTATTCAGTAAAATTTCAAAAAACTTCACTGCAAGCGAATTTTGTACGAAACACAAAAAAATGGGAGACATGTTGTTATAGAACGTGTATACGGAGTCTCGTGATCGTATTTATTATGCCCCAAGTTGCGGTGCCATTTTGTAAGATAACGAGTATGCCTCGGTTTAAAGTTTTATTATTTTTAATGCTTTTGAATATTTTTAAAATCTTGAAGCTTGTGATCGTTGGTTTGGTATTGGTAATTGGTGAAATCAAATAATTAGTTTATTTTATGTTCGGGTTCACTGAGTTCGTATTTGATTTTCGACGTTCTCTCGTTGCTAAGACGAACCTATTTATGCGCCTTCTCACTGAAAATAGAAGTGATCGGTTATACAGTTACTTACTTGTAGTGGTGCTCTAATAGCAATGCTGATTGGTATTGATGGTCAGAAAGTTTAAAATTATTGAAACCCACTTGTTACCGCCACCACTGCTGCCAACCGTTGATGCTGTCCACCTAAGCTGTAACGTCACAGTCTAACGAAATAATTAGTCAGAGCTCTTGGATGGAGTATAAATTATTTTTATTCTTCGAACTCATTTTGAATTATGGTTAAATTACAATAATTTATGTATGTTTCCTTTAATTCAAGTTTACTGATAGACTCTTTAAAATTATCATATCACAGGGTTACAAGTCTGACTCAAACTGTTCGCCACCTTGGACGCTAAGAATTTTGTTGAATTATTTAATAAATAAAGTAGGTTCTTTGAGACTGCAAGATACAAACAAAACTAAAGCAATGCACTACTATCATTATTTAGTAGTAGGAAAGTGATAACATTATTAAAATTTCTTAACGAATAACATAAAAAGTGAACATGTGATTTTTTGTTGATATTTGAGGTTAAAACTAGTTTCATTGGAACATTAATCAATAAACTTTAAATTATTAATACCTCGTTAACAACATTAAAATATCCGTACAATACGGTTAGGAATGCAATTTAGTGACAAGATTCATTATCTGCTTCCTTAAATTGAATAACACAAAATTTACAGGTATTTGGATATTCCTCACTAATAGGGTTGAACATTATTAAATATTTTGTAACAATCTTAAAGTTAAACACAATACATAATAATTAGTATATGATAGGTCAAAGTTTTTAAAGTTTATCGTTAATTGGTTGATACATCCTGTCTCGGTATGTCCATCAAGTTAATTCTAAAAATAAAGTTTGGTTATGATTAATTCACTTTCTTTTTCTTTTTTTAATTCGCTTAATAGCTCTGGTTACTCTTAAAACTTGTTGATTACGCATATGATCAAATCCCTTCTCTCACTATTACTACTATTTAATAAAACATTTGAGTCCATTAAATTGAGTCAATTGTCTTTGTTTCTTAATTCCTTCAATAATAATTATTTGAATTAATAATTTAAGTATTGTTCCAAGCTTAGTTGGATTTAAATTGAAATAATATTGTTAATCAATTTCGCTAATAGCGCCCTTGAAAATTTTATTACTATTTGAATATTTAGTAATCGTCACTTATACTTGCGTTCGAGGTCGTTCTGGTAGTGTCACTATTACAGTTCTTTATTTTATTAAATCATATTTAATAACTGTTAATCATTCACTACCTATGCGCACGTACTCCGGATTAGAACACTGATATAAAAATACTTTCACTTTGTTTACATTCAACCAAACCTCAACTTCGCTATTCGAGGTTAAGACGCTTTTGATCAGCTGTCGACTATCAATTCTGCATTGTTGGTTACGGTGACCTACGTGGATCCCTCGTCGATGCCTCGAGATGAACTGATGATCTTAATTGTGTCAAAATCTGGTACCTAATAATTAACAATGACCCCTGATTGGTCAGTTTTTCAATTTCCGTGTACTTTCGGTATTATTCGGCAAAATAGACGCGTTCTTGGCGTCATCTCGCTGGGTTTGAGATTATCAAAATTCGGTTCCCAATTGTAAGCCCACGGGATTGTAAATAATTAATTCCTTATAATTCAAATTGTTCGCTTATAAGTACTCTAATCGTCTTTACATTACTCCCATTGCTTCTGTCTTTTTAACACGAGTATTTCGGTTACCCACACCTTATAACTTTGATAATGATTAACAAAATAAACTTATTACTATTTTTTATTATCTATTTACATATCTTATTTTCTATTTTATTTAATTTATTATGTTCAATTTTGATAAAGTTTTATCATTACTACTTCCTTATCAATTATTACCCCTTTTCATTAAAGTTTAAGGTGGTAATTTGTTAAAAATCGTCTGTGGTAGTTTAGGCCTACCTCAATATTTTTTACAGTGTCTTTATCCCTTTCTTATAATAATAATTCTTACATCTAATGTATTATTATTACTCACTTTTGTTCTCTGTGATATCTTATAATTATTGCTCAGTATTATTTTACATAATTACTTAATTATTATCCATAACAATTCTATTTCTTTTGGCTAGACACCTGGTCTATGGGATTGCTAATTGTTTTTATTCATTTTATATTAGTATTGGTTTCTAAACCATATTTGCTGTGGCCTATCTATACTGAACTAATCATCACAACTTCTGATTACCTCAGTATTAGCTAGTATTCTCTTATTTTAATTTATTTACACTTTCCTTCAGCCTATCCTTCAGTATCTTTGAGATTTATATTTTTCTTTCTTATTTTACATTACATCTTCGTCTTTTGATTACATCTATTTTGCTTAGTGTTTATTATAGTAGTGATAAAGTTTGGCAGTGTTTTGGTCTGCTCTGGTATTCTGACATTTGTTGGTAAATACCTAATACTTCCTGCATCCAGTTTCACATATAAGTTACATATAATTTACATCATTAGTATTAAATTCATGGCAATAATGATTGAGTTGCCTTACATTAGTAGTATTACATCTCAGTTATCATAATGATATTAGTCCCTTTTCTTTTATTATCATTTTATGCGTTATTTTTATTGTTCAAGGTGCCAACACTATGCTGTACCTCTTGAGTATGTTATTTTACATTTCTAATGTATACCAGTCCTTCTATATAATTATTTTTGTTAATGGAATGCTCCTTATAGTCTCTAGTTTGCTTATATTGTAATACATTCTAGTTTAAGAACACTTCTGTTATTGTTTCGGGCAGTTCTATTTGAAACTTGCTGGTTAGTTTAGGTTATGTGTCCCCACCTGTATTCATAACAATGGTTGGACCTTAGATTTTGTTTTTTACATATTGCACTGAATTCTTTACCTGTATTAATGCTAAGTTTTATTATTTATAGTTATCTGTTTCTTTTTTGTAACTATCTCAACATTATTGTTGACTAATAGTTTTCTCTTATAATTTTATATCTACCTTACATATTGAACTAGTCTTTTGGACATCATTTAGTTGTTATCTTTATAGATTCTTAATTTATACATTTACAATTTTTATATTCACTCTCCCCTTTATTTTCCTATCATCATTGTTTTACCTTTGAGTTCTGGTTATATTGTCAAGTCATTGAAGTTAGTTTATTAATAGTTTGATGTCAGTGTCAAGTCATAGCATAGGGTTCATCTTTTAATTCACTTCTGTTTTCTCCATCATTATCAATAATTTATATTCTCATTATTTATTTTATTCTTGTCATTGTTTATTTCTTCTTGTAGTTGAATTCATTTTGTTTCCCCTAGTCGCACTGATTCTATTATCATCCTTAATAAATCTCTTCTTGTTATGGGTATTGCTGTCTTCTTCTCACTGTCTGATCTATTGGGTATTTGGGTCAACGTTGTCTTGTCTTTAGTCTTGTGTTTTTATTTCTTCTGTAATACATTATTTGTTATTAACAATTTCTTTTATTCCGTTACATTAGTCACTGTTCGTCCTATGTTCTGTTTTAATGTTCCCATTTTGTTGTTTATTTTGCTTTGGATTGTATATAATCAGTTTGTTTTATGTTGGTATTGGGTTGATTATATGTAACGTTACAATGTATAGGCCTATAGCACCCCGCCTTACTTCGACTTGATTCCTTTTCCAGTGATCTGTACAAAAACCGAGTAACAGGGAATGGTTGGCCCTTGTATAGCAACCCCGCCTTACTTCGGTTTTTGTTTTACATGGGTTTCACAAAAACGCGAGTATCACGTTAAAGGCGCATTGGTTTTCATGTGTAATTTCAATTTACATGCTAACCTATCAACATCAACTTTTGGCGTCACAGCCACACCTCGATGTTAGTGCTAGAAACATTTTTCATAAAAAAATGACAAAGGGAAACAATTGCAGTCGTCAGCAAACTATTTTTATAACATATACACATAAATTTTAACGTATTCTTTCGTCTAACTAAAATTATATGCGGTATTCACTACACATCGATGCCAATAATCGCATAATTGAAATATCGAAAATAAGTGCGGGTACGGTTATGGGTACCGATTTTGAATATAGACTTACGAACCGAGCGGAAGACGAAGTGACGCAACTCTCGATCACATGCTGTTGCAACTCGGACTATGCCGCTCGTTCGTATCATACGGTAACAGATATTCTACTACTAAATAATACAAAGCGCGCTGGGGGCATTTGATGCTGAGTGTATTTTGTGTGAATTAAATAACAGAAACTTCGTCATCTGTGTAGTATTATGTAAATGCTGTAATTTGAAGCGTTCGTTAACTAATTTGTCTCACTGATGTGTTCTTCAAATTGTATCCATTATGTGCAAGAATAGAAAGCGAGACTCATATTCATGTCAACACGGCCATTAACTCTGCGGAGCAATATCTTAGCATATGGATCATTTAAATGTAAATGTTAGGAGTTTTCAAAGCGGTAAAATTATAGTTTTGTGAAATAATTCTTTATGACAAAACACAACTCATTTTCTTTTCGTCTTTTCTTAATTTTCAAGGACGTAGGCCAAGTTGACCTGTTTTGGTTACAAATCGAGATTTTAACGATCGTAGTTTCTATTACCGATTTCAAAAACTCGTTCATTCCCAATGCCTTTCCTTGCATTTTCAATAGTACAATAGTACTAAGTGCACGGTACACGGTACACGTACTAATTTGAATATTAATGGGAGTAGTCTCTGCTATACCTCGTAGCTCATCTCCTATCAGAATATCTCCTAATTCAGAGAGCGTTCATCAGAATTTCAGATTTGCGCCCACCTCAGAGATTTGTGTCTTTGCCTATGAGTGTTCGTAGGGTGACAGATAAGAACCATCTCTGGTATTCTCTTTTGCCCTATTTGTTTACTTCCGTGTCCGTACTGCATCAGTCCACTTCTGTTCATTATTTCTGAAAAGTGCTTTCGTTATTTCGACACGTTATCTCGTATCCTTGTTTGTTATGCGTTCCTTGGATGGAGGGAGTTGGCGAAACGGGGTGGACTTAAAAACGCACTTATAAGTTTACTTATAAACTTAAAAATAGTGGGGACAGTTATCGGGACAAGGGAAATTTTGTCTCTTTCCTCGAATCACAAAAATATAAATTTTAAGGCTCTAAATATTCGAAATTTTATGAGGACAATGATAATTACATGTAGAAGAGTTTCGAGGAACAATTTATTGTTTGCGGACCACGAATTACTTTGTTACTGTTCTGAATGACAGCAATACACAACTTAATGTTACCATCTTCATAGAATGCCTGACGGGAATGGAACACAAATGACCCCGGCACATAAGTGCTCCGCTGCTGTGTAATCACGTGATCATTACGAACGTAACATGACGTCACGTGATGGGACGTAAACAACAAAATAAAACAACTAGTACACTGAGTGCGCACACTTTGATGCCTCATGAGAATAACCTACTGTTACTCTGAGTCAAGTTAATATGTCTAGCACTTTTCTTAACCGCAACTCGAGTGGTAAACTATTACAAACTGGTACAGGACGAGTCACTTCGGTGTCTCCTCCAGGCGGTTGTTTAGGAAACTGATAATATCTAGTATACAGAAGGTCTCGGCCAGTATGAAGCTATTAGCAGGTCTGCAACATGTTACGACAAAGTTGGAAACTAATGAAAGGTTATATAAATAGTGTGTTCCAGAGTCCTACACACTAATAGAGTAAACACTGTTGAAGCCAGAAAACATTTCTTTGTCACAGATCACCGATGTTTTTAAGTGCGGTTTAGTAATGTTGAAAATAAGAGATTCTTATTGTTCACTGTGAGTGGTAGTAGATGGATTATTACATTTATGTGGAGAATTCGTGAATTAAGTGTGGTTTGGAGAAGTGTGTTTAAAATTTGTCTCTGTTTTACCGCGTAAGTCTGATTCCAGTGACTATCAGCTTAATAAAATATATTTTTCAAAACTATTATACTTTTTAGATAATTTATTAAAATTATTTTTGCTTGTGTAAACAAGCAACCAATCAGACAGTGATTCGCTTTGTAGTAAGTATTGCGTGCGTCGTTAATTACGTGTTAAAAATAATATTAGATGCTAATTTGTTTTTAATTGCGATTCAGGAAAACTCACTGATTGTTGTTGTTCGGAACGAATAAAGCTTAATGGACATTCTGTAACTGTGTAGAAGGCTTGCTGTATTAAGTGTGATCTCTTATTTTTGACGGGACATCATTACTGACACCAATCCACACCTCAAACTAGCGTGAGGGATTCTCGTCCACTAAAACCCCACTTCTTCATCATTCGTGTGCCCTGGTGTGTTCATAAGCACACATGCAGACTGTTCCTTTCACCTCTCAACACACAATCCTCTGCAATAGCTTGTCTCCTCAATCGTAGCCTGTTTCTCATAATTGTCTTGATCATAATGTGTACTGTCGTACAATCACTTCTTGTTTGCACTGTATACTTTATCATTTAATCAGGACCTAACTCACTTTCTAATTTAGAATATGCCACTTCACGTTGTTTTCTCCGAATATTTCATCGAAATACTGTGGGCTCCATAGTATCACTCCTTCTGCAATAGGCACGTCAGTCGTTAGGCGTTTGGTCCATTGTCCATTTGTAGCAATTATGTTCCCGTCTAGCTTGTCATTGTGCTATTTTTATTTCTTGCTGTTCTTTTGCTGTCTGGAAATCTACATCACGGCAGTTAGGCACACATATCTCGTTTGATGCATGAGCAGATCAGTTGTACAGCGACGGTAAATACGGTTCGGTACTCAGACGTCACTGTAAACATCTTTCTTTGTGCCCCAGCAAGCATGGTACCATAGCATGGTCCTCAACTCTAACGTTTCGTTTTAGATGGGAGCTGTACGCAAAATAACTGAATGGATGATACGGCATAATACCTCCTATTCAGTTCTTGGCTTAACGATGTTAGGCATTATCCATCTAAGTATCGTCAGTCTGTTCTGAGTTTCGTGCATCGTATTCTTTACACAATGACCGTAGCTTTCGTGTTTAGTTCTGACATGCCCCTTTCAGTACCCGAGGTATTCTTCTGGGATATATTTCAGTGCTGCCCAAAGTGAAACAGATGTCATCTGAATTAAGTGTGGTTTGGATAAAACTGTTTAATAACGCTTGTGTTTTTTATACTGGCCCTGGTGTGAATTTAATTCCACCAAACTAAGATCGTTACCACGTAACAGTATGCTGCCTTCTTGTTTCCAGGTATGACTGTCAGAGTCCACTGCAGCGTGGCGATACTAGCACTGTTGACGGGATCGGGTGTACACGGCTACTCGGGCGGGGCACCGATACTGGCGTGCAAGACGCTTGTCCCGCAACACCTGTCCGAGCCGGAGATGAGCGATCCGCCGTACCACATTCTGGTCAGTGCGTGGCACATACCCAAGGAAGCGATGCACGACCCGCCCATCGTGCAGCTCATGATCAACAGTCCCGTCGACGAGAAGTTCAAAGGGTTCATCGTGCAGGCAAGGTGTGTCGACAACGACACCGTCATCGGACAGTTCGAACCCGAACCCGGTGAATACCAGATGATCGACTGCGCCAGAGGTATCGAGGTATTGTCGTAATCGTTAGCGTCATTATTAAATTTGGCTACAAACCATTGTTTGTCCTGGCTCGCTCCCAAGGACCTCTCCATCACCTCTCCACCTCGCTTCCTTGTCCTCCAGTTTTTTGCATTAACCTATTTTCGATTTCGCTAGTTTCTAGCGAACGTTAGATTACTCTCCTCGGAGCGTTCTTCCCTCAATAGCTGGACTTTTCTTCCCTCCTTTCTGTGGATGACTTTTTCTTATTTGGAAAACTTCACTCTTCCTACTTGCATTACTTCACAGGGGCGTATTTACGGAGGAGGATGAAAGGGACCGAACCCCCCCCCACCTGAGGGTCGGAAAAAGTTGACGAATTATGTTAATCTCTTAATTTTTAGGCTGTTTTATTATTTTTTTAGCCGTATTCTACAGCTAGTAACTCTTTTTTAAATATACAAACAGGTTATTACACAGCATTTGGGTGTACGTTTGAAATATGAAATATAGAAAAATCAATTCAGTCAATAAGTATCTTTTTACAATGTTTCAGTCACACATATTTTTGGTGTGTTATTACTGTTTACTTTAATGGGGTTAATTTCGGGATGTTATCTCACGATTTTCAGCCTCTTTAAAGATAGTAATGTTGATTAGTCTTAACTTGTTTTTTCATTTTGGATGAAGCCGACTCAACCGACTCCTCCCCCACCCCAGGCCAAATTCTAGATACAGTACGCCATTGTGACTTCAACATGAAAAACTAACACGACTACCTTCAAACACGTAATGGACAAAAATTACACAAGCTCCATTACACAACTAAAACAGAAAATGGGATATATAGACGAATTGAGGGAAAACTGCATTCCCTGGTCGACGTCAGAAAAGCTGTTATCATCAGTACCATCTTTGAATTTTGTGAATAAGAAATATTATCCGAACGTACTAGGAACGTATTATTTCTGTGCAGAAGACAAAACCTATGGCTGTTGTATGAAAGTTGTATTAGATAATAAGATTATAGAGCAGGTGTCACATTTCTACTATCTTGGTTGTGACATTACTTATGATGTGGATCATAATGTTGATCGTAAGTTGGGCAAGTTTCAGTCAACAAGCGGAACAATTGGTTAAGCGATGTAGATAAAAACTCTCATTCGGCTCTGAAACTTTGGTTCCCGTGAAGAAACATCTGAGTAGGATACAGGCGGTATCGAAGGTGAGGTCCTTACTATCTGTTAAAGGCTGGACATGAAGAGATAGAGTTTATAGTGAAGCCATACGCAAAGAGTTGACAATTTTGAATATCCAAGATCGCATTGGAAAAAACAAAGAAAAATGGATTGCTTATTTGAGTAGAATGCCAGACGGATGGTTGCCTAAGGAAGTTTGGCAATACAAGCGTATTGAACAAGAAGTCGTAGGAAGCGTTGGTGAAGTGGATGTGTTTACCTTGAGACGGAGCAGGCGATTCGCCTCGATGGAAAAGAAGAAGACGTAGTAGTAAAAGTTATAAAGGACGAGCCAAAGGAAAATAAATTACAAGCTTTAGCCATTGAAACTATAAGAACTCGTTATCCTAAAGGGCATTGGCTACACATTTATGCAGTCTGGTCTGCGGCAAAAAAGATTGGCAACACTGCAACTGGAATACATTGCGATTCCACCCTAGTTGAGGCACCTTTCACAGAAAGTTGATGGAGAGCAAGGAGCAATAATCATAGCCTTGAAACAATTACCAGTCGCCTGAACAGTTTTCAACACTCGATGACTTCACTCCAGCAGTAAAAGTGTCGGCATCAGTTTACTTTCATCAATCAATCAGGATATTGTTGAGATCTAGGCTTGTTCAAAAAAATCTCCCCATGCAGAGCGGAAGGAAATCAAATTTCAATGGATCCCCTCACATTGACGAATAAACAGAATGAAGAAAACAGACCATCAGCCAGTAGTATTATTTCAAGTCTTAATTTTACTATTATTTCGTCTACTAAACTATTCTTAAACAAAACCAACATTTAAAGACAAAATTTTTGAAGTATTCAGGTAACAAAGTTTAAAAAAACAAGCGGACCAAACTCTTGACAGAGAATCACATGAAACCAGACTATCTGAGAAACCTACTGTTGCAGCGATACTGTACATGACTTCCCTTAGCTCATCCCCGTAGGTTTAACATTCTGCTGCAATCTTCAATATGTGTCTTGTGTGGGGAAACAGGTTCAGTTACGGACTGGGAACATGTGAACAAGTCCAATCACATCAGAGGAAATACTAATTCTACTAGTACTGAATACTGGGAAGCAAGGAGACGAGTGACATTGTTCTAACTAAATGTCTTGAGTATTAAACAAGTAAACTCTTCTCTTCCTCTAATAGTACCCTTTAACGATTCAGCCGAGCCTCAGCATATTCGTTCATTTCTTTCGAGTTATCGACGGCGCTCTTGAATCTCAGCTTCAACACATGACTATCTTTTAGTAATTTCAGAGTTTTTCTTTTCTTTAACTTTCTGAGCTCTTGCGGTTTACGAAAGATTTTGTTTTATTCTTCACCGGGCTTTCTGTTATATGTGTGCCTATATGTTTATAATATCTTCAAAAAACAAATTCAATTTTCACGGTGCACGTCTAGTATGATTGCGAACCTTGTGATGGTCAATGCCTTATGTAATCCGTATGGATGGAGTTGCAGGCGATTGAAACTCTTGAGAAACATTTTGAAAAGTTGACGATTATGTCCGTCTGTCTTGTTGATGCGGAACGAGATCGGTGGGAGGCGACCACAACAAAACTAGTCTCACCTTATCTGAGACAGTGTTCAATTATTCCTATTCAGAGACTTCTCTTCTTTTTATATGCAGGAAGAAGTTGTGCAGGGTTCATCCTTTAATGTTTAAAAATGTCCTCTGTTAAACACTTGGACTCTTGACTGAACTTGACTTAAAGGTTGAAGAAAAAGGTCAGACCCAAAACAACGAAGAGCCTTCTTCTTCCTTGCCGTTGTGATTGCGAATCTAACGTCATCTCTCGTCTTACGTTGTCGTTCATAGAACATCATTATGTTCCTATGCGAATACAGTTCATTCCAATATGGATACAGCCCAATCGATACCTGACCTCCTCAGTTCGTTTCTGTTTTACAATCTCTAAAGCGTAACATCCTTATAAAACGATTTATTACTCTGTCTCTCCCTTGCATTCTTAGCTTTCCTGCTGGTCACCTCTTGATCCATCTTTCCTTATATTTTTTGGGCCTTGCGTTCCGGAGTTTACAGTACATTCCCTGCCATCAGTTGTATATGGTACAAGAGTTTGCGTTCTCGGACTGTGGCTTGCAGAACTCATGGTTGTGCCTATCCTCCGAGTTATTTCGTTAGCCGCGCAGCACTTTCCATTCAAAGATGTCCGACATGTCGCAAGATTTCTCTCTTAAATTTAAAACCTTGCAGCGGTATAAGCGTTTTGTACAGCAGAAGCTGAGTGTTCCGGTGGAAGTGAATACAAAATAAGTCTTATTCGAATCCGCCTCAAAGCAATGTAATTAGTATTTGCGGTATTTCTCATACGTTGCGGTATATTGCTGCAGTTTCTGCCGAACGTCGTCACATCACGCATGTCAGCGACTTACGCTACTGATCTTATCTTTGTGAGGTCCTGCTAGCGGCCTCTGTCTTCAGCGGTTCTTATGATTGAGAGATTTTAAGGTTTGATACTCGATCGAGAAAACCAAGTGGTGACCTACTAATTCTTCTTTTTCCTTCCATCTACTCTTTAATGATCAGTTTCTTAACGCCGTCTCGCGTAATCATATGTTCTTCAAAAACAATAATTTTTCTGAATACTTGGCATTACGCAGTTCTGTTAATGCGTTTATTAATGCACAGTTCTCTTGATTTACTTCTTCTTCTTCTTCTTCTTCTTCTTCTTCTCCAGGATTAGACTATAAGCTAGTTTAGGATTCGTAGGATTTCCCCATTCCTCCGCTCTTCCCATTTCCGGTCCCCACTAACGACTATTCTATCTCGAAGCTTGGCCAACCTTCCTAACTCTTCATAACTCCATCCTTGCCACAGGCTCTTCCATTTATTCGTGGCCTCTTCTGTTAATACCACCATCAAGTACGTTCCCAATTCATTCCTTACATCCTGATTTCTCAGTCTGCCCTCCCTGGAGCAGTACATCGGTTGCAGATACTGTACTCAGAGCTCGTCGTGCGTCGTGAAAGCACCTGTGTTCCCGAACCACAAAGCATCGTCGAAATTGCCATAACATTGTCCAGTCGAATCTAGATCTTCCTTCGTATCTACTCGCTTAATATTGAGAATTTTTCTGCGAGAAGGCCAAGAAGTGTGCATTAGAGGTGTCCTAAATTAGTATGTGAAAATAACAGGTACGAACGAAACCGTTCCAAAATATAACACGTACAAATACCTGTTATTATCTACCTATTGTACATATACCTGTATTATATAATTTTTTATAAGAAATAACTTGAAACTAAAAGTGTTAGCAGTGTTAATTTACACTGTGACTTTATTAAGCTAATAGTGTTTAAAAGAAAATAAGAGACAAGAGAATTTATAGGCCTATCTCCCTTTGGGAATACTAATTTAAGTTTTCACTAGGAGTAAACAAACTAACATAGGTTTAATATTAAATTATTGATTCCATTTTGGTTAGACAAATCAGTTGCAAAACTCAGGCAGTGCAATTTAGAGTGCACGAAATAGCACAATAAATAATGTAAAAAAAATGAGGAACACTTAATAAAAACATAACAGTAAGCTACAAGAATGAACGAGAATAAAAACAATATTACAAATAAAATTAATAAAAACAACTGTAATAAAATAAATATAAATAAACAAAAACGTATAAATAAGTAGTTCTTTAGTAAGTGGAAACTACTATTAGTAAATTGGTAAGTAAAGTGATAGACAAAAATTCAAAATCAGCAGTTTAGATAAAAGAAACAAGTTTACGAAAACACCTTATGTTTTAGGGGAGCGTTATCAGGTCAGTAAAGATTTAATGAACAGGACTAGATAAAATGCATAAATGGTAGCCATAAAGTTGATATCCTACCTTAGAGCAAGCTACAGGTCTCAGTATAGGCTAAAAAAATCGATTTTGTAGTGTTTTACAATAGGAACGTCACAACAATATCATCATTTACGTGAGATGCGCAGTGAAGTTAAAATCATCTCCGAAATTACATTAACAAAAAGTACTATATATCCTATCAACTATCAGCCACTCTGTAGGTTATAACACAATATAATTCGCTTTTTCAGACTTTACCAAGTTGGTGACTAGTATAATATATAATTTGTTATTGTATTCTGTATTATATATCTGCATAACACACGAGAATAAATGTAACATCAGTATGAAATTTTTTCAATTATTAAAAACAGCTTCGCATAGAGATATTCTGAACCTCGCTGTTTTGCTTCGTTTCGTACTTGTATGGCAATCGGCACATGCGCAGAACGAAGTATTCAGAACCAAAAAGTGACGTTGTACTCGTGTACTCGTAGTACTCGTTTATTCGTTAGTGCGTAGGGAGGTCCCGCGACTCGGAACTGCGAGGCCGCGAGGCCTCGAGTAATCGGAACGGGTATTTCGACTTTTCAGTCACTATTATATCCGTTCCACAAAAATAATCTTTCCAAAATACCTGTTATAGGTATATCGGTCCACCTCTAGTATGCATCATTCTACGGTAACAGGTCGTTTCGATCTTTTGATCTATTGAGGCTCAAATTTATATACCCCGCAGGAAGCTCGCAGGAAGTTTCGGTGTTTTGTTTTGATTCTGCATTCGGTGTAACATAGAGGTCTGTCAGAGCAATTTTTTTTACCGGCCATCTAAGGACCACATGCCAACTTCAATTCTTTGTTCTTTTCTTTTTCTCCAATATTCTTTCATCTTTTCATTGTGTCTCTTCTTCCTGTCTTCAGTCCACTTTAAACCTACGTTTTTCTGTCCTACCCTGGACTCCTTCTATTTTTAACACTTTTGCAAGAAAAACTTTTCTTTTAATTGCTTCTTCTGCGTGTATATTATTATTTTTCTAAATCCTTTTGGACTTCTTTAATCCAACTTAATGTTGACTTCTTCCCCCACAGATATTTGATGATCTGCTTTGTTAACCTGTTCCATCCATTCTATATAAATGTCCAAAAAATAATAGTCGTCTTTTTCTCATTGTTTCTGTTATAATTTTCTATACTTTGATATATTTCATCATTATTTCTTAATTTCCAACCTTCTGAAGTTTTTCGTGGACCTAATATTTTCCTAATAATTCGTCTTCCAATATTTCTAGTTTGTCTAAATTATAATTCAATGCTAGACATTCACTTACATATAGGCATTCTGGCTTCACTACTGTACTGTATTGCCTTATATTTGCATTTTTAGGGTGCACTTTTTATTGTAAATATATTTAGTTATACCATATACCTTTTCCATCTTATGAATCCTTTCTTCTATAGCAGATTTTTCTAGACCATTCTCTTGAGTTGTTTCTCCTATATACTTAAATTTTCGAACCCCCTCTATTCGACCAATGTCTGTAACCAGGAATTTTGGCGCATTTTTAACGTTAGTGAGAAATTTGTTTTTTTTTTCTGCAGAAATTCTTAACCCTGTTCTACTGGCTATGTCCTCTAAAAAATTATCTTATGTTACTGCAGATGTCATATGTTCAGAAACTATAGCAAAGTCATCTGCGAATGCCAAACAGTTTATTTTAATACGTTTGTTTCTTCTTCCCAACATGATATATGATATTTTGCATTCCTTTAATTTTTCATTCCAAATTCTCACTACTTTCTCCAGGACACAGGTGAAAAGAATTGGGGATAAACCATCACCCTGTCTTACACCTGTATTTATTTTGAACGGTTGAGATATTTCTCCCATGAATTTTATTTTTGAGACTGTGTCCGTAAGGGTTTCTCGGATTAGATTTGCCAGTTTAGATTTAACACCAAATTCTCGGATTATTTTATCTATGGTTTCTCTGTCAACAGAATCAAAGGCCTTTTTGAAATCAACAAATGTTACTACAATCTCCTTTGAATTCAGTAGCCTGTGACGGATTATTGACTTCAGAGTGAATATTTCTTCTGGACAGGACCTGCCCTTCCTAAAGCCACCCTGATATTCACCCACATGGCTATCCAATGTTTTTTCTACTCTGTTCAATAGAATCTTTGAAAATATTTTATACGCAACTGGAAGTAAAGATATTCCTCAGTAGTTGTTAACCTCTTGCTTATCACCCTTTTTATGCAGCGGATGAATTAAGGCCACTTTCCATTCTTCTGGGACATTTTCTGTTTTCCAAATTTCTTCAAAATCTAATTGTAGATCGTTTTTGATCTTCGGTAGAGACCATTTCAAAAGTTCAGCTGATATGGAGTCTTCTCCACTAGCTTTAATGTTTTTCAAAGTTTTAATTACTTCTTCAATTTCATCGATAGTCGGAGGTGTATCGTCTTCTAAATTTTCATAAATGTCTCACAGTTCTAACTTCTGAATCAGTTCCGGGCAATTTAAAAGTCGATAAAAATATTTTGCAAGTATTTTTGCTTGGGCCAATTCCCCTATGCTTAGGCAAATTCTACCACTTTCATTTTTAAAACAAACACTTGGTGTTTGGTAACCTTTCAGTTTATTTTTAAAAGTCTGATAGAAATCCTGACAGTTATTTTTTATAAAATTTTTCTGCACTTCAACAACAAGTTTTAATTTCTCAGAAGGTCTTTTAGTTCCCCTTATTATCCTTGCTGCTTCCTTTCTTCGTTGCTTAAATTGCTCGTAGTGTTTAGTTTTCCCTGAGCATTTCCACTTTTTCCAATTTTTTGCTCTCACTGCTAATGCTTCTTCACACAATTCATTCCAATATACTTGCCTTTTATTTTTAACTAAACCAAATGTTATCTTTGCTCCATTATTGATTTCTGTAGATAACTCTTGCCAGTTATCATGCTTAACTATTTTAATTTCTTCTTGATATTTTCTTATTGATTCTTCCGTTATGGCAAGTTTGTCTGTATTATACTTTAATAGCTTTTGTAATTTTCAATGAACTTTATTAGGTAGGAGTTTGAGTTTAATTTTAGACAGATAGTGATCAGAATCAATTCGCCATTTCTTATTACTTTGACATTCATAATTTTCTTTATATTTCTTTGAGAAATAGCTACATGATCTAACTGAAATTCTCCTAACATCAGGTTTGGAGATATCCATGTTTTAGCGTTTCTTGGAAGCTTTCGGAAGAAAGTAGATATTAATTTCAATTAAGAACCTTTAGATAAATTAATTAGTCTCATACCATTTTTATTAGTTCTTCTGTGGGCTGGATATTGCCCTACGATGTTTTCAAATTTCTCCTCCCTGCCTATTTGAGCATTGAAATCTCCTAGTAGTATTATAACATTTGATTTGGGGATCCTGGATATTTCAATTTCTAAAAGATCCCAGAATTCTTCTGTTTTTTTGTGAATTCTTCCTGTTGTCTTCATTTATCGGTACGTGGCAATTAACAAGCGTGTATTTTTTGTTTTTAGGTTTAATTGTTAAAAGAGACATTCTTTCTGAACTAGATTTGAATTCTGTTACATTCTCTATTATACTTTTATGGACATAAAAAGCTGCGCCTAGTAATGGCATTCCATTCGTGAGAGCAATTTATGTTTAGGAAACAATTTAATTAATTGTCTCTTGTCTGCTTCACGGTTTATGAAATCCTAATAATGACTGTTTTCGTAATTGAAAGACTGGACCTTTAATAAGACAACAAAAGAAAACAACAGCTGTCGAATGAGTTTTTAATTGTGGTGGTTATTTTTGTTAAGTATTTAACACGTCTATTAATTAAGCTTTAAGAGATTAAGAAATGTGTTTATACTAATTTATTGTTTTATATTTTTCGTGTTAATTATTAAAGTTTCCAGTATATCTGGTTTTGACCAATACCCTGATTAAGTGTAATCTTGAAATACTACATTCGATTCAGTTTTGGATACTATCCGTACTTCTCATCGTGGGTCATTTGAGACTGGAACACGAAAGCCTAGTTCTCTCGTATGGACGCAATTCCTTCCTCTGCTGTTAAAGGGGATAATCCACGTTAGAAGTCGTTTTAAAACAAACTGTATAGAGAAAAATAATTTCTAACTGCGAGATAAATAAAATATCGATCCATGAGAAGGGTGTGAATTTTGAAAATTGCGTTATTACATATATGGGGTATACTTATAACGACAATTTTGATGTAGGTTAGTAAAGAGAACTAAACACGGCTGTTCGTTGATAATTATTGTTGGTATAACTATTTTATGTATCCTGCTGTCGTCATCGCCAGCTGCAGCACTGCTGACCCAGTCATCCTCCATTGACTCTTCTTCTTCTTCATCATCATTGGTACTACAGTCTGATCTATCCTTGCCGTGCACAATCATCTGAACCCATTGGATCCTGTCCTCTTCAACAAAGCGGATGCCCAACCTTCCTCAGCGACATCAATGATCCTCTTTTCCGCATGTAGTAACTTTCATGTTCGTCTGGCAATTTCTTCCCTAGCCAAATGCCCCTCATCTCCATGTAATTTTCTTAACCTGTAATTGATATCATTACAATAACGTATTATGTGATGCGCGTGCGTACGTATGTAAATTTTAAATATGTAATTTAAAATTACGTTTGCTCGTATCTAGAGCTAAATTTGAAAACAGAATTCAACTGAAATTGCGTTTATAAGCATATAAACAGTGGAGGAAATAATCTCCGATGTTGAACGTAACGCCGGGGTCGCTTACGTAATACCGTTACTTTCTACTTGACAGACGTGCATTAACATTTAAAGTTTCGCTTCTTTGCAATTCTAAGCAGTCGATAGTATCGCTCGCAACAATGCCGATGATTCTTAGTTTGCTTTATTGAAACAGGTAATATTGTTGTTAACGACGAGCTTCCATCAACAATCGGATACGTAACGGTAGGTAATGTGAAGTGACGTAAGAATAGAATAGCTGAAGTAGGGTAAGAGTGGATGTCTTAGTGATGAATGATACGGCCAGATTTGGCGTGGCCATTTGGAGTAATGCTATAGCAGTCATTAACCGCACTTGCGGTTACACAGGGCTGAACAACGAGTTGAGACGTTCACTACTGGTCCCGACTAAAGTAGTCGCTAATGATTGACAATAGGGCGTAACTCATTATCGTCGTCGTAGTCATCATCATCATCATCATCATCATCATCAGACGTGGCACTACAAACCTTCATAAGACTAGGACTGTTCCAAGAGTCGATTCCATTTTTCCCACATTCTTCGCTTTAGCCTTACAGTTTAAAATATTAAGCTTCCCCACGCCCTCTTTCATTCTTCAGTCTAATCCTTCCTGCAGTCTAATTTTTAGTCTTCCTTTGGGCCTGTCATTCACGAATCTTTCGTAATATAATTTCTTTACCAGGTGTGTTTTATCGATCTTTCTACGTGCCCAATCCACCTCAGCTTACTTATTTTATTGGATTTCACAATATCAGGGTATCAGTAGGTATGGTAGAGCTCAGCGGTACGTCGCCTGCTCCAAACAACACCCTCCATTATTTGTTAAGGACGAGACCATTTCCTCGAAGTTTCCAAATATTTAGCATTCATTTCTGTTAACATCTATATTCCTGAGCCATACCTGAATACCTGTCTAATAAATATCTTATAGATTCAGCGTTTAGTGTATCTTGAAACAACATCTGACGATTTATCAGATGTAAGCTTCTATTTGCCAGATATGACTTTTTACTAATTTCCAACGTCATTAGACTCCACCAATAATGATGTCATTAGTACCAATTACTTGAGATAATCTTCTCTCCATAACAGCATTTATAAAATGTTTCGTCTTCTCCCCATTTTCAATCAGCTGACAGTGTCCGCTTTCATGTTTCTTTCATACCGTCGTTCCAATATCTTCGCGGTCTTCATCCTTCCGTTTTTCGGTTGGTGTCTACGTAGATACCCGCTTTGGCTGTTGTTCGTCCCTCGATCTCTTCAAATGGCCAAACCACTTCAGTCCACATTTTGCAAAACGAGCTATTGTGGTCTCCTGTGATTGCACACGACACTTCTGATCTCCTCAATAGAGATTCGTTGCGGTCTCCGTACCCCTGCACTGTTTCTCAAGCAGTCAAAGCTGCAGTGTTCAAGTTGACACCTTCGATCCATAGCTTAAACTGACTCTACCGTTGATTTCTCAATGTGTTTTTTTTTACCCTCTATAGAAATATGTTTGTAGCACCGTAGAGAATTTAATCTTCATATAAGTTTTGCTATTTTTTCTGCTCATCATTTTCTACTCTCGTTTCCTATACCTCCCTTTGTGATAATTATTCTAAGGTATTGTGATCCGTTTACTTGGACTGCGCGCACATACATTCATTTACTTGCTGTACGTTGTTCATACCCATGGTTAAGCTCTGAAATGCCTGATTAGCTTGCAGGCTGTTAGTAGTTACAGGACTGCTTTCGTCACGTGCAAACGTACAGACAGGCAGCCAGTCGTTCCGGTTAAAACCCAAATTATCTGTATTGTCGCGTTAACAAGAGACAACAAAATTTACAAAAGACAAACAAAAAGACGTATAGGAACGGAAACAAAATGCCTAGTGAAATCGGCAGCCACTGGTCATAGGATAAGTAGTCTTAAATTTTTCCAAACGTCACATACGTGTTTGAATTTCTGGCTTCAATGGTCAGTAAAAAAATCAACGTTTTGAAATGGTTTCCTATTAAAGGATGACATCGTATACATTGTTTGTTGACGGGACAAATATCTCGTATTAAGAAAACTCCGCATTGAAGATAAGAACCGCCTCTTACTGACTTTCATAAAAGTGTACTTTATAGGTCACAAGATTCTAGGTTAATCTTCTGTCTTCCAATAATTCTTGGATTTAGTATTTGAACAAACAGCTCCCCTTCACTATTTTCCAGCATAGTTCTTCATTAAGATTACCAGTCAATGTTATTTTTCGTCTCTCCTCTTGTTTCGCCTCGTAATTGTTCTCTCTCTCTCTCTCTCTATCGTTTCTTCTCGTTTTCCAATGAGCGCATTCCTCCATAACGTATATGCTAACCATTGTTTTTTTATAGTACATTTTTCAATAATTTTCTCTTTTCTTCTATAGTTTTCATCACTAACTCGCTTTTTTTCTCTCACCCGTCCGCCCTTTATTCGACATTCTACACCTCAAAACTTTCCAGATAATTTGTCTGTCTATAACCGATGTGCCATGTGTCCTGCTCCACGCCAGTGCCACACGTGACAACAGCAATACCAAACGCACTGTTATCGAAAATGTAATTTGAGGGGATGAAGTTGCGATAATCAATCCAGGAAGCATAATCAGTGTGATAGTTCGGCATAATCTGTCCGAACTAAAGGTTGTTCGTTGTGTGAACTTGCGTCAGTGTGGTTGTGCTTCCGACTTCTGTCTAGCGGACTTAGAGGATAAAATAATTTGTTTTATATAGTTTTTCTATACTTGTGTTTAACTTTGTTGGTAGGGGTTGTTTATTAATTTTTTTTGATGGTTCACGCTTGTTAGTGAACAAATTTTGGGTAGGCTTACGTTTCCATTTATAATGTACTAGTGTAAAATACACCTGAGGACGACCACAGATTGTTTGTGTGACAAATAATCACAGAGCGGTCGAAACATTGTGTGATAAATTCTAACGATTGTGATAGTTCGGCCTAACGCTTTGGATAATATTCTTTGCTTAATGTAGGAACGGGACACTGATGAAGGGGCCACAGAAAGAAGGCTTCGAAAGTGCTGCGCATAACCAATAACAATTCCCTATAAAGGTCATGTTTAAAACTGTATAACAATTTATATTATGAGTAGTTTAAAACAGCGAAGCAGCAGCGTGTGAAAGAGTTGGTTTAATAATCCACTGAACATTCTATTATAGGGCCACATTTATTTTACATAAGTAACTACTGCGCAATCTGGCGAGAAGCGTAGGTACTTTTATTTTCGCATTACTATTTTGGTGTTTACTGATCTACGTAAACGTGTATACAGATTTATATATAGGATAATAATTTACGTGTAGCACATTCAGACACGCTATTTTTGTGTGTTTTGGTTCTGATTTCAGTTTCCCTCTCTCGACTTTTTTGGGGACGACGAACCACAGCCTTACGAATTTAAGGTAATCAGCAGTAATGTGTGCTGATTTAACCGGTAACAATTATAATTTTAATAGTGTTTAAACAGAGTTCACACCCATATCATAAAAGAAGGATGAAAGTGTAAGTTTTTACAGATACAAATTGAATCTTTGCCAAAATGATTTTTGACAGTAATTCACACAGTTACTCGATTCTCAGCGGATGGGATCAGATAGCTTAAGTGAATTACTGTGTCTTGTTTTTAATTAATTTTATTTCTATAAAGAAAGATAAGAAATTAAGTCCAACATGTTTATTGTATACAAGAAGATGCTGTGTGTGTGTGTGTGTGTAGTATGGTTGGATAGTAACGGGAAGGAATTAATTAGCCGTTATTAGAAACATTAATAAAACATATTAAGCAAATGTTCGCTCAATATTTATAAATGAAAATAGAAATATTATTTAATTGTGTTATATAAAGTATAAGTATAAACATGAAGGTTACATATATTATCTAATTTTATCATAAATCTTAATATTTAATTTATATTTATATAATAAAATATTACGGCAAAGAGGATACCCACATCATATAATAGTAGTAATAAAAACCCTATATGGAAGACTGGAAATTACTATAATCACCGGGAAGGAAAAACAGAACGTCTTACTGTTAACGGAGGCGTTAGACAAGGGTGCAGTTTATACTTACTTTGTTTAACATAGCCTATAATTTGGCGATGTTGTAAGACAATGGAAACAACGAACTGGTCTTGCAATCTACTTACTTCCCGATAATTTCTCCATGAACACTCTGCTGTTTGCTGACGAGCAAGTTATCCTACAAGAAAACGAAAATGGATCACAAAAAGCAGTGTAACAATTCAGTAAAATTTTCCATTAATTAAATTTAAAAATTAAAAAAAGACTAAAATAATGGCGTTTAAAGGAAAATTCCTAATACGCTCCAAAATAGTAAGAGACAATAAAATTATTGGACAAATATCCCACTACAGCTTATCTAGGGAGCGACATAAGCTATGAATATGAAGACGATGTCGATAATAAACTAAACAGATAGCAGATTATGTGTGGCACAATTCATAAGACTCTGGGAAAGAAATGACGAAAAGATACAGAATTGAAATTGTATAAAGTAATGGCGGCACAAGTATTGATGTACGGGAGTGAATCGTGGACACTCACCCAAAATCAGAGGAAACGAATTGAAACTGCTGAAATTAAATTCTTAAGGAGAGTCAAAGGATGCACCCTAAGAGATCACATAAGAAATGCAGACATAAGGGAAGAGCTAAATATATACTCGATAAACGATAAAATTAAACAAAATAAATAAAACTGGTTACAACACACGGCTGACTCGAGAATACCAATAAAGATAAGCCAGTACAAGCCTCATGGAGAACGAGATAGAGGCAGACCAAGAAAACGATGATTGTGAAGACGGAACAGGCTGTAAGCCTAAAAGCAGAAGAAGAAGAAGAAGAAGAAGAAGAAGAAGAAGAAGAAGAAGAAGAAGAAGAAGAAGAAGAAGAAGATATTACGGTACCAAATAATATGTAAATCGCACAACATTCAACAGAAAGTATTTATAACAAAACATCCATAAGCAGAAACGAAAAATTAAGTCATTACAAAACAGTATGTAATACCCCGACGCCTTATACATGCGGAAGATTTTGAGTCTTATCTGCAGAGAAAATGTTAAGTGTACAAAGAAGAATATTAAGAAAAATTTGTGGCCAAAAACAATTGAAAGATTCTAAATTTAGATTAATATCAAATAAAGAAATTTACAAAGATTTCTCTAAACTTTCCATAGAAATGAGGGAGAGAAGATTACAATTTTATAAAAAGGAGTAAGTATGAAATAATGAATGGAGGATTTTAAGGAGGAAGAAAAGATCAACACACAAGGGGCGAGGCAAAATCACAAAAGACGAGAGAAATATCTAAAGTGAAAGACAGAAAGCCTACTGGAAAAGAGAAAACAACAAAATCTGCAACACGGCCTGAAGAAGTGATCGAATAAACTACCAACAAAATATGTAAAATACATACAGACATGAAACGCATTAATAAAAATAGGTCTTAAACATTAAAATATCTAAAAGTATTTTTTAGATCTTATGTAAAAAAAGAAATGCATTTTACTGGGTTGTCGTAAGTTTAGTCGGAAATTAATTTTCCGCCTGAATTCAAAAACGTTGTCTATTGGTTTCTTCTTTTGCATCTTAGCTTCTTGTGTCATGTTCAATGCTATTGATTACAATTGCCTTCAACATGCACGTTATTCGATCTATCCTGCCTACTACAGCCTTTCCCTTCTCTTTGTAAGAATGTTTTCTCCGACGATACAGAATCGGATTCAGCGACGTCTCTGAATCGGATGAGGTTACAGCGAGGGTATTGACTGTGTATGTGTGAGAGAGATGGATGTGACATTATGAAACATGATAAAGCGGTGTGTGTATGTGTGTGTGTGCGCGCGCGGGTTCAAAAGCTTTGCTATCCAAACTGTAGTGATGCTTTTAGTAAGGAAACTGTTAATTATTCTCAACGTGTAGAGTTTCCAACAAAATAAATTTCTCGCATGTGTACCAGTTTGTGTAAATCTTAAGCAGGTGTCAGTTCTGTCTTCATTACGGAACTGACGCAGTCAAAACGAACCAACAGAACAACTTTCATTTATCGAAAACCTAGTCCATAATTTATTACCAATTCATCATAACCAATTTTTTACACTAGTCTCTGACTTATTATCCATGGTTTTCTTTAAACACTATACTGGTCACCTACAATGAAAATTTAACGAGCGGAAAAAATATATCTCTGTAGCTTATTCACTAGGTTTTCAAACTGCCACGATACAAAATGACATTAAGTCAAGTAAATTGTGTGGCACAGAATTACGACTTGTAGGTTATTACCTAAGGGATTAACCCGTTACTGCTTATCTCAATCTTGATAAGTACAGTAGCCTAATATATATACGTACACAACTCAAAAGAAACATTACACATATTTGTTCGCTGGGTCTCAAGTCTGCACACTTCGTTGTTGGCACCCGACAAGTAACTAACTAATTGGTTACGTGGGGGGGGGGGCACTTAATTTGTCAAAATAGGCAACACTCAGTTTTGTAATTGTCTCAGTCACTGACCGCGATTGATGGCTTCGTTAGGCACGTACCACGCTGCGTCTTCGATATTCCTCACGAGTTGGGCTAGAAATCTTCTGATGATGTCGATTTCGAGATCGACATAGTTGCAGCCGAGCCTCATAATTGCAGGTCGCATGTCATTACACGTCTTAATATAGTTCTCCGTAGTTTGTCTACTAATAATGGTCCCGTCAGGAATCCACATCTTGTGGATAGGCCTACTGTTTTGGCAACCCCGACATTCCCTAGCTGGATTCTCACTTTGATTCAACTTCTCTTGGGTGAGATCCTTTCTTTTAATCTTTCTGGTCTTGACTGACTATTGTTGTTTTTTAACCCCGATACTATAAAACTATTTGAGGGGTAGGGTGTCTTTCAATTTTAATATTTATTTCTTAATTTTTTCTTATTTATTTATTGTAGGCTACAGATAAATCTGTAGTAACCTGTTTTAGATTGGTAGTCGAGGAAAACACGTCTTAGTTATCAGCGACCGCAGACTGTAGTGACTCGTGAAGTAAGGAACGTCCTACTCTCCAGGGATAGAAACAGGTCACCAAATGTGCCGCCATCGCCCGCATGGTTGTAAGACGATTCAGAGAAGATATGTGAGCCTAAGAACACGGAAACCTGACGCTGATAAAGAAGAATAAAAAGAAGAAGCGTATAATAGCCAAAGTTAATTGTCGATATTGGTTGCCTGCGTAACTTGAAATCGCTTGTTCTGATTATTCAAACTAAAACAAAGAACAGTACGATTCTTTGAAATAAAAATATGGTTCAAGTAAGGATTAAGTTAATAAATCAAGAATTCATTGGTTATAAATTATGTTACTACTGTTTCAAAAGTTGTTTTGGTGGTTCGTTTTGCCTATTTCTCAATGCCGTCAAGTCTTTTGTGAATGTAACTATAACGGCTGTAGTAGTTTTAATATGTTGTGATTTCTAATTATCGTAACAAACAGATTATTGTATTTTTTGTGTAATGTGGCGATTGTAAAATTAGACTTCTAAAAAAAAAGAAACCTTCTTGTTCCCCAAACATAGGCTAAGCCTAAGGATTGTCCGTTAAATCAGACAAATTAAATTTCACCACCTGTACTTCCATCTGAAGGTGAGTCCTATACTATCATCAACACATCTTTGAAGGTGAGTCTATACTATCACCAACACGTCTTCTCCTGCTTATCATCAGTAACCCGCCACCTTGAAAAAATCTTGGTCAGTAACCTTATCATGGAGAAGTTAGGCCTGTACCAGTGCTTGTACACTCATTTTCACGGTCATTAGGTTCATTATTCGTGATTCGATGGTGATTTCATTATTGTCATTAGCATTTAACTTTGTGTATGAAGCCATCTGCTCAAGACCTTACAAGCAGATAAATGTGATGTTGTGATATTTGTATTCCAATTACACAAAAATTCCTTAAGTAATGTTCGCAGCTTAATCTTCAGTGATTATCTCCCCCCCCCCCCAAATGTAAGTTACTTGAGTGAATGCTATAATCGACTTGTTTGCGACTGTTTACAGAACACCGCCACTCACTTAGATGCCGGGCTGAAGACTAACGTCACGCTGCTGTGGAAACCGCCAGCGAATGTGTCGGGAAATATAGTCTTCCAGTAAGTATACATACACACATGCATCCAGAGTTCGGAGTACTAATGTCCTAACTAGGCCTGCGAGAGAGAGGGGGCTGTGTGTGGGAAAGTGGAAAAGAGACAGGGTGTTAGAGAGACATAAGTGAGTGATAGGGGGAGAGAGACAAGGAGTGAAAGAAGAACAAAGTGTGTGTGTGACAGACAAGTGTGCAGGTATATGAGAGACAAGGTGAAAGAAAGAGAGAGAGAGAGAGAGACGGGAGAGAAACATACACGCATACACAGCGCGAGAGTTGGGCTACACACTGAAGAGAGAGAGAGAGAGAGAGAGAGAGAGAGAGAGAGAGAGAGAGAGAGAGAGAGAGAGAGAGAGAGAGAGAGAGAGAGAGAGGGGGGGGGAGAGAGAAAGAGTGACGGGAGAGAAACATACACGCATACACAGTGCAAGAGTTGGGCTACACACTGAAGAGAGAGAGAGGGAGAGAGAGAAAAGGAGAGAGAAATGACGGTGAGTAGACAGGCAGCTATACAGATATAGACGATATACTGTGAACGATTAGTTTAATTATGGAAAAACAATTCGATTAGTTTAATTAGGGAAAAACAATTGTCTTGACACGAACATCGTTCATATAATTTTGTAGATTCTTCTGCCTTCGCAGTACTTCGTAGTATCTTCGCAGATCTGCATTAAAACGCTTAAAGAACGTAAAACAACATACAAAAAAGTAAAGTTACAAAATATGTCAAAAAATAATTATAAAAAATAAATAACTAACCATTGAATTTTTTAAATTACAGATATACAAAAAGTGCATGAACACCCGTGTGTTCCGGGCTTAAAGGCCACTATTTCGATAGATGATTCTATAAGAAAGAAATGCAATATAAATATATTTCCGAAAGTGCTAAATGTTCTCTAGTTACGAGAAAGTAGCAATTTCGCCAATATGTCTGTTCCAAAGTTGAAATAATGAACTATGAAAATTCTTGGAACAGAAGTTATGGAACAAAACAAGTTATGGAACAAGTTCCGTATGTTGTTCGCCTGAAGTATATAAAAAATGAATCTCAGCAGTGGTAATTTCCTAGTAATTTTTAAGAAAATTTTCAAGGAAACAGTTGTAATTACTAATAAAATTAGAGAAAGTCAGCTGTTTAATGTTCTTTGGTCTTGGGCATGATTCGTCACAAAAATTGAATGTGACTAACCTTCTCATTTAACGGTAAATTCGATTATTTAAATAATTAAATATGTAGACTTTCAAGTTCTTACCAACAGAATGAAATGAATCTCTCTCCAGTTAGTCTGTTAAGAATAATTTTACATAAATGATAATTAACGTTCTAATTTTTAAAAAAAAGGTTATTGAAATCGATATTAATGAACTCATTTCAATCAGATGTAGGCTATAGACTTACAATTCTGGATAGGTGTCAACACTACGACCTATTGAGAAGAAAATTAACCATCGAGGTTCAATAGAATAATTATATAAAAATAAACCAACAATAATGAAGTTTCTTCTTTGCTGTATATATTTTTATTTTAACAGAAGATTACAATCGGACGATTTTACTGGTAAATTGTCGTTTGTAATTAGGATTCTTTCTACTAGTAATTTCGTACAAACCACTATGTTGTCTTTGGTATTGACGAGCGCTTTCGGTAGTCAAGCCATCTTCAGGTCATTTACCAACCATGAAGTAAATGCCCTGAAGATGGCTCGACTGCCGAGAGCGCTCGTCAATACCAAAGACAACATAGTGGTTTGTACAAAATTACTAGTAGAAATATTTGAGACCACTAACACTCCAATACACAATAAATTAGGATTCTGTTAACCATGACAAATTAACACAGAACTTAACTCTGTGGCCTAAAGTTTCGACTCAGAGAAAACTTTATATTTATACAAATATTCCTGTAAACGTGTATTTATAACGTAGTGTGATGGCGTTGTCTGTTTCAGTGCGTCTGTTGTGAAAGACTTCGACCACTTCTGGACGGATATGAGATCCGACGTCCTGCTGCTCGGTGAAGAGCGTTAGGACATCAAACAAACAACGTCCCATAGTAATATTGTCTTTATTATTTAATATAAATTAGAAATGTCAACGATTACAGTCAGTAAACGCTAATCTCATCAATTCGGGTAATTAAGCGTCAGCTGTTCACCTAGCAGACGCATTTCTTCTTATTCTTTTCATTGTTATAGTTCTGATCGAGACGTACGTCATAATTATTGTTTGTATTTCAGAATTCTCTTTGTTGTGAGCCAAAAAATGTTCTTAAGTCCGTTAACAGTATAAGTCCGTATACTTTAGTTTAAGTCAACAATTGGTTAAAAATTATAATGAATAACGCTGTAACAAATCTGCGAATGATGTCAAGCTAGATTTCCGTTGATCACAGATTTTTTTCTATATGAAACACAACTACTTCTTCTTCTTTCTCTTTGTCAAATTACATTTTACTGTTTCGGGGTCCTTTGTGTATCTTCTGAAACGTACCTCTGTCTTCCATTTCGTTCATTTTCTTTCCTAATTGTCAAGTTTCTGTCTACAATAAACTTCGTTGGTAGGTGGTTCGAAACGTCAACAATAAAATGATACGATGGAATAAGCCCAAAACTTTACCCCAGAAATAAATTAGCAGTTTTTAAAAGCAAAAACCAATTTTATTCGTAGCCAATTTGAATAGAAGATAACGTTATTAGGCCCTATTTCTGTTACGTTTCCTAAACAGATTTTTCAAATACCAAGTATGAGAGACGGTAAAGGGCTGTTTGTAAACCTGGTGATCTAAAAACAAACATTACATTATTACGTAAGATAAAATTTAGTTTTTGAAAAATCATAAATTTTTAAATTAATCTTATTGTAAATTCTGTGATTTGTAACTGCACGTAGTTTTAGCTGTACATGGATGAAAGCGAATCTTATTAATAAGTTTGAATAATCGATTTGTAATTGCATAATTTGTAATATAAACGTCTGTAATTATAAAAGCAATTTATATATATATATATGACTTAAGATATAAAGAAAAACATCTATTGTTAATATTAAAAAAATTCATATTACTTATAATTACACTTGTACAGTGAAAACAATTATGTACAGCTGTTTAGTTAATTTGTATTAAATGTAGTATGTACTGTGATGACATAATATGCGATTAAAATTATGTGATATTATATAAAAAATTTTATCAATTCTTTCAATTATTTTTACAGAAAATAATGTTTTTCCGTATGCACTTGTACGAGTAAAATTTGGTAATTGCTGCTTTATTATTTATAGGTTGCAATAGTTACCTTTATGCCAATTTATAGCACAACACTTACGCTCTTAGCTAAAGGTAGCAAAAGCTAAATACTGTCTTACTTTCAATCAAAAACCCGTGATTTCAAAGAAAAAGTCAGTAGATTAAACTACTTTGTTAAGTATGCTCATATTGAATTTAAAATTATTGTTTATTTCTAGAAATTTATCAGAATACTAAATTAATAAGTTGTAGTAGAAGTATAAATATCGATTAAATGGTTTTAAATATTCAAAGTCGTTGGCGTTACCACGAATTAACTTTTAAAATTATTATATTAATGAACTGAAATAATGTCACTACAACCCAATGTCGAAAATTTTCAAATACTTTCTTCCTTTGATTTTGACAAACTATATCTCTTACGCGTACATTAGAGTGCTCTATATAAAACACATTACAAATCTCTTTCTTAACCAAGTATTAAGTTCTCTGCTAATCAAACAATTTTTCACTCTACCGAATGCTATTTTTACAAGTAAAATTCTACATTTTATATCCTCTGTAGTGCCGTAACTTAGGAGCTGCTCTGGGGGGGGGGGGGTGAGACTAGTTTCTGGGGGAGGATAAGACTAACTTGCAGGTTGGACACCCATTTTTCTCAGGTCAAATGAGATATTCAAGATTCTTCCTACATAATTATTTATAAGCCTTATAAAACATCACACACAGAATTGGCTTAAAAATGGCTACGTCAAGGTATTATGGAATTTCACTGCAATTTTTAATAGCTCTGGCTCTGGGGGAATTGATCTCCTAATCTCCCCCCCCCCCCAGTTACGCCACTGACCCTCTGTAGAGCTCCTATTCACACACACACACACACACACACACACACACACACACACACACACACACACACACACACACACACACACACACACACACACACACACACACACACACACACACACACACACACACACACACGCGCGCGCGCGCGCGCATTTTACGCTTTACAGAATAGGAATTAATTTTAGCTTAATTTTTATCTTCGTTTTAATTCTGTATGTTTATAAACTACAAGCAGGACGCATTATCTATTCGAAATGTTTGGCAGCAAATGAAACTATCAAAATAAAATTTATTTGACTTTAAATTAAGGTAACGTTAACATTTTAATGAAGTGTTAATTAAGTTACGTAGGTTTCCGAGAAACAACAATTTGTCTGTCCTATGATTACGTCACGTTTCCTCGTAACTCATAATTCCTGCTTGTAATACACATGTAATCATTACCAGTATATTATACTTACCTTGTGTCAAGGTAAGTATCAATTTCATTGTTGAGTTTCCGTATTGTTATAGGTTCGACCTTGAAGCCAGAAAACGGCACGATAATTTGAATGCTATACACAACGTTAATGTTTGTTCTAGTCTAAATTATGGACTTTCACTGTAATTAGTGTAACACACACACACACACACACACACACACACACACACACACACACACACACACACACACACACACACACACACACACACACACACACACACACACACACACACACACACACACACACACACACACACACACACACACACACACACACACACACACACACACACACACACACACACACACACACACACACACACACACACACACACACACACACACACACACACACACACACACACACATGTAATACATTAGCGTAAATTAAATTAAAATATAAGGTGTAAAATTATGACCATTAAAAGTCACTACATTAGCATGAAACATCAGGGATGTTTGTAAAGGGAGTAAGACAAAATGTGTAGGTGTACAGAGACCACAGCTTTACATTTGCTCTTCTTGATGAAGCAGTCAAAGAAACTAGGAAAAAAGGTAAAGAGGTAAGACATAAGCTACTGGAGGATGAGGAAAATAGAAATCTTGAACATGAATTTTCGGAATTGATACTGATGACATTTGCGATAATGACAAAATATCAAAAACGCAGTAAACAGTAGGCCTAATTTTTGTTCATATAATAAATACTTAAAAAATATAACATGTGTATGATACCAGGATAAAACATGAACGATTGTCAATAGGCCTATCAGAAAAGACAAACAAGACACAATAGAGCTCGAGTTTATGTACTGGCGGTATCTCCGCTGTTACTCGGACGCGTCAGGGCTGGTTTCAAGGCACAAGACAACCCCAAACTTTGGCTAGGCTGAGCACCTCACTTGCTGAGATCCTCACCCCTACCCAAATAAAATGGAGCACACCATCCCATCCCAAGACCTTGATTACCTTAGCCCTTGAGAGAGTTTGATTCCAACAGTCATCGGAGGAGTCACTCTGGGCGCTACTACCATGCAGGGGCCTTGAGCCCCGTCCCCCCAGTAGCTACAAGTTACTAGAGCTGGAGGAAATCCAAGACAAATGTATAAGTTTAAATATTTAAATTCGGTGATATAAAAGAAAGTGATGGTGGGAAGTTCCATTGATTCCTGCTCTGATTTTGGAAAATATTCCCTTCTCAAAAAACAATGCACAAGTATTAATTATTATAGTGTTAATATTAAAGTAAAGCTATATTATAAATTATTATTAATATCTGCATATTATTGTTATTACAGAAACTTGTTATTATACAGAAAAGCAATAACTGACAGTAATTAGTTGCAACGATGTAATAACACGGGCAGATGTTTTCACAACGCACAACACTAAAGAAAGCAACGTTGTATACTTCAGGAACGGTGAAGGCGGAATGATTTTTTGAGTAGTCCCCATCAGTAGTACGACAAATATCTAGTTATTATCTGCTGGTTCCTTTGCAGAACCTTAACCGACCGGTTACATATTAATAAATCGCTCGGTCGCAATTGGCTGAACACTGCGGACAGAGCACTCACTTCTAAACCTCTGCGGCGTACTACTGAGGGTGGATCGTTAATTAAATCGTCAAGTTTTAGGTTCACGTAACGCTAGTGAGTAAGGTATATAAAAACTGTCTAAACCTAACGTTACCTTACGAGGATCGCCTCGACCTCGGAACACCTGCTATGAAGAGGCCATCTCAACAAGGCACTACGACAACTGCCAGCGGTACGGGCACAGCAGCGTCTATTGCCACTATCCGACACGCTGCGTTCGTTGCGGTGCAGGTCACCACAAGGGCGATTGTCCTCGTAAACGTACCGCCACTGCCACGTGCGCAAACTGTCGAGAACCACACCCGGCAAGCTCTCGCCAGTGTAAAAATTATCAAGACGCCCTAAAGCGCATCACCAAGGCCCAAAAGCCTATCCCACCTGCCCCCAAGAAACCCTCAGCCCCTGCATCTGCCGCCCCGGCGGCCCCAGTTCCGGCTACCACGTCTGCGCCTGCAGCCGCTGTAGTCCCCCCGACCTGCCCAGCGCCTGCCGGAGCGCTCAGTTACGCGGCAACCGCCGCCTCCGATGCATCTTTCCCTCCTATGGCCTCGTCGCGAAAGCAACCCGCGCCAAAGAAGAAAAAGTCATCAACCACTAACCTCACGCAGCACAAGTCCGCTGCACCCAAGCCAGCATCTGCCCCAGCTCCCAAAGAGCCTCGGCAGCCTACACCTAAACCTCGGCCCGATAATGGCATCATGTATCGAGTGCCCCCGCCCACGCCGCAGGCGCCATCGGCGGAGGAAGGGTCCTCGGACCCGATCTTTGCCGATCGTTTGCGTGCCTGGGTTGAGACCCTCATTCCTCAAATCTTGGCTGCCAAGGACGTCAAGTCTCTGCTAGTCACCATTCTTACCTCCCTCATGACCCTCCTGGCTCCCAATGTCTAGGCCTCTTCGGCTGGTGGTATGGAACGCACGTGGCGTTCCGTCTCGCCGAGCCGAATTGGCTAACTTTGCCACTGAGTATTACTTAGATGTCATACTACTCTCAGAAACTTTCCTTACCCCTGCTGTTTCCTTTCAGCTTTCGGCGTACACTACATATCGCACGGATAGGCTCGTTCATCCCAGCGGGGGTACTGCCATACTCGTGCACAGGCGCATCGCCCATCGTCTCTTACCCACTCCAGATACTAGGTATTTGGAGACGACGACGGTGGCCCTCTGGATAGGGGATCGGGAGGTTCGTTCATTTCGGCGTACCTCCCTCCCGGGCCCGGCAGGCCTCCGCCGTCTGAGGAGTGGGACGCCCTCCTCGACCACGAACTACCTACTATAGCTGCCGAAGACTTCAACTCCAAGCATCCCTCTTGGAACAGCCGTGTCACGAACCCGCGTGGCCGCTCGCTCTACAGCTACGTTCAGCGTCATCTGCAGGTCTCAGTTATTGGTCCTGACTCACCGACCCACGTGCCCACTAGGGGCCTTCCGGATGTCCTTGTCAAGGACCTGGCCATTCCTATCACTGTAAGTGCAGTGTCGTACCTCTCGTCCGACCATGACCCGGTACTTATCACTGTTCGTCCCCCGTTGGACACACCTCTCCAACCCCCCTCTCGTCCACGGAGAGTCAACTGACGCTCCTATCATGACGAACTCCAACGAAGAGTGCCATCTGACCCCCCGGCCCCATCGCCTCTACGGCTGATGCGGACCATATGGCAGACTATCTTCAAGAAGTCGTTACGTCCGCTATGGACAAACACACCTACCTTGTCCCAGAGACAAATCGCAGGTCTCAACTAACTGAAGAGGTGCTCCTCGCCATCCAAACTCGGCGCCAGCTCCGCCGGATATGGCAACAAACCCGGGATCCTGCTATCAAACGCAGGTTAAACGCCCAATCTGACCTTGTCAAGCAGCTTCTGCTTGATGCCACTGCACATCGTTGGGACTAGTACCTCGAGTCTCTTGAAGTCCGGCCCGAGTCTGTCTGGCAGGCTGCGAGCCGACTTAATGGCGACAAAAGGACCCGCCATCCCCTCAGATCACCGGACGGCATTGTGTACTCCGTGGCCGGCAAAGCAGAAGTCTTTGCCGCTACCATGGAGGAGCAATTCACCGTCCACGGAGGCGCCTGCGACCCCGTCCACTCGGCCGAGGTCGCAGACTTCCTATCTGGATATTTTTCCCGCCCTCCAGCTGACATCCCTGACCCGTTCGACCGAGCCGATGTTGTCTAGGCTATTGGTCGACTTCGCCCTAAGCGGGCGCCCGGCGATGATCGTATCGGAGCGGCGGCGCTACAACACGCTCCCCCTAGCCTCATCAACTTGGTCCACGAGCTGTTCAATGTATGTCTCCGGCTCCATTACTTCCCCAGCCTGTGGGAGCGTGCGAAAATCATTATGATTCCCAAGCTTCGCAAGCTGCGTATTGACTCCTCAAACCATCGACCCATCTCACTATTGCCAGTCATATCGAAGGTACTCGAGCGACTCCTGCACGGTCGTTACGCGCCTCTGCTGGATGGTTTCATTCGGCAGGAGCAGTTCGGCTTCCGCAGAGAGCACTCGACGACCCTTCAACTCGTCCGGGTTGTTACCCATTTGACGGACGCCTACAACAAGCATCTGTCCTCCGTCGCTGTTTTGCTCGACGTGAGTAAGGCCTTCGATCGAGTCTGGCACGAAGGCCTTCTCTATAAACTGGCCCACTCCCCTCTCCCTGCTCATTCGTTCATTTTCTCCGATCGTACTTGTGCGATCGCATCTTTAGGGTATGCGTCGATGGGTTGTACTCATCCGTCCGACCAGTCGCCGCAGGCGTACATCAAGGATCTGTCCTTGGCCCCATTCTGTACCTCGTGTACACGAACGACCTGCCTGTTCAGCCTGGAGTCACTCTCTCGCTCTATGCGGATGACGCTATGTACCACGCCAGCTCAGCGAGTCTTGATTTCGCAGCTGGCCTGGTGCAGCGTCAGCTCGCCGTACTTCCGGACTGGCTAAGTAAGTGGAGGATGGCGATCAATGCGGAGAAATCCGAGGCGATCGCCTTTTCTCACAAATTAACTTCCCGCTGCCAGTCCCTCTCCCTTGAAGGGAGCCCAATCGAATGGAAACGGACTGTAAAGTACTTGGGCGTCACTCTTGACCGACGCCTAAGCTTTGCATCTCACGTCCCTCTGAGTCTTCAGCGCGCTAGAGGCGTTAGAGCCAAACTATTTCCCTTTCTCTCTCATCGGGGTTCAGTGCCTGTGCGCACTAAACTCACCATCTACTTGCTCTTTCTTAGGGCAATCCTGACTTACGCAGACCCCGCCTTTTGGGTACTACTCAGCCCATCCGTTGTCGCCCGGTTTTAAGCTTTCCAATCCCGAACCCTCCGCTACATCTCCAACTCTCCTCTTGGTTTGTCAGAAATGATGCCATCAGGCGAGGGTTGAAGGTTCCTTCACTCACCGAATTCGTTCGGTCCCTTGCCCTCAAACTATTCACCCGAGCCTATGTCTCGACCCATCCCCACATCCGTCGATTAAGCACAGATGTCGGCCCACCACCTAGACGACACAAACGCCCCCGAGCATTGCTCGACGACCCCCCATAAGCAGTTACAGAACGTCTGCCCAATCCCCCCACCTTGAGTATTCTTTCCTTCTTTCTCTTGTCCGTGCTGGCGCTCGGCGACAGACTAGGGGGGGTCTGGGCTTGCCCTAGGTGTGCTTAGTGCCACATCTGTGGACGATGCCTCCTCCTACGCTCTCTCCCGTGCGCCGACATTGCCGCTTGGCAGCCCTCGGCGACTTTTCCTGAACGGCTAGGGGCGACCTACCCGTTGTGGGAGGGTAATTCCTGCTACTCAAGCGAAAAGTCTTCGAGGCCTCCCCCATTCTGCCGTCACGGGTCTCTACGAGGTCCCAGGGTCCAAGAAAAGTAATAACAACCTGTCCCTCCAAAATAAAATCGATGGAGGTTCCATTTTGAAAGCGCGAGATCGCTAGCCAAGGTAACAAGCAGGCAACATGCGGTCATCGGGTATCACCCGGACACTGCCAACTGCGGTAAGCGTCCTGCATGTTGGCAAAGGTGATGACCGCAGAACTGTTAACAGCTTTCTGGTCAAACTTCTAAAAGTAGGCCCTTTCGAGGAGATTTAGAGTCTCCAGAATCTTCTGCACCTACGGGTGCAAGTCCGAACATTTGACCCGCGGCCCGGCCCCTCGCAGTGTTTTAACTGCCAAAGGTTCGGCCACAGCAGCATCTTTTGTCACCAGCCCCCTCGTTGCGCGCGTTGTGCTGAGCCTCATCGTGGCTGTGATAAGCCAAAGACGGGGTTCACAGCTAAATGCTGCAACTGTGACGGAGACCACCCGGCTAATTACCGAGGCTGCCCTAACTTTATCGCCGCCATGAAACCGCAGCGACCTCTTGTGCCCCCTGGCGCGCAGGCAGGCCGTGTAGCTGGTCCTGGCCCAAACCGGCGAGAGGCATTCCCACCTCTCACTGGTTCATCTGCCAAGGTCCCGGCAGCAACTCCGGTTGCTTCCGGTGCCACTGTCTCGCCTGCAGTCGTCGCTTCGGCGCCGCCTGCAGCGGCCTCAACCCCGGCGCCTGCCGGAGCGCCCGCACCTTCCTACGCGGCCATGGCCACTAAATCTGTCCCGCCTCCAGCCCGATCGGGCAAATCCAAGCGCTCTCGTCGTCGCCGGAACTCCGCCGGCCTACCTACATCATCACAGGTTCCACCTGTTCCTACTCCGCGGGCTCGGCCCGCCCCCCGTCATCAACCTCAACCTCCCAGTGAGCAGTCTACTACTCAGTCCGACAGACCAGCGCCATCTGCTACCCCTGTCGAGGCCAGTCAGGCTAGTCCTCCGGAGTCCCGGGAATCTTCTCGGGCCTCGACGGATCCCCTGACTGCCTGGGCAGATAATCTTGTTGCATCCATCAGGACTGCTCGCGACACTACCACAGTGCTTGCCCTGGTCTTCCAATCATTAGCTGCCCTCTTTCCTGTACTTCCCCTGAATGGCTAATAGCATGAGGATCGTTGCGTGGAACGCCTTCGGGCTACTCCCCAGACGATCTGAACTGATGACTTTCGTGACGGAGTATGATGTTGATATCATACTTCTTTCCGAGACTCATCTGGCTCATTACCACTCGTTTTCCCTTTCTGCCTATGCCTGTTATCGTCAGGATCGTCCCCTACGGCCTCGCTGTCTCCCCTCGGGGGGCACAGCTGTCTTAGTCCACAGGCGGATATCCCACAGGCTTTTGCCTCCTCTAGATATATCTATCATTGAAAGCTGCGCGGTGGCGGTGGACGCCGGCGGATCGGAGTTGCGCGTTGTTTCTGCGTACCTCCGGCCTGGCCGGCGAATTCCGCCACCGCCCGAGGAGTGGGACGCCCTCCTCTACCACCCCCTCTCAACCATTGTAGCCGGCGACTTAAACGCCAAACACCCTTCATGGAACAGCCGCGTTGTCAACGCCTATGGAAATTCTCTGCTCCGGTTCGTCTCTGGCGACCCGGCACTTAATGTCATCGGCCCTGAAGACCCTACCTACTACCCCTTTCACGGCCATCGGCCGGACGTTCTTGACATAGTAGTTGTCAAGAACGTTGCCCGCAACATCGAGGTCTCGTCTGTGTCGGATCTTTCGTCCGATCACAATCCCCTTGTTATAACCGTTCGAGAGCTGTCGGCGTCACCCCGACTTCCCGCTCAGATTGTTAGGAGAGTCAACTGGCGATCCTATCATGACGAGCTCTCTCGAAGGTTACCACCTCTCCCGGCGGACCCTATCGTCACTCGTGACGATCTGGATCTCCGCGCCACAAATCTTCAGGAATTAGTCCAAGGTGTCATGGATCGACACACCTACGCACTCGAGGTGAATCACCGTAAATCGGCCTTACCTGCGAAAGTACTCCACGCCATCTGGCTGCGTCGCCAGCTCAGCCGCAAATGGCAAAGAACCCGTGACCCAGTCGTTAAGCGACGATTTCAACAACATTCCCTTTACGTTCAGCAGCTACTGCGGGACGTAAACTCTGATCGATGGGACTCATATCTTGAGTCTCTTGAAGTCGACCACGCCTCCGTCTGGAGAGCGGTGAGTAGACTGACCCGCGAGAAGAGAACTCGCAACCCGCTGGAAACCCCGAATGGTATTGTGTCTTCATCAGAAGGCAAGGCTGAGGTCTTCGCCGACTGCATGGAGTCGCAATTTACCGTTCATCGAGGCGTTTCGGACCCTGCCCACTCGGCAGAAGTCCGGGACTTCCTATCTGGTTATTTTTCTCGCCCTCCCGCTGGCTCAGACCTCCCGTTCGACAGAGACGAACTCCTTTCGTCTGTCTGCCGACTAAACCGCCGTCGCGCACCCGGTCCTGACCGGATCGGGGCCGCTGCATTACAATATCTCCCGGCCTCAGGCGTTGACCTCGTGCTCGAGCTGTTCAACTCTTGTCTCCGGCTACAGTACTTTTCCCGCCTGTGGAAAACTGCCAACATCGTTATAATTCCAAAACCCCGCAAGCCGCGCATGCTTCCTGAAAGCTATCGGCCAATATCTCTCTTGCCAGTTATCTCGAAGGTGTTCGAGCGGCTCCTGCTGGCCCGCATCTCTCCTTTGTTGGATAATTTTATCCGCAGCGAACAGTTCGGGTTTCGCATAGAGCACTCGACCACGCTTCAACTAGTCCGCGTGGTTACGCAACTCTCTGATGCCACCAACAGGCGAGCGGCTACGGCCGCCGCACTGCTGGACGTGAGCAAGGCCTTCGATAAAGTCTGGCACGAAGGTCTTCTCTTCAAACTTGCCAACTCCCCCATACCATCGTTCATAGTGTTTTCCTCCAGTTGTATCTCAGCGACCGAACCCTCAGGGTGAGCGTCGACGGAACCTGCTCTGCAGTTCGTCCCGTCGCCGCCGGCGTACCTCAGGGATCTGTCCTCGGCCCCGTTCTGTACCTTGTGTACACGAACGACCTGCCTGTCTTGCCCGGAGTCACGTTGTCTTTGTTCGCTGACGATGCAATGTATCATTACAGCTCTGTGTCCCCGCGTTTTGCGAGTATACAGCTGGAGCGTTAGTTGGACCAGCTTCCGGACTGGCTACGGAAATGGTGGGTGACGATCAATACGGAGAAATCCGAGGCGATCTGTTTCACTCGTAAGTCCATCTCCCGGTGCCAGCCACTCTCCCTGAAAGGGAGGCCTATTGCCTGCAAAGATTCGGTGAAGTATCTAGGCGTTTCGCTCGACCGGCGTCTTTGCTTCAACGCCCACGTGACAGAAACCCTCTCCAAGGCTCGCGGCGTCCGAGCCAAACTTTACCCATACCTCGCGTGCCGCAGCCCCCTGGCGCTGCGCACGAAAGTTACCCTCTATCTGTTGTTTCTCCGGTCTGTATTGGCCTATGCGGCACCTGTTTGGTGGTCACTTGTCTCCGCCACCAACAGGCGTAGGCTGGAAAGTTTCCACTCCAGAACCCTCCGTTCCCTGTCGGGATCTCCTTGGTTTGTTAGAAACAGTGTCATTCGAGGAGGTTACGTCTTCCTACTCTCTCTGCCTTTGTCTGGTCATTAGTTGCGACTCTCTTTGCCGCAGCTGAGACCCCTTCCTTCCCTTACCTCAGGACCATCAGCACCATGCAACCACCTCCCCCTGTCCGGGTTAAACGCCCTCGGGCGATTCTCGATGACTCGCCATAACTTTAAGTAAACTACTTAAATCTAATTTTGCATATACACTATCTGACCATGCCCCAGAATTTATCTGCAAAGCTGTTTCCTTCCTCTCTTCCTAGTATGCCGACCGCGCTGAATGCCGCTGCTATGTGCTATCACTGGCACGAAGGCTCTCCGCCTCGCGGGGAGCGACCGACGCCTCACGGCGTCTGCACGCGGGACTGGGAACGGGTGACATCTGTCACCTGAACCCGTTCATGCGGCAGTGCCCACTGATTGCTCAATTTAAAAATAAATAAAAAATTAGAAACCTTTCTCCCCCGCCTTCTCAGTTAACTGGTTTGCGGTTGTCCATTCCTGTTTTTAGGCACCAGTCGAAGAACCAGAACTACGTCTATCTTCTGGCAGCCATTGGGCTCGACCCAGATGCTGCAGTCATGCACCGGGTGCAAAGACGCCCCGCTACTACAATGCTACATGCTACATGCTACATCCACTACGGCAGTCAAGGAGAAGCCGCCAGACAAACCTTAACCTCATCGCCAGCGCCGACATCCAGCTGCGATGCATTGCATTGCATTATGGATGCGGGGTGTCTTTGCACCCGTGGCTTATTTGCAGCAACTGGAACGTGTCCAATGGCTGCCTGAAGTGAACTTAGAGCTGGTACAATGTCGACTGTTTACCTAAAACTGGAAAAGGAAACCGCCAACCAGTTAACTGAGAAGGCGGGGGAGTATAACTTTATTTGTTTGGTGCACTGCCGCTGGTACCGATTCGAGCAACAGATGTTGCCCGTTTCAAGTCCAGTCAGCAGACGCCCTGAGCCTCCGTGCCAATGATTGATGACAGCGACAAGCAGCCGGCTCAGCGTGCTAGGAGGTGGGCAGGAAGGAGGGAAGGACAGTTTAGGTGAAAAACTCTGGTCTAGGACTGATGATTACATTTTGTTTTTGTTGAATTTAAAGAGGATGGCGTTATGGCGGGTAATCAAGAAGCGCCCGAGGGCGCTTGACTCGAATGGGGGGTGGTGGTTCTGATGCACTGATGGTTCGTAGGTATGGGAAGGTGGAGGTCGAGGCTTTAGCAAAGAGAGTTAGAGCCAGCGACCGGACAAAGGAAGTCAAGGTAGGAACACGGAGACCCCTTCGAATCACGTCGTTCCTTACAAACCAAGGGGACTCCATCAAGGATCGGAGGGTTCGGGATTGGAAAGCTTCCAACCTACGTCTGTTGTTGGTGGATAAAAGAGACCACCAGGCGGGTGCCGCGTAGGTCAGTACAGACCTGAGAAATAGCAGATAGATTGTAAGTTTCGTGCGCATGGCCAGGCGGCTGCGACACGAGAGGAAAGGAGATAATTTGGCTCGGACGCCGCGAGCCTTGGCAAGAGTTTCCGTCACGTGGGCGTTGAAGAAAAAGGCGACGATCTAGCCAAACGCCTAAATACTTCACCGATTCTTTGTAGGCGATGGGCCTTCCATCTAGGGAGAGGGGCTGGCACCGGGAGATGGACTTACGGGTGAAGCAGATCGCCTCGGATTTCTCCGTGTTGATCGTCACCCGCCATTTCCGTAGCCAGTCCGGAAGCTGGTTCAACTGACGCTGCAGCTTTGTACTCGCAAATCGCGGGGACAGGGAGCTGCAGTGATACATAGCGTCGTCAGCGAACAAAGACAACGTGAGTCCGGGCAAGACAGGCAGGTCGTTCGTGTACACAAGGTACAGAACGGGGCCAAGGACAGATCCCTGTGGTACGCCGGCGGCGACGGGTCGAACTGTAAAACAGGACCCATCGACGCTCACCCTGAAGGTTCGGTCGCTGAGATACGATCGGAGGAAAAACACTATGGCCGATGGTAGAGGGGAATTGGCAAGTTTGAAGAGAAGACCTTCGTGCCAGACTTTATCGAAGGCCTTGCTCACGTCCAACAGTACGGCGGCCGTAGCCGCTCGCCTGTTGGTGGCGTCTGACAAGTGCGTAACAACGCGGACCAATTGAAGCGTGGTCAAGTGCTCTCTGCGAAACCCGAACTGTTCGCTGCGGATGAAGCCATCGAGCAGCGGCGAGATGCGAGCCAGCAGGAGACGCTCGAACACCTTCGAGATGACTGGCAAGAGAGAGATAGGTCGATAGCTTTCAGGAAGCATGCGCGGCTTGCGAGGCTTCGGAATCATTACGATATTGGCTGTTTTCCACACGGGGGAAAGTACTGTAGCCGGAGACAGGAGTTAAACAGCTCAAGAACGAGGTCAACGCCTGAGGCCAGTAGATTTTGTAGAGCAGCGGCCCCGATCCGGTCAGGACCGGGGGCGCGACGGCGATTTAGTCGGCAGATAGATGAAACTAGTTCATCCCTGTCGAACGGGAGGGCTGGGACATCGGGAGGGCGTGAAAAATGTCCAGATAGGAAGTGACGGACTTCTGCCGAGTGGGCAGGGTCCGAGACGCCTTGGTGAACAGTAAATTGCACCTCCATGCAGTCGGCGAAGACCTCGGCCTTGCCTTCTGACGAAGATACAACCCCGTTCAGAGTTTCAAGTGGGTTGCGAGTTCTCTTCTCGCGGGTCAGTCTACTCACCGCTCTCCAGACGGAGGCGTGGTCGACTTCAAGAGACTCAAGATATGAGTCCCATCGATCAGAGTTTACGTCCCGCAGTAGCTGCTGGACGTAAAGAGACTGGGCCTGAAAGCGCCTTTTGACGCCGGGAGCACGGGTTCTTTGCCATCTGCGGCGGCGGAGATTGCGCCGTAGCCAGATGGCGTGGAGAGCTTCCGGTGGTAGGGCCGAGCGTGGATGGTTCACCTCGAGAGCTTAGGTGTGTCGATCCATGACACCTTGGACCAACTCCTGAAGATGAGTGGCTCGGAGATCCAAATCGTCACAAGTGACGATCGGGTCCGCGGAGAGTGATGGAAACCGCCGTGAGAGCTCGCCGTGATAGGAGCGCCATTGACCCTCCTAGTAGGACCAGCGGAAAGTCGGGGTGAAGCCTACACCTATCGAAGAGTTATTAGCAGGGTATTGTGATCAGAGGAGAGGTCTGACACTGACGAGACCTGGATGTTATGGGCCACGTTCCTGACTACAACTACAACAAGAACGTCCGGTCGTTGACCGCCATAGGGGTAGTGGGTGGGATCATCAGGGCCGATGACGTGCGTATCCGGGTCGTCTAGAACGAACCGGCGGAGTGAGTTGCCGTAGGCGTTGGTAGCCCTACTGTTCCAAGAAGGTTGTTTGGCGTTAAAGTCGCCGGCTGCAATCGTCTAGATTGGATGGTCGAGGAGAGCAGCCACTGGGTCTGTTTGAGTTCCTTTTATACTTTTTATCTACTTATGGGGGGTCTGAAGCGACCTGCGATTGGTGGATTATACCACCGGGACTAACAAACGAGGTCGCTTCCAGGACTCACCTGGTCGGGGGGTGTATTTACCAAGTCCGGCAATGAGGGAATTGTGGGTCACTCTGTCGGAACGAACATAGAATCTACGCGCCAGGCGTCTCACGGTGTCATCAAGAGAGCGGACACCGAGTCCTCTCCTCAAAAGTCGAGAAGAGTACCTCCGGGGGACTTTACACGCAAGCTTCAGTCCCCGGTCGAGTACGCGCTGGAGCGTTGTTCTATGACCACGAGCCAGGTATCCCCAAACAGGACAGGCGTAGGTAATCACGGGCAACACTTACGAGTTGACTATGAGCTTACCTAGCCGGGGGGTCATTGCCGGATTAGACAGCACGGGCCTGAGTCTACTGAGTTGCGCCGAAGCGCGTTGTCTGATGTATTGAGTATGGATTCGCCAGGTGAGTCGGGAATCCACGTGGAGCCCGAGGTACTTGACGCTGTTGGTCCAGGGCACCTCGACGGGGCCTACTTTAAGCGGCCGAGGCCGCTTGCGTTTGCGCGAGAATATTACCGCGGCGCTCTTGGAAGCGTTAACGGCAACTCTCCAGTCATCGGTCCACCCGACATACGCGTCGAGTTGACGCTGGAGCTAGATTACCACATAACTCGCGATCGGCTCTGAGGCAAAAGCAGCAGTGTTGTCCGCGAATAGCGACAACTCAACTCCAGGAACTCGGGGCGTGTCGTTGACAAACAACGAGAACAGGAGAGGCCCAAGGACACTTCCCTAAGGGACACCAGCGGTAATACGCCTCTCCGAAGAGAGAACGTGGTTTATCCTCACTCGGAAGCTACGGTCTCGCAGAAAGATGCCGATCAAATGAACGTAGCAGTCTCGAAGAAGGACTTCCGTGAGCTTGTAAAGGACACCCTCGTGCCACACGCGGTCAAAGGCTTTCTCTACGTCTAGGAAGATCGCAGTCGTCTGTTTGCCCTGACAGCCAGCCTCGGTAATGCATTCCACGAGTCTCATCAGCTGATGAGTCGAGGAGTGCAGCTCACGAAAGCCGAACTGTTCGGGGATCAGCACGTCTAGTCTTTCTAGATGGTCGCGGATCCTACGCTGGATCAGTCGCTCGAAAACCTTGGACGTCGCGGACAAGAGGCTGATGGGTCTGAGGTTTTCCACGCGAGAAGAATTCTTTCCCGGCTTGGGTATCACTATTACTGTAGCCGTTTTCCATTTCACCGGAAAGTAGGCCAGTCTGAGGCATGAATTGAACAGGTCAGAGAGGAACTGTGTTCCTCGCTCCGGAAGGCGATGGAGGGCGGAATTCATAACTTCGTCCGGGCCAGGCGCCTTCCGGGGCTTGAGCTGAACAATCCTCTCAGAGACATCCCCCGGGGAGATGGGCTCCGGCTGGACTGTGATACCGACTGATAGAAAGCGCTCTACCTTGCGGCAGATTTGCTCAGTGAAAGCCGGGTTCTTGGATGGGTTGGGAGCGAACTGTCGCTCTAAACTGTCAGCCAAGAACTCTACCTTTCCTAGGGGGCGACCAAGGGGTTGACCGCCGGGTCCGACCAGTGCGGGGAGAGGCGCGCGTTTACGCTTTCCCGTTAGGGCACTGGGAATCCGCCAGACATTACGGTTCTCGGCAGGGCCATCCATCTGTGTTACAGCTAGCTCCCAGTTGCGTCTACGGAACGCTAGCATGTCGCGACGCAACTTGCCGGACGCTCTGTTGAACGCAGCCTTGTCAGCCGTGTCACGAGTCCTCTGCCAGCGTCTCCGGAGGCGATTCCTCTCGTAAGCGAGCTTAGACACCTCTTCGAGGATACGCTGATAGTCGGGCGTGAGCCCCGGCTTCATCCGAGAGGACACGTCTACCGCCGAGACTACGGCTGTGCCGAATAAGGCAACTGCCTCGTCGACATGCTGGGTAGTGTCGAGCGGGATGTGCTCAGGTAGGCGGCGACTGAACGCCGGGCCAAAGCGTTCCCACTCGATTACCCGCCGCTCGTCGCGGACGGTAGAGTGCTGGGTAGCTATATGCACACTGATGTGGCAATGGTCCGAGGACAGTTCCGAAAGTTCCGAAATGACGGAGACGTGGACCGGACAATAAACGCCCCTGACCGCGGCAATGTCCAGTACATCAGGGCGGGAGTTAGCCCTCGAGGGATAGTACGTGAGCCGGTAGGACCCATGACTGTGACCCGAGCCGCATCAGCATACCTGCGTAAGCGGGCCCCGTTTGGGTTCACCAAGCGGCTCCCCCAATCATGGTGCCTACAGTTCAGGTCGCCCGCCAGGAGGACAATAATCGGTCCTTGTTAGGGCCGACAAAGCCCGTAAAGGCCGGACCTTCCGGCTGCACGGCCGCTAGTAGGCCAAGCAGTCTCATTCCTCTGCCGGAGTCTGACTCCCCAGACATGAAGACCTCGGCTTCCACCGACTGGGTGGTAATAGGGCACGGTGGCAAGCCGAGGAAGTCTCCCTCACTGGCTTCCCTGAGTTCGGCTACGGACTTGGCGGCATTCCAAGCCTCCGCTGAGGTTGCGCCTAGCCGCACATCCGAAGGAAGGATCCCGCCGGTGTTCGTCACGAACGTCAGGGACATTATCGGCTTTAGTCGCCGACTCCGCAAGGTCGTTGCGCTGGCAGATAACGCTTCTGTCAAACTCCTAGCGAGTGAGACTGTACGCGTTGCCTGCCGCAGTGCATCTGAACACTTGGGAGTAATCCAGTGGCTGGAACGAGAATCGTTCCAGTTCCACACATACACCCTGAACCGCATCAAGCCTGTAGCCCTCGTCCTTCGGGGGCTAGACATACAGGCAGACCCGCAGGTCGTCCTTGACGAACTGTGGGAAGCGGGCTACAAGGTTGTGGCAGCCTCTCGGTTGTATACAACCTATGGCTCGCGTCGACCACTTCCCCTGATCAGACTCCAGGTAGAGAAGGGCGAATCCCTCTTAGAGTTAAAACGGCTTTTCGGGCTCTGCGTTAGCGTAGAGCCCTGCCGTCAGACCGGGCGAATTTCCCAGTGCCACAAGTGTCAGAGGTTCGGCCATAGCATCTTCGGTTGTCGGAACGCGCCGACCTGCGTCCGCTGTGGAAATGACCACCTAACGCAGGCCTGCGCTGTTCCTGACAACCACAGGTACTGTATCAACTGAGGCGGCGCCCATGCTGCAAATAACAGGCGCTGCCCAGTTTACAAAGAGCAGCTGGACAAACTTGTAAAGCCAGTCCAGCCTAAGCCTCGACAAGTTGTTCAACCAGTAAAAACGGCCAAAGCCTCTGAACCTGTGGTCCGGAAACCAGTCCCAAGGTCTGCTCCGGTTCCGAAACCACCACAAAGTGCAGTGAGCCCGAGCGTAACTAAACAGGCCACACCAAAAGCCGCGCCCTCGGAACCGGAACGCGAGATACCAGCCTACGCTAATGTCCCGTTACCGCAGGATGACGAGAAAATTGATCCTCCACTGCCGCCGCCACCCAAGCCTCGCTACCCCAGATCAGGCAAAAAGCAAGGTAGACCTCAGGCCAAAAACACGGGCCAGCCTAAACCTGCCACTGGACCCAAGCCTGTCCGCCAAAAGCCAAAGCGACCACCCGCTTCAGAACCTGCCCCCAAGGCTTCCACCGCCTCGCCCCGCCGCAGCTATGCAGCTGCCGCCAAGCGTTCTCCCCAGGCCTCATCTACCGATGATCTCGCCGTCGTTTCCGACTTTCTGGCAAGCTACGACTTGCAGAAAGTAGCCCAAACTTTCCGCAAAATCAAGGAACGCTTGGCATCAGCCTCGCCCCAAGATAAATTCCTCCTTTTGGTGGAAGCCTGCCGTATAATTGGTCTTCTATGAACGGACAACCACGGCAATCCCTCAAGCGAGACCTCGAGCTCGTGGCGTGGAACGTCAACGGCCTCGCTTCCCGGCATTCTGAGCTCTTAGAGTTCGTTGCCCGTCACAAGCCCGACGTGCTTCTTATTGGAGAGACGCACCTGACCCCGCATCGTCGATTCCGACTACCCAACTACGTGTGCTACCGGGATGACCGGTCGGATCGCGCAGGAGGGGGCACAGCCATCGCGGTGAAGGCGAGTCTTCGCCATCACCGCGTTGTCCTGCCTCAGCGGCGGAACCTCGAGTGCACCGCGGTTGAGCTCCATGGTGCTCTCAGCGGTCTACTAGTGGTTTCCGCATACAAGCCTCGGAGGCCGTCTTTGGCGCACACAGAAGGGTAGTCCTGGCGGGCGACCTGAACTGTAAGCACCCTGATGGGGGAGCCGCTTGGTGAACCCAAACGGGGCCCGCTTACGCAGGTATGCTGATGAGGCTCGGATCACAGTCATGGGTCCTACCGAGCCTACTATCCCTCGAGGGCTAACTCCCGCCCTGATGTACTGGACATTGGCGCGGTCAGGGGCGTTTATTGCCCGGTCCAACCAGAGTTACCTGTTTGATTCTCGGATCTTACAGTTTATAAAAAAAACATCGCGTCGCTAACGGACATAGCGTCCCGCTGCTTCTGAAGACTGATTGAGAGTAAAATTTGGCTCTCCTGGGCTCGTATTTATATTCAACAAAAAAACCACACCTGTTGTCTCAGGATTCTGCATGTCAGAAACTGTCCGTGGCGTCAGTTCCCCCACTATCGTCCAATTTTACATATTAGCACATTTCTGCCAATTGCAATGTCTGATGCGGATTTCAAAGTGATCTAACATTGTCTTATTTAATTACACATATTATAGGTAATTATCATAGTGAACGGATAATTAGTGTAATTACTATGCTCTTAAAATCGCACAGAATTCGCACTGAACGTCATAATCATACCGTTTTCGCACTGCACATATGTCTGTTTTTTATACATATTTATAAGTCTTTGCAATCTTTCTAACATTTACGGTTTGCTTATAATTAAATAAAACTATAATTTAGTATTTTTTTGGGGTGAGATTTTAAACTTTCAGGCTTGAACAGGCTCCACGCACACACACTATTTACTACTGTACACTCTCTCAGCAATAATCGCGTGATCATGCATGTTCATTCCTGCGTCTAATTCACCTTTCAACTTCACACCTGCTTACAACTTCACCTAGTATTACATATTACTAAAATTAATCTAAATATTTATTTTATTTAATACATGCACATTACAGCATATGCTTGTATTGTCGCAATAATGTTGTGATGTTATTCAATTTGTTTCTTTTGCAAGTAGTGTAAATTTCGTATTTTCTGTATAACAGTATGTTTCTATAATAACATTATTATGTAGGTACAGTATTAATATTTATTGTTTGTAATCTATTTTTGTTTAAATAATAACGCCATAAAAATTAAATACTTTTACATTATAATGGGAGAAGAGAATATTTACCAAAATCAGGCATAAATGGAACTATCGACAACTACTTCGAAGTCCGAAGGTAACTGAATAAGCGGGAATTTTCGCGCCAAGAAATGCGGGCTTTCATTTCGGACAAAAAAAAAAATCAAATTCACAAAAAGGGAAAATGTTCTTTCGTTTACATTTTGTGTAATCAGGGACTTATCATTTGTTGCTTACATTGGAATAAATATACGCATACCAAAAGTTGTCAATTACGTAAGTATTATAAAAAAATATTTATAACTTTGTAGATAAGTATGACAAGACTGATGTAAAATAACTGAAAAATATATTTAATAACTGGTGATTGCTAAAAGAATGAAATATTTATTTTCATTAAGAAAGGCACAATTTTTGACCTTGGCCACACAAGACCGGCGGTTTTTTTCTTATCCGAGTCGCATCTGACCGTTATCCCTCACCATTATTATAATAAGGTCAAAGCTTTAAAATAAATCAACTACAAAATTTAAACAATAAACATTTGTTAGTGGATATAAGATTCCTGATGTTACAGACGAGCGTTGTGCATAAATTAAAATGCAAATAACGTAACAAAAGTGTTTAGGCGAGACAGGACGTAAATTTGAATGCAGATTGGCGGACCATAAAACAAGAGAAAGCAATAGAATAACTAATTCATTATATGCTAGACACTGGAGAAGAGATTTGAAATATCTACCGAGCTGTTTGGCCGTGGTCCAAGGTTTACATTCAAACCAAACGGTTTAGCAGCACCACTGGCTGCCATCTTCAGTGGATATTTGAGTCTACCTAATGCGGGGTGTCGTACGTGAGGCCCACAGTACTGTGGTGAAAGCTACTACACCCACAGTAAAGTAAAGAGCCTTCACCACAGTACTGTGGGCCTCACGTACGACACCCCGCGTTAGGTAGACTCGAATATCCACGGAAGATGGCAGCCAGTGGTGCTGCTAAAACGTTTGGTTTGAATGTAAACCTTGGACCACGGCCAAACAGCCCGGTAGATATTTCAAATACAAATGACACCGGCTGTGAAAGCCTTAGAACAATATTGGAGAAGAGAATCATAGATTTGTTAATCCGCTTGAAAATGATGCAATTTTAAGAGTGGTTAATAATGCGGTTGAAAGAAGCTTTGTAGGAGCTGGAAATATTGAAGAAAAGGGTTAGAGATAGGGTTGAATAATTTAATGAACAAAATATATTTGTAACTGCCGTTTCAATTGGTTCTTACCGCTTTGAGGAGGTGAGAATAAGCTATAAACTGCTCACTTGTGTGTATGACTACGCTTTACTCTATTCTAAAGCTAGGTTTAATTTGCACTTACATGTTAAAAAATTTGTATTGCGGTAAACTACAATTTGTGCCGGTTATTTATAGAAATTTATTGGTTTGTCATAAAAATAACTGTTAACGGTATTCAAGACGCATGCGTTCCAGTTGTTTATTGTTGACAAAACCTATTCATTTTATCAGTACATTGATACGTATATCACGGTTGCAATCGCTAGTAGTTGCCGTTGAAAGACCAGTAAAATATATTTAAAGCTTTTAAGTTGACTGTATCGAGTACAGTTCATTATGCAACCGGGTACAGGGGTCAACGATCCACAGTACAACAGTTCATGTTGGGTTAGAAGGTGTTTCTATCAAGTAAGTATATTTAGATTAGACATGTTTCTTGAAGAAACGAATACGTGTTAGGTTTCCGGTAGGTTTTTTTTTGTATACAACAACACTAAACACAATACAGCAATAAAAAATGGAAATAAAGAAATTGAATTGAACATGGGGAAATTATCTAAATCAGTGGTTCCCAAACTTTTTAGGTCATGGAGCACTTTTCAGTAGAAAAGTTTATCACGGAGCACTAATTTTCACCTAGCACTTATATGACCATACTATTTGAGGATAAAAGGTAAACATTCAGAATTTAGAACTTGAGACATATGAAACATGCTTTATTAGTTTATTTCATTACAAAAAAATATTTTCAACTCTAATTTCATTACATACATTACAAAACAAACAAAAAAACCATATTAAGGCAACACATTTTAAAACGAACTAAATGCAAGTATTGTAAATCCATAATATATCCTCATAGATCTGGTACATAAAACCATTTTTAATGTTGCAAAACCAAAAATGCTACTTGAGACCGTAAAAGAACTATTCTAATGAGAGGGATGAGACTGAATTGATTTACATAACTTAGCACTTAGCTAATCTGGTTGAATTTGGGACAGCTGGAGCCGAATATCTGGCTCCGCATCGAGACGAGATCTGTGTTTTGTTTTAGTACCTGCATAAGCAGAGAATCCTGATTCACATAAATAAGTGGTTGCAAAGGGCAAAAGGATGGTTTTAGCTTTATCAGACAAAACTTTAAATTCGTCTTTTAACTGACACCAGAATTCAGATAGTGACTTCTTATTTGAAAAATTATCTTTTATCATAGAATCTGATGTCAAATCAATCAAGCATTCAGCAGTTGTCAGAGAGGCTGGCTTTTCTGACACAGCAGAGAATGGGTTTACAACCCAAAAGTTTTCTTTCGTTTTTTCATGGAGTTCTTCCGGAAAATAACTGTTCAAACTATCAAGCAAAAACTTAGTAGGTGAACTTGAAACTCATTTCAGATATCCCCAGGTATGTCTGAATCTAGTTCTTCTATAAATTCTTTTACCATTGGAAAGCTGTCAAGATTGCCATTGTTCACTGATTCTGCCCAAAACTTGATTTTCTTTTTGAACCCTTGCACTTTATCGTTGGCGTCAAACACTGTTGTTGCTTTTCCTTGAAGTGAAAGGCTTAAATTATTAACTTTCTGAAAAATATCACCTAAATATGCCAATTTTATTAGCCAGCGTTCGTCACATAATCTGTCTCCCAAAGCGAAGTCATTGTCAGTCAGGAAGGTTCTGACTTCAGCCCTCATTTCAAAGAGCCGTGTCAAACTCAAACCCTCGAGAGAGCCACCTTATTTCTGTGTGAAGAAGAAAAGATGTATGTAAACTCCCCATGTCATCACATAGCACTTTGAATAGCCTGGTATTCTTAGGTCGTGATTTAATAAAATTAATTACTTTCACGCTTTCGTCCAGGATTCCTTTTAGGGAAGGTGGCATCTTCTTCACAGCAAGGGCTTGGCGGTGGAAGATGCAGTGGCTACTGCTGCACTTCTTCGCTTTTTGTTTAATTTTTGAGATAACACCAGACGTCGTTCCAGTCATGGCCTTCGCGCCGTCTGTGCACACATCGACACAATTATCCCATGGGATGCCATTCACTGTGAAAAACTCATCTATTAATTTAAAAATTTCAGCGCTAGTTGTGGTAGTCGGTAACGATTTGCAGAGAAACAGATCCTCTTGAAAAGACTCCAAGTACTGGTGGGGCACAAAAACTATTAAAATTGCCAACCCATCTACATCTGTTGATTCATCCATTTGAAGCGAAAATTTAGTGAATTTTATTCCTGAAAGTAAAGTAGCTTTCACGTCATCTGCTAAGTCCCTGATGCGTCGTGAAATAGTGTTATTTGACAAAGGAATTGTGTCTATTAATTTCGTGGCTTTTCCATCCAGCATACATTCAACTATGTCCTTTGCACAAGGCTTGATAAGGTTTTCAGCGATGGTATGTGCTTCGCCAGGTTGAGCAACTCGGTAACTTATTATGTATGATGACATCAAAGCCTTTTCGTTAATTGTTGTTGAGTGATACGATATAATTTTCTGGGCTTCTGCAAGTTCACTGCCCTCCTTCTGAAAAAATCAATTGGTTTGCCCTTGCATTCTGGATGGACACCTCAAAATCAAGGCGCATTTTCGCTGGGAACATCGCACTGTTTGGCAACACTTTGCCGCAAATTACTCACCGCGGTTTATTGTCGCTGGTCTCAACGAACCCAATGTCTAAGTAGGAATCGTGGTACTTCCTTTTTACTGTTCTTTTCCCTGTGCCACTGATCTCCGAAGAACTCGGCATTTGGTTCTTAGCTTCAGGAGGTGCTGTCGCATCCACTATCGCTGAATCGTCCAAAAAACTTTCATCTTCTCCAGAAATTCTGACACCAGCAACTGCTCCATCTTCTTTCACACTACAATCGAAAAATAATATTCGTATCAGCTGGGTAAAATATATTAATAGTAATAATAATACCGTATGGCGTATATTTCCGAATGTAAGGCGCACCCCAAATTCAAGATATAATATAGTAAAAAAAGTATTTTTTTCGCATATAAGGCGCAACCCAAAATCAAAGATGTACGATATACAAGCGAAAAGTTACGAGCAGATCGCAAAAATATTTAAGTATACCGTAACAAATTTAATGTTCCTCTTCTGTTTGCTATCATATTTTTTAAACCGTATCTACCAAGCGTGCATTGTTGAAAGTACCGGTAAGTTTCTGAGAACAACAATGAGAATTATCATGTTTAATTGAAAAAAGAAATTAGTAAGAAGCTAGAAGTGAGTGAGTTTGTAGATTAAGGTTGCTTGTAATGGAGAGAAATATGGTACTAACCAAGCGAATGTCATTCCATGCGTGTTTTAAAAGAAAAGTTATCTTACACGCCGAAGAATATGGAAACCGGCATGCTAGTCGTACGTTCGGTGTTGCAGAAACAAATGTTCGACGATGGAGACTTAAGCGTGATGCCTTGTTACTGACAGCGATTCAGACAGACTCCAGTGGCAAATCAAGTGACGATACAGAGACCAATAATGAGGACGAATGACAGTGATACCTGGTGCAGTGCCGTAATATTTTTGCATTGGTTACCTTTGAACTTGTTAATTTTCAGGTTACGTTGTTGTATGAATATACCGGTAACTTGAATAGTTTAATAAAAACATCGGTTTGTGGTATCGGTGATATGTTTCCTTTCCATAACCTAAAATTTTATCATTTGTATGCGAATATAAGCGCACCCCGATTTTGAGCAGCCAATAATTGGCCTAAAGGTGGGCCTTACATTCGGAAATATACGTAATAATAATACCTAATAAAAATGGTTGTGCAAATAATAAACATCATGGGAAATGTACGCTAGCGCTGAAACTCAGCCGCGTTCGTTCGTAATTAACTTGGTCGGCCAATCACAAAATTTTTGCAACAAATATTGAAAAATAGCAAGAAAAAAGTAATTTATTTTTTAATGCTGTACAACTTCGTAGATGTCTTGGGAAATAATAGGCAAAAACAGTAATTTTTTTTTAATTTAAATTTTTTTTCAATTTCGACTATATTTGACAAATATTAACAAAGTTTCTTCGAAACCCTTTGTATTAATTTAAACTCCATATGTAGGCCTATGACGATTCATGAGTTGTTTTATGTGTAGGAGCAGAAGGACGAAGCGACGCTAATAAGCGCTCCACAAGGTTGCGATCGTGCCACAAAACTAATAAAAATGCATCTAACATTCTAAAATAATAAAAATAGTATTTGAACATACCTTCTAACTTCTTCCACAGCTATTGGAGGTACTGTGATGGAAGTTTTGAGGATCTTTTTTAAGAACCCAGTCTTCAGCCACCGGTCCATTGCACGAAACTCGACGATATTAAATTGAAAATGACGCACTAAAAGCACTCGTAAATAAACAACACTGATCTGTTCCGATTCTCGACTGAATGCTGACTGAACTGCAACTGACTGGAGGGGCGAAGTAACGAGAAGTTTTAAAATGTAATAGAAACTTCACGCGTGCCATTTGTATCTGGTTTCGCCGCATACTGTCTGTTTGCTTTGTGCTTCCGGCGGCCGCCACGTGGTTCCGAGGAGTTGTCGGCGGGCAAAGGTTCACAACAAAAGAGGACGCCGAACGGCTTATCGTCTTGCGGCAACCGTCCGACTTCCATTGTTACCTGCGGAAGGTCAAGTATGCACCTCAATTATTTCTACTCGATTTTTACCGACACACGACTCATGGCCGCACAAAATTCACAATTTTAAGACCTGGTCATTTCTTTATTCTTCCAATTTCTTCAAGGGGCACTAGGGGATGTTACGCGGAGCACCAAGTGATCTACGCTGATCTAAATGATAATGACGAGACCATCATCATTGGTAGCACTTGTCTGAGCGACGATCTTGTCACACTTTCCCTAGTGACTTCTCTTCAGAATAAGTTTGGTTCACTTAACCTAGTCGTCCCAAGTGGCTAACGCGGGCGCTTGATGCGTTCGTGGTCCCGGGTTCAATTCCCGGCGGAGGCTCCGTACGGCGTGCACTCAGCGTCGTGAGGCCGAACTGAGTAGGCGCTGAGATACCAGCGCCGCCTCCTGAATACCGCAACTAGCGGCTGGTGGCGCGTTCTACGAGCCATGCAACAGTCACATTGCACACAACAGCCGCGCGGTACGCCTTGGTCCTTTCAGGGACTGTTGAGCGGAGGTTTGAATTTTGACTTTGACTTTAACCTAGTCGTCCCAAAGTATTCTTCCTGGTCTCCTTATGTCTCTTGCCCCTCTACCTTGTAACATTCGTGTCCATTGTAGCAATGGATATAGAGGTATGTATAGTAATTAACGTATTCTACAATGTTGGTAGATTCTACAATGTTGCCTCACTGTTATACCAATTTGCGATTTAGGAGATTATTGTTATGCTATAAATCAAGTAGTTATGTAAATTGAATACGATACGATCTTGCACATAAACTAGTGTGCTTCTAGGCAAGACGAAACAGTAGGAGTGACCTGGAAAATTGGTATCGTCACTTTTGAAGAAAGGACGTCGATAAGGACAGTGGAATATTGGCCGACAGCGACTGTCAGTAGAGGCTTGTGTAGTTTACTCGCTCAAATGTGTATACTTTTTACGTTTTTAGTTGAATATTAATGTAAACAAACCCGCGTGGCATATCTGAAACGCTATGGGTCAGGGGGCGTTAACGCTTTCACACAGTAATGTGTTATGCGCATATGAGGAATCTCTGTGTAGTCATGGGTAGTTATGTGAGAGTTATCTGATAGTTTATCAGTGCTTGGTATAACAGTGAGGCTCTACCAACACTGTAGAATACGTTAATTACTATACATGCCTCTATATCCATTGCTACAGTGGATACGAATGTTACAAGATAGAGGGACAAGAGACATAAGGAGACCAGGAAGAATAGGTTGGGACGACTAGGTTAAAGTCAAAGATAGTCTGATAGAGTTATCTCATTGCTTCAATGTGTTCCGTATTAAATAAACTTTACTCAAATTTTTGTTTTGTTGCAATTTTTAAACAATGAATTCAAAAAACCGTTAACTAGTGTTATAAAATATTTTATTGTCGATCAATATTTTTGGCTGGGAAATATTGTTTGAACGACAACACGTGCGACAAGCTTGAAGATGTGATCTGTTTTGATAACCCTATATAGCCAAACAATATTAGTAAAATTTATGAGACTGTTATTAAAAGTAATAAATGAAGCAGGAAGACTTGAAGTAGTTAGTAGACAAATCTTCACAGAAGATTTGTTGTGTTTATAGTTTTATTATTTTTATTTGAAAACTTATTGTGTTTATAAGAGGTTTGTAAAAAGTAATGGAAACGTGATGGATAATGTAAGCAAAATGTAGTAATAGTGTAATTTAATATGCAGATTTCCACCGTTGCAAGTATCCGATTAGAAAAGAGTTTTTATTTGTTGTTGGTATACATCTGTGACAATCGTCTAAAATTTTAGCCCTATTTGATACACAGTTTAGATTTCACAGCTAATTGAGTAAGTCATCCTTAGGTATATTAGGCGATTTTTTGTCATTCTACAATTCAAGATTGAAGAACATGGATTAAATTTAATGTAATCTGTGAGATACACTGTTCTGCCCTGGTAAACGTCTTCAGAAGGCTTCTGGAGTGTTCTTGCTGGGCGTGAACAAGCGGTTTACTAGCTTCAAAGTCTGCCGTAAATGAGCTGAAGATCGTGGTTATCAGATGAAGATTATGTTTTTGTGTTCCACGAAATTTCATCGCTAGGCGCAGTGGTATATAAAGAGTAATATTCGGACATTTTACGCCATTTGTATGAAGCTATTTGTAGGAAACGGCCAGGTTTATGGGAGAATAAATTATAAAAATTGCAGCCCGATAATGCGCCTGGACGCACGTCGTTACTTGTTAAGAATTTTGCCAGGCTATGCAAAATAAAACGACATAATGATGACATGGCAACTGCCGTATTCACCAGATGTGTGCCAACGCGGTCTATCCTCCACCCAATAGTGATCATTTCCATGAAAGGACAACGTTCCGCGACCGTTGAAGACGTAAAACGAAAATCGCTGACCGAGTTCAAGGCTGTTCCAAAAAGTGAATGGTTGAAATATTTTGAAGACTGCAAAACGGCTGGCTTAATCATGTTACATTCGACTGAGACTGTTTTGAAGGGGCCAGTATAAGTCTCGATGAATGAAGACATAATTTTAAAAATAAACAAGAACTACATGAACTTTTTGATCAAACCTCCTAAATGTCTTGGTCATCTCAGTTTGGTTTTTCGTAATTCTGTAATTGGGTCCAGTAAATATACTCGAGTATGTGTACCTATTTAATTGATTTTCTGCGTTCTGCTGAAATCCAGTGGTCGGGTAGCAGTTGAAAACGGTGAAGTCACAGAAAAACTTCGTTTAGTACGAAGCTGCGACAACGTAGTGATGATTACAAACGACATTTGACAGTCAGAAACAGTAGATTTGAACGTTTGTGTACAAATAAGATTAGTATGACTAGATATTTAGAATTTCACTAGCTTGTACAGGAAACTCGGCAGTTATTACAGTGAAGCAGTAGTTAGCATAAAGGAAATGTCCTCAATAAATGATGTACAGCTGATGTATCTACTTAGGTTTTGAAAAAGAAATGTAAGTCTTTACAAAGAAAGGCCTCATATACTAAAAAATGTGGAAAAACCTGTTTTCCATAATTTTCTGAAAAAGATTTTGTACTAAGTACATATTACTTAACGCTCAATGTAAGCATTTATATTTCGAAAAATTTAAGCTCGAGGGTCACAAATTGAATAAAAACTAAGTTCTTTCTCAATCGTTTCTCATAACGTCGTTTGCTTACACTAGTTAATGATTGGAAACAAAAAAAGGTCCTTGAAGGTCAATATTTTCAAATACTTTCAACATTTCTTGATGCAGGGAGTTGTAACCAAACGTTACATATACTAGTAGGCTCCCTGAGTTGCGGGACTCACTTACTATTGTAAACGAAGTACATTTATTAAAATAAATATACTAAGTAATATATTACTTATTATATATTATTTATGTAATTTAGTTCATAAATATCGATATTAGATAATTTTTCAATTATAGGAAATATTAAAAAATCCCGATTTCTCTAGTATTTCTTTAGTAATGTTTACTAATCAGTGTGCTCTAATCACATTGTGGTTAAAATTCCATTTAATTTTATATTCCACATGGGATTTTGTAATTTTTTTACGATTTTGACATCTCACATTTTTGCCTACAGCCCCCTGTTTTTGGAGGTATCAATCTCAAAAACAATAGGGTTTTGTAGGGTAAAAATATGAATAATCGTACCAAGCTTTACGAAAATCCTTTGATAGTTCAAAAGTTATCGTGAGACATTCTCCAACAAACAAATAGATAAATAGACAGACAAATAGAACCAACGCACAATTTGACGTCTAGAAGATCTAATACAGGGGGGGGGGGTAATTAACGTTGGTGTAAACCCTAAACCTTACTTGTTTACCGTATACAAGTATTACAATGTAATCCCACCTATGTTGCCTCAAACGTTGCCAAAATTAATAAAGTGGTAACTTCACCATTTATCAAGATATTAAACACCAACCGTGTCTTCTAATCAGGAGCAAACCACACTGCCGCAAGTTCACGTAACAAACGTCAGAGACCAGCAATACAAAAGCCTTGGCCCGCCTACGACATACATATTCTTTTATATTCTTAATTCAGATCCTAGATACATCTATACTAGGCCGATTGACACAATTATCATTTACAGCCACAAAACATGTCTATGTAATTTTACGTTTATAAGTATTAGTTTCTCGCTCAACAGTATCTACTTGATCCCAAGGGATTTTGTATTGTTCATCCCATACGTGTTCAGCTAATTTAGATATGTTAGTCTTCCCTTCTTTTATGTTGTTCCTATGTTCTGTCAGACGTACCTCCAGAGGCCTTGACGTTTCGCCGAATCACCGTAATCCACATTCACACAAGGGGCTGTGTAATAACATTTTTACACTCTAATTCAGGTAGTTTGGGCACGGTATTACACAGAACTTTCCCTAAAGTGTTACCGGAGTGCTAGGCAGTATGCAGTCCATGTTCCGTTGCGATCCTCCGAATTCATTCCGAAGTTCCCCGATCATATGGAATAACACTCCCCTTCATATTACCCTTATCATATCCTCATTATTTTTATCGTGAGCGACCTTTCCGATAGCTAAAGTGTTATTATATAAGCTAAGTTTGTATTTTATGTGCTAGTTTGACTTACACATAAAGATGGCCACAGATTGTTTAGTGGCCAAAACATTGAGCGATATATTCTAATGATGGTATTAGTCCGACCTAATCTTTCTAATAATGTTCATCTACCATCGGAACGTAGGTTTCAAGATAATATAGAATTTTCTATGTTAGATAAAACAGATTTCCCAATATATCTGAGAGTCTTCTCTAGACTTTAAACTACAAGCTGCCATTGACAAAGTTTAATACTGTCAGCGTTAAAAGAGTATATCTATCAATAACTCACTGTAATAATGTTTAATTTTAACAGAAATGAAAGGCGGTTTTGTCAGCACGTTCGTACTTGTACTGTGTTTCTATGAGTTGAGAAGAGCAGACGGGTATTCTTCAGGTGCGCCTAAGGTAGCGTGCCAATCGCTGACGCCGCAGCACCTGAAGACCGAGCCGTTGAAAAGCAAAGACCAGTACAAGATAGAGCTGAGTACCTACCACATACTGAACATCTCCCATCCGCCGACGGTCGAGGTAACTATACAGAGCAGCGAACGCGTCAGGCAGTTCCGTGGCTTCATGATACAGGCGAGGTGTGCGGTCAACAAAACTGTTACTGGCCACTTCAAGTTGGACCCCGGCGCCTACCAGCTGCTTGAGTGCAACGAAGAAGGTGTCGAGGTGAGAGCTTTATAACTTAGACTTCATAACTAAGGTCGGTTGGCATACGGCCAGCGTAGGATAGATCGTCAGTTTAGATTAAGGTATCTTTAAGCGATTACAATAACGTACTTACTTACATTGTTGATGTTATCAGGCGAGGGTAGAAGACTCCATCGCTCTACGAGTTTGTGCCATCACTTGAGGACAAACCCTTCTTTTGTGCCTACTAATCAACCTTTCCACACCTCCGTCACCTCAGCAAGGACGAAGGACCTCCTCCTTTCAAAGGCAGGCGACCTCGAGCTCTGGTCGACGACTCACCATAGCTCACGGAGCCCTTCTGCTCACATGACGACCTATCCACTTGACTAACTCCCGCACACACAAAACTCCGTGCCGCTGCATGACGACAGAAGGATCGGGAGTTGCGCCCGCTTTAGGTGTGCCAAGCGCCGCCTTATGCGGGCGACTTCTTTCCTTCCACTCTCTCGCATGCTCCGACATCGCCACACGTCAGTCTGTCGGGACTCTTACCGGGCAGGTGGAAGTGTAACGACCCGTTGTGGGCGTCCAAATCCTGCCTGCCCATGGGAAGGGTCCTCGCTTCAGCTGTGGTGGATCGCTCTGCGATTCTCCACCGCATCCTTCACCTCCAAAAATAAATATAAAGGAGGATCCCATCCTTCAAAGCGACGACTTACCTCCCAGATGGGCGTGACGGACCACCGCCCCTAGAGGAGTGGGACACCCTCCTCGACCATTCTCTTCCCACTATTGCCGCCGGAGGTTTCAACTTCAAGCATCCTGTATGGAACAGCCGTGTCACAAAGCCGCGTGGCCGCTCGCTCTATACTTACGTTCAGCGTCATCCACAGGTATACGTTCTTGGTTCTACCTCACGGACCCACCTTCCCTTCCGTCCCTGACATTGTTGTTGTCAAGGACCTGGCCTGTCCTATCTCAGTAGGAACCGTGTCAGATCTTTAGACTGTTCATGACCCGGTACTTATCACTGTTCGGCCCACGTTGAACACACCTCTTCAACCTCCCCGCTGTGTTAAGAGAGTCAACTGGCGCCCTTACCATACTAAACTCCACCAAATAGTGCCATCTGTACTGCCGGCTCCCATCACCTCCTCGGCTGATGCGGACTGTTTGGCTAACTATCTTCAGGAAGTCGTAGCGTCAGCTATAGACACACATATTTATCAAGTCCCTGAGTCTAATAGAAGATCTCAACTACCTGAAGAAGTGACCCTAGCCATTCCCAAACGACGCGAACTCCCCGCAGATGGCAAAGAACCCAGGACCCTGCCATTAAACACAGGTTTAATGCCCAATCTGACCTCGTTAAGCAGCTTCTGCTTGATTCCTCAGCAGATCGTTGGGACTCGTATTTTCAGTCTCTGGAAGTCCGGCCCAAGTCTGTTTGGGAGGCTGCAAGTCGACTTGTTGGCGAAAAAAGGACCCCACCATCCTCTTCGATCTCCGAACGAGATTGTGTACTCCGCGGAGGGCAAAGCTGAGGTCTTTGCCGACTACATGGAGGAGCAATTTACCATCCACAGAAGCGTCTGCGATCCCGACCACTCGACCGTGGTCGCAGGCTTCCTATCTGGATACTTCTCCCGCCCCCCGACGATTCCCCTACGCCGTTCGATCGGGTTGATGTGGAATCTGCCGTTCGTTGATTACACCCTAAGCGGGCACCCGGCGAAGATCGTATCGGCGCAGCGGCTCTACAACACGCTCCCCTAGTCTCATCTTACTAGTTCACGAGCTGTTTAATGGATGTCTCCGGCTTCATTACTTCCCCAGCCTGTTGAAACGTGCAAAGATAATCAAGATTTCCAAACCACGCAAGCTACATCGCCCCATATCTCTCTTGCCAGTCATCTTGAAGGTGTTCGAGCGGCTCCTGCATGGTCGGATTATCCCTCTGTTGGATGATTTTATCCGGCAGGAACAGTTCGACTTTCGCAGAGAGCACTCGACGACCCTTTAACTTTAGAGTTATTACCCAACTGACGGACACCGCTAACAGTCCACGGTAGCAGTACTGCTCGACGTGAGTAAGGCCTTCGATCGAATCTGGCTTGAAGGCCTTCGCTACACTACCCAGTCCCAGGGAACTGGCCCAGTCCCCACTACCTGCCTCTTTCGTTCATCTTCTGCTGTTGTATCTCTGCGATCGCTTCTTTAGGGTGTGCGTCGATGGGTCATACACATCCGTTCGACCGATCGCCGCAGACGTTTCTCAAAGATCTATCCTTGGCCCCGTTCTGTACCTCGTTTACTCGAACAACATGTCTGTACAGTCTGGAGTCTCTCTCTCGCTCTATGCGGATGACGCCATGTACCCCTCTAGCTCGGTTAACCTTGGTCATGGCGCTAAGGTGGTGCAACGTCAGCTAATTCTAGATTAAAAGTGATAACAGGCAGATTTTGGTGAGGAGGAGCAAACATGTTTCAGGAAAAAAAGGTCAACGTCGGATGCAATTTTTGTATTACGGCAAATCATCGGGAGCATCGGGAATTTAACAAACATTGATAGCTTTCGTTGAATTTGATAAATCATTTGATAATGTTAGTAGATCAAAATTGTGGATTGTATTGGCGGGAACAGGTTATCCATTACACCTGATTCGCAGTACGCAGTTTATTCAAATACACAAAAATCCGATTATGTATTAATGGGAAGGAAACACATTCCATTTATACAAACAAAGAGGTCAGACAAGACTCTTTTATGTCTCCAGTAATTTTTAATATTTGTAGTAACGGTGCTTTGAGCGAATGGAAATGATATTCAAGGGAGTTACAAGGCTGCATAATGCCATCTTGACTGGTTCAGTAGGTGAGATCTGTAAGAATTACGTCATTAAAATCTCAAGTCAAAAATAAGAAACAACAGTATTCTTAGAAAACTAGTCGTGGAAGGTACGGGCATCGCACAGGTTTTAACTACTTTGGGTGCGACTTTTCATATGGATTAGACAGAGATCTTGAAAACAAAATCAGTAAGTTTTGTCATGTTTGTGGTGTAATAAACCGACACTTTAAACACAACACGCGAAGAGACACAAGTGTTTAAGTTTATAAAAAGACTGCAGTGCCGATATTGGCTTGTGGAAGTAAGTCATGGGGTCTTACTGAGATACAAGAAAATCGCGTACAGGCAGTAGAAGAAATCCCTTAGAGTTGTAAAGGGACATATAAGAGAAATCAGGATAAGAAACGCTGACATAAGAACGGTAATATACAGTTTACAGGATACAAGAACAGGAAATAGAGGAAGGTGGGTGGATCACATGATCACATGTCATGGAAGGCCAATAAGAAATAGATACCATAAGGCAATTTGTACCTGATACTTGAAGTTCACAAGGAGAAGAAGAAGAAGAAGAAGAAGAAGAAGAAGAAGAAGAAGACGACAACGACGACTACTCATGTATTTACGTTACTGAAATATTTTTGTATGACACTTAAACAAAGGGTACAGTGACTGCAATATGATAACAAGACGGCCGGCTTTATTGAAGATGATAAGCTGCAGTTAACGAATACTAATGCTGACAACGCCGCGTCCACGTAGACTCAACATGACAATATCATTTTTTGAACGGGACAATCCGATTGGCGGGCAGAAATAGTGCCGGGACAGTGCCACAGTTGTATGAACAGTTTATTACATCAAAGGCTTCCGGCTGGTTAACCGTTTGGCTAAGGCAGTATTACAGGACGGTTCTTCTGTTCTTGGCACGAATTCACAGACACTGTGAGGTCTGCATACGAAATAAAGACTGATAGATGGTTGGAAGACGCTGTGGAGAGATTACGGTTGTGGGGATGGGAAGGATATGCAAAGAGAGGACTCACTGCAAAGGCAGGCTCTTCGTTTGCGTACCATTATTCTATTGTGTTGAAAGGCATGAAATTGAACTGAATGTGGGCTAAAATCTATAGTGCTTTATACAGCCAGTAAAAGTAGAAGGTGATGAACAACGGGGTACAGAGTTAGCTGTCCCAATAAAATAAGACGAGATGGACCGTCCATAACACAGAAGCACGCAACGTTTTTCAGGATCTTCACTTCGGAAGTAAATTTGTTTTCAAACTGAATACTAAAAAGAAGTTTTACAACAACTGACTGGATCTTCAGGGTATTAAGAAATAATTTTAAAGTAAAAATTTTGCTTTATGCTCCAGACATACCAATATACGGTGTACGAATATCTATAATATAACGCGCTAGGTAGCGTGTCCGTCATCGGTATGTTACCATAGTAACAAGTAAATAACAATATTTACCGGCATCGAATCCGTTCCTATAGTTTTTAATGTTTTTACTATGCGATTGTGTTGATATGTTTTGTAATTTTGTATACAGGTACGTCTATATATTTTGTAATTGTCCTATATTTCTGTATAATATAACGCGGTAGGTAGTGTGTCAGTCATCGGTATGTTACTACAGTAACAAGTAAATAAACAAATGATATTTACCGGCATCGAATGTATACATTTATCCGTTCCTATAGTTTTTAAAGTTTTTACTATGCGATTGTGTTGATATGTTTTGTGATTTTGTATACAGGTACGTCTATATATTTTGTAATTGTCCTATATTTCTGTATATGTTTTAATTGTGATATTTATGTTTATACGTATTTCTGATGATCCAATGAATAAGTAATGAAATACGATCAAATATGCCTCTTAAACGCCAGCAACCACCAACTGCTGAAGAAATTGCAGCAAAAAATGCACGTAATGCTGAAGCTCAAAGACGCCGTAGAGCGGCCATGTCAGAAGAGCAGCTTCAAGCAGAATGTGAAGCTAATGCTGTAAGTCACCGGCAACACAGAGAAAACATGCCACAAAATCAACTTCAACAAGAGCGCGAGGCAAACGCTGAAAGACAAAGGGTTGCACGCCAACATCAAAGAGGACGTCTGAGTAGATATGTCCGATCCCGCAACACCGCTTTGCTTCCCGAAAACTTCAATGAAGACGAAATTGAAGAAAGTTATCTTGGCCCAATGGACGCTAAATGTCCATTTTGCAATGCCACGCATTTCAAAAATGAATTAATGTCAAATTGCTGCCATAAAGGGACCATTGCATTAGATGAAATACGAATGCATCCCTTCATTACAAATTACATGAATGGATCTGATCCAAATTCCAAAAATTTCATGGAAAACATAAGATCCTACAACAGTGCAATGGCCTTTGCCTCAATGGGAGCACAAGTTGACCAATCAGTGACCAGATGTTCAGGTCCTTTTTGTTACAGAATCCATGGGCAAATTTATCACGCTACATCTGCATTACACCCAAATTAAGGTGAATTACCAAAGTATGCCCAACTGTACAATTTGGATTCGGCCCAAGCCTTGACAGAAAGAATGAACACTCAAGCAAACAATGGATGCATTCGTGTCGTAAGGGAGAACCTCCAAAAACTTCTTGGAGATATCAATCTGTTCTCTAGAGAATACAAGAACATGCTCAAATTTGAACAAGACGAAATGCTAAAGGCAAATCGGGAAAACCGAACGCCAATTGAATATAGCATGACTTTCTTGAGAGATAGAGTAAATAATGCGCTCCCCGGCAGAACCAACGCTCCCACTGCCAGAGGAGAAATTGCTGCCGTTTTTCACATTGCAGATGGTGCACCCCCAGAAAATCGGGATATTACAGTTTATCCGAAAAGCGGAATTTTACAAAATATATCCATCCTGAGTAGACTCTGTGACCCAATGTGCTACCCTTTGCTTTTCCCATATGGGGATTCAGGGTGGACCACAGATCTGAAGAAAGCTGTTGGTCAAGGAAATGTGACCCAGCTTCAATGGTATTCATAACATTTTGCCATTCGTGATGGAAACTTTAACGAGTTCCTCAACGCAGGAAAGCTGACTCACCAATTCATGGTTGAAGCCAATTGCAAGACCGAGGCAAACCGTTTGATTTGGTTTCAAAAAAATCAAAACACAGTAAGAGCTGAAGACTATGATGTTCTTCACCGATCTGTGAACAACCACAATTTTGAGGACGTTAACATATTGCCTGGAAAGAAAGTTATATTGCCTTCAACCTTCCAAGGGAGTCCAAGAAATATGGCTCGAAATTACCAAGATGCTATGGCCATGGTCAGGAAGTATGGCAAACCTGACTTATTTGTAACATTCACGTGCAATCCTAAATGGAGGGAAATCAGGGAAAACTTACTTCCCGGTCAGCAACCATGCGACCGGCCTGATTTAGTAGTAAGAGTGTTTGAGTTGAAACTGAAATTGCTACTTGAAGACTTAACCAAACACCATAGATTTGGACGTGTTAGTGCTATGCTCCACGTGATCGAGTTCCAAAAACGTGGTCTAACACATGGGCACATATTGCTATTCATGGCCCCGGAAGACAAAGTCTGGGAGAATGAAAGAATTGACAAAATTGTCTGTGCAGAACTCCCTGATAAAGATGCTCACCCGAGGCTACATGAAATTGTAAAATCCTGTATGATACACGGCCCATGTGGTCCATTAAATCCAAACGCACCGTGTATGGAAAACGGCAAATGCACAAAAGAATTCTCAAAAGATTTCTCTGCCGAGACCAACAGCAATATGGTTACCCAAAATATCAACGCCGAGATGATGGTAATTTGTTGAACTTGGGGGAAACAAAGTGGATAACAGATGGGTGGTGCCATACAACCCATACCTGTCTGAAATACAACGCCCACATTAACGTAGAGAATTGTAGCTCAATTCATAGCGTTAAATACCTCTTCAAATACGTTTACAAGGAGCATGACTGTGCAAATATTCAATTCGTTACTGTTCCCACAGAACAGGAAGCTACTATTGAATGAGACGAAGTAAAAAATTACTTGGAAACCCGATATGTAAGTGCACCTGAAGCATGCTGGAGGCTCAGGGAATACAAAATGCACCACCAAACTGATCATGTGGAAAGATTAAATGTCCACCTTGAGGACAAGCATACAATATGTTTTATACCAGACAAGGAAGACGCAGCTGTACAGCAAAAAGCCACCAAGTCCAAACGTCTGGCTTGGTTTAAACTTAATCAGGAAGACCCTAATGCCCGAGAGTATTTATATATTGAAATTCCCGAACACTATACCTGGGATGACAAAAATTCTAAATGGAAACCACGTCTTAGAGGACATGAAACTACAATTGGCAGAATGTTTGCCGTAAGTCTCACGGATAGAGAAAAATGGTTCCTCCGAATTCTCCTTCTCAATGTTAGAGGAGCACATCTTTCGAGGACCTAAGAACGGTCGAAGGAAATCCTATCCCCTTTGCAACTTTCCAAGAAGCATGCATTGCAAGGGGATTAACTGATGATGACTCAGAATGGGATACTTGCCTAACAGAAGCTGCAACCCATCAAATGCCAGTACAACTTAGGCAGTTGTTTGCATTTATTTGTATCATGTGTCAGCCGTCGGATGCAGCAGCATTATTCGACAGACATAAGGACAATCTTATGCAAGATTATAGGAGAGGCTTTCCTGATGGAGAAAAAGCTCTCTATTTGACGCTTAAAGAAATTGAATCTGTCCTTCGAACACATGGGAAGTCATTGGTAGATTTTGGCCTAGAACTTCCAGTCGGCAGCTATGACGAGCCAATCCATTCTGGAAAATATTACGATCCAATTGCCGAAAAAACCATGTTCGAAGAAAAGTTTCAAATGCTCAACCCAGGGCAAAGAAGGGCTTTCGACAAAATCAGGGAAGCAATTGAAAACCCTAACTTACCCAAACGTCTATTCTTTATTGATGGACCTGGCGGAAGTGGTAAAACCTTCCTTTACAACACAATCATGCACTATGTGCGTAGCGAAAATGAATTAGTCTTGCCATGTGCATTTACAGGCATAGCAGCAACTTTGCTTGAGGGAGGCAGAACTTCCCACAGTTGTTTCAAGCTGCCTATTCCAATAAATCAAACATCAACCTGTAATGTTCGACATGGGACTAATACGGCAAATGAACTGGAAAAGGCCAAAGTGATAATCTGGGATGAAGCTTCAATGGCCCCAGCACATGGAGTAAATGCAGTTGATACAATGTATAAAGAACTCTTAGCTGAAGATCCAAAAGTTCCTTCTAAAAACCATTTGGAGGTGCGGTATTTCTTTTCGGTGGAGATTTTAGACAAATTCTCCCTGTTGTTCCACATGGCAGCAGAACCGAAATACTTTCTTCATGCATGAAGAATAGTAAGTGTTGGAAAAATATTCAGGTCCTAAAGTTAGACTAAAACATGCGTGCCAATGAGGACAATGTCCCATCAGAACACCGAGGCTTTTCCGATTGGCTTTTAAAACTTGGGAATGGAAAACTCCAAGAGCCTGGATTAGAGGAAGGCATCTTCGAAATTCCTCCAGTCTGCATTGAAAATGGATGTATTGTTGCTGCTGTCTTTCCTGAGGTCATCCAATCAGGAGATGACAGCATTGGTAACCGTGCAATCCTCACTCCAAAAAACCACGAGTCACTTGAACTAAATGAAAATGTCCTTAGACGAATTCAATCTGAATTGAAATGCTATACCAGCATAGATTCTATTCACCAAGACAGTGCAAATGCCGAGGAGGCAGCAAACTATCCAGTGGAGTTTTTGAACAGCTTAACACACCTGGAGGTATGCCTCCTCATAGACTTAACTTGAAAGTTGGTGCAGTAGTAATGTTGCTACGAAACCTTGACTCAACAAGAGGTCTTTGCAATGGCACCAGAATGGTCGTCAAGCAAATGATGTCAAAAGTCATTGACTGTGAAATCCTGACCGGATCTTTTAAAGGTACCAGGGTATTTATTCCAAGAGTTATTCTTGCACCCAGTGACCCTGACCTTCCCTTTACATTAAGACGAAAACAGTTTCCATTTAGACTTCATTTTGGTATGACTATCAACAAAAGCCAAGGGCAAACACTGGATTCAGTTGGTATTTATTTGCCATCTCCAGTATTCAGTCATGGACAACTTTATGTTGCATTTTCAAGAACAAAGTCCTTTCAGCAAGTCAAGGTAAAAGTCTTAGGAACTGACCAACAAGGCAACTTAAAGAAAGACCACAGAGTTTACACCAAAAATGTGGTCTACAAAGACGTTTTCGCCCAATAATTAAATTTCATAGCCAATATGTAATTAAATGTGTATTAAATGTATATGTAATTAAATGTATTTAATATATGCCAATAAATAATTAAATATGTGCTAATAAAAATGCTCGCCACCCGGGCGTAGAACGGGTACTTCAGCTAGTAGTCATATATTCACACATGTACACCGACTTCAAATAAATGTTTTAATAAACTTTTAGCTGCCAAAACTAACAGTTTCGGCACTACGTTTGTCGTTTGTTCGTTAGGACAATTTCAGACTCACTTTTAATCCGATTAAGAAAACAAATGTTTGCTCCAGTGTTATACAATAAGCATACAAGTGTAACTAATCTAATCTGATAAAGGAAAACAGCCTACTTGTGATAACAAAGGTGGGTGGTTAGCAGCCAACAATTATAGTAAGCAACATTCTGTTCAAGTTTTGGGAAGCGATAAGGCTATGTAGCGTGGAGATATCGATCGAAATGGTCATCAGTAATTATTGCAGTGTTATTTTCTGTTTAAAGAACAACATATTGTTATTAGAAAATATCGGGTGCTCTAGAAAAAAATGGCAGACTAGTATTTGGAAACTACTGGGATGAAGTCCTCATATCGTCAACGCCATCATCATTATCGGCAACGATCTACCCGGTGGTGAGCGTACGGCTCGCCAATGGTAGGCCTACCTATCCAACGATGGCTTGTCAGAGCTATTCTTGCCCAGTTCAGTGTATCACAATACTTAACTGTGAATCGTCACTTCATGTTGAAAAAGGTGCGCTAGAATTGCATCGAATAACGATGGAAGTGAGCTGTACACAGGATGTTCCGGGCAGAAAAGACACTTAAAGGTTAAACTACAAATTTTATTAGAAATAATTTATGCTACACTCACTTGTTGCACACACCACTAGTCACTGTGAACCGATTTGCGCTTTCGAACGTATCCGTTCATCATCAGATGGCAGTTACGACCCGTTTGGTGACAGTTACGATCTGATGATGAACGGGTACGTTCGAAAGCGCTAATCGGTGTCACAGTGACTAGTGGTGTGTGCAACAAGTGAGTGTAGCAGAGAAAAGACACTATTTGGCAAGATGATTCTTCAGCTAAAATTAAGAAAAAGTGTCATATAATCATAGATCCGGAAATTCTTTGTTTACAACTTATGGCCAGGTAAATATATTTGTCATATTTCTATTTTGGAAGTACAATAATCCAATAAAAAATTCTAAAATACAAATTTTGGAGCAAAAAAGTGTTTCTATTTGTTGTTTGTCCTGATATATACAGAGTGATTCAAAATTGCACGGAAATCTCTCGGAAGCTGATTCTATAGCTAAAAATAAGAATAAATGTCCTTATAAACATAGGTCTAAAAACGGTTCGTTACGGCTCGCGAACCAGTTCACCCTGCTTTCTGCTCCCACGGTAAAATGACGCCATACTGAAATTCTTGGGGAATAAAGTGAAGGGTAAATTAGGTGGTTTCTTATGGTTTTTGATCTGAAAAATTGAATAAAAGAGGTCCCAGATCTCTATCTTAATTAGTTTATAAGAAAATTGTAAAACAGAAAAATTGGAGTCGAAAACACACTTTTTTATATTTGGGATAAAATAACTTCGTTAATTTGCCAACAAACAAATACAAATTTCTAACTAACTTTGTAGAGAATTTAATTATGAGCAAAATTGATGTGTATAATGTCTATTAAAATTAAAATTTTAATATTAAAATAAGTACAAATTTCAGGAATTTGATTTTAATAAAAAACAAAACAGACCAAAGTGCGTCAGAAAAGTGCTACAATTTACAAGAAATGGCATTGTAAACTTTTGAAACACCTACACTTGGGCAGACCAAAGCCCACGAGACTGCTACAAGACATGACCAACATACTTTTTCATTTAAAGTGTGGTGCGGTCTTCTTGGTGATAATCTCTTAGGCCCTTTTTTCTTACCACCAAGGCTTAATGGAAGACAGTACTTACATTTTTTCAAACGAATCGGATGGAAATCTTGGAAGATATTCCACTTGCAGATAGAGTGGAGATATGGTTTTTGAATGACGGAGCATCTGCTCCCTACTGTCGTGATTTGATGAACCATTTAAATAATACATTCAGTAAGCGATGGATTGGTCGAAACGGACCAGTAAAATGGCCACCTATTCCGCTCGAATTGGCACACAAGAAGAATTGAGACATCACATAGTAGAATATGGAGCTACTGTTAAGAATAATCCTGACGCTATAAAACGTGCATGGATTCGCCGAGCTGAATTCTGTATTCAACAAAATGGCCCCATTGAACAACTGCTTTGAACGAACGTTTCCAGCTTTATCAATTTAACAATTTCGATATTGAATCATGTGAAGCAAAAAATCAATAATACGTATAAGTTTTCAATTTGCTTACAATTACATTTGTTGTGAAACGTTTACAAAACCTTTGTTCTGTTTAAAATTGTAACACTTTTCTGGCGCATTGGTCTGTTTTGTTTTTAATTAAAGTCGAATTTTTCTAATCTGTATTCACTTTTAATAAACTTTGTACACATACGTTTTCTCATAATTAAATTTTATACAAAGTTAGTTAGAAATTTGTATTTGTTTATGGGGAAATTGACGAAGTTATTTTATCCCAAATATAAAAAAGTGTGTTTTCGACTCCAATTTTTCTGTTTTACACAGTTTTTCTTAGAAACTATTTAAGATAGAGATCTGGAACCTCTATTATTCAGTTTTACAGATCAAAAACCATAACAAGCCACCAAATTTACCCTTCACTTTATACCCCAAGAATTTTAGTATGGCGTCATTTTACCATGGGAGCAGAAATCAAGGCGAACTGGTTCGCGAGCCGTAAATCGCTAACGAACCATTTGGACTATGGTTATATGGAATTTTTTCTTATTTTTAGCTATAGAATCAGATCCCAAGAGATTGCCATGGTATTTTGAATCACTCTGTATAAAAAAACAGGATACCAGAGTTCTGTAGTTGAGTTTTCTAGAAAATTGCTAAAAGTGCAAAACGTGAGATCGAAAACATTTTATTTAAGTTTGACCTACAATAACGTTGTTAAATTGCCAATAAATTTAAAAGATTTTATAATAAAATTTGTAGAGAATTTAATACTGACAAAATTGATGTGTATAAAGTCAGTTAAATCTAACATACGTTTGAAAACTTTGACTTTAATTAAACCCAAAACGTGGTAAAAAACACTGCGATTGTAAATGAAACCAAAAATATTACAATATGTGTACCCAATAAGGCGAGGAGTGCTGTGGGTCGCTGCACTTACTTTGTCATGTGGTGAAGATGATTTGTAATCCTGAACATGATTTTTGATTTTGAAGATCGAAACGTCAAGAGAAGCTATGAGAACAATGGGGGCCGTTCGTTTGGGGTGAACTGTTATATATCAGTGGAGTTATCCAGAAAGAATTTTAAGGAATTATTAAGCTGTTAATATTCCTTATTGTTTCTATATGAAAGTGAGATGTGACAGCCAAAAAATAACAAGAAACATAAACAAACCTTGGAAAGGAGACTCGAGGAGGTTTTGTGTAAGTATATCAGGCTCGGTAGGAACAAGAACGTGCAAATCCCTTATAAACTATGTATGGGTAACGTTAAAGTCAGCGCCGATGGAATACTGCATAGAAGGTATGGGTAACGATACAAAGCGAAGGAGAGAGGAATGTAGGTCATCAGGAAATAGATGGTCAGGTAGTTGGGGACTTAAACCACGTAGCGAAGATGACGACGAAGACGATGGAAATGTAGGTGAAGATACTATGTTACTAACATCAAATATTTCGTCCTTCAATGATGTGGCATTCTCAGCGGTAAACTGATGTTGTTACAAACTTGACACCAATGAATGAAGCATTGTATAAGCTATGCATACAGGAATGTCACAGTACACACTGAGAAGGGATGAGCCAGACTACACAGACAAGTCAAATTAGATTTTAGTCGATGGGAGCGATTTGTCTTTGCAATGTTATTTGTAAATACGTACTATTAAAGAAACCAAATACTCAAGTTGAGGGTAAAAAAATGTAGTGAAAAGAGGTTGGAAAGTAGTTTTATAGTAATAAATAAAAAATAACAATTTTATGAAAAACTATCGAGAAAGATTTTTTATAAAAATTCCTTAAATTTATTATTTTGTAGCCACATGAAATGAATTAAACTTGTAAACTGCAATCTACTAAATAAAAATTTACAATTAGGCTACACATAAGTAATTGTGGAAATTAGAATTTACACTTAAATTCCTGTTATCGCGCCGTTTATGGTTTTCAATTACAGTCGTTAATGTAGTGTTAGTTTGCGGGGAATATGAACTATATCGCTGTAAAGATAAAAATCTCGGAATGTAAATAAAGTGCAAACAGGTTTACAGGTTTATTCTTGTTATCGTAGTGGTGACCATTCAGGTTTCATGACCGTAGTCATTTATAAAACAGATACCGGTAACAATAACATTTGTTGGTATCAAAAAGTATGTTCATTTATATTGTTGTATATAATTATTGTTCATCATGTTGGTTTTATTTCCCATAGCTACCGTAGATTAAAAATCACGAAAAGATTACGGCTTTCTTAGCCACGTGGAAATTTGCTAGCCTAGACATCCTACTGTTGGTTATGTGTGCCACCGTTTCTGTATGCGTTACTTAAAAATGGCGTTTGACTGGATTGCAGGACACTGCCACACACTATGACGCCAAAGAGAAGTACAACATTACGTTGCTATGGAAACCGCCGAGATACGTGTTCGGACCTGTTTCGTTTTAGTAAGTATACGTCATTGTGAATAATAATAATAGGTTATTTTTCCTGATGCGTAAGGTTTTGTTGCGCCTGTACGCCGCACTAGCGTTATTGATGCGCGGTGTACTCTTCAGCGAGGAGGTCATGCTTGACAATACTAGATCCTGCACATAATGCTGAGGTACGCTAACCAAACAAGGGCATTCCGCACTAACCCAGCACATATGTAAAGCGGGAAAGATGTCATTACATCTCAGATATCAATTATTATTGTTGAGGTAAACGTTTAGGACGAGCTAGCCACACAAATCACGTGTTGGTTGCGACAACATACCGCCTGCACTGTACGTTTACTCGACTATACTCCGGGCCACTTTTTGAACAGACTAAAGCGGAAGTGATGTCGTCGCCTAGTCACACTCGCTTTGGTTGCCAAATGAACCGGCGCGCGATTCAAAGTTGTGCTCTAGCACTACAATACAGCACACCTGTCAACGTGCTGTCAAGATATTCACAGAGTAAGTAAGTGCGGCAGCTCCGCCTTGGCGACAGCATTGCCATAACTCGTGCTAACAGCATAGATGTATATATACTACTGGATTGCTAACGCTGTGCTATGAATTCGGTCCGCGGCTGTTCAGCTCTCCCCACCACTCTGTAGTGGTTCCACCAGCTGCGCTGCATTGAAACTCGACAACGAAACATCGAGTTTATTCGTTTATTCGCTTCAAAACCGACACAACTGAAGTAATTTTTAATAAACAAAGGACAGTAGGTATTCTATAAACAGAGGAGAAATGTACACATTGTTTTAAAATGGCACGTAATTTATTATTGCAATTTTACAAATGTTTAAACTTAGATATGTTTTAAAACATTATATATTCTATTATTTTATATCATTTACTTTACAATTTTAATATAAGTATTAATTTTGGATTTTTTAGGTATAAGAGTACATTTTTTTATGCATATTTTATATGTATTAAATATTATTAAACAAAATCATTTTGTTTAATTTCTGATGTACCCCTAACTTTGATTTATTCAACAGTGCGTTTTTTTCTTTTGCAAATGCACTGCAAACTATTTTAAAAAACACACTACCTATTAATTTTATCAATTTGAGCTCGTGGCTGTCATTTGTAAAATCAAAATTAGAAATATGCCTCTTAAACAAACTCCTTTTGAAATATCTACAAGCTAATGAAATGCAGTGATTAGAATTAAAATTTTGTTTGTCCCTTAATGTTATAAATAAATTATACAAAAATTTTTTAAATACTTAAGATGCTCTTATCAATTTTCCCTTTTATAAAAACAAACTGAATCGACTACAGGGAAGTTCAATTTCATCTTGTAACAAATCAGTACACTCCGTACATTTCATGATCTTATCTACTTGTTTAACAATAAAACCACTTATGTAATAAAGTATATTTTCTTTGTAATAAGACAGCTCACACTGTTTTACAATATCATATTCTATATGATCTAATAATTCTTCCTCTTCTTCATCATTATCAACCGTCGCGTTACCTGGTCCGTAAAAACTAAGAATACAATTTTGATGATTTATATCAAACTCTAAACTATTACTTGTCTTTGAAGCCTGAACACTATTCCTAAACATTAATTTCCTTAATGCATGACGAAACTGATTAAGATTAGGGTTATTATTATGACCACCCCTTGATCGAATGCACGAGAAAAGCAATTCAAGGTGGTCTTGAGAAAATTTGTAACTTAAAATGTACTTGAACCCTAGCTCATTTAGTAATTTTGTACTCAAAATACCAATTAAGTTAATGTTAGTAAGAAATCCTAACACAAATGTCTTACTGGCATGTTTTAAAATATCTACACCCTCAATTTTTAATTTACTTAAATAATCATAGCTGGTTGATAGCACCATTTTACTGTAGTCAGCATTATTTTTTTATATGTTCTTTAAAGTGTTTACCAAAGGGATCCCTTGTATTAAAATAGTCAAACAGTCTATCCATTATTCGAATGAAGTTAATTTTCTCCTCAGAACCCTCGAAATAGAGATGTTTGCTATCAAATAAAAATTGTAAAGCGTCAGCAACACTACTACTTAATGTTTGTGCAGCTATCTTCACATTCATTATTTTATTTTTGTAGAAAACGTGTGTGTGTGACAGTTTATTTGCAAACTTTAAACCCTCTTTAGTTTGTACATATAACAGATTTTCTATGTATTTAAACTGTATTTTTTCCCATTACCCGATTCAATTATCTTTTTATCAGCAAGTGTGTTTCTACATAGCTTGAACATATGGAAAGCGTATAACATGGCACAAGTATTATGATCAATATCTTTAATACTATAAAAAGGTTTTTCAGGAAATTTACAACCAGTTTTCCATTGCAGCAATATTTGTGGTCGTGCCATCAAATGTTACATTTTGTACACTGACGCCAACTTATTTTAACTTTATAACCGCCATTTTAATTAGCTGCGAGAGTACATTAGAACTTATTGAATTAATAAGAAAATATCCCACTGCACACTTAAAATTACCTTTCAAAGAAATGACTTGAAAAACTAAAGCCTCGGTTGCAAAGGCTCACAAAACAAGATACTTTATCACTACACTCTCTTTTTCTATTAATTTTGACCGTTTCCAAATAAGTAACCAAAACGGACTGTAAAGATTAAAAATTTTCCGTATGAACCCTTTTTAAAAAAATGAAAAGTTTAGTTATTAACTTAATTGGCTTAAATATTTTTATATAAACAGAAAGATTTACCTCAAATTTCTTAATAAGCCTTCTACGTTTAGGTTACTTTGTGTGCAAATGAAGTAGGAAGTCAAATAAAGTAGGGACTGCATTCTTTTTTAATTTTTTGATTATACATCCGACTTCAAACGCACTGTCTTCGAAATGCTTACTACAAAGTCTGGACTGCGCCGACGGTGTAAAGCCTTTTCTTTTCGTTGCATTTATCCACCTGCTTCGAAGTTCTGGACTTTTTGGAAACCTGTATTAAATTTTAAAAAATAAAATTTTTTTATTAATTGCTTAACTTTCAAAAATATCCTTTTTTGCTACTAAAATTGGAAAATAACTCAACAATATTAGGCATACGCTAATTTTCTTTCCAATTTTCAACACAATAAAAGAGCCTCAATGTGAAAAGTAGACTTTACAAAAATAAATTACTATTTTAATTTTAATAATTTCAGAAAAAAAAACATTAATTTGATCAGAACAGACTACTAGTATGAGATCGATAAATAAATCAATACTATTCAAAGTACAATGATTAAAATACCTATGTTATGTAAGTCATAATGTTGTTGATAAACATTTTACTTACGTGTGAAATGACAGGCCGCAGTTTTTAACAGCATAGTTCTTACAGTTGTACGCTACACAATACGTTGGCATCTTGTTAACTTCAAATTATAAGTTGTACTTTATAGACATCCACAACCTTCCAACAATCACGCGTCAACGAAAACACAGAATGCAAACAGCATGTAAGTAGACGTGACTACACTGGAAGTACACTACAGAGTGGTGGGGGGAACGTGTCACAGCCGGACCGAGTTTCGCGCCTTGCCTGCATTAGAGCGCGCAATCCAGTAGTACATATACATCTATGGCTGACAGGCGTGCGCCCCCCTGCCCCTCTCCTACCATCTGACAACACCGTAGGCGCTGCCCCTTTCACCCGCACCTTCCCCTGGCCTACTCCCTCACTTCCGCTTTAGTCTGCTCAAAAGGTGGCCCGGAGTATAGTTGGAATCCATGCTCTCGAAATAGCCCGGTGTTACAACTTCCAGGCGTTGACAATCCAGGCGCACGTTCCATGCGAGGTGCCTCCCTGGCTGCTTCGCAAACCAAATTGGCGGCTGGATGCTGCTAGAAATTGAACCACCCAACTGAACCTAAAACTCCTTTCTTAATGCGTCGTGCCAGAATACGTTGAAGATCATACCGCTGTGTACACTGATGGCTCGAAGACCGAGAGCAGAGTGGAGGAGCGCCTCGCACTCCTGGACACTGTCGAAGACGATGAGTATATACAATGCCGACGTGTATGCTGTGTGGCAAGCTTTTAGATTCTGCGAACATCGAAACGAGAGAAAATTTGTTATCTGCATGGAATTACTTATCTTCTTATTTGTTATCTAGAGTATAGTACGAGCTGCGCCACCAGTCTGGTGCCGTACTATGCATTTTCCAATCCCCGGGTCTCTTGCCGTCCAACTGTGTGGAATTAATAAGTTTTGTAACTGCCTTGGACAATCCGAGCACAGTGGTCGATTATTGCAACAGATAATGACACTGTGCCATGCGTTAGACGATCTTGGTTTATCTTCAAGGGCGAAACGCTCCGACCATTATCAACGAATCATTTTCTCTGTTCTTTTGTAAACAAATGTCTCTGACAGGCAAAAACATTTCAAACAACAAACAGCAGTGAAAATGTGAATGTAAACAACTGTACTGTCACTACTGAAACTGTCTCGTATAGAGCGCGGTACGACAGTAACTTATCGTTGTGTTTCCGTTGTTACAGCGCAGCCGTCGTTTACGACTTCAAGCACTACTGGGTGAACGTTATGTCCGAGGTGATGCTACTGGGAGAAGTATAAGCAACTGTTTCCGCTGATGTACAGAGTGTAATTCTTTGTTTTGTAAATATTTATTTTTGAATAAATATATTTTAATATAGTCGACATTTGGGTAAAGTTAAAAAATATAAGATTATACTTTATAGGCCTACTCTGTGTTATTACCTCTTCCTTTATGGGTAAAGAAATTTAATAAAATACAGGAAAATAAATATTAAATGGCACAGATTACAAATAAATAAAAATAAAAATAAAAATAAAAATAAAAATACAAATACAAATACAAATACAAATAAAAACGCAAATAAAAATAAAAATAAAAATAAAAGCAACAAACAACTTAACGTATTAATTAATTCTCGATAATAATTCTTCGCTGTCAGCACTTCTAACAGTAGGGGTACTTGATTCGTAACGGCCCACCAAGACCGCGTTTTTACTTCCATGTTCCGTAAGGAAATGGAAGTATGGTGATCGAGAAAAAAAATCTTGTTCGAGATAAGGGCAGATTCTGATTGTACTACCTTCAAAACATGAAGAAAAGTCATTTCCGAAAAGTGTCTGTGTGTAGAATTTTTTCTATGGCGAACGATAACTACCGCAAATTCAAACAGAGTCAAATAATTTCTGCATCTGTGCCCGAGTTGTAAAGGACTCAAGGCCTATTGATTTTGTTGAAGATCGGTTAAGGGGATGGGATACTTTACCTGCAACGTTTTACGTTTTAACAAGAGTAAAGTACTTATTTTTACCCTGAAAAAAGGTCATAGTAATCAACTGTAGAAAGGTAGATGAAATATCTATAAATGAAAATGGTAGTTGAAGGATGAGAGGGTAATTTTTTATAAATAAAAATGATAGTTGAAGGGGGAGGGGGTAAATTTTTATGTGTGTACTACGTTATCGGCAACTAAGAAGTCGTTTATATGGAAATATTTCATTTCAGTTTGTCAAACATAAAACTCGATTTACAAGGAACACACCTAACTTGTTAGAAATAATCGAACCGAATTCAAGTACATGATTTTAAACATAAATCTTCGAACATGGAAGTCATGTATTCTTCTTCACACTGATATTTTGTATTCCAACGTGTATCTCTTAAGGGCGGATCTACAGAAAGGAATTTAGGGAAAGAACGTTTACAAGGGAGGACAGAATAGGGAGAAGAAATGTTTATTTTTAAAATGTATTATTTGAAAAAAGGCTGTTTTTTTCATTGAAATACAGTTTTTGATTATTCTAGAGCAAATGAAACTAAAATTATATTACCTCAATGAGATCGTGAAAAACGTTTTTCCAGATTTTTACGGAGAAGAGTATAGTTGTTGTTATACAATATTTCCACCCCCCCTCGACCGAGGATCAGTCGCTGATTATGGTCCTAAGCGAGGCGTATTCGCTAAAATATACCTTTTATGTTGCAAATACGACAAATTTTGCAATACTTTAATTGATTCAGATGTTTAAGTACTGGTTTCTTCATACTTATAGTTTTTTTTCTCGAATTTTGAATGACTACCTATGTCACTACTTGTCTTTCCTTTTTCTTCGTCCAACATGTTTTGTGGTTGATATTTGTTGGGCTGAAGCTAGTTTTACTTCGACTACTTGGATATTTACGATGAGACTGTCACAGTCCCATACGGTAATCATCTGTTTCACCGGTCTATCTTCTAGTTGCAGTTCCTTCATTATAATTATTCACTATTAACAATGTTTCTGTAACTGATTGTAAACTCACGATCGTCTGATCCAATTTATTCTGTACTCAGCTGTGGCCCACATTGTACCATATTGTGGGCAGCCTTCCACAGAATTCCATAACCTTCTTTCGATTATACCCAATTGTGTTACTCTTTTGCAACTGTAGCCAATATCAACACAGTTCTCCAAGACAATAAAGTCCTTTCTACAATAAGTGAATGTCTTCTGTATTAGACAATGTAATAATAATTATACCGAACACCACCACTACCTAGATCCTCTTTCTTCCTACTTTTTGTTGTTTTAGCTTCGTACAATAAAACTAACTCGAAAACGATGAATGCTGCATATCTGAACTATTAAGATAGGAAGTAAGAAAACTGTGTTCAGCATCCGTACATCATATCGTTACTTCATTCCTGTAGCATTAGTTTTCATTAGTTACGCGCGTAATGACATTAAGAAGATGAAAGCTACTGAAATGAATTTCATCATAACCCGATGGAATTAAGAATTATGGTAGGTGTTCATAATTACATGAGTAGAATGAGCGATTTGGGTGTTTCGTCACTGGAAGAAAAAAATCGGCCAATATCGAGGGTCACGACTTAAACTTGTGAATAGGACGGATAGCAACCGCTTCTCGAAGAAAATATTAGTCTACAGACCAAAGAAATCGAGTAAGATCAAACTGAACAAAGTCAAGCTTAATCGTGGAAGTAAAGGAGACGAAGATGTCGCTTTTGTTGTTGTTGTCGCTTACAAGGTAAAGCTATCTCAGCCGACACATATGTAGCCGAAATGTTTGGCTGACAACGAAACACTGGAGTATAGCGTACCATCTAGAAAAGCGAAACAAATCAGGAAGCAATAGTAGGCCAACTTTGTTTACTTCTGAGGGAGGAAACGTGTTGTCTTTTGTTGTTAACACTGTCCGTGGGTAGAACTGGAATGCGCGTTGTGGTAGGAAAGTAATGTAGTTGGCCTCAAGAAAAAAAGGGGCGAGAGGCAAATTTTTGTGATGTTCAAAATTGTGAAAGAAATCGTAAAAGCCCATGTAGGGTATCAGATTCAATGGAATTTTAACCACAATCTGAATATAGTGTTCGTTTTTAAAGCATAAAAATTTCCACCCAATTTTTACGCTCTTTGTAGACGTCAGAGCCTAAAAATTGGGTGGAAATTTTGATAAAATTGCAAAAATTCATCTAGAGGTCTCAAATTAAAGAGAATTTAACTAACCTCTGAATGTAGTGTTAGGTTTTGGAAATTTCAAAATTTTGGGTCCCCAGAGCCCAAAAAAGATTAAAAAATTTGAAAAAATAGAGAAAATTTAGAAGGGCGTGAGACTGAAAAGAACTGTAATCTAAATGCGATTTTTTCCAATTTTTAGTATTTATTGTATGACTGTCTGGTCTCAACCATGCACCCATCATATTTATTGCATTTACATAACGGCTATTGTTAATCAAGAACGGCTTTATTCTTTACCAAGTTATAACCATTCTTTAAATTTTTCCGAGTCATAAGGCAAATGGAGCTGATGTGATTGACGAGTCACTTTACCAAAATGCTTTGTATATAGCCTACGCCATACTGAAAAGTTGGCAAACAATATAGGCTTACACCATATTGAAGTATTAAGTTTAAGACAGAAGTACACATTTTTTTAGAGAGACCTAGTGTATACACATGTATATAAAAAATACAAATTAATTTAGTTTGAGCGACAATCGTTTAGTTTCCTAAACTCTGGGTATGCACTTTCTAATTTTGGTTTTCCAGTTTCAACTGCGCTTATCGAGTACAGTCGAGCTACTTCGTATCAGCTGATGATAACAACTTATCGTATCCATATCTCTTAAATAACACTCTGTGTGCGTTGAACGTAAATAAAATGCGTCACGCAAAAAATGCAAATCAGAAATTCTTCTTCCATAACTAACTTAAACAATATTTTATGAATTAAAAATGAGGGTTGCATAGTTCATCTTGTAAAGTCGATGGATGTCAAAGGTGAGACATTTACATACTCAAGATAAGACGGACTGTCATATAATTATTTGATCTTTAACAACTAATACTTGGCATTTGACGTTTTGCTGACTTATTTATTTCAAATTGTAAGCTTATTAAGTTGAAATAAATTTTATTATATGTAGGCTACTTGTAATGCGCACGCGTGTGGTATAGATAGTTGAATGTTAATGTATGTTTGTATGTGTGTGTGTGTGACTGTTTTATGTAACCGAATATGGCGGGGAGGTTAGGATGTTCAGGGTTACAGTATAAATTATATTACGCTTAGTCATGAAAGTCTTAGCAGAATTGATTCTATAAACGCTGTTTTCAGAATTGTTTCTGACGGAAGAGTAAAAAAATTGATTTCAATTTACAAATAGATTGTGGTAAGACAGCTTTTGTTTTAATGTTATTTTAAACCGCTTTCAATTTATATATTTCAGGTTTTTAATAAATTTATTTAGAATTTTGACAAATTATTTTTAGCAATTACTCTTTAAAGTTACATATTAAAACAAAATTAAAATTAAACTATAGAAATAATACATAAACAAAAGATTCTTACATACACTCACTAGAGATTCATAAATCTCCAAATATTAGAAATTTCGTAACTACGAATTTAAAAGTTTTGTTGAAAGTTGTTGATATAATTTTCAATATATTTATAAGAAAACAAAATACCGGTATCACAAAATTTAACATTATTAGCGTACCGTATGTAAATTTCTTCATTATTGCAACTTTACGTCGGACAAAAAAAAGATTAATAGACCTGCAATATAAAAATGCATACATCAAACTAGATAATTACAAATAAAATTTGTGCAGTCAGTCGATACAGAATTCACAAAAACAATTCCAATTTAAATAATTAAAATTCAATCACAAATGAATTTTCAAGAATGCGTTCACTTTTTAATAAAAACAATAGCAACTCGGTAATAGGAAGGCAAGCTAATAAAAAGCACAACACTTATTTGCGGAATGCTTTAACTTTATTTAGAACCAAAAACCTGTTAACAAAAAGTGAATGCAATGGATGTATTTATGTAATGTTCTTGCACCCAGGAGTTCATGTCTTTCGAGTAGTGGAGAGCGGGGTAGCCCCGATCACCTAAGGGAGAAATTCAATAACAAATTGAAGAATTGGCTAAAAGTTAAAAACAAATGTAAATTATCATAATCAACAAGACAGCGTCCAACCATTGGCAGACATCTCTCTGAGTTCTTCAACAGTTGTTCTTCAAACATGTTCAGGATTAATCGCTTACTTTTGAGTACGTGACCTGGAAACTTTATCATCCATTTTTGTCATAACTTCTATAACTTTTTTCTGCTTCTTAATTTATTTTAAATTTTAACAATTGTTTTCATGATTATCCCAACTTGTGTTTATTACCACCATTCTTCAAATACTTATGTCCACTGTCTTCGTCTTCCTCAGGGACCAGTTTTCACTTCTAGGTACTTTAAACAGGAGCTTGTGCAATTTACAATTTTTCTAACCTGTAAATCCATATGATTACATGTGAGCAGATGCCTTTTATTTTGAAAAGCTTGCTTAGAGAGTGTCTTTCTCCTCTTTAGTTGCAACGACAAGGCATCTACGACTTTAGATGAAAAAGAGTAGATACATTACCGGTATGTATATAAACACTGATGCACTTATATATTTGTTGACCATAATCTTATTATCAAGAGTAGGTTTAGAGTGCACTAAACTACATTTATATTACATTACATTAATTACAATTACTATATTATAATACATATTCATTCAATCAATTTATCATACATTTTTATTATATATTCATAAATGCTCAATTTTTTCTGTTTTATATTATTAATAATAATACAACATTTTACAAGAATATATTTTTTATTTTGTAAATTACATGTATGTTTGGATATTATCTAACTATCATTATCAGATAGCTAGATATAATTATAATACTATTTTCATTATAATAGTATTAGTATTTTCCTTTACACTTGGGCCTACACTGCATTTCAAATTTTCAAAAAATGATTCCTATATTTTCATGGCTCGTTAATCTCTTCTGTTCTTTCCATACTGTTCCTTTCCTTTCTAACACTTTCCCAATTACTTGATTACGGGCTAAGAAAAGTCCTCCCCTTTTCTTATTCTTTACAATTTTTCTTCTCAAATTCTTTTCACAGGTCCTATCTCCTCCATACGTCGTGAGTGATGTCATCAACTCAAATCTCTTTCGTCTATGAATTTCAGAGTAGTTTGTATCTCTAATTCTCTTCTTAAGTCAGTATTTTTCATTCTGTCATTCTTCGTGACCTCCAAGACTGTTCTCACATATTCCTTACCCACAACGTGCATTCTCGTACTTTTCTGTCTCTCATTCAACCATGTCTCACAACCAAATATCAAAACAGGTGGAAGAATGGCTTTAAATCTTCATTTTCATTCCTTTTGAGACTTTCCTCTTACGTAAGAAACAAGTGTTCATAGTATAATACATTTGCATAGTTTTCCACTTCTTTCTTTCACTTCTACGCCTTTATATTCTCGTTCATCTTAAACAGACCTACTGGGACACTCTCAGATGTTCAATAATTGTTATATCAAAATGACGGACTTAACAAGCTGGAATAATGAATCAACGATGTTAACATTTTTTTACAGTAAAATGGGACGCGGACAAATGGTGGCGTCGGTGCTGGTGTTAGCGTCGCTGTGGGAGAGCGCGGTCGACGGCAAACCGGACGGTGTACCTGAGGACGCGTGCGACTCGATGAACCCGGCGCACGGCAAGGCGCCTCAGAGCTATCCGTGCCCGTTCTCCATGTATCCGGACAAGTATGACATCCGACCCAACGAGGACGTGGTGTTCACTCTGGAAGCGCCGCCGGGACGCGCCATAAGGGGTTTCATGGTGCAGGCCAGGGTCGACATCAACACTGTTATCGGACAGTTCTTCTCTAACATTAGTAAAGACGTGAAAGTCATCGACTGTTGCGAGGCGAAGCAGGTGAGTGCGCGCGAGCGTGTGTGTTTAGCTTTATTACAATTTGTTAAACTTGCTACTATAACCGTGCATAGTCTGCTGGGACGCCAACTGTAATGACCTATCCTATCTGACAACCTTAGCTATCCGTACTCACCCACTTAAGTGAACTTTGGTTACATTATATTTTCCAATGTTAAAAACTCCTTATTCTTGAATATTTATTGACAAATATTTGAGCTGATGGGAGTGTTATTATTATTTTTTTAAATTTCAATTGTATTTGGAACGTATCGCTTGGGAGTATAATCACTCGGACCGCGAGATCATATGCAGGCTAGCAGCTGTCCGTGCTGTCATTAATAAAATGGGACGTTACTGTTGCGTTACAACATAAACATTAAGCTACGTCAGAGGATAGTCAGATGTTACGTTTCGTTCGCCCTTCTGTATGGAATAGAGGCATGGACTCTCAGGGTAATTACAATGAGACGCCGGGAGGCCTTTGAGATGTAAACACTCAGAAGAATGGTTCGAGTCTCTTGTGTCGACAAGGTCTCCAACTCTGAAGTCCTTCAAAGGGCGGATACTCAGCGCGAACGGCTAAACACTTTTAAAATCGGAAAAATAACTTATTTTGATCATGTCTTGAAAGGGGAGAGGAATACTGCCTCCTACAAATAATCCAAAAAGGAAGCAGTCGTCGTGGTATTGGAAGAAAACAGCTCTTACGGTTAACAAACATAATGACGTGGACCGAGTCCAAAGCGCGGAGGAGATTTCCTCTTGGCAGAAAATAGAGCGACCATAGTAGGAGTGATTGCTAACGTTCAGCAGACCGAAGACGGCACATAGAGAAGAGGCATACAAGCGTTTGCATTCTGTTAATGTTAATATTTAGGTTTATATTTTAATCTGTGTTAAATTAATTCGGGCTTAGTTTGCTTGTAAATAGTTTTGCTAATATATATTAGGAGTATACATTTTAAATGTTACAAAAACACTTTCGTTGTTTTCAGAACACGGCGTCGCACACATCTTCGGATCCGAAGAGCAAAATTCAAATGACTTGGAAAGCTCCGCCAGATTATATAGGCCCTTTCACGTTCTAGTAAGTACCACTGGTTGATTAGAGTTATTCACAGCTTGTGCTCTACGTTAATATATTCACGCAACATTTACACAAATGACATAGGCCTACTTATTTTAAAATATGATTGTCCACGATTGTTTTTGTTCTAATCGTATATTCATTTCGAAATGACGAAGTTTTTAATTTAATAGTAAAGCTCTTGAACTCATGATTTTGTAGAATGCTGTTGACTGTCAGTATGAACAAGTTGATATAGATTTAAATAGTATATAAATTATAATAATAGAAATAATAATAAATAATAATTATATCAGTACCGATTGCTGAAGCCGGGTTTAATGCAACAGAACGAACAAGATGACGGCCACTCAAGCATGAGTCATCCTAGTAATTAGGTTAATTTTAATTTTCACTTTTTAATAAACAGAAGTTGTTTCCTTAATACATAAAATTCATTAAGTCTTGAAGAACATAGTTTACAATTTTTTAAATAGCCCTCTTAGTGACAGTTTTATTAATATGTGATAAGGATTTTAACGGTTAGGCTAATAATGAAATCCTTTTTCTAAGTCAACTGTAGTAGCCAAAAAGCTACATGAATGTAAAATCTATTACTCTATGTGTCATATCTACTGATTTACAAATAGTCCTAATGGTAACGGTTGTTACCCTGCGTTGTATGCCACACCTTATTCTTAGGCTATATAGCAACTGCTGATAACATTTTGTGTCTTCTTCTCCTTCTAGTAGTAATAAAAATAATAATAATAATATTAGTAATAATAATAGTAATAATAATAGCAATAATTTTAATGTGAAGTGAAGTTATAATTATAACAATAATGTGAAGTCTGTTAATAAGGACTATTATTATGGGCTCAAAACGTTTAAATACATTGCAAATTAACTATTTAAATTACGCTATCTTTTATTAATTAGTTACAATGAAGAA